>CAWUFW010001901.1:257500-1457500 GCA_963921515.1 Calotriton arnoldi
TGCTAACAGCTCTTTCTTTTGTCGTAGTTAATAACCACCCTTTATCCTTATTTCTTCCAATCTCTGGAAGAGACATAAGCAGGCAAACATTTTATATGCCACAATACACCTCAAAACCTTTCCTTTTACATGAAAATTTAACTTGGTGAAGTACCCAATGTTACATTCATATTTCACACGAACTGTAATTTGATATAAACAAATGAATACAGTGGATGCATGAAGTGCACCATTTCTACAACTATGTTAAGCTGTTAATAATTTCTGTGTGTACCATGGGGATATACCAAACAGTGATTGAGATATCTACATTGGAATTGAGCCTGTTCATAATACTTGATATCCATGTGCTTTTATACACTGCAGAATGTTTTGTCCCAACAAATTTGGACCATCATTAATCACATAACATGGAAAACATTGATATATGTGTGTATATATATATATATATATATATATATATATATATATATATATATATATATACTATATAGATATATTTATAGATATGTATGTATGCGTGTATATATAATATATATATATATATGTATCATATACACACATATATGCATATACATATAATTATATAATTTGTTTTTATTTGTAAAGTGAACTATCACCCTTGAGGGTATCCTGGCACAGAGCAGGTGTGTGTGCCTAGCCCTGCTTGTGTTACGTTGGTTAATTGAAGATCCAGGTCTTGAATTTCTTGCGGAATTCAAGAAGAGAGGAGGAGACTCTGATGTGGAGTAGGAGTTCATTGCACACTATAGGAGCGATGTAGAAGAACATCTGTCCTCCTAAAAGCGTTCTGTGTATGCATGGGATGTGTTGGAGTAGGAATCCTGTGGAACGGAGGTGTCTTGGTTGTTGGTGGAAGGTGATGCAATTGTTCAGGTAGGTGAGGCCTAAGGTGTGTAGTTCCTTGAATGTGTGTGAGGAGGTTGTGACCACATTCTTCTCTTTCACATGGAGCAAATCCATACACAAAGTAGTTCCCTTTAGTGTCAGGAACTACTATGCAATGGGTGCTTTTTGAGACCACAAAATATTTTTCCTTTTATTTACCGCATTCTTTTATGCAGCTCCCCCACACTGCTGTTATACAAAAGCCATGACAAAACAACACAAGTGTTTACAATACCAAAAAGCCAACAGTCAATGTCAGGTATTGTCAATGCTTGTATAGAAACTGAAACTGATATAATCACAAAGTATACATTTATTATTAAAATAACTTTTTATATCTCATTTCGTACTACTGTTGTGTCATTTTTAAGCACTATAAATTGTACTGCTACCCAATAACTGGTACTCACTTAATTAACTTTGGGAGGCTGAAGGGCTGAATTGGTCTTGCTGAGTTTAGAACTCATAATCTCGAGTGACTAATTAATTTGGCAATTGAGTCAATTCAGTGAGGACTGGGTTGTATGCAAAGGTTGCTCATGCAGTTTTTTCAGACAATTCTTAAACAGACAGTAGGACCACTGGCACATTTCTAGGGCTCCTTACTGATATCAGCCACAAGGTTTCTAAGATTATTCTGTGCTCATCGAATTTGCAATTCGGCTCTCCTAGGTGAAGATTTATTAGTCCTGTGGTTCGTCTGGTGTGAAATACCCTGAGAAGTGGTTGCTAGCTGCTAGCGGCTGAGGGTGAAGTGAGGGGTCTAGAGAAGTGGTTTTGTCAAACTCTCAGGGCTAGTGGAAGGACATTATATATATTTGGACGTAATGCCATTAAAGAAGGTGATACCACACAGTCATTGCCATTGATGGCAGGTCATTGTGCTTTAGTGTTAAAGAAACTTTATTAGATCCATCAGACTCCAGTATGGAAATTAGTAGTGATTGAAAAGGTGGCACAGCCGTCCAGCTTCCAAAACTAGAAAAAGAATGTCATATTCACAAAGATTTTGCTATGATTTACTATAGTGGTAGTACCAATTTCCAAGAACAAGCCAGTTCTACAGGAGTAAGTCACACTAGCTCGTACACCAAACTATGTGAATCTAATGTGTTTTATACTTTTGGAAGTTAAATAGTAGGGGATTGAATAAATCACCCACTTTGCAATATAGCAACATAAAGTTTGCAGGTACTACCTGTGGTATCTTGGTTACCGGTTTCTAGGTAACGGTATGCCACAGGCTCATAGGGAGAATCTGGAATGTGGGGAAGTAAGGACAGTTGGAAGCACTTTCTGTGAGGCACGGTTGATACCTGCTTGCTCCAATAAAGGACTCTACCACTTACCTCATTTGTCCGTTTGGTGATCTTTACATTTGGCGACGAGTTGAACTGTGCCACCCGTGGTAGCCTGGAGGAGGTAGCTTTTGGTTTGGAGTTACTTCCATTTTTGGAGTTCATGTGGAGGTCTACCGGCACGGAGAGCAAGCAAAGGAAGGAGCGAGTGGATGCTGGCTGGTGGACCGGTGTCATGGAGTCCTGTGGACGCCACTGCTGGTTATTTCTACAAAATTCAAGCAATTTGGGGCCAAACGGGAGCTCCGGTGAGTCAGCGCGAGGTAAGGGATCCTCATGCCAGGAGGTGCGTGAGGCAGCGGTCTGGGTGTCAGTGACGTAAGCAAAAGAGTCGGAGCTGTGCAAGAGGGAGCGGAGCCGGCGAGTCTGTGGTTGCATAGCAACTGGTCCCAAGCGTCATCACTGTTGAGTCGGCGCGTCTGCCAAGCATCATCACTCATGCAACGTAATGTGACACCATTTTGTTTTACTGTTTACCTGATTTTGCCTGTCTTCATCATGGATGGATTCTCTGTTATCGTCGCGCAGGCGGTGATGCGCACACCTTTGGTTGGTAAGTATTCATTTTTTTCCCTGAATAACTCACTAGGTTTATGTGCTTTCGGTGATGCGCACACCTGGGCATTATATTTGTGGTTAAATTTATGTGCACGCACACAGTGACATGCACACCTGTACCTTGCGGTGATTTACTTCACTGCCTGCAGGATAACACACAATCAGTGATGTGCACACCTGAAGTGCACAATTTCTTTAACTAATCTACAAAGTATTTATTGGTTGGTGTTGCGGGGGAGGTTAGCAAGGCATTGTCTCACATCCATAGTGCTTTTGTGTCGTTTTTTTTTCTTCTTCCTTCTCTTCATTTGTTTCTGAGGTGGTGGTAAAATCTTCAACATTCTTAGCAAACCCATTTATAAGTACAAAATGTCTTCTCAGGGATTTGGCCTTGTACCCCCAGTTCCTTTTCTTCCTCATCCAGGTGAACCTTTGCTCAAGTGGTCTGACTGGAAAGAGTACTTCTTAAATAACATAGCAGCATTGGAAGAGGAGAATGAAGATGAATTTGCACCTTTAAGGAAAAAGAAACTGCTCCTGCATAATTTAGGTCCAGAAGGGTCATGCGTGTTCAACCAAATGGAGAAGAAAGTAAGGTCCACAGAGAATGCTAATGTTTTCTTGGAAGCATTGGAGGATTTAGATGCACATTATCATCCAACAGTGTCTAACGCCAGCAAAAACAGATCAGTAACATAGGAGGCATCATAAAAATGGAAGGGAGACCCACGCCAAGGATGCCAGGTCTAACAGTATGCATTGATAGATATTCGTTTTTTCAAAGGAAGCAATCTAAATCTGAATCTGTAGAAGACTATGTGTCAGCGTTAAAGAAATTAGCTGTGTCCTGTAACTTTGGTGCTTGACATGATGATTTTATCAGGGATCAACTGGTAATGCATTCCAATAGTTCAGCAATTCAGCAGAATTAGGTGTGTGGGGATGCCACCCTGAATGAAATTATAGCTATTGTAAAGAAGGGTGAACTATCTAAAAGATGTGCCAAAGTAGCTTTAAAAAACAATGGAGAGGAAGAAAGAGTGGGTAACGTGTCTAATACTAAAATTGATGGGAAGAAAGGATGATAGACGCACGTACAAAGATGTGAGCAAGAAAGGATCAGGTGTTAACAAATTTGAAGGGGAAGACAAGCGCCCATCTTGCTTCAGGTGTGGTAACAAGGTCTGATTGCTAGAGATAGGTGGTGCCCAGCTGCAAATTCAAAATGCATATTTTGTAGAATTGTTGGTCATTTTGCAAACGTTTGCCAGAGGCAACTTAACAAAGGAAGCAAGAAATATGTGAAGTGTGTGGGTGACAAGGAAGACGAAGGAGATGAGAATAACGAATCCTCAAGCGAAGAAGGGATACTATGTATTGAGGATACGTGGGATGGTGAGAATGTGGTGTTGGATAAGAGTTCTAAATTGAAGAAGAAACCAATGTGTGATATAGTTATTTGTGGTGTACAATTACAAATAGTACCTGATTCTGGGTCTCCTTACACCATAATTTAACGCTCGGTGTGGGAGAACAAATTTGCAAGAGTGATTGGTAAAGTGTTGAAACCCACGGATATTCATCCGGTAACGTTCACTGGAGAAGAGATTCCCATGGTTGGGTTTGTCGAGGAGGTGTTCCAGTTTAAAGACAGATGGGCTCAAGGGAAATTATATGTAGCGGAGAAGGGACCATCTGTGCTAGGATGGATAGATTAAGGAGCTCTTAGAATTATTCTTAATCCTAACATGAAAGATCAGGTGATGCTACTAAATGAGCGGGACAAAGGTATAGTGCAGGAGTTCAAAGAACGGTTCCCTAGTGTTTTTTCAGGCAAAGTTGGGAAGTTGTGTGGATTTGTATACAAAATAGTGCTGAAAGAAGATGCAGTACCAGTATGTCATAAACCCAGGAGCATTCCTAATTGTGTGCGTGAGGGAGTGATGGTTGAGTTAGATGCTTTGGAAAGCAAGGGCATAATTGAACTGGTGGAAAGTGCAGAATGGATGGCTCCCTTGGTCGTTGCATGCAAACCTGATGGTTGTTTGCTCTTATGCATTGATTTAAGGGACCTGAACAAAAATATAGTCGTGGATAAGTTTCCCTTGCCCAGGATTAACAAACGTTTGGCACAATCCAAGGGTGTGAAATGGTTTTGAACCATTGATGTAAACACGGCCTATCACCAGGTTCAATTACATGCTGGTAGTAGTTACTTGACGGCATTATTTGCTCCCTTTAGTTGTTGCAGGTTCGTTCGCATGCCCTTTGGCCTTGCATCTGCTGCCGCCGTCTTCCAAAGATTAATGCACGAGTTATTTAAGGGCATGAAAATGTCATTTATTTCCAAGACAACATTCTGATGATGGGCTGAGACAAATCTGAGCATGATGATAGGTTAATAGCAGTTTTAAGCAAACTAGCAGAGAAAGGATTAATAGCAGAATTAAAACAAATGCAAGTTTGCCATGAAATCAGTTACATACTTAGGCCATGAGGAAGGGGGTGATGGTATTTTGCATAAGAAAGGTTTGATTGAAGCCATCAGTAATGCATCAGCTCCCAGATACAAAGAGGAAGTTACGTCCTTCTTGGGTCTAGGAGAATTTTACTCTAAATGTGTGCAAAATTTTGCAATGAAAACTTATGGTATGAGGCAGTTGCTTAAAACCAAACAAGAGTTTATTTGGAATGCTAACTTGCAAAAAGATTTTGAAGGGATCAAGCATGACTTGACCACGGGTTTCCCTTACACGGTTTCGATAGTCTTGCACATAGTATAATAACCATGGATGCCAGTGGGAAGGCTTTAGCAGCAGTTTTGACACAAGTAACTGATTCAGGTGAGGAGGCCACTGTTGCATTTGCTTCTCATTCCTTGTCCCCAGCAGAGGAAACATTTTATGTGGAAATGTTGGCAACAGTTTGGGCAATGGAGAAGTTCAGACAATTTGTGTGGGGCTCCCAATTCACCTTGCAAATTGATCATAAACCTTTAGTTAAGGTCTTGACATCTGAAGGGATGGTTAAAGCCACACCCAGGTTAGCAAAGATGACTTTGAAATTACTTGACTTTACATATGAGGTGGAGTACTTACCTGGAAAAAGGAATCAAGTAGCTGATTACCTTAGCAGATCCCCCTTACCTTGTGGTGAGATAATTGGAGCGGAGTGGGATGATTTTAGCGTAGCTGTGATCAGTGATAAAAGTGATGCAATTTTGAAGGAAGAGTGGATTTAGAATACACGCAAGACAACATGCTGTGTAAAGTGTTGAATTTTATTGTTGGGGGACGGTCAAGTCAAAACGAGCTGCAGGATGAGTTAAGGGCTTTGTGGGAGATCAAAGAAGAGTTGTCCATCGACAGTTCTAATTATCTTTTCAGGGGTGAAAGATTAGTGGTTCCCATGAATTGCGAACAAAGGTATTAAAGATAAATCACGAAGGACATCTAGGCATTGTCAAATTGAAGAAAAGGGTCAAATAGGCATATTGGTGGCCAGGCATAGACAATGATGTCGAGAGGTTTGTTAAACAGTGTTCAACTTGTGCTGAGTCTGACAAAACGCAACGTGTTATAAGACCTACATTAGGCTCCAAACTAATTCCTGAATATCCTTGGGCAGAATTGAGCATAGATTTGTTGGGTCCTATTGAGGATGATGATGCAATTTGCCAGCATGTTATTGTGGCCATAGACAATTTTTCTAAATGGCCCGAAATAGAAATCACAGACAATTATGACAGCAAACATGTTGTGAATTTTTGGGAAAATGTGTTCATACGAGAAGGAATTCCCAAATCCATTCTTAGTGATAATGGCCCTCATTTTGTTTCGGAGAGATTTGAGACATTTTTAAATAGGAATGGCATATGTGGAAAAAGAACACCCATTTATCATCCTGCTGGGAACGGAATTATGGAACGCTTTAACAGTCATCATGGGGAGTGTTCAGGCATCTTTAAATGCCGGGAAGGATTGGGTAAAAGAACTTCATAGCACCATTTGGGCATATAGAATTACTCCTACAGGTACTGGTTATAGCCCATTAGGAATTCTGAGGGGGAGAGAACATTTTACTAAAGACAATGTGGCATGGAACAAAATGAGAGTGTGTGGCAGATGGTCACCTGCTGTGGTGAGGTCAAACTTGATGAAAATGCATGATTCATACAAAATATATTTTGACAAGAAACATAGTACAAAAGATGCAAATTTGGAACCAGGAGATTGGGTAAAAGTAACATTAGGATCCAAAATGACGAAGGGAAAAAGCAAATTTTCTGCACCTTTGCAAGTAATTGAAGTGTATTCCAGATCACCGAAATTGAGTGACAATAAGGTATGGCATCACAGCAGAATGGCAAAGTGTAATATAATTCCTGGTTGTAAAGTACTAAAAGGTGGTAAAGTTGGTATGTCATCTTCTATGAAATGGATGTGGGATGAGGTGACAGATACTAATCTAAATGATGCTCCTATACTGGTTTCTGCTTCAAGTGGAAGTGTTACCAATGATAGTCTGCCACATCTCCATGTCCAGCCAGAGCGGGATGTACAATCTCCTGGTCATCCCAGAGGTGTAACTAAAATACATATAGCCAGACAGGTAACCTTACCTATGAAATTTAGGAGTTTTGTTATGTGATTGCTGTGAGGAAGAGGATAGGGCTGTACCTACAGCATACTTTGTTATTGGTGCCATGTAAACATTTACCAGCACACTTTATGTTATTGCTGCCATGTAAACTTTTACTTTATATCAATACATATGTTTCATCTTTGTAGCTAAGTTTTGGATTCCCTTTAGGAATACCTTGTTGTAGTTAAGCTCTAATTGTATCTGTAACTTTGTTTTAAGAATACTTACTGTGTAGTCCTGATCAATATGTTTTTCAACTTTCATCAACTGCTGCACTCTATATTGAGGGTTATGTGCTGAAGGAATTGTAATTGTACTTAACATTCTTGTGTAAAGAATTGAGATGTGGTATCATGGTTATCGGTTTCTAGGTAACAGGATGCCACAGGCTCGTGGGGAGAATCTGGAATGTGGGAAGTAAGGACAGTTGGAAGCAGTTACCGTGAGAGATGGTTGGTACCTGCTTGCTCCAATAAAGGACTCTACCACTTACCTCATTCGTCCGTTTGGTGATCTTTACAGTACCCACAGCTGCCCCTAAATGACACTCCTGGAGGAGGGGAGAACTGGCTATTGGTGGAGACGGATTAGATTTGCTAGTTTCTACAATATCTATTTTATTAAATACAAGTTTACATTTGAATTTCAGCTTCAGTGCAAGAAAGATGTTTTACATTTGTTGGGCATATTTGGTGTGACTTTGGTGAGGTTCAAGCGGCCAAGTAGAACACTTTAAGGGGGACGGGGGCTCCTACTTATGAAACCACAATGGAATGTGACCTTGGAGATGATGTATGGTAGCAGGTACTTGTGCCAGCTAAAGTCCAGGAAGAAGATGGCTTCTAGGAAAAGCTGCCTGATTAGGGTCTGGCAAGTAGATGGTCCTGCTGATTCAGATGGCGACTGGCCATGAACCAAATACTAGAAGAGCAGGCGAGTCAGAGTCTATGGAAGTGCTCAAGCCAATTTAGTATTTTCTTTCAAGTTGGACCTTTGGACAAGGGTTTAGAAAAGAAAAGGGATGGGCAGACTGAGAAAAAGGGAAGAGAAGAGGCTGTTTGAAATTAGATTTATGAAAGAGACAGCATGAAGAAAAAACTAACCAAAGGAAAACTGCTATGGTGTACTATGGGGGAAAATGCCCAAAGTCAAGAAAGTGCATAAAACCTAAAGGGAGAGGGAGGAAAGAGCGAGAGACAGACAAGGACTGAGGGAAACAGATTGTGAGATGAACACGTGCAAGATCACTGGTAAAACTAAGAAAAAGATACAGAGAGAATGACAAAAAAAACAGAAAAGTGAAAGCAAGAAAATGTGGAACTGAAACAATTCTACCTCTAGGATATTGTATGTGCCCAGAAAAATCTTTGAAACAGTTACCAAATGATAACACAGGATTCTAACCCAAAACTAATACTGATTTAGGAGAGAAAATGTCTTGAATTTGACTACAAATAGGACTACAACAATACTATTAATATGTGAACAAATACAGTAAAGCCAAATAAAAATCTTAGGAACCTTACCCAAATATATGCCCCCCAGACAGTTTCACCGTGGCAAAAAAAGACAGGACATCTGTGTTTCATCTGTGTTTCATAATTTGCTTATGGAACCACACAAATATGCTACAGTATGCTCAAAATACTTGAAAACTACAATGCCAACACTATGCATTCAGTTCCAAAAGGTGTGATGCAGGCCCAATATACATCACCCTCGTATAAGTGTGATGTCAAAAGTTTCATAAAAAGTCCTTAATCTCTCTACAAAGATAGGCCAGTGAAGTAAAAGATTTACTTCACTGCTGCTGCCACATTACTAAGTTTACACACTTAAAAAAATTAACTGTGCTCTACTTTCTTGACTAGACAAAGATCAATGTACATATGTATTCTTTACTGAAAAGTCTGAACTCTTGCTCTGTTAAACATCATCTCCAAAAATATCTTGTCTGTCTTGCAACCTTTCATATGTTCTCAAAGCACCTTGTCCTTCCTGTATGTCTAAAACGAAATAAAGAAGTAAGGGCAATATGTACAAAACTATTTGCGGTCGCAAATGGGCCAATTCGCAGAATCGGCCCATTTGTGACTGCAAAAAAGCATTTTGTAATATGCAGATTCCAAATTGCGATTCAGTAACTTGTTACTGAATTCCAATTTAGTTTTGCATTTCGGTATTTGGAATGTGCGTGTTTAGGGTGTCCTTTCCAACTACTGCATCCCAGTGGTATGTTTTAATGTTCTACAACCACATTACAGTCGCAAAATATTCATTTTTGACTGACTACTAAAAGGTAGTGGTAATCATTCGCAAACGGAAAGGGGTCCCAAGAGACCCCTTCCCTTTTGAAGATGTATACAAATATTTCTTAAGAGCAGACAGTGGTACCACGGACCACTGCCTACTCTTGAAAAATGAAACTTAAATGTTTCACTTTCAATTTTTTTTAAATGAAACCAGTTTTCCTTTAACGAAGACGGGCTGCATTAAAAATAATATAAATATTAAAAAGTAGGCGCACACATGGTGATCTGCTGACCCCAGCAGGCCACCGCCCCTGTGATAGCCATCATTCCTAATGGGTACCAACTACTTCATTAATATTCATGAGGTAGGTCGATTTGCGACCCACTCGGAATCACTATTTAATAGATGTAAGTTTTCTTACATTAGGAATTGCAATTTCCTGATTGTGATTCAACAAGAATTGCAATTTGGAAATAGCATTTCTTGATTTTTGTACATATGGCCATAAGGGCCATGTGTACTATTATTCCTTTCTCAAAAAGTGGTTGAAAACTGTGCACCTACTATTTGTAAATGAATTAGTAATTTCAGAACTGACTGATATTGTGAATCACCAATAGGTGGGTTCATAAAATACTGAATTGCAGGGATTCACAGACTTATCTGCCTAATTAATATTCATTAGGCAGGTCGTAGTTTGCGGCACTCCCCTCCCATCTCCCTATGAATCAATGCAATGTGAGAGATGGTGGTGGTGAAGGAGCAGCAGACCACCATCCCCATGATTGCATTCCAAAATGGAAGTCTAATGTTTATTTAAAGCAACCCCTGTTCTTTAAGCCAACCAAGTTTCCATATCAGATGAATTTAGGGGAATCAGGAAGGGCCCCCTGGACCACTGCCTTTTCACCCCAAGACTGCCAACATGATTAGCAATGGGGAAGAGATCCTGAAGTGGCCCTTCCCTTTTGTGAATAAGTAACAAACCCAACTCAGTGATCGGTAACTCATCAATAGTTTGCACCCATGGTCGGACTGGAACAAAAAGTTGGCCTGGGCACCGAAATATAAGTGCCCCCCAATTAGCAAACCAGTTATCTAAAAAAGTGTCCCAGAATCATGAATCAGGTGTAGCTTTCAACTTGTAAAAGCAGCTGTATAGGTATTTTGCAAAGTATGGAAGATATCATGCTTTTGCGTTTGCTGCAGGCAATGCTTGTGGTAATATCAGGGAAATCAACAGTAACAACTGGTCCACTGGCCATAAAACAGGCCCACAAACTGCAAGAAAGCCAGTCCACTTGCTGATCTGTCAGACATTGCCTGATTGCCAGATAGGTCAGTCTGACCCTGTTTGCACCTTAAATGCAGTTCTAAGCCAGTGATAAAGTCCTTTCTGAATCAGAAATAGGAGGGTGAAAACCCTTTCATGCCCTTTCCTATTTACATTTTGGAAAGGAACACAAAAGTCCGTTTATGAATCGGAAAGAATTTTCCAACTCATAAAATGGCTTTTCTACATAAAGGAGAACCCTGTCTCAATTGCATACCCTGTGATTGTGCAAATCCCAGGGTTTGTGATTGTAAAAGAGCTTTATATCTCCTATCTGAGTGATCCAGGCATTTGTGTGAAGACACTGTCCTAAAACAGCAACGCCCTACTTCCAAAATACTTCTTCTATGCTGAACCCACCCGTTCTCTCCAGCTCAAAATAATTGATCTGTGCATGACACTCCGTGGTCTCACTCCTTGGTCTTCCCAAAATACTTAATGTGGTCATGTGCCATCTCCACTCTGTGTTTTCCTGCACTTCAATCTCAAAATATATGGCTTGTTGTACACCACCACACATAATACCTGGTCAGCTATATAAACTCTTCTCTTTGAATTACTGATACCAATTGTAAGAACTGGTAGCGAATGTGCCAAACTTCACAAAGTTTACTGTGAATGCAAAAACGTTTTGAATATGCTTCCTAACAAATGTTACGTTTACATTGCAGTGCCAAAAAATCAACAAACCACAGTGCAGACTTAAAGAACTGAAAAAATTGATGCCCAATACATATATACAAAGCTTAACCATTCACAAATGATTCGAGAATGCATGATTTTTTATTAGAATGGGATAATGTCACATGTGCATGTGCTGTACTGTGAAATACTGTTTACAAATGAGCGAGCTCACACCCACCTACAGCATACTATTAGTTGCCTTTTTGTCACTCTCATTTGCAATCTTTCAATTCCTTAGCTCCCATAGGCTTCCCTTCCTTTAGTTCCCCCCTGAAGCATGGACCAAGTACATGTGCTCTTCTTCATCCTGGTTCTTACTTGTCTTTTTGCAATGCACAATTTCTTTACTTATAAGTGTTTCAGCATTTTTCCTGGATGTGCAATGATCTTTCCTACTTTTAGCACAGGCAAACAGCTTCTTCTTTGTGTTGCTTTCACCCTATCTTCCATCTCTATTGACGCTTTAGTTACTTACACCCACAACTGTATTACTTTATGCCACTCTACTCTACACTACTCTACTCTATGCCACTCGAATCTACTCTATGCCACTCCAATCTACTCTACACCACTCCAATCCACTCTACACCACTTCACTCTACTCTAAGCCATGCCACTCTCCTCGATGCCACTCAACACCACTCCCCTCTACTCTAAGCCACTCCACTCTATATGGTGCCACTCTATGCCACTCAATGCCACTCTACTGTATGCCACTCCACTCTACTGTACGCCACTCCACTCTACTGTATGCCACTACACTCTATTCTATACCTCCACTCCACCTTATGCCACTCCATTCTATGCCATTCTACTCCATGCCACTCTACCCTACACCACTCCACTCTACTCAATGCCACTCCACACAATGTCACTCTATTGCATTCTACAGCACTCTGCGGCACTCTATTCTATGCCACTCCACTGTATGTGACTCCACTCTACACCACTCCATGGCACTCCATGCCATTCCATGCCACTCTACTCAACACCACTCTACTCCACTCTATTCTATGTCACTCTACCCTCCACCAGTTTACTCTAGGACATTTAACTCTATGCCAGTCCTCATCACTCTGCTACACTCCACTCCACACCACTCTACTCTATGCCACTCCACTCTACTCTGTGCCACTCTACTCTATGCCTCTCTTCTCAATGCCATTCTAATCTATGCAGCTGCATTCCACACAATACTACTCTACTTTACGCCATTCCACTCTACTCCACGCCACTTTACTCCACACCATTCTACTCCACCCCACTCTACTCTATGCCACTCCACCCTACACCACTCCACTCCAGACAATGCCACTCTACACCACTCTACTCTATCCTACACCATTCTCTGCCGCTCCACTCTACTCTATGCCACTACACTCTACTTTATGACACTCTGCTCTGCAGAACTCTACTTTATGCACTCTATTCCACTCCATGCAACTCCGCTCTATGCCACTCCACACTATGCCACTGTACTCTATGCCACTCTAATCCACTCCACCCCACCTACTCCACCCCACTCTTTGCCACCCGCTCTATTTTATGCCACTCTATTCTATTCTATGCTACTTTATTCTATGCCACTCTACTCTATTCCACTCTATACCACTCTACGCCACTCCACTCTATGCCACTTTACCCAACACCACTCCACTTTACTCTATGCCACGCCACTCTGCTCCAGTATACACCACTCTACTCTATGCCACTCCACTCTGCACCACTCCACTCTATGCCACTGAACTCTATGTCCCTCTATTCTACACCTTGCTACTCTACTCCATTACACATTATTCCATTCTACATCACTCCACACCCCTCCACTTCATGCCACTCTACCCTACACCACTCTAATCTATGGCACTCTGCAATACTCCACTCTATACCACTCCAATCTATTCCACTCTGCTCCACGCCATTTCACCCCACTTGATGCCACTCTAATCTATGCCACTCTACTCTACGTCACACCACTCTATGTCACTCCACTACATGCCACTCCACTCTACACCCCTCCACTCTATACTAATCTACTCTACACCTCTCAATGCCACTTCACTCCAGCCACTCCAGTCTATGCCACTCCACTCCACACCATACCACTCCACTTCAGTTCACAAATGCCACTCCACAGCACTCTATGCCACTCCACTCTACGTCACTCTGCTCTATACCACTCTACTCTATACCACTTCACTTTCCGCCCACTGTTCTGTATTCCACTCTACTCGACGCCACTCCACAGCACTTTACTCCACTCTCCTTTACCCCACTCTCCTCTATGCCACTCTAATCTATGCCCCTCCATGTCACTATCTTCCAGCCATGCTGAACAGCAGTCACATAACATGACTAGAAGACCTTGGCAAAGCCAATAGCTCTCACATAGGTGAGACCTATTGATTTTGTAAATGCTTGTTTTTATTGATAAGCGAAGCGATCACTGTTTACCTTAAATTAAATGCTGGAAGTGCTGCAAGTGAACATTGCGATCACAGCTATGAGGAAGCTGGAAAAGATTGTAGTGGTCAGATATGAAATAAAAGGTGCACAGTCAACAAGATGGAAGACCCATCTTGAAGGAAATCAGGGCTCTCTGGGTTCAATGCAACAGATGTGCTTATTCAAGAGCCATTAATCAGGAACATGAGGGAAGTCATATAAGCAGACATTACTCCTTGCCCATACAAACCTATGTCTGCTCCAGACAGCAAAGCCAATGGCAGTATTCACATAATGAACCAGAAGCTGGCGGCACTAGAAGAACTAAAAGCGACCTCCTGAAAAGCAAGAATGAAACCAGACTAGCACAGGCCACCATGCTGGGTCCACTTTACCTCACAGAGGAGAAGGGACAATTTATGTGGGCCGGATCCAACATCTTCCCAGTGTGACAAGTTCTAAAAAGATGGGGAATGTCAGCCGATGAAGCCTGCTTTTGCAACACAAAGGCATATGAGTTGGACTGGCCACGCTGATATAATACTTTTAATGCATTGTATTCTGGTGATCACTTCTGTGCATTCTCTAATATTTTACGCATTCTTTGCATTTGATTTGGCAATGCTTGTCTAGCTGAGCACCCTGGTACAGTACATTCTAATGCATTGTACTTCTTCATCAGCGTTCCTTTTTCATGGTCCTCTGCTGCTCTGGTGTGCCTGCATCTGGATATATTGTCGCATTTTTACACAAAAGGTATTAATTACTTTCGCCTTCTCATCACTAATGCTGGGCTGTGAGTGCTGGATTTAAACCACTGTCAATGAGAGGCTATGAGACAGGCATATCAGTCCCAGTCACTATTTGCAAATCACTGCAATCTGTTAATGTTGAATCCATAATTTTGGCGCTGCATGCCTTGCATTTGGGTAATTCTTGAATTCTCTGGAAATCCGTAGTACAGAATTGCAAAGTGGCACCTATATGACAAAAACAATGATTCACCACGCTCAGTGGCGGCTCGCAGAGGGAATGCTGTGGGGCGGTGGGGCGGAGGCGGGGCAGGGTGGGGGGTAGTGGAGTTGGACATACGACGGCAAGGAGTAAAGTAAGTAAATAAATAAATAAAACTATTTACCTTGCGCTTGCTGCATCGCCAATTGTTTTGTTAATGACTGCATGAGCTGCTCTCAAGTGGACACAAGCCTGTACGAACTGCTGCATTACATTATAAGTTTGTTTAACAAGTCAGATCTCTAACCTTATTTGGCCTTGGTATGGAGATTTCAGATTATAAAAGGGGCAAAACATAGTCATATGTGCTAAATTCAGCCAAGAGGACCACATGCCGGAAAGGCAAAATACATCATTTAAGAGTGTGGCAATACCTGTATGGATATTAAAGAAATTATTGCGGATCAAAGAGGTAAGATCGTTGGAGAATTGAAGCGTCTAAGGGCATAAAACAATGAATTAGGTTTCGTTTTCAAAATGATCAAATGAGTTCTGCAACCCCCTCGTTCCTCCACCAATCAACTTAACTAATTATAGAAAGTAGCTCTGGATATAACCTGAGATCCCACTATCCAACTGCTCCATTTATAGTTTGCTTAACAACTATGGGACATATTTCCAAGGAGCTTGTGCCGCTGCAGTGTCCTTTTTTTTTACGCATCGGCGGCGCAATCAGTGCTCCACACTGCTCCATATTTACAAATGGATGCATTGGGCCCAATGCGTCAGTTTGTAGAGGCCTGCGTTACATTATACCTTTGCCAGGTATAATGCTTGAAGGGTAGGCGTTCCCACGTTAAAAGTCACTAGAACTGACGCAGTGAAATGTACAACTTTTCACTGCGTCACTCTACGTCTTGACTGCATCAAAATACCTACACCTTCTCAAACCAGGCATAAGGATTGACTCAGGGCTTTTAACATGGGACTCGCCTCTGTGTTCTGATGCATTGCTGGAGCTGCGTCAGTCTTACGACCAACTCAGTCAGTCAGAATAACTTTATTTCGCCAACACAATGTAGGCATAAAAAGTATACTACAGTTAAAAAAAAAACGTTTCACAACATTTCACAGCATTACAGTAAGGTTAAAATGTATAAAAAGTATAAAAATTATTGCATTAAAATTCAAGTTCATAATTATTTACACAATACAGTAAAATCGATCATTGTTCGGGATATAATTTTAGCAGATTGTACACCTCTTTTTAAAGCAGATAACAAAAAGGACGCCAAAGAAAAACAGATAAAGGGGTCAGGTAATAATTGCAGGTAATAAAGGGCTACACGACACTGTTTGAAGTTCATTTTACGTAAAATGGGGATAATAAATCGTTTCCTTTCATCACAATAAAATTTACAGAAGAACAAAAATGTAGATCATTCTGTACAGATCGCTGATCACAGGAACAAAATGGGAGATCAGAAGCAACATAAACGTTACGGGGAGAACCCAACATAAGGGGAATATAATTTAAACGAAATCTCACCAAGATGTACCTGTGCTGTAAATTAGTAACGAAGGATAGATATATTGTATTTATGTCCATTTGTACTATACTAGGGGAAGCCAAGTATGTTTTTACTGTCGACAGATTAATATTTTTAGTCTCCCTTCTTATGTGTCTATTAGAAAGCAATTGCGCTTTTAAATCATCCTTAGAGATAGAACAACAGGTACTAGGATCCAAAAAAGACGATGTAGCCCAACTGCTTTCAATGTGGTTTCAACATAAGTTAACCAAGGAATGTTACCCACCCCATCCAATTTCAGAACATCCTTTATAATGTCTCTTGTTAAAGCAAGGGTCTCCTTTCGCCATACTGAGTGCCACATTAGGATCGGAGCCACTGCAATTTTATCAGTAATGTAAGGTGCTCTCAATTCCATGTGGCACTTATAGTTGGCACATGACTTTGGTAAGGAAAGGACCCTTTTTAAAAAGTTATCTTCAATAATCTGTAGTTTTGCACAATCTCTCATTCCCCAAACAGCTGCTCCATAGGTGGCGGCAGATACAGTCTTAGCTTGATACACTGTTTTAATTACATCTATTGGTTTTAAACCAGTTTTTTTTATAAATTTAGTTAGTGCACCAATATTCTTTTCCATCTGGGACCCTCTGTTACCGATCATTTTTTGCCAATTAGTTTGGGGGTCAAACATAATCCCTAGATAGTTAAAAGAATCGACAACTCCCAGTTTTCCCCCTTCAGTAATAATTTGCGGATGATTTCGCTGTTTAGTACCTGCTACTAGGATAAAAGACTTTGAATAGTTAACTTTCATATCTAGATTATTCATAAATTGCGTATATTCCAGGACTAAGCGGCGCAGTGCATTACTAGTACGAGCTAAAAGCACTGCGTCGTCCGCATATAATAAAATTGGCACCTGCACTGAATTAATATAAGGGACATCCAGAGTGCAACCTAAGAGTGCAGATTCTACACCGTTGGTATAGAGTGCGAATAAAAAGGGGGCAAGAACGCAGCCCTGCCTCACACCTCTTGCAATTTTGAAGGATCTGGTGCACTCACCATCCTTTCCATAGCGAACACAGGCTGAGGCACCTGAATACAGGTCACGGATGATATTAATAATATTCAAGTCAATTCCCATTGCCTCCATGGTCTGCCACAGCCTAGGCTGTGCCACGCAGTCAAAGGCTGCGGACAGATCCATGAAGGCCAAATGGAGATGTCCTTTTTTTGCAGCCGTGTATTTCGCTATAATTAGACTGAGGTTCAGACACTGATCCACAGTGCCTTTCCCTTTTCTAAAGCCGAACTGGCATGGAATAATAATATTTTTTCTAAGGCCCAATCCTCTAGTCTATTTAAAATCAATCGACCCATTAGCTTTGCAGTAGAATCTATCAGAGAGATAGGTCTATAGTTTTTCGCAATCGACCTATCCCCCTTTTTATATATTGGGACAATTACAGTTGTCTTCCACGATGGCGGTGCACCTGTTTGGGCAATTTTATTAAAAACGTTTGTTAAAAGTGGAGCCCAAAGATCTTGATTATCTAGGAACAGGTCAATCGGGACTCCATCTGGTCCCGGAGCCTTTGCTCGTTTGCATTGGTTTAGGGCATGCTTGGTTTCAGCAAGTGTAAAACTAGCAGGAACCTCAACTCTTTCTAGAATATGAAAATTTGATTGAAGAGTTGTCATGTCGCCCGCTCCAAAAAGACCTTCAAAGTGGGTCACCCATTCTTCCTGGTCAACGTTGATATCTGTGGTCATAGCCTGCTCATCTCTTAAAAACGGAGCGTTAATCAGAGACCAAAATGCTTGTGAACTTTTTAATATTGCAGCCTTCTGCAGGTTTTCCCACCATTCTTCCTTTAAGGTCTTAAGCCTAGTGATTCTTGCTTTTTTATAAGCTTTACGCAAACATTTGACTAATATTATATTTCGAGGTTTGGACTTCACGGCTAAATGTAGACTTTTTAATGTTTTATCACAATTGTCATCAAACCAACTATATTTTTTGCGCCGGCCATTACGAATAACACGGATTAAGTTATTTTTAACATCAGATAAAATTAGTTCAAAATCCGAAATCATGCTGTCATGTAAAACTGGCTCTAAACATAGCATTATCTCCCCAAGACGGTTGGACACTAGGTTGGCCATAAATCTCCCAGTGTCTACTTTTTCCCACTTTAGGACAATCCCGTTTTCTCTTGCAATTACGGGGTTTATAGGGAGTTTAAAGGCACAATCAACTTTCTTTGCGGATTGCATAGAAAAGGTTATTGCAGCGTGATCACTGAATGGGTAAAACACAATCTCAAAATGAGAAAAAATGCGTTTTATAGAGTCAGAGACCAACACATAGTCAAGGGTAGAAGAAGAAAAATTATTTAAAAAGGTAAATTCTAACTGACCAGTTAAATTTTCAGAAGTGTTTAAAAATATAAGATTATTTATTGTTAATAATCTATTTAAGGTGTTACCATACTCCGTGTGACAGAAATGAAGGACACTTTCCCCATCATCATCCTGTATTCCACAGGCTAACACATTAATCTTATCACATGGATGAATGTTAAAATCCCCAAGCCAAATTATATTGCAGGGTTTGGTACATTTGTCTTGCAAGTCATTGATATCTTTTTCCAGAGGGGCCAACACCTCTGCTTGATTGCTTCCAAATTTATTATTATAAAAGTTAATAAGAAGCCAACAATACTCCACACAATATTCAATTAAAATAATATGATAATAAGGTGACATATTCAAAAATGACTTCACTTTGAAAGGGAAAGCATTAGAAAGTAGCGTCACCAAACCACCCTTAGCCCGACCAGCAGGAGACGGTACAGCAGGAGTATGAAAGGAGCGATACCCATTTAAGAATATCGGATCTATTTCCCAAGTCTCTTGAAGACAAACTATGTCAGTAGATGTCAACAAAGACAGCCAGTCCATATTAGATCTTTTTTGATTATAACCAGCAATATTCCAAGACATAGCCGCTATAGATCCTAAGAGATTCATACGAGGTAGCGGACTCTTGGACAAGTTTAAGCTGTCTTGGTGGCTTGGTGATGTCACACTAGAAATTGTAGGGGGGAATGTGCGAGAGAGACAGCTTTTGTAGATCTAAAACACCGTCCCCACTAGGTGATATAATCTGAGAGTCCAGTCAATCACAAGCGGACAGGCCTTCTAAAGCAGCAAATCTATTCCTTAAAGGAAACGGTGAGACTAAGGGGGGAGGAGGTTGATTAAACGGGAAATGGGATGGCCTCCAAGGAGCATTTGAGCTAACAGTAGATAGCTGTGGTGAAGGATAGGGCTTGTAAAAGAAACCCAAAGGTAGAGCAAAAATTTCAGAATGAAATGATGGCATATTTGGTAAAACAGATAATAGATCACCCACTATATGATAGTTATCAAAGTTCACTATGATACAGTCGCCTTTAATACTTTTGGGAGCTCTTCCTACCCAAGAAACCCTCCTAGCCATAATAATATTCTGGAGGGCATTAACATTTTCACCTAGGCAATTAGATAGCCAATGCGTGGATTTATTTATTAGCTGGTCTGTATTTTCTATCATATTTGATTTCAGTTCTGGGATATTAACTAGAACTATTACATATGGACGACCAACTCAAGCAATGCATCACTTCTGCACCAAAAGTTGCATCAGAATTTCTGGTGCATCCGTTAATCCTTGCGCCATGGAGCACTGTTTTGTAAATGCAGTGCATTCCTGGCGTTGTTAGGGCATTTTCAGGAGGCGCAAGAAATTTGACTCATCGATGCCGATGCGTCAGTTCTTGTAAATATGCCCCTAAGTTATTCTTCCGGATATACTCATGAAGTATTCTGCAGACTGGTCTACGTATAATCCAATAAAACTAGTATCCTCTGCATATTAGAGGAGAGGAAGTGCGAAAGAGAGGAAACTTTGGGGTAAGGCGATGCCAGAGATAAAGCAGTACCTATGTCTGCCGTATAGAGACTGAGCAACAGAAATGCATGCACCCCCACTCCTGATCTCCATTGGTTAAAATCTTGGCAGAAAATGAGCCATCTTGACCAAGCTTAGGCCTATATGTACGAGGCCATTTAGCCTTTCTTAACAGACCGAATCGGAATTTTGGGCTATTAAGAAATGGTAAATGGGCTTTCCAAATGTACAAAAGAGGAAGTGCGGTTGCAAAATGCAATTTCTAACAAGTAGAAATCGCATTTTGCTATTCAAAATAAGAAATCATAAATAAATATTGCGATTTCCTAACCCCTTGTATATAGCATTTCCTAAATGCAAAAGGAGCATTTAGGAAATGCTAACCAAGTGCAATTTGTAAAAATTCACCTAAAATATATTTTTACCAGTGACACAGAGTGCCCACTTGCCCGAGGGGGGCCCTAGGGCCCAATTGTATAAATGCTTTTGCATTTCCTAAATAGCTATTTCCTATTATGAAATTGCAAATTTAGAAATGCAAAAACATTCGCACTTTTGGGCCTTAGACCCAAAGGAACGAATGGGTCTGCATTTCCTAAATAGCTGTTTCCTAATAGCGATTGAGACTCTGTAGGAATTGCTATTTTTGTACATTCCATTTTGCATTTTCTAAATAGCAATTTCTTAGTATTCGTTATTTAGCAAATGCAAAATAGAAGTTTCGCACATATGGGCCTTAATCCTTACCCAAGTGCCTGCATACTAGGCTTTTGTGGGTCTACGAAGAGAACAAGAACTAGATTTTGTTATTATTCCAGCACACACAGTGGGAATTGAATAAAATATAGTTTTTGCAATCCCTCTTCCAAGGGCTTGCGTTGCCTTATATGTCCCTTACCACATAACTGCTATAATTTGGGGATCATATCTCAGCGCTGTAGTTGCGGTGACCAATTCCTTGTTTTTGCATTGTTTTATTCTAAGTGCCTTGTTTACCTCAAATACAAAGCTATTTTTAAATAATAATAGACTTCTGAATGGATATTTATTTTATTGTGTACTTTGTTGTGTCATACTGTATCTGAGTTTCAATTTTTCTATCGCCTCTTGCCCAAAACTCCCATTGTAGAAGCAGATGCACAAAGGGAGAACCTGATTAACTAAAGGTAGTTTAAAGGCATTAGCACCATATGCTCTAGGACATCCGTGATAAACAAGAATGCCCTTCAGAGATACTGACTACTAACCTGAATGAAATGTATCAGAACATTTGAATGAACAGAAACATATGCACCTATATTCATTTCAGCCAGCTTTTTTTTTTTTAACACAATAACAATGCGAGCATGTATCATATCGTCATGATGCTTACATAATGAGAAACAAAAATAAATAAAATCCCCACAAATCAACAAAAATACAAAAGACATCAAATTATAATACTACCACAAAACCATCCTCACATCATACCTAAACAATATTGTCTAAGTCGCATTAAGATGCTGGAGCATCATTCTCCCAGACCACAACCCCACGCTGCTCGCTACAGCACCCATGGCACCTAGTTCGCGTCACTCTGCTCTGCTTCCTCCGCCCTATGTTGAAGGAATTGTCTCAGGGGCTCCCATATGTCCTTTGGTCTAGAAACTGGGGGCAGCTCTTCTGCGTAAATCGCCATGTTGTCTTTGCAGTAGACCATGTCTTTAATCCAGTGGTCCACTTTCGGGCCGCGACTTCCGCCCCACGTGATAGCCACTCTTCGCTTAGCCATGAGCAGCGCCAAGCATACGAATCTACCGCTTACTCCCTTAACCTGCGGAGCGCAAGACAACAGGCAGACCAGCGGGGCACACTGTAGTTCCACGCCCGCCATGACCCCTATGTCTCTCACAACAATCGTCCAAAAATCAGCCACCTTTCGACAACCCCAAGCAAGGTGCAGAAAGTCAGCATCAACCTGGCCACAACGCGCACAGCAGCTAGATTCACGCAACCCAAAGCGATGCAGGCGTGCTGGCGTGTAATACACCTGATGTATGTATTTAAAATGTATGATCCGCAAGTTCCCATTCATGGCAAGTGTGCCCGTTAATCCACATACATACTTCCAGTCTTCCTCCGATATCGGAGCGGGTAAGCATGCATTCCACCTCTCCCAGCTTCTGTCAGGCTGTCCCACACACTCCTCCCTTATTAGCCTGTATAATCTGGAGATCAGTTTTTTATTAGTGGGGGTAGTGAGCACAAACTGTAGGGACATCAGAGTAGGAGGCTCCAGAGGGTAGGTGTCGTAATGAGCCCTGATGGCGTGCCTGAGTCTGTGCAGCGCGAATCGAAACAACAACGTGGGATTACTTATGTATTGCAAAGCGTCCGGTGTGATAAACGTCCCCTCCGGGTAGAGATCCCGCATCTGTTGAAAACCCGCCTCGCCAAGCAGTCGCATTGATGGCGCCTCCTGAGTGACTGACAGTGCCCCGTGGTGTGCTATATGCATGGCAGGTGCATATATAGGTAATTTACGCGCCAGTCGTCCAATCTCCTGCCAAACAGCCAACGTCGTGTCCACCGCATTAATTTCTGTTCTCGGAATACCACGTGTCGGTGCGTGATCATGCTACGCAGCGGGACAGGGTTGGCGTCTCCCTCCTCCACCGCGACATGTGGAGTGAACACATGTGGTCTCACCCAATAATACACATACTGGGCCTGCGCACTAAGATAATAGATATAAAAGTCAGGCGCCCCAAACCCACCTTTGTCATAATCGCTAGTGAGGACAGACCAGCCCACCCGGGCATGTTTGCCTCCCCAGACCAACCGAAGTAAGGTCCCACGGAGAGTGTTAAAAACCCCTTTCGACAACACAATCGGGATGTTTGTGAATAAATACAAGAACCGCGGCAAGACTACCATCTTGAGTAAAGCAATGCGATCCGCCAATGAGAGCGGTAACGCTACCCACAGATCCACCTGTTGGTCCAGTTTGGTGCATGCCCGCCCATAATTCTCATGTATAACTCTATCCGGGTCTCTATGGATCCAGACTCCAAGATATTTAACTGGGTCTACGGTCCACATCAATGGATATTCCATATCAGGTTGAGTCGTGGATTTCGTTAAAGGTATAACTACGGATTTTTCCCAATTCACAACCAGTCCTGACAAGTGGCTGAATCTGACATACTCTCGCAGGAGCTGAGCCAGATATCGCGAGGGCTCACGGACAAATAGCACCATGTCGTCCGCGTATAGCGAAATGGCAACTGGGCGACAACTAAAGTTTAGCGCCGTTTCCCTATGTCTCTGCCTAATAACACACACAAGCGGTTCCAGTACAATCGCAAAGAGTAGCGGCGATAGAGGGCAGCCCTGACGCGTGCCCCGCTTAATATCAAAGGGGTCTGATGTCAAACCACCAACACGCACCCTAGCGGAAGGATCCGCATACAGCACCCTGATCCATTGTATAAATAAAGGCGGGAATCCCATACGCTGAAGAGTAAAAAACATATACTTCCACTCCACTGAATCAAAAGCCTTGGCTGCGTCCAGCAGGACCGCCGCGGCAGACATTTGTGGCTCCAATATATGAAACATGGAGAAAATGGTCCGCAAATTGTGCGACGTTGATCGGTCAGGTATAAAACCCGACTGGTCCGGTAAAACCAAGCGGGACATCAGGGGCTGTAGTTTAACGGCCAGGATCTTGGCCAATATTTTAGCGTCTATATTGATCAGTGAAAGGGGTCTATAAGAATCGCATTTATCTGGGGGTTTGTCTTTCTTGAGAAGCGTTATAATCAGCGCCTGCCGTAGTGACGGCGGTAGTATTCCCACATCATGCGCCTCCGCATATACTTCCAATAGATAGGGGGTGACCAAATCAGTGTATGCCTTATAAAATTCGACCGTAAGGCCATCCGGCCCGGCGCCTTTCCGTTGGGCAGGGCCATAATAGCAGCTTTGATATCTTCCGCGTCAATCGGCAGGCTCAGATATTCCCTATGTGCATCTGACAGCCAGGCGCACGCTACATCCTCTAAGTAGCCGTCCATCTCAGCCGCCACTGCCTCGCTTCTAGACTCGTATAGATCCGCGTAGAAGGTGCGAAATTGTTCGGTAATAGCAATTGGGTGATAGTGTTCTTTCCCATGGGAGTCTATGATCTTATCAATATGGGGTTGTTCCGTACGGTCCCTAATCTTATTTGCCAACGTACGGCCCGGTCTACCCCCTTCTCCATATCTGCGCGCCATGTGCCTGCACGAAATGTAACGTATCTCCGATTCGGCCAGTGTGTCATATTCCAAGACCAGCTCGTGTATCCTGGCCAACGTGTCGACCGAAGGGGCTGTTGTGTAAGTTCGTTCTAGTGCCTGAAGCGAAGTCTCGACTTTAGAAAGCTGCCCTCTAATGTCTTTCAATATGCCCGCTGCAGTACCAATGTACACTCCCCGGATTGTGACTTTAAAAGCCTCCCACAATGTGGAGGCACTCTCTACTGATCCCTTATTGAGTAGGAAATATTGCTCTATAGCGTCGGGCACCGCAGCCTCATATATCGGATCTAGCAGTGCTTCCGATCGCAGACGCCACGTGAACGGGCGACGAATGGCCGTTGGGATTCGAATGTCTAATTGCACCGGATTGTGATCCGATAATGTGCGTGGCTGAGGCGCGACCTCCAGTACCCAGTCAGGCACGTCTCCGCCCAACAGCCAGTAGTCTAGTCGTGACCAGCTGTTGTGCAATGGTGTTGCATGTGTACCCTCTTTCACTAGTGCATTGCGCACCCTCCACACGTCACTTAATCCAAATTCCAACATGGCACTCCGTACACACTGGGCCACTCTGGGAGTTCGGTGCGTTAACGGATTAGATTTATCCAAATCCGGGTTCAAGTATGTATTAAGGTCACCTCCCCACAAAACAGTTGCCTCCGGCCATTCCCTCAGCTTTACATACATTCGCAAGAAACACACTGGGTCATCCGCAATAGGCCCGTACATATTAACTATGGACACCAAGGAGCCACCCAGCCTCCCCTGTACCATTGCACATCGCCCCTCTCCATCCACATAGGTCCTGGCCGGCATGAATGTTACACCTCGTTTAATCAAAATCAATGTCCCCCTGGCATACGATGAATAGGAAGACGCGAGCTCATAGCCCGCCCACCTGCCAGCAATGCCGCGCCCTGCATGTCTGCCTAAATGCGTTTTCTGTAACAGAGCAACATGAACGTTATGTCGAGTCAGGTAAGCCAACACTTGGCGTATTTTCTTTGGTGAATTGAGACCCCGCACGTTCCACGTCAAAAACCGGTAACTCTCACCCATAAGGCAGCTGGGCTCTCCATGATAGCCAAGCGATCAGTGTGGTCCAAGAGAGGAGGGCGAATTCGGCAACACATGTATCCAACATATTATACAACTCAGCTCTCATTCCAAACGACAAACACACAACAATCACACAAATATCAAATAATACTTTCCCCCGACACCCCTCCCACCTCCCCCCACCCACTCCAACCTCCCAATTAGGTCGAGACCATCTCCTTCCCCCCTCCCACACATATACCCTGACATCCATACAACTTATCAAGAGGGGAACTCCCGCTTGGGGGGAGGGAACGGCAGCGAACGCTCACTCTGTGGTGAGATTGCCAGACTTTTAACCATGCGGCACACCTGTGTGCCTGTAACCGTTAAATCGAGCAGCATGCAATACGCTGATCAGATTGCGAACAAATCCTACATGCAAACACTTAAAGAAAGAAAAGGGATGCAGCCTCCCATCCAAAGCCCTTAGCAGAAACCAGAACTGACACCACCCGCAGCCCCGACACCAGCCACCCCCGATCATCAAAAGTACCATGGCATCAACATCAATCTGTGTCCTCAAGAGGCGGTGAGGTCGACGGGCTCCCCGGCCCGCCCTGTCGGGGTTTAGCCTTGCAGATATGCTTCGAAAACTTCAAGGCAGACTTCGAGTCCGTAAAGAAATGCGCTTGTCCCTCATGTGAGATTTTCAATTTGGCCGGGTACAGCATAGCATATGGTACAGAGGCAGTCTGAAGTAGTTTCTTCACTGGCACAAACTCCCTGCGCGCCGCCTGCACCGAGGGGCTGTAGTCTGGAATAAAGGACAGGTTATCGCCCCTGTAGTTGATAGGACTCTTAGCCCTGGCCTCTCGCAGAATAGCATCCCTGTCAGCATAGTTCAGAAGGCGCGCCAGTATCGGACGGGGCGGTGCGCCCGGCTTAGGTCTGGGGCCCAAAGTGCGATGCGCTCTCTCCACGATCATTACGGATGACAACACAGGACCAAATAGTTCGCGCAGCAAACCATCCACAAAAGTCTCCATTTTGGAGATGGCGGTGGACTCCGGCAGGCCAATTATACGAAGGTTATTGCGCCTGGATCGCGCCTCCAAATCCTCGTTCTTTGCTTTAATTACCTCCAACACCTTTTCCATTTGTAGAATCTGGGTCCGGGATTCCGCCTGCGAGTCCTGAGTATCCGACAGTCTGTTCTCCAAAACGTCCAGCCTATGCTCATGAGTGTCCACCTTCTTCTTCACAGCATCTAGGTTGTTCGCAAGGGCATCTATTTTACTGTCTATGGATTTCATTCCAGAGCGCAGTTCAAGCAGGATAGTCCTGGTGTCATCCTCTGAATCCTCCGCTACCTCCGGCGCGCCCTGTGTCAACGACTGGTCTCCCACGGCCTCAGTGGTACGCGTACTGCGTTTATTCTCAAACTGAAGCTTCGGCTGCTTAGGGTCAGTTTTCCCCATAGTGGAGGAATATGCAAGGCGAGTGCAAAATTCCCTTTCAGCAGTAGCACTCCTCGCGCTCAGACCCCAGGTATTTGGAGCTGCTATTTTCGCCGAGCAGCACACCAGCAGAACGGCAGGGCGTCAATACCCCGCAGCAAGCGAGCCGGTTCAGCAGACAGTAGGCGTGGGCCCCTTAGTATGGTCCAGAGGGTCAGCATGCCAGATCTCCGCTAGTAGATGTGTCCACACAGATATCTTCAGGTAGCCCCAAGACTGATAATGTTACTTCAGTATGCGCCACAGGACCACAGCCAGATTCAGAGGGCTCCAAAACCACATAACCCCTTCGTCCGCCAGATGCCCAGCGGTATCTCGCCACTCGTCCTGCACAGTATGGTCCTCCACTAGCAGCACAGCCCCAGTCTCTCTGGGAGCTCCAGCGTCACGCCAGCTCCCCCACGAGTGCCAGAGGTTCTTGCTCAGCCCTCACCCCGCGGTCTAGGGGCACCAGACGCACCCCACACACCCCCGCCCGCAAGAGCAGGCCAGGCCGTGAATCAGGGCCGCAATCTCGCACCCCCACTCCCCGGGGCACCAGTCTGAAACAATCTCCCCTCTAGTGAGACAGTAGCGACCCCCCTACGCAGAACCCAGGCCGGTCAGCTCGCTCTGGCCCCCTCAAGAGCGCACGCGCTAAAAAGTGCAGCAGGCGCCCAAGTGAGGCCATGCAGTCCAATCCTCCCCCAGCACCGCGCAGAGCACCCGCCCTACTCACCGCACCTCCGTTAATGCCTCCAGAGTCCTTGGCTCCATCTCAGGTCAAGTCGGTGTGTAGTCCACTGCAAAGTTCCTCCAGTGTTCAGGCGGCCAGATCAGTCCCCCGGTGCACTCTACTCAGCAGCAGCCCCTCCAGACACGATGTATTCAGCACCGTCACGGGGGTCCAGCGCTGACGTCCGCAAGCAACCCGGCGAGGCCAGTAGATCGGTTGAAACAGGTGACAGCGCTCCAACACCACGCGCCGCGCACCCAGAGCTTCACAGCAGCCCTCCTTCCACTCCTACCGCGGGCGGCTGCCATCTTGCCAGCGGCCGATCGGCGAGTCGGGCACAGCTCCGGGAGGACTCCGCTGGTCAAGAAGTCTTAAAAAGCGCTGCGTTCGCTTCAGATGGGAGTCGCAACCCCCCTATGCAAGTGTCAACACCTCAGGTGTGCCGATACCGGTGGTATTTGCCGAATCTTCAGTCTGGCTGACGGAGCTCCCTCAAGAGGCAGCCATTCCGCCCCGCGCCGTAGCCACGCCCCTTCAGCCAGCTTTATCTGTATAAGGCGTATGGGCCTGGCACTGTTTAAATGTGCTTTGAACCCCTTTTTGAGTCCACTTTAGTCATATAACTGTTTGGGCCATGGTGTGAAAGGTGCAAAAGCATCCCAAAAGGACTGTAGGCACAATCCTTTCTTCACTCCACACATATGCGCATCCACACAATTGCAGCGAAAAGGTATGAGCAGCCTCTTCCATGTGATGGAGCAGGGTAAATGAAAAAATTTTAACCTCCTAATATTTTCGTAAAATAATTAATAAACATGTTCGTTTAAGTAAATAACCAACAATGTAGGTTACATGTTAAGGGTTAAAGGTAACACGCTATTCCGTGTGCAAAATAATCAACTTATAATTGTTTACGTGTCTAACATAACCTAATATTTGCGTACTAATTAAATAATAAACGCATGATCCGTGCTTTTAAATAAAACGTGTGGTTGAGAAATAAAGCGATGGTAAGTAAGGGACAGCTTTATATGTTGCTTTTTGCTAGGTAATACCTAATTGGGGTACGTAGAAAGACGGGAGGGAAACGAAAGGGTTTATATTTCTTTGTTTTAACAATATTTTGTTTATCTTTGAAAATAGTGCGCTTAAGCCTGTCGAGCAGCAATATAAAATGGCCGCCAGATGCTAGAGTACGCATGAGCAGGGAACCATGTGATAGAGGAGAGAGGCTGTGGAAAGGGATGATCACGTGCTGGTGCTGAGAGGCTAAGATGGAAGTATGGTCAAGGCTATTGTGACCTTTCTGAGCAGATGTGTGCCAAGATGATCAGCAAGAAGCGTGAGAAGTCCAACTGAATCAATGGACGGAACTGTTGAATCTAAAATGTAGCAGAAAAAGATACAAATTGGACTGATCAAAACAGATGAGCAATGACATGAACTGTGGGAAACGATGCAAGCATGGACATTCCACAAGGAACTAGTTAAGACCAGGAAGTTTGATTAAAATGTATATGGGCCTGAGGGGACCAATGAGAAAGAATCACGCCATGAAGATGCAACATTTTTATTCTGTAAGCTAGAATTAGGGTATAAGAAGACCTACTCTTGGTGGGAGGGGTTAGTTGCTGGAGAGTTAGTTGCTGGAGAGTGAGTTGCTGGAGAGCAGGTTGCTGGAGAAGTTAGATGCTGTAGATGGGTGAAGTTGCGGTTGCTGATGCTGACGAGCTGATGCTGCTGCTGCTATTTTTATTTTCCACTTGAGTATAAGATGCTGCTTTAGGAGAATTTTCCTGATAGATTTTTCATTTAGAACTATTAGAGTTTTCCAAGACAGATAGATTGATCTCTTAGAGTTCTTAATATGATAACCTTATTTTTCCGTCTAATAGATATGTATTGCAATTTCAATTTATTCTTATATTGATGATAAATGTAATGATCTGAATAATAAGCTTAACCTCATTTCTTGCATCAAAACTTTATATAAACTTTATTATTCTTTAAACAAATGACTCTGTGATTCTTTAGCTTAATGATTAAAATGAAATGTTAAAGAGTTTATTGTGATTGAGCTGGTCTTAATCACCATCAACTGATTCCTACTAGTTGGTCCATCGACCAATGAGCGGAATACCTTAAAGAAAATGAGAAACATTATGTCATGATAAAAGAGGTATCCCATCTCCTTCCAGCGAATTGTTTTCTCCTAGGTTATTGATGGAGGAAATCCAGGGAATAAATGAGTAAGTGAATGTATATGCGGTGTTATGGGCCCCACCGTCATATGGATATAGTGTGTGTGTTGAAGGAATAATTGCACCTGGATGACCGAAGTATATAGGAGAATAATTTTTATTGTTAGCGCTGGATCAGATTTCTTGGTAGCAGAGTTATGGTTACTATAGATTAGTTTGGTGATTATTGATTATTGATTAGTGATTATTGATAAGTTCATGTCTAACACTTTTTGTTGAGTCGCGTTATGTTATATGTAAGTTTTCACGCTTCCGGGAAGTAGGAAGTGGAACACGTGTGGCAAGAGAAGTCACATGGAATGGTGCATTGTCTGAATTCATATTGGTGATAACGCAGGTTGTGTTATGATACGGACATTTTCCGTATAAAAGGTGTGTAAGTGAAATAGTGATCGGTTTTCTTGTGAAACTCTGGCCTTAATTCTCAGGAGCAGTATAGTCTCCACATGTGTTTTATCCCCAGAGAAACGGGTTTACTGTTTGCTTGAAAGAAGGGTAAGGTAGAGGGAAGTGCTACTTTATCGGCGAAACTGAAAATTCTGTGGTAGGGTAGAGGTAAGCGCTGCCTACTGGAAAATACAGAGTTCTTGTGTAAATGGTCGGAACTATCTTTTCGGTTTAGCGAATCAGACAATGAAAATGTGTTTTAAATGTTGTAACTAACAATGAATTGTCGAAAAAGAAATTGCTGATAAATTTTGTAAAGGAGGGGTCAAGAGCAGAAGTGACGTAGACAAAAGCCGCGCTGGGATTGGACAGTGCGCCGTAGACAGAAATCGCTCTGATTGGAGCTTTGGTGTGAGTCGCGCAAGGATTGGTCGAATAGCCTAGTGACGTGGAAGTTTGTGATTGGAGTGTTAGTGTGAGTCGCGCAAGGATTGGTTGGAATAACGCATAGAGAACAGTGTTAAATTGCGGATCGTTTTGAGGAGAAAAGTGATTGTGAATCATGTCGTATTATGAATACGGTAGAGAGAAAACATCATGGATGACAAAAGTTAAGAATTTCTTTAAGAAAGACAAAAAGGTAGTGACTAGAGAGGGACAAATAATTCCTCCGCCAAAATCACCAGCTTCGCATATGATGCTGAAATATGGATATCATACATGCATATGGTTAGAAAATTGGACAAAATATACCAAGAATGATGGAGCATTGGCTTTCCCTGAGAATGGTTCATTTAATGTAGCTGTACTACGGAACTTGAGAGAAAAGATGGCAATGTTAGAACCTAGACCTAGACCGACACAGTTTGAAGCTTTAACGGAATGGGAAGATGAGATGTATGAGCGAGAGAGATTCAGAGGATTAAAGAATCATGAGTTTGTGCCTGGAAGGTTATGGGGAGTAAATCATGAGGACAGAATAAAGCGTTGGAGATGTGCTAACATGACAGGAGGTTTGTTTCCAGCTTTTACAGTTGAGGAAGAAGCAAAGAGAAAGTGTACAGAGAAAAAGAAACATTTAGTGGTAGAAAAGTATGTGTATGGTGGTAGTGAAATGGATGACGAATTGCTGGAAGATATTTTAAACAGAAACCCACCTCCATACCAACAGACTTCTGCGGTGGTGACACCTAATGCACCGCCAATGGAAACTGGGAGGAATAAAAATCCCGAACGAAGAGATGAGACAAATAGGTCACAAGATCAATTAAAAACTTCACAAAATGAAGAGATAGAAAGTGACAATGCAACTGAATTAGCAAAAACAACAAGAGAATTGACTGAGAAAATAAGAGAATTGACAAAGAATATGGAAGCTGTAACTGTACCAGTAACAATAGGTCCAGTAATGCCAATTTTTGAGAATCAGAAAATTGATGAACGTTCTTTAGTGATTCCCATGAATTCACATTTGCAAAGAAAAAGAGAAGGGATGGAGCTGAATAATGAAGGTGCACACAATTTGGCTAGTACCTATAGACCAAGCCCACCTAATAATTTGACGATAAATGAGAATGAGATTAGGAGAATGCCTATGGTGACGGAGTCTGCATCAGGGACACCAGAAAGAAGTAGCAATTGGATAGAATTAAATAGTACGCTTGTAGGTCCGACTCCAGATGAGTTAAATGAATGGATGAAAGCGCTAAAAACAAAAGAAATGGAAGAGAAACCATTAGATGTAATTAGGTTGAAAATAGACATGGAAGAATTGATTTTAGGAACAATTGGAACAGAAAAATTAAAAAATTATCAGGATGATGAGATTATGTTTTTGTGCAAAAGTCTTACATGGAGAGCTAGAAATTTACATGACAAATTGGAAGAGACAGCAAGTGAACTAGGAGTGGAATTTGTAAAAGTGAGAACATTGCAGAAACCATACAGAGTAGATTTTTGTGAGAAAGATATAGAGAATTTGAACACATCAGGAAGACTGAACCAAATAAAAGAGTTAATTGTTTTATTGAGAAAATGGGGTGATGTGGATAGATGGAGAAATAGATGGTCGAAAAAGAATGAGAAAACAACAGATAAATCATCTTTGGCTTTTGCAGTGACAGATAAGGAACCAGTTGTAAGGGAGTACCCGATGAGAGAAACTCCAGGTGGAAGTTATGTGCATGTTCCATGGACCAGAGAGGATATACTGTCATTTACAAATGACTTCCCAAAGTTGAGAGAGAAGCCAGTAGAATGGTACAGACAAGTGGAAAGATTTGTGAAGGTTTCAAAGGTGTTGTGGATAGATCTGGATGGATTGTTTGATATAGTAGTGCCGGCTGATTTGTGGACAGAATGTAAGATTACTATTGATTGGCCAACTGTAGAATATCCAAGGGACGCTAAAACAGGAGCGCCAGGACCAGAAGTGATGAGGAAGTACGACCAAGTAATTACCTTTTTGAAGAATAAGATTCCACCTAAAGAAACAGATTGGGTAAAAATAGACAGAACAACGCAGGAAAGTAAAGAATCAGTGCATGCGTACTACGAGAGATTGTTGTTGGTTTTCAAACAGTACAGTGGTTATGAGACACTAAATGAGAAGGATATGAGTCATTTTGTATATAGGTTTGTGTATGGATTGAAACCAGAAATAAGTGAAATGATTAAGCAGCATATGATTTGTTGGCAGAATAGCACAGTGGATGAGGTTTTGAGATATGCTAAGTATTGTAGTGATGATATTGAGAGTAGACAGCGTAAATTGAAAGAAAAGGCCATGTGGGCACAGGTGAAAGTTGCAGAGAAGCAAGAAGCTCAATTGAGTAATACTGGTAATGAAACAGGACAGGTTAGATCCCGACCTAATATAGGTAAAGGAAAAGGACAAATGAGCATAGATGAGGCAAAGAAAAAGTGGCCATGCCACAACTGCGGAAAGCTAGGACATTGGAGAAACGAGTGTAAATTTCCTCCAAAACCTAATGTGGAAAATCAATCATTAAATTCACAGGTGCAGAGTGAGGTAGTTACTCAACAAGGTCAGGTGCCACAACCACCACTTCCCAAGAGTGTTAACCAACAGAAATACAGGTGCAGAAACAGGATTCTACGGAGGAGAACAGGTAACACAGTTGCCGCGTGCAGCTGCAATTTCTCAATATTGGTTACGACAGGATGAGGATGACACGGATGAAAGTTTCTGACAGTGCCTAGGAGAGGGGAAGAGTGCGTGCTTGGCGCAACTCTAGAGGTAGATCAGTCTGGTCCATTTGTGGATGGAGAAGTGAATGGTGCAAATGTAACATTCCTTGTTGACACTGGAGCTACCCGTTCTACTGTTAGGTCAGTGGAAATACCAAACCTTCCTCTCTCAGGTGAACATATCCAAGTAGTTGGAGTTTCAAATCAGCAAATTAAGACGCCTCTTACTAAATTAGTGGAGGTAAGAATTGGTCCATTTAGCGAAATGCACCGATTTGTGGTATGTGATTGTAGTCCCGTGAACCTATTAGGACGCGATTTATTGTGCAAGATGAATTGCACTATCTATTGTACCCCAGACGGAATTGCATTTCAGACTCCAGATGAGGATGTGCTGTATAAAATGACAATGGTGAATTTAGAACCAGAAGTAAATGGTTTGTTTCCTGTATTTGATGCAGAGAAAATCCCAATTGAATTGAAAAAGACAGTGAAAGAAGAAGTGTGGGACTTTACAGGAGAAGATGTAGGATTAATGAAAGGAGTAGATCCCGTTAAAATAACAGTGAAAGAGGGAACGAGTTACCCAAATACGCCCCAGTATAAATTGACACCAGAAATAATTGAAGGAATAACGCCAGTAATAAATAAAATGATTGAACAAGGGATTCTAAAAGAAATCATGAGCAGTCCATGTAATTCGCCAATAATGGGACTGAAAAAGCCAAACGGAACATATAGAATTGTACAGGATTTGAGGAAGGTAAATAAAATTGTTGTGCCTTGTTGCCCAATAGTACCGAACCCTGCTGTGATTCTATACCAGATTCCACGTGAAGCAGAATGGTACACAGTAATTGATTTATGTCATGCATTTTTCTCTATTCCATTGCATCCAGATAGCCAGCCATTATTTGCGTTTAGGTTTGGAGAGCGTATTTTGGCATGGTGCCGAATTCCTCAAGGGTACACAGAAAGTCCCTCAATATTTAATCAGATTCTGAAGAAATCGTTGGAAGATTTAAGAATGCCAGAAAAGTCAGTGATGGTTCAGTATATTGATGACCTACTGGTGGCATCAAAAACGAAAGAAGCATGTGTCAATGATACAATTGCTTTGCTGAATCATTTAGCAAAAAGAGGACATAAAGTGTCCCCTTCAAAATTGCAGTTTTGTCAACAAGAAGTCCAGTATTTAGGGCATAAAATTGAGAAAGGTGTGCGAAAGGTAACGACTGAAAGAATAAAAATGATTCAAGGAATGAGAGCTCCAATGACACAAAGAGAGGTAAGAATGTTTTTGGGAATGGTTGGATATTGTCGACAATGGATAAGCGGTTTTTCACTGATTGCTAAACCATTGCAGAAACTGACAAAGAAGGATGTTAAAGATCCTTTTGAAATGAATGATGAAGAAATGAAAGCATTCAGAGAGCTGAAAAAGAAATTATGTGAGGCTCCAGCATTAGGAATGCCTGACTATGAGAAAGATTTTGAGCTGTATTGCAGTGAAAGAGATGGATGTGCATTTTCAGTTTTGGTACAAAGACATGGAACTATGAAAAGACCCATTGCATATTTTTCAGCTGTTTTAGACCCTGTAGCGAAAGCGTTGCCCGGATGCTTGAAAGCAGTTGCTGCTACTTGTGTGAGTCTGGAACAGAGTGAAGGCATAGTTATGGGATATCCACTGAGAGTATATGTTCCCCATTCTGTGGAAATTCTCTTGACAAGAACGAAAACCCAATACATGACACATAGTCGGCTGACTAGGTATGAAAAAGTAATTTTGAGTGCAGATAATGTGACCATTGACAGATGTATGAATGTGAATCCTTCGACATCATTGCCAGATGAAGAGAGTGTGATTGAAATGGATGAAGTAGATCACGATTGTCTGAATGTGCTTGAATATTGTACAAAACCAAGGTCTGACATACGAGATGAACCTTTGAAAGAATCAGATTATATTCTGTTTGTGGATGGCTCATGTTTGAGAACGAGTGATGGAGTTCTAAGTGCAGCATATGCAGTTTGCACAGTAGCCACTGTAATGGAAGCATCTTGTCTGAAAGGGGTACGGTCTGCCCAGGTCGCAGAACTAGTAGCTCTGATTCAAGCATGCAAGTTGGGAAGAAATGTACGGGTTACGATTGTGACAGATAGCCAGTACGGCTTCGGGGTGGTGCATGACTTTGGTCAGATTTGGTCACAAAGGGGTTTCTTGACGTCTGCAGGAACGCCAATTAGAAATGGAGATTTTGTGAAAAAGCTGCTTGAGGCGATACAGCTGCCTAAACAGATTGCTGTTGTGAAGTGCAATGCACATAAAAATGGGGAAGACTACATAACTGTTGGTAATAAATATGCTGACGAAATGGCACAGTACTGTGCAAAGAATGTGGTTTCTTTAAACAAAAGTCGGGAAAGAGAGCATATTTCTTGTCCTTTGCTTTTTACTAACTCTATTGAGACATGGGATGAGGTGAGACAGTTACAGGAAGCTGCAGATGATGAGGAAAAAGATACATGGATAAAAGCAGGATGTAGAAAACATGAAGAAAATGATGTTTGGGTTTACAGAGATGAGAGACCAGTTATGCCTGATAGCATGATTTCTGACATGGCACGGATGTACCATGGACAAGCCCATATTGGGAGAGATTCAATGATCAGACTTTTTAGACAAACATGGTATAATCCAAAATTCAGAGCCATAGCTGAGAGTCTTTGTCAGAGATGTCTTATTTGTCAACAGTTAAATCCAGGAAGGAAAACAGTAGTGAGTCTAGGAACAATAGGACGAGAAGGAGGTCCTTTCACTAGAATGCAAATGGATTTTATTGAAATGCCACCTTGCAACAGACTAAGGTATGTCCTAGTGGTCGTCTGTTTGTTTTCCCGTTGGGTGGAAGCATACCCAACAAGAAGGAATGATGGAATAACGGTAGCAAAACTTATGCTGCGAGAATTCATTCCGAGGTATGGTTTTCCAGTCACGATTGAAACAGATAGAGGAACACATTTCCAAAATGAATTAGTTAAACTAATTTGTGAAGCACTTAGTATTAAACAGAAACTGCATTGTGCATACAGACCAGAGGCTTCTGGAATCGTAGAGCAAGTGAATGGAACAATCAAGAACAGGTTAGGAAAAATGTGTCAAGCTACAGGACTCAAATGGCCAGATGCCTTGCCATTAGTTTTAATGACAATCAGAAGTATTCCGGAAAGGAAAACTGGACTCAGTCCCCATGAAATAATTATGGGACGAGCAATGAGACAAGCACAAGTACCTGTCAACAAACTACTGACTATAACTGATGATCTAGTGCTGGATTATTGCAAAGGATTGGCTGATGTGGTGCGTTCTGTGTTTCATCAGGTTGGACCGGATGCGACCACTCTTGAAAGAAAACCAGCTCACGACTTGAATCCAGGAGATTGGGTCCGCATAAAAGTCCACAGGAGAAGAAACTGTTTGGTTCCTCGCTGGGACGAACCACGACAAGTGATCCTGGTGACAAACACTGCAGTCAAGTGTGCAGGAGTGAAACACTGGGTGCATGCCAGTCACACCATCAGAGTTCCAGAACCTGAAGATCGACAAGTGAGTCGACATCTGGAAATATTGGATAACAGTTCAGCATCAGAAGCAGAAGAAGAAACAAACAGGGTGCCAGAACTTGAAGATCGACCTGCAAGTCGACATCTGGAAGACCCAACTACAAGTGCAACGACAGAAGAAGTAGAGGAAATAGCTGAAGTTCCAGAACTTGAAGATCGACCTGTAAGTCGACATCTGGAAATATCAGATACCAGTTCAGAATCTGATACAGATCATTCGGATTGTGAAGAAATTCTAAAAAGAAATTGGAATTTTGAAAGCATAAGAGAAGAAACTGAGCCAGAAGATAGTGACAGTGAGCAACCAAGTACAAGTTGTGGTGAAAATCCTTCGGAGATAATATTAATAGATGAAGAAGGGAGAGTTTCAAACAAAAAGCTAGAAAAATCGGAAGATCCCCGAGGAGCAATAGGGACAAATAGTCAAACACGAGAACAGGGAAATTTAGAAGCAGAAAGAAAAACTGACACAAATTCGGAAGAACCTCGAGGAGGGACAGAAATAGGTGAACGAAGGAAGATAAGAAAAGAACCACAAGTAGAGGAAGAAAATGACATTATAAGTTTCAAAATAAGAGGCAATAACGAAAGAACTGAAACAGAGTCTGAAGAAAGTGGAGAAGAAAGAAACCAAAAACTAGAGTCAAGAAAAAGAAATTGGAAAACAGAAAGAGAGGAAAAAGGAAGTGAGGCAAAAAGGCCAAGAAAAGGAGACAATTGGCCCAACGAAGTAAGAAAATTAAGATACAGAATCATAAGGTTGGATGGGAAAAGTGCTGAACAAGTGAATGAAATAACAAGTCAGAGAGAGCAAGAAAAACAAGGTGGAAAACACTTGCAGAAAACAAAAAGAGTAAAGAAGGTAAATCCGAAGTATAGATCGCCTGAATGGTTGTATCTTGCTTTGACTAGTAACAAAGAAGAAAAGAACACTCACGAGAACCCAGAACAAAGAAACCTAATGGGAAAAGGTGAGGTGCAACAAACCTGAAGAAGTTTAAATAGTTTCTACCGGATTTGACAAAACACTGGATCTGACGAATTCTACCGGATATGACAAAGAAAGAATTCTGAGAAAGAATTAAAAGAAAGTACCAAGCAAAGACAAAACATTGGAGTACAGAGTGGCAAATAAGTCATTCCTGAGGTGTAGTGACACAATTTTCTGGAAAACAAATAAATAAGGTTATAAAACAAAATGGAGAATACTAGAGATAGAAAATGTAAATGTGAGTTTTTAATTAGATGGTGCAAGATGTGCTGCTTTTGTACAATATTATTAATGACAGTATGGGTGGTTTTAGCAATCACTATTCCAATTAGTTTAGCTGTAGTAGAAACGTCTAATAACACTGAGAAAGAAAAAGGAGCTAACACTCAAGAACCAGTTATTTTAAAGAGTAGTGCAGAATTACACAAGGACAAATCAATAACAGATTTTTCTAAAAATGTTTTTACTAAATTATTATATGAGTATGTAGAAACAATGGATGTAAGAGATTGCTATGTTTGTATGCAGTTGCCTGCATCTGTAGCAGAGGGTGTGACTTATCATCACCTCCCTTTGACGTATGGAATAACATGTAGTGTCTTAGCAAGTTTATTTTATAAAACAGGTAGATTAGAATATTATTACACTGACATAAATAAGATTTTTGCGAAAGTTTCTGTAGTTCCCGAGCTAAACAAAATAAAAGAGGGAAAAATGTTTGTGAATATTTTCTAGAGGATAAGATTTTAACATTGGATAGTATAATTAGGTACAACCTTACCTGTGAGTTAAAGAAGGAAGAAAAGGTATTTTTAGAGATGGTTGAAGAGAGAAGAGTGAAATTTCAAAGAAAAGTGATAGAAGAGACAAAAACACCTCTTTGGGCGTTTGAGGAAGACAATCATGACAAGAAAAAGACAAATGCAGCTATGACTCTGGATTGGCCCCAACAGGGAAGATTGTGCATTAGAAGAAATAAGACAAGATATGACAATTATTTTGTGGGTTTCAGTATTTGCCATGACAATTATCAAATTTTAGGCGGATGGGGATTCAAAGGGGGGAAAGATCCAATATTTCCAGGGATCTATTATGTTTGCGGAAATAGGGCTTATTATAGGTTGCCGGACCATTGGTATGGGTCATCATGTTACTTAGGCCTGGTCTTTCCAAAGATTTTTCATATGGATAGAAAAGAAAAAGGAACACACAAAATGATAAATACCTTTACACGTAGAAAAAGAGAAAGTTTTTCAGAAATAGTAGGTGATATTTTTGGTGCATTGATACCAGCAGTGGGAATATCTTTGAATGCATTTAAAATTCGGAAATTATCCACAGTGGTAGATCGTTTATCTACAGATACTGCTGGAGGGTTCTTGATGGTAAATACCGAGATGGTTTCCATGAGAGCTATGGTCGACTTGCTCTTGACATTCTTTTGGCAAAAGAGGGCGGAGACTGTGGAATGCTGAAAGTCCAACATTGTTGCACTTACATTCCAGATAAAAGCGAAAATATACAGAAGTATATAACAAATATTACAAATTTGCACAAAGAACTTGTTCCACTGGAGGTTGAAAGTGCTTTTGGAAAACTTGGTAAAGGGTTTTCTTCAGTAATAAATTGGTTAACAAGAATGAGTGGATTAATAATAGGGAAAGTTATAATAATAGCAACTGTGATAATAATAATAATATTAGTACTGAAGCTTGCAATAACATGTATAAAGAGAAGAAGAAGAAGGCAAAATAAAATAGAAAACATGATAAACAAGGAGAGAGAGAGAGAAATGGGTGAAATAGAGTTAGAAGAAATAAAAGAGAACATGTACAAGAAAACGAAGAGACAAGTTGAAAGGGATACAGTTGTGTAAATTAACAAAAGCAAACGGATAAAAGATATATGCTGTCTGAGAAAATTGTATAACTTGGGTTTTGTGGTGATATTAAAAATCACCAAAGGGGGGAGTTGATGGAGCAGGGTAAATGAACATTTTTTAACCTCCTAATATTTTCGTAAAATAATTAATAAACATGTTCGTTTAAGTAAATAACCAACAATGTATGTTACATGTTAAGGGTTAAAGGTAACACGGTATTCCGTGTGCAAAATAATCAACTTATAATTGTTTACGTGTCTAACATAACCTAATATTTGCGTACTAATTAAATAATAAACGCATGATCCGCGCTTTTAAATAAAACGTGTGGTTGAGAAATAAAGCGATGGTAAGTAAGGGACAGCTTTATATGTTGCTTTTTGCTAGGTAATACCTAATTGGGGTACGTAGAAAGACATGAGGGAAACGAAAGGGTTTATATTTCTTTGTTTTAACAATATTTTGTTTATCTTTGAAAATAGTGCGCTTAGGCCTGTCGAGCAGCAATATAAAATGGCCGCCAGATGCTAGTACGCATGAGCAGGGAACCATGTGATAGAGGAGAGAGGCTGTGGAAAGGGATGAGCACGTGCTGGTGCTGAGAGGCTAAGATGGAAGTATGGTCAAGGCTATTGTGACCTTTCTGAGCAGATGTGTGCCAAGATGATCAGCAAGAAGCGTGAGAAGTCCAACTGAATCAATGGACGGAACTGTTGAATCTAAAATGTAGCAGAAAAAGATACAAATTGGACTGATCGAAACGGATGAGCAATGACATGAACTGTGGGAAACGATGCAAGCATGGACATTCCACAAGGAACTAGTTAAGACCAGGAAGTTTGATTAAAATGTATATGGGCCTGAGGGGACCAATGAGAAAGAATCACGCCATGAATATGCAACATTTTTATTCTGTAAGCTAGAATTAGGGTATAAGAAGACCTACTCTTGGTGGGAGGGGTTAGTTGCTGGAGAGTTAGTTGCTGGAGAGTGAGTTGCTGGAGAGCAGGTTGCTGGAGAAGTTAGATGCTGTAGTTGGGTGAAGTTGCGGTTGCTGATGCTGACGAGCTGATGCTGCTGCTGCTATTTTTATTTTCCAGTTGAGTATAAGATGCTTCTTTAGGAGAATTTTCCTGATAGATTTTTCATTTAGAACTATTAGAGTTTTCCAAGACAGATAGATTGATCTTTTAGAGTTCTTAATATGATAACCTTATTTTTCCGTCTAATAGATATGTATTGCAATTTCAATTTATTCTTATATTGATGATAAATGTAATGATCTGAATAATAAGCTTAACCTCATTTCTTGCATCAAAACTTTATATAAACTTTATTATTCTTTAAACAAATGACTCAGTGATTCTTTAGCTTAATGATTAAAATGAAATGTTAAAGAGTTTATTGTGATTGAGCTGGTCTTAATCACCATCAACTGATTCCTACTAGTTGGTCCATCGACCAATGAGCGGAATACCTTAAAGAAAATGAGAAATATTATGTCATGTTAAAGAGGTATCCCGTCTCCTTCCAGCGAATTGTTTTCTCCTAGGTTATTGACGGAGGAAATCCAGGGAATAAATGAGTAAGTGAATGTATATGCGGTGTTATGGGCCCCACCGTCATATGGATATAGTGTGTGTGTTGAAGGAATAATTGCACCTGGATGACCAAAATATATAGGAGAATAATTTTTATTGTTAGCGCTGGATCACATGCATGAACAAACTCTAAAGCATCCCACAAAGGCCACACTTTATTCACACATCTCTTCTTCTAGCATCCTACCTCTCACTTATTTTGCTTCACTACACCATTTGGTGTAGTGACAAAACATAAGAGAACAAGTCTGGTCATCATGAACAACAGCATAGCATTTCTCATGCAGGCACACCACATGGGAAATGTGGTGTGTCTACTCTTCCATCCAAGCACACCCATGGTGTAGCTGCTACCCATCCAGAAATGTTCTGCAGCTTTTCATTATGGGTATGAAGCACTATATAATTGTAAATATAATACAATCTTTGAAATTTGACTTGCTAGTCCAGCCAGGCTAAAGCACCAAAAAATATAAGCCTTTGTAGATCTGGCCTACCAGACAGCAAAGCTGTATGCTGGTGAAAAAACCTATTGTCAGCTTACAGTGAGACTAGAGCCCTCTCACTGCTTACCATCTGTTGCTTCACTCTCACGTTCACTTGCTTTTTTGGGGGTTAAATATTCCATGAGATTGTTCAAGTTTTTCAAATTGCTGTTTCTTAAGAGTTGATTTTATTTCCACTTATTTTGTATTATTTTATTAAAGTAGGTCTACGACCTCTTTGACCGAGATCTAATTTTCCAATAAGTAACTTCGATGAAAATCCTTTAAAATTAGTACAAATTGTTCAGTAAAAAATGAAACCAGATCTCTCACAGTTATTATGTTTGGAGTATAGTTTTTTTTTTAACATTTATTGCAAATACCTAAAGGGCTGCTGGTTTCTTAGTCAAATGGTTTAAGATCAACACTGTTATATAAAGAGGGGAAATAGCGACTTTGCAGCGCTGTGCATTAATGCAAAAATGAAAGCCTTAGTAAAAAATTACATTTTACAGCAATGTATGAAACTTGCCTCCAGGCTCACATAACATCATATGAATGGATCAGGAGAATTGGAAAACCTGTCTGTTATTTAAGAATGGGCATTGCATATATAAACTATGTGGTACTGCATACTGAAGGAGTGTATGGAGGGTTTTTTGATTTCAATACAAAAATTATAGTCTATTAAACAGATACACATGCCGATAGCATTAAAAAAATTTTTTATAAAGTTAGAACTTTTTCGCACATTTAAAAAATCGCCAGAGGTCAATCGCTGCGTCCACAAAGTGGGTATACTTTTCTGAAATTCTGTATTGCACTGTTTGACAAAATATCAAATTTGTGCCTTAACAAGAAGTGGAGTAATTGATATCAGGGTACAGAGCCCAGTATGTGGCCAGGGCTCATATTCCATAAAGTAAACAGTGTGGCAGCACTTCTAATGTGGCTGTTTTCACGGTTGAAAAAAAAGAAAAAGAAAGAACAGCGCTAGATTGATTTATTTTCAGTGGCGGCTCCTCCGGTATGGCGGAGGAGCGTCGCTCACCGCTTTTAAGCAGTCGGAAGCAAGAACATAAAATGATAATAACTTTGCGTTATCATTTTAGGCTTCTTCCTGCTGCTTTGCGGGCGGGTGAGTGGGCGGGGCTGCTCTGCTCTTGGAGCAGGGCAAGGAAGGAGTGGTTTGCCCACTCCCAAGTGCGCAATGACTGTTTGGTCAGCCCTCTCGGGACGCCCAAACCAGTCATGTGCACTTTCCCCATTCTCCATGCAGGCATCATTACAGCCTGCTTGGAGAACATGCCCAGGCCCCCATTCCCTGGTTGAGCGTCAAACCAGGACACTCCAAACCAATCACAACGCTGAATGGTCAGGGGAGCCTGGGTGCTTACCAATCACAATGCTGCATCGCATTTTTTTGATTTTTTTAAAAAATAAATGCATCATGCGCTACCCCCTCACGCCTGCCCCGCCACCCGCGAGCCATGCCGGCTTCCTCTGTTTATTTTACCTCAAAAGACGGTCATAAGTTGTGCGTTTCTACAGATTCTACATTCAATAGGCAGGTGTGTACCAAAGCACACAGACAAACACAAAACCGGATAAAATCCACACTGCATCTTTATAAAAATGGCTTCTCTCTGAATTTTTGAAAAAGGATTTATATAAAAGAGGAAAACAGGAGGGAGTAGAAGATGAGGGAGAAACGTAGGACAAGAAATAGATGCAAGAATATGAGAGGGTGAAAGATAAAAAGGAGAGGAGGTGATGGAAACGTAACAGAATGGAAGAAAGAGTTAAGGATCAGAGAGAAAAAATTAGTTAAGGACGAGCCAAAGGGGCAAGGGAACAGGAAAAGAAAGGTCTATAAATAAGGATGTCAGGTGAGACAAAAAAGAGGGGGACGAGAGAAACTGAGGATGGGGATAGGGAGGACAGTGTGAAAGGGAGGAAGGATATGAAAGGGAATAGAGATGGGGAGAGAAGGAAAGACGGACAGACTGGCGAGCTTGGAGACCCATAATTCGGGGCAACACTAACATCAGTTCTGCAGGTTCAGTGACACCGGGGTCTAGGGGTTTGATTGGCCCCAATTGTATCTATATTTTAATGCCTATTGGCGCGGGGGGCAGTTTCCTTGCTTCCCTTAGAGCCAACGACACCCTTACTACGCCAGTGAAGAGCACTGTGCTTGAAAGAACAGTGTTCAACTTAATTCCCTTCAAAAGTCAAGTAGTAATGCCAGCATGCACAGATAAAAATAATGAGGCTTAAGAGCAAGCTGACCCTGCAATTTATGCAAGCCGTCCATTTTCTAAGGAACTAACACTAATTAGCAGGCACAGCCTCAGCAAAATTTCAGAAACATTTGGTGCTGAGGAATAACGTTTTTGATTGCAAAATACTTATAAACATGGAAAATGTCAGCGGTACACGAATCAGCATGATTCACAAAGCCAGCTATGTCAAAAATGTGCATGCGTTAGCATTAGATAGCTGTGTGTTTTATCACACCACAAGTCTTAGACTATGTGAAAATGTCAACAGATAGACATCCAGTGGCGGCCTGCATGGCTCGCGGGTAGCGGGGTGGGCAGGCGAATTGCACGGGGAGGGCTCGCGGGGGGGTCTCGCATATTTTTAAAATAACCTACAAAAATAAGAATAAACTTACCTTTGCGCCGAGTCCCGCGTCACTGCTCCTGCCCTCCTTCCTCTCGGGTGGAAGCACAGCCAGGCCCCACTGACCAATCACAACGCTGCAATGCAGTGTTGTGATTGGTTGGCACCCAGGCTCCTCTGACTAATCACAACGCTGCAATGCACGTTGTGATTGGTTTTGAGCATCCTGGTTCGACGCTCAACCAGGGAATGGGGGCCCGGGCTTGTTCTACAAGCAGGCTGTAATGCAGCCTGCATGGAGAACGGGGAAAGTGCAAATGACTGGTTTGGGTGGCCCGAGAGGGCCAAGCAAACTGTCATTGCGCACTTACGAGTGGGCAAACCACTACGCCCCTGCCCTGCTCTGAGAGCAGAGCAGCCACGACCACCCACCCACCCGCCCGCCCGCCCGCAATGCAGCACGAAGAATAAAATGATAATAACTTAAAGTTACTATCATTTTATGCTTCTTCTTTGCACTGCTTAAAAGCAGTGGGGCGACGCTCCTCCGCCATAGCGGAAGAGCCGCCACTGTGGATATCGGTATGCGGGGGGTGACCTATGTGAAATCGGACATGCTAGGGGATTGCCTGGGGGAGGGTGGTGCACATTTCGAGAGATTCATAAACCTTCATAAAAACACTCTGCATACGTCACAGGCACGTAGCTTGGACCTGAATGGAACTGGTCGTAAGTATCAAAACATAATATTAAAGCGCAAATATCTAGTCTTAACACCATGCTCGGCTGTTGGGACAGATGGGCCAGGCCTCCCAAAGGGACGCCTCTTGGCCCATCCTGGCCCCTTCCACATTTGGAAAAGCCTCCCTTTTTTAAATTCTTCACTGGGGCCTGTGGATCCAGCTCTCTGCCTAATGTCTTCAACTGTACAATAACTAGCAGTGACAAGGATGTTTTCACCTTTAGCAAGAAAAGTAAATACAAACGAGCGTAGGATAAGTGCCTATGCTTGGCAATCGAGTTGTTTTATGTTTTGGAGCTGTTCGTCCATTTTCAACTCATGGCACTTTAGTAAAAACAAATTAAATTAGAAGTGAACAAAAGAATGTTAGGACATTCGATTGGTCATTATACTTTTATAAAATTGCATTCAAATTAATGTAGACAGATATTAGTCTAGTGTTTTCAGCAGGAATTTGTGTGTAACCTCCAGGACACTGGTTTGAAACCCAGCAGGGTAGTCCCAGCATTTCATCTTTCTGAGATAAATAGAAATGGTATCACTGAGCTTGTTTACAGCGCTACAAAACAGCAAAATATGATGGAGCGCTACATAAAAAACGTAGGGCCATACTATCAAGAACGGCGATGACATTATCGCCGCTTCAGCGGCAGGAAACTGCCGCTAAAGCGGCGATAAGGGGCTTGATAATATGCCCTATAGAATTCCAATAGAAGCCCAGGTTTGATGTCCTTCACACCAGAAGCTGGGCTTCTATTGGAATTCTATAGGGCATAATATCAAGCCTCTTATCGCCGCTTTAGCGGCAGTTTCCTGCCGCTAAAGCGGCGATAATGTTATCGCCGTTCTTGATAATATGGCCCGTAATTTTTATGAAATTGTTTCTAGAAATATATAGATAAAAGGTGTTTAACCCATAAAAAGTCGCAAAAGTAGCAAAACACATTGTTTAATGTGCTTTAAAAATTCATACAACTACAGTAACTATTGTCCATGTCGCATATTGTTGGTGATTATTAAGAACAAATTAAGGATTTTCTACACCACTATTATATGTTCTTTTCAAAAGCACTCCAACTAACAGACTTCTCTGTGATTGAGATATATTGTTTTAAGTGCTGCAGTCTACACTCATCGTACCATTAATGCCGGTTGAAAGCCTTGGGTCAGATTCAGGCAAATAGTAGTAAATCTGCACTTCACCCACATATTTACGTCTACATGTGGATGCGATTTTACTACTTCTTGGAATTTACAAAAATGACTAGAAGTACTATTAGAAAGCTGCTGAGAAAGTCGTCTGACTACTCTCATGGGGTCTTATTCCTACTGTATTGACTTTTACATAGTGGGGAAGTCAAACAGGGGAAATGGAGACCCCTGTGCAAATGCACACTTTTTGTTCTCTGCAGTGAAAATATATTTCCCCTTGGAGAAAGTCCTTTTCTAAAAATCCCACCAAATATGGGAGGAATCTTTTCCCATTCCCATACTGGAATAGGAATTAGTCCAGCCTTTTGCTGCAATAAATCTCTGACCATTTTCAGGATGGAAAGGGGTTGGATATCAGTTTGGGAATGCCCAAAACTTTAATGGATTTTTTAGAATAAATCTACACATTTTTCGTCTGAATGTACATTCATTAGTGATTGTACATTCATTTAGGCTCAGTTTTGTGCGTTCAAGATAGTTCATATATGCCCTCGTTGTGAGTGACCAGTCAAAATCCTGTTATTTCCCTCAGTTTTCAATTGTGTGTACCAATGTAACATCATCAGGGGTCCCAGTAAATTTTAGACGGGGGGATAACATGGATTATGATTTTTTGGGGAATGACCTGTAGAAATTGGATTTACAGTGCTGATTTCTGCATATTTTCTCCAGTATTTTACACGGAAACTTCGCCTGCTTGCAGCAGGTAAAATAACTGGCTATTGATTAGATATTCCCACTAAACTCTTAATTCTGATGTGTATGGTTCTCCTGTTACTGGGCCCACTGGAAGTGATAGGCCACTTGTAATTAGGGGTACAGTAGACTTTGTTCTAGCTTCTTTAAGGAATTTCCCTTTCACTTTTACCAGATGGTAACCTGCCCTGCAGAGCTTGAATTGGTGCAATGCTGCCAGCATAATGTTTATTCAAATACTGTGTGAATATGGATGCATTCTTGCTGCGCATACCTACACTGCAGACATGTCTTGAACATGTTTAAAGTGTTTCTTTACTCAAAAGTTATCACCATGTATTAATGCAATTGTGGGCCAAGTAGATTACATGTGAATGTCACATTGTTTTTCTAATTTGATGCAAACAGTTTTGAGAAACTTGTGCTTTAATGTGCTTAAATGTGTATATTGCTGAAAACAGATTTAAAAAAACAATCTTTGAAAAAATGAAATCCAAAATTTAGTAAACTTCATTGGTGTAACTACATATGGATCCCAGCAGGTTACTTGAAGGTTGGTAAACTTTATACAAACTTTTTAAACGTTTATAGAAAAAGATTTTGAATTCCTCGTGGAAAGTGTAGCTTCCCTTATTGTGCCACAATGATATATATGTGTGTATGTGTGTGTGTGTATGTGTGTGTGTGCGTGAGTGCGTTCGTGCATGTGCGTGTGTGTGAGGAAAGATGTGAGCAGGTGTGTGCTTGTGGAGGATAAACAATGGGCAATTTTGTATACTTCTAAAGGGCACTGTACAAGGTTTTGAGGATTAGAGGTTTGCATATTTTTTTTAATTGCCCAGCATTGTGAAGTGATAAGCTGGCAAAAATGTTTCTAAAACATTAACACGCAGCAAGAAAGAGGGTCTACACAGCATCAGAACGTTCCCCCACTACCACACAGGTGTGAGCACACTGCGTCTTACAGTTTTCAACGAGTTATGTGCACCCTCCATCCCTTCTTCCAGAAGACCTAGGGCAGGACATATGGCAGCAAGAAATAAGAAATATCTGGGTTGTCAGCTGACAACCTATGAATTCCAGCTGTTATCCATGGCTGGCAGTCTTGAGTAACAGCAGAGAAGACAGCTCCTTGCAGCTCGATGTTTGCGAGACTTAACTTAAGACTGAAAGGGATAGGATAGGGGTGATATGTATGTATGCAGAGTTTATACTTCACAGAGCTCTTGTTCTTTAAAGCCAATGTGGAGCTCTCATGACATGACAGTCAACTGTACAGTTGACTGGTTTGCAAATGTCACCGAAGCTCTATAATGCTATGTTAAAATTATGTACTTTTTATATTTAGTGTTTTTTATGAAAGGAAAATGTGTCTTTTCATTAGCACAGTGGTAATACACTATGGGGCAGATTTACAAGCCCCTTGCGACACATTTGCGCCGCTGTTGCGTCACTTCTGTGACGCAGCGGCGACGTAAACCATGCACCACGTTGCGACTTATTTACAACATGACGCATCTAGGGAGATGCGTCACGTTGTAAACCACTGCGCCACATGAAACCTGCATCAGGTTTAATGTGGGCGTTCTGTCGCAGGGTGGGCGTTCCGTCGCAGGAAAGCCTCGTAAATGTGACGCAGTGAAATCTACAAGATTTCACTGAGTCAGTTTTACGACGCCGCTGCGTCAAACCCTTACGCCTGCTTGAAGCAGGCGTAAGGAGTGACGCACCACGTTAAGTATGGGCGGCCCCTGAGCATTGCTGGAGTTGCGTCGCGCTTGCGACACGACACCAGCAATGCGCCGCCCTTACGCCACAAGATGCGACACGCATCTGCCTATCCTTGCGCCACGGTGCGCCGCATTGTAAATGCGACGCATCCGTGGTGGCGCAAGGGGAGAATTGCGTGTCGCATCTATTCTGGAGCATCCCTGCTGATTTGCAGAGGTGCGCCAGTCCTTGTAAATCTGCCCCTTTCTTTTTAATTATGGAAAATAAATGATTCAAAGTTATGACATCATTGCTGTGACATATGATTGGTGAAACCACGGCTGCACGGGTATTATAATTATGATCCTAAATATAAAAAAACACATTGATTTTTACTGTTTATGGTTTGCTATGATATGTTACCCCTGCCTTCCTAGCTCATGCACATTAGACTTGACCTGTAGCCAAAATACCTCTCCAAGTGTTTAGCGGGCACAAGTACACTGCCCCCTGTGCCCTCTGGGCCCTGCCTGTAGTTGTGCCCTGGGCCTGGAGCATGGCCTTCATTTGTGACTAGTACTTTTGCTCCTAGTGAAATTATGCACTGAGTATAGCGCATGGGCAATGGTTATATCCATTAGATTCACCATAATTAAAGATTTGCAGCTGCCATTTCAAAAACGTGTCAACATTGATAGTGTGTAAAACAACTGATTTCCAAAAACCTTTGCTTATTTCTGCCCTCTCCCATTGACCTTCATTTGCCGACCGGGCTTCTTCATGGCCCTCCACAATCCAGAATGGCTGGTCCTGCCTTATACTCTTAATGCAGGAATGGGGCATGCTTAGGAAAAATATCAATGTTGATTAAAAATGTACTGCAATCGGGACGTGGCTTGGCGCCCGAGGTGCATGGCGGCAACCGGGTGAAGCTCCGCGGCGAGACTCGGAGGTGACACGCTACCAGGCAGTTTCAAGCTCTACGGATGGAATCGGAGGACGTCTGAGGGTATACGGCACAAATGGAGAGTGCGAGAGACTCCCGACTCGGCAGCGAAATGGTATTTTTGCTGAAGTGAATGTCTGTTGAGGCGATGCTGCCGGCGGCCGCCATTTTGTTTCTGGTGCTGTCGGGTGAAGCCTTGGGTGTCTAGCGGGCGCATTTGACGCTGAATCTTTGCAAGGATCCAGATTTTTGCTCAGAATGGGAGAGGTGCAGCCAGGCTCTGTGATGAATGATGGCAAAGGTGGAGTTATTTAATATTTAGCGCAATACTGAGGAAGTGAGAGGAATTGTTGACGGCGGCCATTTTGTGGATGTGGATTTTTCCGAGGATTCAATTTTACGGATCCCAATTCCTCATGACAGCTAGGAGTTGAAGGACTTTGCGGTCATTTAAGGTGATTGTCCTCACCTATTAACCTTTTATTTACATGTGCTTTGACTGTGACAAGGCTGCACTCTCTATTTCACACATTAAAGCATGTTGGGCACATCAACTCCTTCTTTCACATGAATTCTCCTCGTACACAATTTCCAACAATTTAGTCCGAGATTGAGTTACATTTACGATTTATGGGCGGAACGAAGGAATTCTCTACAGGACATACAACTCCAAAACATATTTTTGTCAAGAACTCAAAAATATTCACGGAGTTTTCCAAATTTGAGGATTCCCTGCTACCGGAAGCTCAGATGTCTACGACAACGATGGATTCCACTCCTATACCCTCGGGGAAATCGGTTACAAAACGTCTCAAAAAGGATCCCCCTTCTCCACCTAAATCAGCCTCTCCGGTTTCTATGGAGCTACTGCTGGATGAAATAAGAGCCCTGAGACCCTTCATGGAAGAAACCAATTCAAAACTGCAAATTCTTACTGACAACTGGTCCCAACTTGATACGAGACTAACCACAGTTGAGCTCAAGATGTCCTCGCTTGCAGACACAGAGACCAACGTCACTCATCTCAAATCTCAAGTATCAGTGCTTCAGAGACAGGTCGAGGACCTTGAAAACCGCAACAGGCGGAATAATCTTCGTATTTATGGTTTGGCAGAAGGAGTTGAAGGAACAGATTCTCTTAATTTCTTTAAAACATTCATTCCCAAGGTACTTCATATGTCAGAAGGCACTGTGCTCAATATCCAGCGAGCGCATAGATTGGGCCGTGTTTCTTCGGATGCTTCTGCTTCTAGGCGACCAAGAGGAGTTATCTTATACTTCTTAGAGTACACAGATTTATTGAAAGTCTTATCAGCAGTCAGATCTTCTCAACGGATTACTTGGTCAGGTTCGACTATATTCTTCGCGCAAGATTATGCCAAGACGACAGCTGACAGACGGAAGGCGTTTCTTGCTATGAGACCTGAGCTATGCTCGTTGGGAGCTCGATACGGCCTATTTCACCCGTGCTTTTTCAAAGTCACCTACAATAATCGAACAACTACATATGAGGATCCAATGCGCCTGCGAAGCTTCATCAATTCCTGTGGGACAGTTGCCATGGACTCCTCAGGACCCTCTCTCTCACATAATGTTTGATTTTAATGCCTATGTGTGGAGTGTTGTTATTCAGATTTAAAAGTTTGCAGTTCTCAGTGCTATGATATACGTAGTTGGTTACTCCCTTAGTTCTCCTTGATTCTCAGACTATCGTATTAAAGTTTAGCGCTATTAATTGTTTTAATACTTGTTCTCCTTTGTTTTTCACAGTTGTCCTTCCTTCATGGCGTGTACACCCCATGGTCCTCCGTGTGGTCAAACCTGGATTACCCGTCTGTTCCATGTGGTTCCACCCCCCCCCCTCGTCTTGTTCGTCTTGTTCAGACTTCTTTAAGTAGGTATGTTCCCCCCCTTCTTTTGCTTTCTGTTTTTACTTTTCTCTTTTATCTATCCTCTTCCTCATCTCCCTTTTGTTTCTTTCACTGGTGTCGACATTTGGTTCCTTTACTGTAATCGTAACTTCTTTTATTATATTTCGGATATTTTACAAGGCTTATATCTGCTCTTCTTCTTCTATCCTCTTCTGTACAAAATGCTCATATATGTAGCCGTTAAGCTTTTTCATTTTTACTACTGGTCATTGTTATTTTCTTCCTATTTTATTTTTTGGGGTATGACAAATATGAGCACTTGCATGTACTTTTACCTTCTTATTTACTTCCATTTTTATATTGAGTTGGTCTGGTGTACACTTTCTTCTCTTTTTCTTTTTTTTTAAAGCTTTATGACGTTAAAAATAATTTCTTGGAATGTCAAGGGATTAAATTCTCCCATTAAAAGGCAGAAAGTTTTAGATCAATTGGCTAAAATGGGAGCGGATATAGCGTGTCTCCAAGAAACTCATCTTACAGCTGCTGAATCTTTGAAATTAAAGAAAGGGTGGGTGAGTGATGTTTTCTTCTCCCCAGGGGATGGCAAACGTAATGGGGTTATGTTGTTATGCCGTAGATCACTTCCTATTTAAATTTATCTCACAAGAGGCAGATGCAGATGGTCGATGGTTAAATGTCAAACTGTCATTAGATAATGCTCCAGTCTCTTTTCTTAATGTTTACGCTCCTACGGGTGGTGATTCTTCATTTTGGTCCTCGCTAGCTCAACAAATTGCTCACTGCATGGAAGATAATTTTATACTTGCTGGTGATTGTAATCAAGTCTCAGACCCCTTTTTAGACCGGAATTCTAAAACCCCCTTTGTCCCTAATAAACCTCATAAATCTTTTGTCCATGCTATAACCCAACATAAACTCCTAGATGCGTGGAGATTATGCAACCCCACTGAACGGGAATATACTTTCTATTCTCCCGCTCATCATACACAATCAAGAATTGATTATTTTTTTATCTCCCATAATGTATCCCAAGCGCTCTTGGATGCTGAGATTGGCGCCATCTTGTTGTCAGACCATGCCCCTGTTTTAATCCGTCTTGACATTTTGCCAAAAAATAATACACCTAGGAGATGGCGTTTTAATAATGCCCTCCTTCTGGATTCGACATTTACTTCCTCTTTCACCACTTTTTTCAATGAATATTTTGTACTTAATCAAAATGATTCCATACCCATGTCGACAATTTGGGATGCTTTTAAGGCATCAGCTAGAGATTTCATTATTAGATACGTGGCCAACAAACGTAGGATAGCTCGTAAACATTCTAATGACCTTTTTCAGGAGATAAAGAGACTGGAGCATTCCTATTACTCCTCCCACTCGAAGGAATGTCTGGCGGCTCTTTTGAAAGCTAAAATTCAGTATAACCAAAAAACAACTGAAAGTGCTGCATTGTTTTTACTAAGGTCAAGTGCAAAAATTTACGGTGGCCAAAACAAAGCAGGGAAAACTTTAGCTAATTACCTGAAAATTAAGCATAACAAGTTAAATATTGAATCTGTCTATGACGAACGCTCTAATTTAAAGTTCAAAGATGCGGAAATTGTAAATGAATTTTCAACCTATTATAAGTTACTATACACTGCAGAAGCATATCCCACGGACTTGGCAATGTTCCAATTTTTCTCTCAAATTCAAAGGTCTTCGCACACTCCTCCAGATTTCTCTCCCTTAGAGTTAGCTATAACACAACGGGAACTTTTTGATGCCCTCCAGCATCTTAAGAAAGACAAAGCACCTGGACCGGATGGGTTTACGGTTGAATTCTTCCTCCATTTTGCTAAGTTATTACTTCCCAGATTGCATGCTTTAACGCAGTATTTCTGCTGCTCAATAGCAAATGCTACTGGTTCTTTCGCTGAGGCGCATATTTGTCTCATTCCAAAGGAGGGCAAGGATTTGAAATATTGTAAGAATTACAGACCCATTTCACTCTTTAACATTGATTATAAAATGTTTTCAAAAACTCTGGCCCTCCGGTTAGAATCCTTCCTACCAAAACTATTAGGACAAGAACAATCTGGCTTTGTCAAAGGCCGTCTCATCACAGATAATACAAGACTTTTTTTTGATATTCTCTCCAAATCGTCCCATTTTAAACAGCCTTTTGCAGCAATAGCGTTAGACGCAGAAAAAGCATTTGACAGAGTGGAGTGGCCATACCTTTTTTATACTCTGAGATGGTTTGGATTTGGCCCCAAATTTATTTCTCTAATTTCTCTCCTTTATTCGAATCCCCGTGCTGCGGTTTGTGCTAACGGCATACTTTCTCCATTTTTTGATTTAGGTAGGGGTGTGCGCCAGGGATGTCCATTATCCCCTTTCCTCTTTAATCTAGCATTGGAACCCTTTTTGGCAAAAATCCGTCAAAACCAAAATATACATGGATTTGAGGTTAAAGATTCTCATATTAAATTTGCGGCTTATGCGGATGATATTTTGCTTTTTATGTCAAAGCCAGCAGAGTCTATTCCTGCTTTTTTGGAAGAAGTGCAATCTTTCTCCTCTATTTCTGGGTACAAACTAAATACTGATAAGTGTGAGATTTTGCCACTCACCAAATACACTTTTAAGAGCGATTTTGAATCCTCGCATTTTACTTGGAATTCCAAACATATTAAGTATTTGGGACTTTACTTCACTCCTTCAATACCAGATACAGTATCTTTATGTATGGATAAATGTATTCAAAAGATCTCGGAGTTAACTACCAAATGGCATCCTCTGTATGTGTCCTGGTGGGGTCACCTGGATACAATAAAGATGATGCTGTCCCCTATAGTGTTATACACTATCTCTAACATTCCAGTACCTATATCGGTGAAAATGTTTAAAAAGATTAACTCACTCCTCACCTCCTTTCTCTGGAGCGGCAAAAAGGCTTGGTTGTCACTAGCCAGATTGTGTCGTCCCAAATCTGAGGGAGGGGGTCAATTTTCCCAACTTTGCACTATATCAGAAATCCTTCCTTCTACGTCAATCTGCACATTCGCTTAGCGATTCCATGGATGACTGTCCTTTATGGACCTTAGTTGAAAATCTCTTTTTATTCCCTTTTTCCTTTCAAGAATACCTCTCTTTCTCCCGAAAACCACAATCCCTTTCCACTCCTATAATTAAACTTACATCGTCACTCCTGGGACCAAACTCCTTTTCCACCCACGGGGTTTCAGATTCAGCTCGTCCTATAACAATTTGGCATAATAAAGCGATGTTAATTCGCAATAAACCAATTTTTTGGAAGTCGTGGAGACTTAAAGGCCTAATTTGGGTTCATCAGCTATTTTCTGACTCAGATTTTGTATCTTTTTCTACACTTAAACAATTATTTGGTCTATCTGCCTCGGCTCTCCCTAAGTACACACTTCTTAAAGAGGCGGTGTTACAATTCTGTGCTCACCCTACTCATCCATCCGTTAAAAATCATGTGGCTGATCCAATTGAAAATCTCCAAACTCTGCTTCGTACCAAACCTAAAGCGTCCACCCTTGACACTCACTTACATTGTCCCAAGGTTGCTCGACAAAAGACCAAGATAGAAAATGCATGGGAATTGGAATTACGGGCATCTTGGCCAACTTCTTTTTGGGAACGGATTTGGACTAAATTACGGAAATCTTCCAGAGCAGCTAATACAACTCAAACGTTGTTTTTCATTTATAACAGACTTTTGCTTTGCCCGACCTTGTTAAGTAAACAGTACTCTTCCGCAAAGGATAACTGTTGGACCTGCTCATCCCCAAATGCTGATCTGTTTCATATGTTGTTTTCCTGCCCTCTTGTACGCAATTTTTGGGTACGTGTGTGGACTCAAGTTAATTCAATTTTTAGCACTAACTTTCCTTTTTCATTTATACATGTGTTTCTAGGAAGTCTCTCCCCGATATGGAATGACCACCCATTGAATGTTAGAATAATTGATTTGTTACTAGCAGTTGCTTTTCAGCAAATCACCAAAAACTGGAAAGACTTTACCAAAATATCATATAAGGCTTGGTGGTATGCCGTCTGTCATAACCACAGGTTGGATACCTGTTATGTTTACCCTGTTTCCATGGCATTAAAACGTTTGAACTTATGGTCGCCTATCACACTAAACATAGATGCTAGTGCTAAACATTTTTCCTTGTTAAAGCCAGCTCAACAAGAGGTTCTCAAACCACCATGATTCCCTTGAATATTCCTTTATTGTTTATTGATATCACCTGTGTATACTGTTCATTGCCTACCGGTCCAATTCATGTTTCACCTAAAAATTTCTTTGTATAATTGAGATCAATGCTTAACCTATGTATTGTATGTTGACACCTTGTTTTGCTCAATAAAATCTTTTTCTTAAAAACTTAAAAATGTACTGCAATGTAAAAACAAATGTGAATAATGTAGCACTTCTCAATTTCAAATATAAACATATTGGGCCTGAATCACAAACTGCATTTTGTAGTATGTAAAGTAGTAGCACAATACTACTACTTACTACAAATTTCAAATACTGTATTTGAAAGAGCCAAACCCCAAAGATTGGCTTGTGGGAGACCTTTGTGTATAAGGAATTATAGGTCTTCATAAAGTTGAAATGGTAGCATTTTGCACCAAGGTGAAAAAGACGCAAAATTTAATGCTTTTAATAGGCTAAGCTTAAGTAAGTGAAATCATTCATGCATTGTGTAATTTGTAGAGGTAAGTGTATGGTCTTCAAGTAGAAGGCTAACTTGTTCCTACTTATGCTCAGTGTTGACAGGATATACATTACATATACCCTGGGTTAAGAAATGTTATTTTACCAAAATGGTAAACCAACCAAAATGTTTTTTTTTTTCTTGGATGCCAGGTCTCTCTGCATGTTGGCATCTTTAACATCCGCTATTGAAAATGTAAGAACAGGATGGAGAAATTTCATATGTATGAAGCGTTGTGAAAATTATGCAGCAGGATAATAGTGTGCTGTATGGAGATATTGATCAAATACTTTACCTCTTTCATTCCCTTCATTTGTTACATCTATGTCCCACCTAAGGTCTCCCCTAAGGGTCCTAGGGACAGGGCGCCTTGTAACGATAAGCAGGGACATTTTAAAAAGATGTTTTATATGCCCCGGTGAATGAAAAACTGCCAATTTCGTTTTTCCCTATTGTAGCACATTGGCTCTATAGGCTAACATGGGAATACTTAAATAAAGTATAACTATTGATAGGAGTGAGCTAAAATATAATTCAAAGACTTAAAGGAATAGTTATGATAAATCCAACAACTTGCCAATGTTAGATTTATTATAACTTTTACAGGAAAGAAGTTATTGCTTTTCTAATGAGCCAAAATCCAGCTTTCCATAAGCCTTCCTGATTGGCCAGCCTTTGACAGCCGGAGACAAACTGATCTGATGAGGTGTGAAGTGGCATACATAGAGACAAAGGACATCTGGTGGCAGGAGTTCTGTAGCTGCAAAGCTAAAGGCAGGATGGGGTGGAGTAGCCAAACGGGTCTTCAAAGAGGGAATGAGAGTTAGGAAAGGACACAAGCTCACCCCCACATCCTGCACCCCAAGCCAGACTGAAGCCCCAGTAATTTAATTAGCAGAGGGGTTGAAAGGGGAGTGTTAGGGAAACTTAGCCACACCAGTGGGTTGGCTTAGCCCGATCGTAACCTCAAGGGGACAGTTTCTCCATTTTGAATTTTAAAAGAACAGTGCTTTCTGGGACAAAAATATGCCACTCTTTTTAGGAAGCTGTCAAACTTCTGGGTAGCACCTTGTACCCCATTGGTCAGGGATGCCTCCCCGCTTGTCACCCAAGAACACTGGATAAATATGGGAGAACTGCCCAGCAACTTAGATCCCTGCCTGAAACTACAAGAAGAAAAAGGACTGCCCTGCTAGAACCCTGGCCTGCACCAAGAGGATTGCACTCTGAATGACTGCACCTGCTGCACACTTTGGAATTACAGCCCTAAGGACTTTACCTTGCTTTGAAAAGTAAACGAGTGGACTCCCTGAAAGCAACAGGTTAACAGAGCTCCACTTGCATCATCTCCAGCAAGCAGAAACCAGCTGACCACCTTCAGCTGGACTTTAAAAGCTGTGGCCAGGTGCATTGTGGGAGACATGGTCCCAATATCCCAAGGAGCAACTCAGAGCTTCTGGAACATTGGACTGGTTTTGTGGACACTTTGGAACCCCAAAAGGACCTTCGGGAGAAAGATCGAGAAGTTTGAGAAGTTTTGGGGAATTTTTGTCAAAAGGTTCGTAAGGTGACCGACCCGTCGACAAGAGTTAAGCTGGTGATGTCGAACCGTGACTTGACCTGAGATGCTGGCTTGCCCCACTAAAGCTCCGGAGCGTTTCGTCCTCGATGAGACTTCCAAGAGTTGACTGAGGCATTGCGCTGAGCCAAGCCGCCATCTTCGAACCCAAAGCCGGCCTGATGAGGAGCTTTGCTAGGGTTTGAGAAAAAATATCCAAACCGTAACTACTTCAGAAGAGTAAAAACTTGACCGGGCCCAACCACTAACTGTACCTGACCCTTGCTCCATCGCTGTTGGACTCAAACTTTTACTTTGACTGTGTCAAGCACGACCAGATGTCCCAAAGTGGCGCTTTTAGGCACTAGAAAGTTTTGATCCTTAAAAATTCATATGTCCGGTTCCCTACATTGGATTTTTGATGTTTTTGGTGTAATTTTAATCCTAAAAATAGTTCCTATTTTTGTAAATTGCTGTTGGATTTTTATTGTGTGTTGTGTCTTACTTATTCAATGTATTACTGTTTTAAATGCTTTTCACACCTGTCTCTTAAGCTAAGCCTGCCTGCTCGTAGCAAGCTACCAAATGTTGAGTAAGGGAATAATTTATTGAGACCTTAACTGGACCTTATATTGTGATTGTTGCCTTATTACTAGTGGTAGGTAACTACTTACCCCTACTTATAGAAGACATTCCAACATTCCCTTTTATGAGATGGACCAGAAATTATTCTTTGCTCTCACTGAGTCTGCAGACAAAGATCTAGGGATTTCACAGATTTCACATATATGCACACCCCTAAAGAGCTGGAAGGGGATTGCCTTTAGGAGTTAAATCTGTAGTCACTCTTTGCATACGTTATGCTGAAAAATGTTACTACTTTTGTTGTTGAAAGTCAGCTAGAACGCTAACAACCTGTTGGACTCTAGTCAGCATGGATTCCGGTCATGCCACTCAACCGAGACCGCCCTGATCTTGGCAACTGAGGAAATTCGCAGACAGGTGGATGGAGGGGGCAGAGCCATCCTCATTCTCTTAGACCTCTCGGCAGCGTTCGACACCATGAATCACACGCTGTTAGTGCGACGGCTGAGGGCGGTGGGGATTGGGGAAATGGCCCTGTCCCTTCTGTCTTCATTCCTGGCCTCCAGGGAGCAGAGTATATATTGGGAAAGCGTGAAATCCGAACCTTTCCGCTTACCGTGTGGAGTGCCGCAGGGATCTGCACTGTCACCTATGCTGTTCAATATATACGTCACTCCACTTGCCATACTCATTAGAGAGTATGGTTTTTCGTTGGTCTCTTATGCAGACGATTCACAGATTGTCATCACTGTATCCAAACAGTCCGAAGTTACGGCAGTTAACTTCCATGCCTGTCTCACCCACATCATGAGATGGATGAGTCGTAACTATCTTAAGATCAACACGGATAAGACGGAGGTGATGGAATTTGGCAGCGGACCATCCCTGTGGAATCCAACCTGGTGGCCGATAGAGGCGGGGCAATGTCCAGTGCCGTCCAATAAAGTTAAGAATCTGGGGGTCATTTTTGATGACCAGCTTAATTTTGCGACCCAGATCAACAGCGTAACCTCGTCTTGCTTCTTTGTGTTGAAGCTTCTTAGGAAGATTTTTCCTTTCATCCCCCAAGAATTGAGGAAATCAGTAGTAGTGGCCCTCATCCTCTCGCGGTTAGACTATTGCAATGCACTTTGTATAGGCATTTATATAGCACAGAGGATAAAGTTGCAGTCAATACAAAATGCTGCTGCCCGGCTATTGCTAAACATTCCTAGGGGTCACCCCACTTCCGCTGCCATCAGGTCATTACATTGGCTCCCGATTCAGCAAAGGACGGAGTTTAAAGCCTTATGCTTGGTCCATAAGACATTATACGGCGGAGGGGCAGAAGATTTGCGGAAACTCTTTTCCTGGTACTCCCCCACCAGAAACCTCAGATCCACAGACGCAGGTTTCATCTGTATCCCCAAAATTCGTAGAGCCAGCTGGGGAGGGAGGAACCTATCATATTCTGCAGCCAAACTGTGGAACCAGCTGCCTATCTCTATGAGATTATTGTCGAATAGGCTTCTCTTTAGAAAGACGCTAAAAACGTGGCTGTTTCCAGTACTCTAAGGTCAGGCACAGCTGTTGCAATCTCTCAATCTCACCTTTAAGTACCAAGACGCTTCGGCAATCGAGCGCTCTATAAAACTATATCCTATCCTATCCTATCCTAGAAGAATACATATTGGAACATAACACATCACTTAAAAAGAGGCAAATCTACTTTGATCATCTCGGCCTGTTGTGTGAAGTTTGCCACTAGGCAGAAGAATGAACGAGATATTGAAAGTATGAAATCCACAAGCATTATGAAAAGTTTTGGTCCAAAAGATATTCCTCTACAACACTAAACACAGATTACAAAATGAAATGTTAGCAAAATCCAAAAAGCTTAAAACCTCTAGGGTATAGAGGAAGTCTTTCTCTCTGAAACCGAACCAAACCTTTGCTATATTGTAGGAAGATGTCTATCCACAACCTGTGAAATTATACTGGTGTAGTTCATAATAAAATAAACTTGGGGACATCTATTATTCACAATGTTGTTTTTATTGCACTAAAAAAATAACTTTTATGATGAATTTGGAATTTACAAAGCTGATAACATTTTAAAGGAATGCTGGGTGCTTCAAAGGAAATTAAGTGTTGCCCTATTAGGTGGTGGTTCAATTAGTAAAATTAATACAAAAGCGAAATCTAGTGATGAATTTGCAATAAAATTATCTGGCTGGTCTCTATGATGGGCAACGGACTAATAAGATTGCTAATACTGTTGAGAAAGACTAAGAAACTATGGGCCTAATTAACGAAGCAAGGCCCATATTTATCATAGTGTTGCATCGCCCTTGCGCCACGCAAGGGGGCGCCAGGGTGACACAACACTAAAGTCAGATTTATCAAGCTGTGCAAGGCCACCTTGAGTGGCCCTGCATTGGCTTGATAAATGTGGAGTAACGTAAGATAGCGCAAATTGCTGCTTTGTGTTACTCTGCCCCAGGGAGGCATTTCATGAGTTGAGCGTGGGTGTTCTCACGCATCCACCCATGGATTTTGGTGCATTGCCAGAGTTACCATTATTTAGTGGTAGACCTGGGCATGAGTCAAGATGCTACTTCTCTTCAGGGGAGGTGAAACGAAGAGAAATTCCTGCCCTTTCTCTTTCACGCAGAGCAGCAATGTGGCTTGCTGCGTTGCACTGTGGCTTGCTGCGTTGCACTGTGTGAAGGTGTGATAAATCCGGCAATAGCTGTTTTGCTCCAAACTTTTGTGCAAATTACTTCTGATTGTCCAGGATTAAGACACACACATGGATGAGAAAAAAAAAGCTTTATGAATAGGGCCCAGTGAGTTTAATATAATGTTTGCAGTTGTAATTTCCTCTAACAAAAACCTTTCCTAGAGGCCTTTCATTAGCCACTTTATAGACCTTTCTTTAGAGACCTCATAGCGCCTTCCTGTGCTTCTGCTCTTCCTTTGTCCGCCTTCTCTGTTTACTCCTCTCTGTCAACCCCTTCCTTCACTGTACTTATCCTGTTACTGTGCGCCCCGCCGCACCTGCTCCGTCGGCGTTCACTTCTTTTCCCCGGAGTGCTATGTAACCCGTGCCAGCACTTATGTCGCAGTCTGTTAGCTGTCCAAGGTCTGTAGCAGCTCTGATAGTGTTTGTGAAACTCTTTAGGAGCAGAGCACACAGTAATTGCTAATATTCGACCCTATGTCTGAGCAGTCTATGCACAAGAGACACAAGAGAGTGTTGCATGTACCCACTTCCCCGCTGGGACTTCAAGCAACACTCTAGTGTATACCAGACCGCGTTCCCATGATACCCGAGAAGGCCATGTTAATGAACACACTTACGAACGCAGGCTATTCCTCTGTTAATTACATTCTGTGATCTATTCTTTTAATAACGCGGTAGTATTTTTAAATACCAAAGCCACACGTCCACCGTCGTCAATCACGTCACCCGTGGTTAAAAATAATTGCCATCCGGGGATTGCAGTGCCCTTTAAAAGCCCTACTGTGCAATATCTGCTCCATTGCCTTCAGTCTGTTTTAGTAAACGCTAAATATTATGAAACTGTCATCCTCTGCAGGAAAGCTAAGATCAGAGACCTGGTGGTGCTCTTTAAAGAAATGTCTCCTAACAAAGAGAACGCGATTGCCCTCAGATGCATGTGAGCGAATCTTCCAAGCCTCTAACCGCTATATTCACCGAAAGAGAAACACCCTTCTCTGTGTCCTCTTAATACCATCATTATTTTTTAAATGGACAATTTCTGCGAGTATTTCATAAGCACGATTAGTGGCACGTTTTTTCTTAAAGCCTCCTGGGATGATTGCTGTTGCGTCATTGTGGACTGTATTAGGCCCATCAAGTTCCAAGCAGAACGCAATCTGTTCTTGTGTATGGAAGACTGGAACCTTTCACTTCCGCCAGTTGTCACTGACCTTGTGGTTGGGGCGTTTACAGTAAACCTAACTTGCTATTTACTTATCGACTATCCCGCGTGAGTTACTTTGACAAATTCACTGTGTTTACGAGGATGGGGTACAGGGTCGGAATGGCCTGTAGGGCAACCAGGCAGTCCCCGATGGGTTAGTCTGACAGATCATTGTGTGGGCAGGTGTCTTTGACACTTTGTGGGCCTGGTTTATGTCCAGGTGGGCCGGTTTCTGCTGTTGATTTCCCAGACCACACACATTGTCTCCTGCAAATACAATTGCATATATTCTCTCATAACTTGCAAACTACCCATTTTTACAAGTTCAGATTTGTAAATGTAGGCTACTTTTATAGCTATCTGGTTCGCTAATGGGGTCACTTTTATTTTGGCGCCTGGGCTCTCTCTCTGTGTGAAATTGGATAGTATCGATCACGCACTCGCTTCTCTAATCAATCGATACCTTGGTAAGCTGATGAAATCATTCCGTCCAAGTCCATTTTCGAAAAAGGAGTAGTTTAAGTCCTTCCTTTATGCCAAACTTGCTTCACATCACGATCAAACGATGGGACAGGACGCGCTACCGAGCAGACTGATTTGTTCAGTATGCTGGAGAGCCCAGGGAATATTTGCTGCACCTGGTTTTGGAGGCCATCGCTGGTGATATTCCCCACGAGGTGGCCCCACTTTGATTGTGATGTGAAGCAAGTTGGGCGTAATGGAAGCACTTAAAAAGCTCCTTTTTCGAAAAAGGACTTGGACGGAATGATTTCATCCGTTTACCAAGGTATCGATTGATTAGAGAGGAGAGTGTGTGATCCCTACTATTCAATTTCACACGGAGAAAACTTTCACTAACAGGCTGTTCACTATCGTGTTTTTAGTCCTGAGGAAGACCCCATGGTCTTTTCGTTTCTTTGGGGGTCGAAACGTCGACGTAAACTGAACAAGCATTCCATGCCTGATTAGACATATCCATGTCAGAATGAAAAACATATGTCTCTCTAGGGATTACTAGTGTTTATGGATGCTCAAACAACCTTTTGTCGATATGTTATTTCTGTCAAGTGTCTCCGTAGTCCATTGTGCCAGTATTTGTGTAATGTATTAGGCACATTTGTTTGTAATTTTTCTATGTTGTGCATCAGTCCTATTTTTGAATATTGATATGTGTATCATTGTATACGATAGATCATTTTCTAATATATCATTCACACTTTTGAAGTCCACAGTGTCGGTGTTATTTGTTTTGTCATTTATGGTCAGTTTTGTATTTTGATGTATTATTGATTGTTAGTCTTAAATCGCTGTGGACACATCTAGTAGAAAAGCAATTGCATCTTTCATGGCAGAACCTCTGTCTATATACTGTTAGAATTCCCCAGGTTCTGCATGATACTGGGATACCCCATTGATATTAATGGACTTTTAGCAAGTGGGCATTTTCTTACTTTACCATTCTGTGTGCCTCTGGATGTTTGTGTATTCAGCATCTGGTGTTTTAGTGACAGGAGCTGGGATGTGCATGCACTCTAGAGAGTCACTGGGGGGAGGGGGGGTTGAGGTGTGCACTGCCTTGCCTGGGTGACTCATCGCTGGGCTGAATAGACCTGGTCAGCATTTAGAGTGGTGGGAGGAGTTTCGCTTGCACCTGAATAGGCTGTCTCTCCTTTTTCACAATGATGTCTCCGCCCCCTGTGGTCATGTTGAACCAGGGAGGACAGGGCCGGTTTGGACTGGGTTCAGAGATCCTACAGCAAAGAGAACAATGACAATTTGGGGTATAAGTATTACACCTAAAACCCCAGGACTTTAGATTACTTCAAGGAATAGGAGGAGCCTGCCAAGAAGAAAAGCAGAAGGACTGTGTGAGGAGCGCTGTCTTTTCTGTGTGAGGGTGGGCTGGCCTTCAGTTGCTGCTCCTGCAGGGGGGAGGACTGAGCTGTTCTTCACCATTTCTAAAGTACCAGCGCGTGGTGAGCGCTTTATTTGGCTGAAATCCAAGTTGGAGTGCTGTATGCTGCAGAAAGCGCATGGGGAGTGCTTTATTGTGCTTCGTTAAAGGCTGACAAGTGCTTTGTTGGGAAGCCCAGCGCAATGAGAAGCTATGTGCCTCCCAGTGCAGCTGGTGGGGAGAGCTTCCCCTGCCATGAAGGAGCACTTTTGTATGCATCTCAGAGCGTGCAGTGCTGCATTTTCCACGTGGTGAAGGGAGGGGAGAGCTGAGGCGGAAGGAGCGCTTTTTCTCTCCCGGGCGGCTTCTCCCACACTGATCTCCATCCAGGGTTCTGTTTACGTGGCTCCAGGCTGTGAGCAGTTGCAGCAGCAAACGGGAAGGAATCCCAGTCAGAAGTTCCCTCCCTCCCTTGCAACGTGGACATCACGGTGGGCGGGGCCGGCCGGCCCGAAGAGAGATGCCAGAAACCTGGCCTGGAGCCTCTGCAACTGTTGGGCCGCATGGGAGGGGCCTGCCGACATCGTCTGTGGGTACGTCCCTGGGAGAGACACAGGCAGGCTCCGCCCACATTCCAGGCAGCACCCCGGCCTTCGCGAGCCATGCCGAAGGCCCTGCACGATGTGGGGGGGGATTAAGGGACTGGCCCCACCTGAATCGCCCACACGAGACTGGGAGAGATATCGAACGTATTCCGAGGGTATTGCTCACCTGGGATAGCAGCTGCACCGCGCAGACGCGGTCAACTGTCTTTGGATTGATCCCCAGGCGACAGTCTCCCAGCGACGGGGGCTGTGTGTTCCTTCCCTTTTTCCTCTGGTGGCTTACCTGTGGGGGCAGTAATTGAAGGTTGCCACAAGGGGTAGACCTCAACAGGGGCCAGGATCAGAAAATTACCACAGGTACTGTAGTAAGTCGGCAGGTGGCCCAGTAACCACTGGGGAGGGAACAAGAGCCCACTACTTCTTATACTAGGAGCGCAGATGCTGCTCCTTGTGTGTTTATGGCGTGATTTGGTGATTCTACGCCATGAGGGGCCTGTGGTGATTTACGGGTTTCTTTTCCCCAAATCTGCTTCATGCTTGTGGCCTGATTTATGATGACTGTTTTGCTCATACCGACGGAATCGTTACTACTCTTGCAGGACTTGCATAATATGTACAAGTGGAAGTGATTTCATTACATAAGCAAACTAGAAGTGTTTACTGTACTGCACTAAATGTGCTGCTATGACAGTTGCCTGATTGGCAAAGTGATATTTCGTCTAACTGTTATGTTCGTGACAAATGCCTAGAGGCACAGTGATTCATGTGATTGTGGTTTAATGTGTTTCATGTATAATACAAAGGATACTTTTGAGATAACCTTGTGTGGAGTCTCTTTTTTTTGTGGTGTGCCTAGTATGTCACTGGTGTGTGTGTGTGTGTGCTGCGCAAACGCTTTACACATTGCCTCTGGGATAAGCCTGACTGCTCTGCCAAGCTACCAAGGGGGTGAGCAGGGGTTATTTCTAACAGTTATGGAAAGCAATCCATTATATCTAATGAATTTGGCAAGATGGGCCACATAAAGATTTAACAGTGTGGGTCTTAGTGATGAGGTTGGTACACAGTAGCTTAGAAGTTTGAAGAAGCAAAGATAATCTTCCTGAGAGCAGCACCCAAAAAGGCAGAAAGCCAGTCTAAGGCCTCGCCACTGATATCCATTTTACACAGTCTAGAAATCAGGACACCTGAGATGCAGAATTGAAGGCACCAAAAGATACAAAAGATTCAGAGCTGCAACCCTGCCTGCAATCCAGTCTTAAATGGAACTTAGTTGGTTCATAAAAGACACCAGAGCTACTTTGGTTTCATAGTCAGCCCAGACCCTGCTTGGGCACCACCCAAAAGCAATGTGATGAGAGGCTTGTGAATGAGCCTCTCTTTCTCTGGTCATTACTTAAAAGGGTAGGAGTAAAATTAGATGGCAGTTGCTAAGCAAAATCGGTTGAAGGTTTCCCCCAAAGAACTACAATTACAGCTTTCTTCAAACCGGTAAGTATAGAAGTATGGTTTAAGGAAGAATTGACCAAACTCTAAGGAGCAGGTGCACTGGTATCAACCACAACATAGTAATTGTAAGAAGGACTCAGGCTCCAAGTATGTTGGGGGCATACCATAACTGGAGGGCCACTTATAGTAAATGATGCTTGGAAAGTTTGGGTTCTGAAGAGGACAAATCTTGGGGATTCACAAAATTCAACAGAGGGAGTAGCAGTGGATTGGCAAGAGATATGGTAATTCTTTGAATATGTTGAAAGTCTATTCAGAAGAATTTACAGTACTGATGATCTGTGAATAGTAGTAATTCCTTAGAGCAGTTGCTATTTCCTTTGAAGGATTTCATGGCTACAAAATAATTCAGTTACTCTCTGGGGATTAATAAGAGAACCAAATGTGCCCTAAGGCTTTACAAGCCCTCATGGTTGATATGAGGTCCCCTGAGTGCCAAGAAGCAAAGGGGCTACTAAGACTATCACCAGTGTGAAATGTATATTTTTTTACAGAGGGAATGATAGAGCCTGTATAGGTATAGTTAGGTCAGAATTTCCATTAAAAATGCATTTTTGGTTTTCTTAATAACTTTGAATCTGCACTACACTTCCCAATAAACAAAATTTACCTACTCATGGCACATTATGTACAGATCCATCAAGGGGGAGCAACAAAAGGGGGGGCGGGGGGTTAAGAAGTGATATTTCCCCTTTCAACTGGAAAATACATATTTGCTATTAGATACATAAAAAATGGCTGAACCGAATTACACTAAATCTTGCCAAATAAGCTGAATTTTACTGATGAAAGTGCTGTAGCTCGATGTGGTATAAATCCGTTCAGTAGCTTTCAAAATAATATAGTTTAAAAAGTGTTCTGTTCTGGGCATATATGGGTTACATTTTAGACATATCTCAACTGTTAATTAGCAGTTCCTGCACAGATTATCAAGTCCATGATGGATTTGTGGATCCAATTAAAAAATAAAGCATGCCATTGGAATAAGGATGGTTTTCTCCTACCGTCCATTGCAGATCAACACAATCTGGCAAATCCACCCCACTATGATTGGCTGGCCATCACAGAACTTTTTTGTTGCGGCTTCATTACCCAACATGGGGCACTGAGCACCATGTTGGGAAACCTAGAAGAGCATGAAGGGGCCATGTGAGTGTAATCTGACCCCCTGGCCTATGTTAGCGGGGACCCACATGGACCCTATGGCATTAAACTGAATATTAAAAAATGACATTATTACGTCTTCTTGAATCCCATACCACATTTGTAGAACATCGCCTTCCTTGGGACTCAGGATTCACAAATTGTTATTTGGTTTCATGAATCCTTTCCATGTCCGTCAGCCATGTGCAACAGGTCGTGCCCACCCATTTATAGCTGTTTGGGCCAGAGGTCTGGCCAAACGTCTGCAAGACCCAGCTGCACACTACTGAAGGCAATGTGCAGTGGGAACTGGGCACTCACAGCAGGTTGGATGCAGGGCCTTAGGCCAGGTGTAGCTTCTGTCCTCTGCTGTGCACACCACAAGGCTGTATGTTGTGAGTGCTGGGTCCCTGCAGTGGGTTGGTAGGAGGGGAGGTCCTGCAGCAAACCACATTGTGAATTGCCGAAAGCTTTCCCGCCCCAGGAGTTGGTTACCTGTGCCAGGCTAGGAACAGGGTTTGACTATATACATGACCATGACACTCTGATACAAAGACTGTACGAAGCCGGCATAGAGGGGACTGCTCTAGAATGGACCACATCTTACCTTTGAAACAGAACTAACGCCATCCATACCCCCCCTTTCTCGTCCAAACCGTACTTCGCAAAAGCAGGGGTCCTTCAAGATTCTATCATCTCGCCTATGCTTTTGAACATCTACATGAAGTCATTACCAGCACTGATCAATCAATTTCACCTCACGTGCTATAATTATGCAGATGACACGCAAATACTCCTTCAACTGGAATGCCCCAAAGACATTGGAAACTTACCAATTTTCAGTTGGCTCAGAGCCGTAGATCAATAGATGACGTGGAGCCATCTCAAATTGAATGCTTCCAAAACGGAAATACTCACATGTGCCGATGGGAAATTATGACCCGCTCACCGCGTGGCCCGATGATCTGGGAACACTGCCTAAAGTATCGAAGGAAGTAAGAAACCGCAAAATGACCATGGACTCCAAGCTATCAATGAATGCCCAAGTGGACAAACTAGCAAGATCAAGTGTTGTTACTATAAAAACTCTGCCACAAATCTTCCCACATTTGGCATTTCCACACAAGGTGCAGGCTACAATCTCACTTCTTCTGGCCAAACTCGATTACGCCAATAGCCTCTACCACGGATCGCCTTTAACAACCATGAAAAGACTACAACAGATTCAGAACTCGGCTGCCAGACTACTCTTACATATAAAACCGCAAGACCACATCTCCACTGCCTTGAAAGCTCTGCATTGGTTACCGGTTGCCAGAAGATCCACGTTCAAGCTGCTTTGTGTCACCCACAAATCAATACATGGAACAGGACCGCTCTTCATCAGGAATAAAATCACCAAACACATTCAACAAAGGAACCTCCACTCTAGAGTGGCACCTCGCCTCAAAATACAAGAAACAAAACATGGGTGGCACATCCTTCTCTGTTCAAGCAGCCAAACTATGGAACTCTTTACCCCCAACATAAGATCCACGGATAACAACCTTATCTTCAGAAAACTACTCAAGAATTGCCTCTTCCCCAAATAACCACCATACGCAAACAGACATATACAGCATATCCCTCTGTAATTAAGGATTTATTTATTTGTGCAATAGATATGTACCTATATATGTGTATTGCTTTGTATAAACGTGTAGAATAATTATGTTTTAAAAAAATATAGACATTCACTAGTTCTGCTTCACAAATGTACATATTACAGATAGTTACATTATTCTACGTTTTTAACATGTTTATAAGTAATTGCATAAATAAGTAAATGTTTTCTCATCACTGTTTATCTACAATTGCTTCACTACTGAATTACAAAAATAAATAAATAAATAAAATTAAAAGTACAACAACACTTGAAAGTTGGAGTTTATTTAATGCATCTTTAATCTACATATACTACCTTACTTTATGCATCTATATACCTTCCATATACTTATGGATCCATATATTTATTACTTTTCTTCTAATTCAGCATATCCAATGCACTACCCTATTTCTCACCCTATACCGCTCTCAATATATCCTCTACCTCAACTCTCTGACTCATCTCAAACCTCTTTCTACTACTCTTTCTAATGTACTACCCTATTTCTCACCCTATACCTCTATCAATATATCCTCTACCTCCACTCTATCATTCATCCCAAACCCCACACGCCTACTATGATCCCCAAAATAACCCTTTCTAGACTCTTCCCTACTCTGCCCCTCCTTGCATCATCTCATACATCTTTTACTAATCCAATCTCCCAAAACAAGCCCTTCTAAACCCTTCCCGCTGACTCTTCCCCCTCCACCTCCCTTTTACACATCCCAAGCCTCCTCCTACTGCTATGAGCACCAAAAGAAAAGTACAAAATCCTCCCCTCTTCTATCTCTCCACTATCCTTTTCAATCCAAATAACAGACTAACATGTCCACTACTCAAATTAATTTCATATTTCACTATACTAATTCACCATTAATCCTTTATGGGTTTCGGAGTAGCGTGCTGACTCCGAAAAAGTGCTTTAACACCCCATCAGGGGTAGCAAGTGCTATTTAATGCAAACCTTTTTCCCTCTTCTATCCCTCCACTATCCTTCTCAATCCAAATAACTGACTAACATATCCACCACTCAAATTGCTTTCATATTTCACTATACTAAATCACCACTAATCCTTTATGGGTTCCGGAGTAGCGAGCTGCTCACCGAAAAGCGATTCAACACCTCTTCAGGGGTAATAAGCGCTATATAAATGCAATTACAATACAATAGGCTAGACCCTGCGGTCAAAGCGAGCTGAGCACGGCTGAAGGTCATGCACTGTGGAGGGTTGGTCATATGTAGGAGGTTAGGCGCAAGGAACAGTTGAATGTGATAAAAGATTATAAAAAAAGAAATTTGCTCAAAAAGATAAATGTTAAAGTTAAGTTATGGTTCATTTTGATATAGGACCATAACATATATTTTTTTTAAAGTCAGCAATTCAATGAAAAAAATCTGTCAAAGTACAGTTGTGTTTACAAAACAAAAGGAAAACTAAAACAAACGCTGAAATTCCCTGGTTGTGGTTAGATAAACTAACCATAACTTGCTCACCTGTCATGATTTGCTTATGAATTTACATATGACATCTCTTATGGAATGTTAAATAACATAATTAATGACAATGCTGCAGCAGGTGCTAGGAATATTGTGTATCAAACCAATACATTCACTGAAAAAAACACCATTAAAGACTTAGGGGCCTATTACGATGGCGGTCGGAGAACCTCCCCGACCGCCCTGGTAGTGGGAAAAGACCGCCCGCATGGCCCGCGACTCAACCACCGGTCGCATTAGGATGGTCCGCTGTTGAAATCCGACCTGGGCGGTCGGATCGCGGGCTTCAACATTGCGGCGGTCGCTGCTGCACGCAGCACCGCAGCGATGTCCAAATGAGCATGTCCTGCATTTCCCTGCACTGCACAAATTTGAATTGCACCATGATAAATACATGGGGATGCGCAGATGTTATAACTGCGTTAATTGTAACAATGTAACCCTAGGCAACAGTATTAATCATCCACATTCAGGGAAATCCATCGCATTAAGGTATAATGGAGATTGTAACTCCAGTTTTGTAATTTACATGATTAAGTGTCCGTGTGGGTTGTTGTACGTAGGCAAAACAACACGAAAAGTGAAGGTACGCATATCAGAACACAAGAGTACAATACGTACCCAGAACAGTAAATCTCATTTGGCATCACATTGGTCAGAGTATAAGCATACAATAGCGCAATTGAGATATACCGTGCTTGAGATACTGACATGCAAAACTGGTTGTGACAATGCTAGATTATTATCGCAAAGGGAAGTGTGGTGGATCAAAACGCTGCAGACAATGATGCCAGGTGGTCTCAACGATAAATTGAAAATGTCGTGCTTTCTTTAATTAATGGTTCCTGTCACTTCTCCATCCTCTTAGATTGTACACACATGGTTTTCGTACGGCAATCAAAATAATTTTTCGTAATACACTGTCTATGTCATTTTCCTTGGTTCTTCTTAGGTGGTTTCGCTGCAGTCACTACTTTTTCGTTTTTTCTTCACTTTGTTCTCTCTGGGTGGACTCTTTTATGGTATGTCTGGTCACATTCATGATCACCTTGCTCAAATCGCACACGCATGGTTTGTTGTCACTGAGGTGACAGTATTTAATTAAAAAAATGTTTTATCCTGTCCACTACCATATCTGGAGATTCATTTTTGTCAACATCCATTTCATTGTGCTACCATTATACACTACTGGCAGATGATTGTTCCAAGAGCTGAATTCTAATTCACATTATTTGTAGCATTTCGCATTGGGTACACATTATGGTCAGCCTCGTTTTGAGTGGTCAGGTTGTATGGTCTCATTTTATTTCGGTCTTGTCATACATTGACATTCAGTTGGTTACAGGTATGATATTTATTAGTACAGTTCCAATTAGTCAGGAGACAGCGACTGTAGTTTCTTTGGGCTAGGCTCTTCTTTTTCTTTTCTTTTTTTCTTTCACATAAGTTTTAGTATTAACTAGTTTAAGATGGTGACCGTAGTCCTTTACGTGTTAGTCCTTTTTCTTTTTTCACCAGACGTGGTATTAACTAGTTAAAGATGGCGACCGTAGTCCTTTTCGTGTCAGTCCTTTCTCTATTTTGACTATATGCAGGCGCGTTCTCACCCGGAAGAGCGTTGTGGAGATATATTTAAACCAGCCGATAGATAATTCGGTACGCTACGCGCTGGTCTAGAGGACGCGGCAGTTTAGTGGATTCTTTAGGAGTTTGAGGTCCCAACTTTGTGGTGAGTAGCGTTCATGAATGTATTAGCGCCAGTCATGTGACACAGTTAGGAGTAAGATTGAGATCAGTTCTTTTGTTTTGGCTACAGGAGGGGATATCCCTGGAGCACTGAAACGTAGTGGCTGTGCATGAAAGATTTCCACATTACAGAGGCTGCAAACAGGACCATTAGGGTAAGCATATGTCTAAGAGCAGATAAATGGCAGGCGTCGCGAGTATTCAATGCGGTTCAGTAACAACAGTAGTGTTATATATTACAAGTCGCTCTTGACTTTGGCTTCTATGATTTGGTTATAGGAGCATATACACTCGGAGTACTAAAACGTGGAGATTCTACATTCAGAGATTAACACAACCTTGAGGCCACACTTTGGATTATAGGGGTAAGCATCTTTTTGGAATTCGATAGTGGGTAGGTCTACATGCACATGTAATAGTTGAGTTCTGGGGCTACGTTAATAATATAGATTGTGATTGGAAGTGCTCAGTTAACATGAATACCAGAGCCTCAGGCATGTGACAGTGGGCCATTGTTGTTGTCTTTTTTAGCTCTCATATACCGTTTTCTGCTTCCAAACTCCATAGACAGTGGTGGTTATTTTATCACAGCTCACAGTAAGTGTGCATTACTTATTTTATTTATTGTGAATTGGTATTCGTTGAGTTCAATGTCGCAGTGGGTTTGGAATACAGGTGTAGCGGTGATTCTATAGTCACACTTTAATGGGAGTGTTTTGCTGACTTTCATCACGTTTGATGGTCGATACTTATTCACTTTGGGTTTTTTCTGGTGCATTGGTTTTTAGCACATTACATAGATGCCATAATGTACAGAATTGTCATTAAACTTGATCATTTTCACGTTTGGTTATAATGGGTCTGTGCACTACACAATTTTGTTTATTTATCTCTATTTTTTGGTATTGCCGAATGCAAACTTATGTGTAAGCATTTATTCCTCCACTGAACATTAATAGCGTTCCTTGAATCACATCGCTTTTTGAAAAACATAAGTTGCAATGATGGCTGATACATTGTTTTCTTTTACAGTGGCCCCTGAAGAAGGGATGAAATCAATCCCGAAATGCATTGGGCTGGGCAATAGAGTTGTAACATGTAACAGTCATGCTGATGAAAATGTATCATGCATTTATTTTCTCTTTAAAAAATTTGTGTAATTTTGAGCATTTAAGCAGTCAGCATTTCATGCTGCACTCAATTTTTCAAGGATTTCTACTTTAATACAAAAACTATGTGCAAAACAATTGAATGATTTAGTTTAGTGTTCGTCATTTATGATTGCTAAGTATTTATTCTCATATCTATGCTGTGCATCCAGTACACTGGTGAACATTCACCAGAAAGGTCAACTGCACAGTGCCTGCCACCTGGTACAGGGAAATGTAGGGGGGGACCATGGGTACCCCCCCAGTGCACCCACACCCCCCACAAAACATTGGGGGCCCGCAACGGGCCCCCGGAAGACAATCACCGCATGGCTTTTCATGGCGGTCTGACCGCTGAGGAAAAGCTGGCTACCGCCGGCATCATAATCCTGCCGGCGGAGCCTGCTCTGCAGCACCACCATTATCTCGGTCCTGCTCCGTCCGCCAGGCAGGAGTGCGGATGGCAACCGGCGGCAAAGCGGCGGTCGGAATTTCCCACCGCCGCGGTCACCACTGCCATCCTAATTTGACCGGCGGATTTCTGGCTTGCGATCGCGGTTGGATGTCCACCGCCGGTCCGGCGGGCATTGCCGCAGGCCCGGCGGTGGACATCCGACCGCCATCGTAATAGGCCCCTAAGTTATGATTCTGGCTCAAACGTGCACTAAAATTCGCCAGTTATGGTGAGCAGCACAGAATGCACGCTGTGACTCATGTTGCCTGTCATTTACTTCAATTTGCCAATAGTACAAGAAAAAAAAGACTATTGTGAAAAGCATGGGAGGGCGGTATGAGTTACAGTGTGCATTGTGTGCGTTTCTTACCATAACTGGAGTATTTCAGTCGTTTTGCACCTGTGGGCCAGAAGCATAACTCAGTTTTTTCAGTAAGTGTGTGTGTGTGTGTGTGTGTATGTATGTAGTGCAGGTATATGGGTGTTCAGGGCCTGGTGTATAAAATTTAAATTTGCAAAATGTGGTTGCATATTGCACAGTGTCTTCTTTGCGAATGGAGTGGCCACTGATATCCAGGTAATTGAGAACAAGTTCCTGAGATGCCTACTTCCGATGCCCCAATCTATAGCCTCCTTTGCGGCACATGAGGCGTTAGGTGTGGGCTATAAATCAGATTTGTTGTCAATCTGCCCTTTAAGAAGATGGATTCTAATCTGGTCTAATCCAGTAGTTAAACAGGGCAATTTTGAGGGATTGTATGCTCCTGGACAAGCAAAGCTAACCCCTTGGTTGAACTACATCAGACTAACCTTTGGGGACTTGTGTCGCCCAGATCTATATGATCACCCCAAAAGAATTGTAAGAGGTGACTTGATTTGGATTAAAAAAAAACTTTTGTGCTACAGCTCAGACCTCAAGGGAGTGCAGAGAGTTAGCCAAGCCCCCAGTTCGCTTATTTGTTATTGTTGCAATCTGTAAGCTCACTGAAGCTTATCTCGCTTTTGTTACTAATCCCCAACATCAGTTATTGCTAACTCGATTCAGGTTGAATTTACTACACTGGCTGTTGACGGATCCTATAGGTTGGAACAAAGTTGAGAACTTAGCACAGGGGTCTTCAATATGTGGGGCGTGACCCCCAGGGTGGCGTGGAGTCCTAGAAAGGGGGTCCCGCATTCCCATTGCACTTTTGCCTGGAACTGCCTGAATCTGGAATCCAAAACGTTTGCTCTTCGTTTTGGATTCCGAATAGTGGCATCTTCAGGCGCTCTCTGATTGGAGGACATCGTGAAAGCATACAGCGTCATCGGTGATTGTCCTCCAATCAGAGAAATTGCAGATTTAACATCAGGAAATGCCGGGAACTGGGGCCATAAATATGCTCTGGCGAAGGGTCTGGAGTGCTTCAATGTTTTTGTTGTTGCTACTGCCTTGCACTCCTGCTGCATTTCCTGGACTTCCTCGTTGTCCTTGCTGCTGCTGTGTTTTTCCAGCTGGTGTCCTTTTTGTGCTTCTTCCTTGTGGCTGCCTTTGAAATACGATCCCGTGGCTGTTTCCTGGTTTCCACGGCAACCGGAACTTCGTGGAACTTGTAAGTAGGCTGCCTCTGCCCCACCTCCTCCACCATTCCCTGGCTTTTAACCCCTCAGACCCACACACAAGCATACACGCACGCACACACACACATTCTTATCTCCAAAAATTCACGCCCACCCTTTCCCACTGCTGTCTTTGGGATTCCTCTGCTTAAGTAAGTCACACAACAATAGCACGAGGTTGGAATAGTGAACGCAGGCTGGAGAGCATTTCTCATAGGTTCAGCCAGGCACCTGCTGACATGCCTTGGCTGTGCTTTCGTACCTTTTATACTTTGCTTGATATCACCAAAAACTCTGCACTGTGTTTTATGACTATTTAAACATTCTCTAAATATGTTATTAGTACATGAGCTGATCCTGTGTTTCTGTGTTAAAGTACAATTTTCACACATTCCCATTCTCTTCCGTCCTCTGCTCGAAACCTTGTCTCTCCTTCCACACATCTTTGTCTTTTATTCTCATTTCTTTTCTTTCACTTTTGTCCTGCTGCTGACGTCACCCATATAATGTTGTCAAATGTGCAGCTTCCACCATAGAAAGCCCAGGTGGTCCCTTCGCTGTATTTCTGTTTGGAATATTGTCCATGGCAGGGGGTGGGGGGTGTATTACGCTCTCACCTCCTTGTCGAACATCCTGTCTCTCTTCGTATCTCCTCTCCCTTAAATTCCTTCAGTTGGCTTCTTCACGTCCGGTTTTGTTTTCTCTACACCTGTCCTCCCACTCCTCCCGCTGCCATCATGTCCAGGGCAGGCATGGATCTCTGTTTCGCTATATAAGTGCATTTCCCACCATCAGGATCATTTGGGTCCTGTCCCCTCACCTCTCCAGTGGTCAAGACCTAGCTCTGTCTTAGACAAGATCTATCCTTCTGCTCTGAGTAAGGAGTGTCTCTCCCACACTGGGGCTCTCTCAGGTGGGTCCTGCCCTCTCACCACTCCAGTGGGTCTGCCAGGGCCTAGCTCTCTATTCCACAAGGTCTCCCTCTGGTGTCTTCCACAGTTGGGGTCTCTCGGTGGGTCCTGCCCTCTCACCCTCCATCTGGCATGGCAAGGCCTTGCTCTCTGTGCCACAAGGTCTCCCTCTGTTGTGAGTAAGGAGTGTCTCTCCCACACTGGGGCTCTCTTGGGTGAGTGCTGCCCTCTCACCCCTCCAGTGGGACTGCCATGCCCTGGCTCTGTTCTACAAGGTCTCCCTTCCATTATTATCCAACATATTAACCAGGGAAACTATGTTTTGACATTAATGGTTTTCTGGAGAACAGGTGGATTGAACAATTTTTTAATTTGCCTCAAACTTCATGTAGAACCTGGTCTCTCTGTAGAGAGGAACACTGTTTCCTGTTCAGCCTGTTTATTTGAACAAAGTATTGCTTTCTGGGAATTGTAGTCCTCCAATGTTTAAGATCAGTTGGATTGCTGCACCTGATAACAATAATTTGTAAAAACGAAAGCCTGAGAGTGGATGCATGGACCCTCTTTTACTAATGTTTTGTAAGGGCGCTTACACGCTGAAAGGCTACACAAAAGTTAGTGTCAATCTACTTACTTTTTAAAGGCCTGTATGCTTTATTGCGTTGTGTTATGCACCCGCCAATGCATACTTTAGTAAATAAATGCCATGGTGTTTGGCCTTCATTCTGAGATCTAGATCCATAGTGACCTGGTAGCTTAGTGTAATCTAGCGTCCCTATGCAAACTAGAGTTCTTTGCGGCGCTCTAAGGCTGGCTTCAGAGCCTGGCCTCTCAGTAAAGAGGGATGCAATGTCTACCCTGGAGAAGGTAAGTAAGGTGTGACCCTGAAGAGGCAGGACTGGGTGGTCTGCTCCATAGCACCCCTTGGTAGTATGGAGGTTGTCCATGAGGAGTAAGCAGGTGGTGGTTTGCATCCCAATTTTTATTGATGGGGCAGAATGAAACCTGGGGGAGTGCAAGAAGCACTGGTGGTTGGCACGGACCCTGAGAATCAGAGATGGGTAGGTGAGTCTATCCTAGATACTGCATTGTCTGTGGTTGCCTTGAGGGCTGTGGCCTAGGTCCTGATCTCTGAGGGTAGCAACCCTGAGACAGAGCAAGTAAGAACTAGGAGGCAGGTTTCACCTGCAGCAGTGAGGCTAAAGGAGGGTAGTAGGAGAGTGGGCCATGCTTAAAAAGAATTGCTGAGAAACCTTTTCTACTCAAACCAGTCTCTTGCTGTCTGTATTTATCCATATTTATTTTGTTTTGTGAACAGATGATGTGATAACTCGTATATTTCCACATTTACTTAACAGATAGACGTGCACTCATACTTTGATGCCTGTCGCGTTTTAGCAAATTACACTGCCAAAATAATATAATACACACATCAAACAATTGGCATAATAGCACAAATACCTGTTGAGAAATGCAACAATTAATTTAAGCAAATCTCAGTGAGCTTTATAACTCCCTATACTGGCAATATGTACAGCTACTGGCCTGAAAGTCAATAAACTCAGCATAGAGTCACCCAAAAGAAGCCAATTATCTGTATTTTTCCACTTTTAAAAGTAGATACAGACAGGATATACAATGTTTTCTGTCTGTAGTTATCTGTAAAAATCCGTAAAAACGGAAAAAAGGGAGCACCAATTATGAGGAGTACCAAGTTCTAGAAATTTTTTTAAGGAGGGGGTCCTCATGCCTGAAAATTCTTGACAGGGGGGTCTCGGCATCCAAAAGTTTGAAGACCTCTGACTTAGCACCATGTTGCTGCGACAATTTATCTTACTATTATTAAGAGGAATGCAATTTACCCAGGCCAGATCCACTTTAATCTTTTTACAAATGCTGCAAAATGAACATGTCTGTTTCAATGTTGCTAGGTTTTTAATATGTGCAATTAGGATCAGGAAAAGAAGGGGTTAATTGCTATATTATTTGTTTGGTGCCCCACTTCCCCGTAATTTCATGACAGTGCATGTTTTAATGTTTGTAATACTTTCTCATTGTTTTCCTCTCTAATTTTTAACGATTTTTAACTTTATTTGCATTTTAGCGGTTGTCTTGGATTTTTAACCTTCTATATGAACTTTATCCTTGATGTCTTGTAGGTATCTTTTATGGTTTTAATGAACCAATTAAAAGTTATTTTGACTGACAGACTGGATCACCAAATCTTTTAAGGTGTCAATAAAATGTTAACGTTTTGCAACCAGATTTAAGTCACAAAACATTCGTATATACCCTAACAAATCACTATTCGAAACGGGCTAACCCATCCTGCTATTCAGTAACCAGTTACTGAATCACAAAATAGTTTTAGTCAGGCGCGGCCCGTGGTAGGAGTGCCGGTCGGGCGGTGACGTGGGGCGGGGAGGGGCAGGGTGGGGTAGTAACTACGGATTAAGCCGAATGCAGTAGTGAACATTTAAATAAATAAAACGAATTTCGTTGCGCGCATTGGCGATGCAGTGCTCACAACGAAATTCGCTTTATTTATTTAAATGTTCACTTACCTGTATTCGGCCTTAATCCGTAGTTTACTACCCCCCACCCTGCCCCTCCCCCGCCCCACGTCACCGCCCGACCGGCACTCCTACCACGGGCCGTGCCTGGTTTTAGTACATAACAAAAAGCATTTTCCGGTCACAACCCATGTGATTTTGAGAATCTCTGGCTTAGTGACTGCAAAATGGTTTTGTACATCAGGCCCTAGGGCCTTTTAATGCAGTGATTCCAAAAGCTGGATTTCACAGGAACCCATGAAATATGGAAAATATTTTATGGCTCCCTTTGAAATATAGATTTCATCAGCATATTGACAGCCCTCAAATCACTCTGCGGAGCTTTACCATTGTCAGGTCAACTAGGATTATGAGGCAACATTTGTTTTGTTGAATCTTTAGATTATGTGTCAAATTGTATCGCAATCGCAGTAATCCATAATTGAGGCTCCCAGTTTTCCATCTTTACTGATTTTTGAAGATAACTACTGACAGAAGACCATTTATTTTCCTGTCTGTATTTATTTTTAAATGTGAAAAAATATGTAAAATAGGTTTTCTTTGGACAATTCTCACAACTGTTAATCATCAGTGCCAGGTCAATAACTGTGCACAGTGACAGGCAGGGGAGTTGAAAACAATTCCCAATGAAGCTCAAATTACTGCAGCAGTACAGCAATGCAAGCTATTCTTCAATGCAATGCTTTCTAATAACTATTATACTGTAAATGGCAAACATTCATTAGACATTTAAGCATGAGTAAACATTTGCTGGTTAAATAAATGCAGAAATATACCCATTGCATTTTTTACACCAAACACAAACTAAAGATGGATAAATACAGATAAAATTAATACAAAATAAATATGGATAAATGAAAGCAGAAATTTAAAAAAAACTATAAACCAGGAGCCTTACCCATAATTTTGACATTAGGACTGCAGTCACAAGTTTTCATACCTTCACCAGCACCGACCATTGTCCATTGTTTTATGAACAATCCATTTGTGAAAGTCAAACAAAACCTAAACATTCTAATCCCAGTCAGTGTCCATTGTGAGGTTCACCCTGAAGAAACAGCTTCAAAAGTCTCTCTCTTCTACTGATAGAATGTTTTTAACAATGCAAAAGGTGCTTTTTCCACAATTCTACATTCTTAACTTCATAATTAAGTGTAGTTCTCATCTTTTTGCTGCAGACAACCAAGCATTACAATACAGAATTTGACTTACTATTTTCAATAAACATTTCCCTGTTAATGAAAAACACATTTTCATGCTAAATATTGGGTACGCTTCTCCTACCGAATTATATATGCCCAGGTTCCGTTTGTCAAGATCCAGATTTCAGTGCATAGCATCTTGTCATAACCGCCACAATATTTCAGTTGCAGCTAGCCAGTCAGATTGTGTGGTTACCTGAATTATCCCAGTATCCAGTAATCTGCAGTGACCCAAAAGAAAAATGTTGTGTACCCATGATCGCATGTTTATAATTTAAATTAGTTGTGTTTCTTTCTTCTGGGATATGGTCATCAGTAACAGGTTTCTGTATGAAAGTGAATTCATATATTTTCCATTTGCATGCATTATATCCCCCTGTGTTTTGGAGTGTTATAAATACATGTCCCCACTTATAGAGAACACTTTACTTAGTATGTGGTGTTTATCTTTAAATTCATAAAACAGGTTTGTTTGCATCTTTCTTGAGATCTCTCTTCTGTACTGCAGCTAATCTGTGATTTTGCTTCAATGGCATTGTCTTTCACCATGAGAGATATGGTTCTGCCTGGCTAGGTCTAACTTTCCATCGAAATGGCGATTTTTGCTTAATTTTTTATGTTGGTACTATTTGATTAATCTGCACAAAACGTTCCAATGAAATAGAACATGTCAAATTTCATGCAGCTCTATCCATTGGGGGCATAGGAGGGGGATAAACGAGTCAAAATATTATCAATTTCCATTTTAAGTCCCATAGGAAGCTTTTGTCCATTAAAATGCAACACGCTGAATGGAATTATACCAAACTTGTTATTAAACCAGCATTTTAGTCCGAGGTATGTGTTTGTTTGGTTTGATGTAAATCCATTTAGTAGTTTGTGAGATATTTGCTTTTTGAAGAGGTAGGTGCCAGGAAGATTTTGAAGAGCCACGTTTTGAGATACTTAGGCTGTTAATTTACAGATCCTTAGAGATATGAGATCCTTAACTCTTTCAAGGATAAGAACTTTGAAAAATAAGCAAATCTCATTTCAAAACGGAGCATTTTTTTGCTTTGTCCGATGTGGTATTTGTGGACTCTTGAGAGGATTTGAGGATCTCCATAATCTGCTTGACTAGTCGTGACTGAAAATGTTTGTTACAGTGGCCAATACTTGATGCCAGCCACTGAAGACTGCGATCTGAAAAAAAGTGACAGGCTATAAGGACACTGGAGGAGCATCCCCTGACCCATGCTGGGTGTGACCGAATTGAAGATGGGCAGCTGCTTCCCCCAAAAGTAAAATAAATAAATGAATAAAAACACCCCCATTTCCCTCTTGATTCACACATCTAAATTTGCGTCTGAAAATGTGCAGGTGAAGGCACTTACTTCTATTCCTGGTACCAATACCCTGCTTAAGACTGCTCACAACTAGAAGGCAATGGGCTGTGAGGAGTCTGTGGACAGAGGTATAGCTTCGGGGGGTGTTTGGGGTGTTACACCCCCCTAACAAATGTATTCTCCAGTAAATAGTAGAGATGTGCAGAACTCACTGAGTTGTAGTCCGTGGAGTTACATAGAAACTCTGCGAGATTCCGTGGAGTTCCGCCCACCTCAAAAACTGTGAGGTTGTTGATGGCAGTAGCGCTGCCATTTTCTGCCTGCAGCAACGGGTTGGGGTACATGCAGGAGTACCAGCTGTAGGGACAGAGCTGCTCAAAGGTTAGGCTCATGCTGGCTGCTCGCAGAGCTCTCACCATCTGGTCTAGCATCAGCAGCTCCTCGAAGCTAGCAGTGGTCAGGATATTATTGGCTGTGGTCATCGGAATGAGGGAGGCGTAAGAGCCCTCGGTGTACAGTCTTTGTGCAGAGAAGAGCCCCAAGTCGTTGGTAGGGAAGTGATCTATAGTAAAAGCCCTGTTGCTTTTGGCAGGCCATCTGACGGGAGTGAACTGCTCCTCGATGTCATTGCATAGCCTCTGGGGCAAGAAGTAGAAGCCTTCTCACAGCCCTGCAGACAGCACCACGGGCACCAGCAGGAACCACCAGGGCTGTCTGGCAATCAGTGTGCCCAGCAGGCCATAGCTCCTGGAGAGGGGCCTCTCCAGGCAGTCCGTGTGGCAGGTGGGCATGGCAGTGTGAAGGGTTTAACATCCAGGCAATGACCCTGAGCACCAGAATAATGTGGACAGCAAAAGAGTGCATGCCAAATAAAAAAATTAAAAAAGCAACAAAAATTTAAAAAACACAAAATATGACAAAATAACGGGACTCAGATACAACTATCAGATCTGGAAACCTCACTTCAGTAACCGCTTATCAGGTTGATATAGACTATGCAGAGTAACAGAACAGAAGCAGCTTACTGTGGAAAGAGGAAGGTAGGAAATAGGCAGATCTTCCTGGTGGCGATATAAAGTAAACACATCAACCAACCTTAATATACCACACAGAAGTAAAAGGCAATATAGTAACCGAATGCGGCACCTGCAGTGCCAGGCCACACCCTGAAACCCGAGATGGCAGGGCCAGGCGCTCCAAGTGGTCCTCATTGTAGTGCTTCTAAATGCATAGTGGACACTACTGCACTGCTTTTCAAGGTCAAGACAGCGCCCAAAAACCAGCCAAGAGCGCCTCTGAACCAATGGCCCTGAAATGAGATGTTTTGTCACATCAGTTTTTCCACTCCAAGCAGACAGAGACAATAGCATTTCAACTATTTGCAGCAGACGGTTGGGTTAAATGGCTATTATGGCTGCGAAGTAGCAACATTTATCAAACAGCTTTTTCACTCTGTTTCAGCAAATTAGAGAAACTTTAGGCAGCATCACCTGCATTCCACAAATTTAATATTTTCGGACCCAAACGGGTTAATGGGGCATTATCTAACATTCGGCTCAATGAGCATTTGAGAGGAATGCTTCAAAGCATCCTTAGGTAAACATCGCTTACCTCCTCCTCTGGGAATGCTGTTACCTGGACCCCTTCCACCCGAGCGTGCAGTCGTCAGAACTGTTAATTCCCCATAAGCTGAGGTACAGGGTGTAATGGCGTCAGGCTTTTGTAGAGGGCGCTGCACTGCTGATGTCATCCGCCGTGCGCTCTGCAGCTGCCCCAGCTGATCCTTCCATACTCGAGAACTTAATGACAGGCAGCAGACCTATTCAAATAAAGTAAATGGGTAGAATTAATGATAATTTTCTGGAGCTTTAAGTTACCAGGTAGCGCAGCTTGCCTGTTCACAAATCTCTTGTACTGTTTGCAAAGAATGGCGTTGCCTGGGTTCATTCTGTTCCAGGAAATGAAAACAGGACTTGGTCAAAAAAGAGAGGGGAGGTCGGTAAACTCTGCCATGTGGCGGTGGGTGGAGTTTTTGCCTCGCACCAAGTGGAGCGCGGAGTGGCAATACTCTGTGGACTCTGCCGGGAGAGCAGTCATAGTTGGGTATAGGTGTTTTCAGTCAGGTATGGTGAGGTGGTTGTCGGATTTCACCTAGGATTTTTACATGCACACACAGATAAAAACACACACACACCCTTTCTCTAGTAAATAGTTGGGTACAGGTGCTTTCAGTCGGGTATGGTGAGGTGGTTGTCAGATTTCACCTAGGATTTTTACATGCACACACAGGCAAAAACATGCACACATATACTCTTTCCTCTCTATTTTGAAATTCTTAAAACTGTTGGTTATTTCACAACATATTGTCTTTAAAGCAACCCTAACAATCGCACTTGTTAGAAATGGGGTCTCTAGTTGGCAGTGATTTGCAACCTGTCCAAGTAGAGACCCTCACTCTAGTCAGGGTAAGGGAGCCAGGCATGAGCATTCAGGCTTATCTCAGAGGCAATGCATAAAGCATTCATACATACACACATAGTAATACAGTGAAAACACTACAAAATGAATCAACACCACTTTAGGATAATAGTCAATATTTATCTCAATAAAACAAGACCAAAATGACAAAAATTCAACATACACAAGTCAAGATATCACTTTTCAAAGGTTAAATAAGTTCAGTCAATAGAAATCTATGGATGCTTTTCTTTTAGCACAAAGTACCTTGGATACATCAAAATTCAAAGACTAAACAGGCGCAGGGGAGGTGAGGCACCAGAAAAGCAAAGCTATGCGTCGGTTCCTTTTTACCAGGGGAGGTGATGCGTTGGTTCCTTATTGCCAGGGGAGGTGATGCGTCTGTTCCTTAGTGCTGGCAGGGGAGGTCATGTGTCAGGTCCTTACTGTCAGGGGAGATGATACATCTGTTCCTTACTGGAAGGGGAGGCAATGTGTTGATCTCTGGACACATGGCCTCGGTGCCTTACTGCAGGCTGGCATTGATGAAGAGATGGTGTCATAGGACGATATGTCAAAAATCCAGACAGTGGCTATACAGACAATGAGTTGATTTCACAGCTGCGCACTAGGTGATGGGACGCATCTTAAGCGGCAAAGCACGGGTTGCGTTGGATTGAGAGCAGATGCCAAAGACATCGGCGACAAGGTGCTTGGGACTCGGGCTGCAGTGATATTTCAGCCACAAAGCAGGTGCTACGTCGATTCTTCAGTCGCACTGCGGTGCTGCATTGATTCTTCAGCCGCAGGGCGGTGCTACTTTGAGAAAACGGGTGCTAAGAGTCGATGCGTGGATTTTCTCACCAAGTTACACTTCCAAGGGCCCAAAACTGTAATTGGCACCACTTGGCAAGTCAGGTCTCTCAGCAGAAGAGCCCAGGCACAGGTAGGTGAAGTCTTTGATGGCCCTGAGACTTCTTAACAGGAGGCAAGCACGCACAAGCCCATGGAGAACCCTGGGTGCAGGATACATAAAGCAAAGTCCAGTCTTTTCACTGCCAGGACAGAAGCAGCAAGCAGCAGGCCAGCACAACAAAGCAACAGACAGAGTGACAGTCCCTCCTACAGCATCCAGCTCTTCTTTCTGGCAGAATGTCCTTAGTCCAGAAGTGTTTTGATTTTGGGGTGCCAGAGGTCCAATACTTATACCCCTTTCTGCCTTTGAAGTAGTCAAACTTCAAAGACCCTGCCTTTTCCTGACCTGGCTCCAGACACACTACAGGGGGGTGGAGACAACTTTGTGTGGGGACTTGCACAGCCCTATTCAGGTGTCAGTGACAACTCCTCCCACCACTCTAGCTCAGGAAGGACCATTAGGATATGCAAGGCACATCTCAGCTCCCTTTGCGCGACTGTCTAGAGTGGATGCACAGTCCACCCAGACATGTATCCTACAGACTGGCAGAGACACAGAATGGTTAAGCAAGAAAATGCCCACTTTCAAAAAGTGGCATTTTCAAACATGAAATTTAAAAACCAACTTCACCAAAATAAGTATTTTTAAACTGTGAGTTAAGAGACCCCAAACTCCAAATCTCTATCTGCTCCCAATGAGAAATTACACTTAAAAGATATTTTAAGGCAATCCCCATGTTACCCTATGGGAGAGATAGTCCTTGCAATAGTATAAAACGAAATTAGCAGTATTTCACTAGTAAAATACAACAGTACATGTCTTACCTTTTAAATACACTGCACCCTGCCCTTGGGGCAGCCTTGCGCCTACCTCAGGGGTGACTTATGTGTAGTAAAAGGGAAGGTTTACGCCTGGCAAGTGGGTGTACTTGCCATGTCGAATTGGCAGTTTAAAACTGCACACACAGACACTGCAGTGGCAGGTCTGAGACATGTTTGCAGGGGTGCACATGTGGGTGGCACAATCAGTGCTGCAAGCCCACTAGTAGCATTTGATTTACAGGCCCTGAGGACACCTGGTACAATTTACTAGGGACTTACTAGTACATCAAATATGCCAATCATGGATAAACCAATCACAATTACAATTTACACAGAGAGCACTTGCACTTTAGCAATGGTCAGCAGCGGTAAAGTGCCCAGAGTCCTAAAACCAGCAAAAATGAAATGCAGCACACAGTGTAAAAACATGAGGTCCGAATCAAAAAGACAGGGGAAATCACTCCAAAGATGCCAGGTCTAACAACACTGCTATCCCTTCCCACTGCCCCTTAAGCCCCTCCTGCTCCACTTCCCAAATAATGCATTTTACCATGATATGCCAGTGTGATTGTTGGGAAATTTGAAGCTCACCACTCCCCTCCCAATCTTACTGACCAAGCTACGCCCCTGTCTATGGAGATGATTTTGGTGACACTTTTTGAACATGTTAGTGTTAGAAATAGGGGTCTCTACTTGGCAGAGGTAGGTACCTTTGTCCAAGTAGGGGCCCTTCTTCCTAGTAAGGGTAAGGGGGATACACTTATAAAATAACCCCTACTCACCCCCTTGGTAGCTTGGCACGAGCAGACAGGCTTATCTCAGAGGCAAGTGTGTAAAGCATTTATGAACACATACAGTAATACAGTGAAAACACTGCAAATGGACACCACACCAGTTTAGAAAAATAAGTAATCTTTATCTAAACCAAAACAAGACCAAAATAACAAAAATCCACAATACAGTACTAAAAATATGACTTTCAAATGGTAGAAACAGTTCTGTTCAAAGAAAATGTTGGATGCAACACTTTTACACAAAGTACCTTGGATGCGTCGAAAAATGCAAGCAAAAAGGGTCGCAGGGAAGGTGATGCGTTGGTTCCTTACACTCAGGGAAGGTGATGCATCGGTTCCTTGCTCCGGGGGAGGTGATGCATCGGTTCCTTACTGCTGCGCAGGGGAGGTGATGCATTGGTTCCTTACCGGAGGAGAGGTGATGCGTCTGTTTCTTACTGCGCCGGGAGGCGATGCGTTGGTTTCTTACTGCGCCCCCCAACGATGCGACATACTTGCCGTTTCGATGCGATGCATGACAATCTGGTACAATGTGATGCGTGAAGACCCGGGATGCTCTGCGATGATTTCAGCAGCGTCCTTCCAATGCGTCGGTTTCTCTACAACAAGGCCTGTGTCCGATCTCGGACGTCGGGGATCAGTGCACAGGATTCGTCGCACGGCAGACACCTCAGCCGTGAGCAGGCGCTGCGTCAATTCTACGGTGGCGGCGATGCGTCGAAAACTCTTCTCGCACCGCTGCAATGCGTCGGAAACAGGCGATGCATCGGTTTTCACAGTTCTTGTAGTTTCCAGTCCAAAAACAACCTCCAGATGCCCAGAACACTGGCAGGCACCTCTCAGCAGGTCAGAACTCTCAGCAAAGCAGTTCAGGGGGGACTGGGGTAAAAGTCTTTGTGTCCCAGAGACTTCAGACCAGGAGGAGATCTTCCTCAAGCAGGGGACACAGCAAACAGCAAAGTCCTTCTCCTTTCCTTGGCAGAAAGTAGCCACTGCAGGCCAACCCCAGACAGCAAACAGCACAGGGGCAGTATTCCTCCTCAGTTTCTCCAGCTCTTCTCCTTGGCAAAGGTTCCTCTTGATTCCCAGAAGGGATCTAAAAGTCTGGGGTCTGGGCCCCTCTTTTTATAATACAAAATCCTTGGTTCTATGTGGCAGAGAAGCTCCTTGCCCAGCCAAAACCAGTTCTTTCCTCTCTGATGCAGCTTCCTGGCAGGAGGTGGAGACAGCATTGTCCTTGGCAGACCAGGCCCATTCAGGTGTGAAAGAAATCTCCTCCCCCTACTCTGAATGCAACCCAGGTCTATTCAGCCCAGCCCTGAGTCACCCTGTAAAGGCAGGACACACCTCAACCCCCCCAAGTGGCCGTCTGAACAGAATGCACATCCCCAGCCCCTGTCACTCCAAAGCCAGACAGTCAATACACAACCTAGCAGAGGCACACTGGATGGTTAGGCAAGAAAATACCTACTTTCTACAAGTGGTATTTTCAAAGCCAGAATGTAAAAATCACCCTCACTAAAAGATGCATCTTAACATTCTGAGTTCAGGCATATCAAACTTTATTTTCCTATCTTGTTCCCATGGGCAGTAATACTCCTAAGATGTTATGAGCAAACTCCCCATTCTATCCTATAGGGACAGATAGCCTTACAATAGTGAAAAACTAAATTGGCAGTATTTCACTATCAGGACATGCCACACACATCAGGGCATGTCCTACCTTTCACATACACTGCACCCTGCCTGCAGAGGTACCGTGGGTCAACCTTAGGCGTGACTAACATGTAAGAAAGGGGAAGGTTAGGGCCTCGCAACTGGGTGCACTTGCAGGTCGACATGGCAGTAACAAACTGCGCACAGACACTGCAGTGGCAGATCTGAGTTACATTTACAGGCTGCTTATGTGGGTGGCACAATCAGTGCTGCAAGCCCACTAGCAGTATCTGATTTACAGGCCCTGGGCACACACAGTGCACTGCACTAGGAACTGACTAGAAAATCAAAAATGCCAATCATGGAATCACCAATCCATAACAACAATTGACAAAGGGAGCACTTGCACTTTGGCACTGAACAGCAGTGGCAAAGTGCCCAAAGCATCTAGACCAGCAAAAACGAAGTGCAACACACAGCAAAATAACAGGAGGCAAAGGCAAAAATACTGGGGAAACCCACCCCAATGATGCCAGGTCTAACAGTTAGGATTTAGGGGGCAGGGGCTATAAGATCTGCAGAAAACAGGGTCCGATGAGTGTTAAGACGACTGGGAGAAGTGTGTTCCCTGCTCAAAGCAGGAAGTGATCACATCACTGCAAAGGTAGAATTGTCTGGTAGTCCAACTTGTATTTTTAAGAGTGTGAATATGTGCCCCTAGAATTACAACCAGCACAAGTGTGTGCCTCACAAAATAATTTGCAATTACATAGAAAATTATATCCACTACACAACCGTGCAACAATCTACTTAAGGCACAGCTGTACTCGCAGATAGATATGCAGTATTTGAAATATGCTTTACAAGTGGGAGACGTGCCTACTGGAAGAATTGCTGCCTTTGGTACCTGGAAGCGACACTGGATGGATGACACTAGAGGTGGACACACCAGCAGAATTATAGAGCGAGTTGAACCAGAGCCAAGCCAGGAGTCTTGCATGGCTTTAAGAGCCAAAGCACGAGCCGAATAATTGAAAGAGTCAGCATATTGATCATGCAATAAACATCATTTAAAATATGATAAAGACCCTTTCACATAAAAAAGTTGTTTCTTAAACCTTTGTGTTTCAGTTTAGTACATTACTGAATTTAGTGAACTTTATTACAAGTCAAATGTGAAGCATAAAAGAGATTAGCATTTTTTGTTTTTGAAAAACTGGTTTAGGTAGGGAAAGGGTCAGTGCCTAAAATGCTTGGGTCAGCTCTCTGTTGGCTTCCCAGTCCAATGGGACACAAGGCTGAGCCAGATCTTCAGCCGAGCTAGCCTCAAACCATGCTAGGCTCGCCCACCTCTCGATGAAACATAGTATAATTTGAGTCAAATCACTTTGTCTCCCTACCGTAAAATGTAAATATATGTTTAATATAAAAAGTTAACTGTAGGGGGCGTGGCCAGCCATCATGGCCGCTCGGACGTAAATCTGAACGGCTCCGTCCCAGGCCCCGCGAATTACACCTACTGCAGGGTGCCGACTTCACCTCCAACCTGAGCCCCGGTGAGATGTAAAGCAGGGGAGCCCCCGGAGTGCTCGTGGGGGCCCCAGAGCGCTGATGAGAGGGGGCAGCAGAGAGAGAACGCAGCGGCCTCTGGAGCCTGGCAGCGCTGCTTAAAATGGCGGCCGAGTGATCCCGGGATTACTTACGCAAGACTTAAGCCAGGCACTACGCTGGTCGTGTCCCGGAGCCCACCCGACTACTGTTGTGAGCCGCGCCTGGTGGCGCCTACGGGGCCGGTGTCTTTGCCCGGGTTCGGGCTGCGGAGCCCCCGGAGCTGCAGGGAGTGCTGCAAGTAAGCGGAGGGGCGCCGGGGGGCCTAACGTTCAGCTGATATGACGCAGAGGTGAAGGGGACCCCCCGGGGCTGAGGGGGATCCTCCACGGGAGAGCAATATGAAGCGGAGGGGCCCCGAACCGGCTGCCTGAACCCCCGAGCCAGGATGCCTGACCTTAAGATGGCGCCGCCCTCCAGCATGGATGCTCCGTTTTGGCGCGAGGGCTACTATTGACTCTCTCAGCCTGCTCTCCCACTGCAGCCCGCATCTGGTGGCGCCTCTGGGGATATTGCTTATGCCCAGAACTGGGCTGGAGACTCTCACTGATCGCAGGAGTTGAGCGGGGGGTGCCGGGAGGCCTCTTGACCAACTGGTGAGCGTCGGTGGCATCGGGGACCCCGCTGGGTTGTGGGGGATCCCCTGCATGTGTGTAGCGAGCAACGTGAGACCCTGAATCGAAAGCCTGGCCCCCGCAATTTTTACCTGTCCCTGTGATGGCGCTGCCCTCCCGCATTGGTGCTTTGGTGGGACCGGTGGGCCAAAACTGACTTTCGCATCCCGCCCATTCTACACTGCTCCTCATTCAGGGTCCGGGTGCGCCCTTCGCCCCGCCGGCTCTTTCACCACAGAAGCTCCTGAGTGGAGCTTAATCACACCGGGGCACCGCTCGCCCACACAGCGCAACCAGCATGGAACAGGGGTGAGTTGTGAGCAGGGAACGCAACCCCCACCTTTGACAGGCTGTCAGAGCCCCCAACGGGCCTCCCCCCTTGGCGGGCCTAACACTACCAGGATTTATCAACAGCGGAGAGAGGAAGCAAGATCCTACCACCCAGAGGCGTTCAGTGAGGCCCGGTTCGGCACCCCCTGACGGTTGGGGGGAAATCGGGACTGGAAGGGCCGGAGTCCCATACCGAAACATATCGAGGGCACTAGCCACTAGTTCCACGTGCGGGCAGGGGGAGGGCGACCCGGGGTTGTCCGTTCCCCCGACATCCTTATGCCACCCAAAAAATCCATCACCAATAAAGTTTCCAACTACTTTGCCCAGACCAGCTCGGAACCGGCCAAGGAGGGAGATTCGCAATCAGGACAAAGCATGGCGCTCACCCGAGAGGACCTAGTGGCGTCTCTCCGGGACTTTCGGAAGGAGTTGAGAGAAGATATCAAAGCCGACATGGACGCCTCTTTCGAATCCTTCAGGGCCGAGATGCGGGGGCAGATGGTGGCCCTGCAGGCTGACGTGGACTCAGTGGGCACGCGCACCCTGGACTTGGAAGCCAAATGCCAGGAGCTGGAAAATCGCTTGGGCCCACTGGAAGAGGGCAAGACGGAGCTTCGGGACCAGCTGCAGGCATCAATCCTCAAGTGCGAGGACCTGGAGAACCGCTCCCGGCGCGACAACATTCGGGTCAGGGGCCTGAAGGAAGGATGTGAGGGGCCTGACCTAGAGGCATTCCTGGTGGGCCTCTTCTCCACAGTCATTGGGGAGGGAGGTCCGGCGGTGAGTCTTGAGCGGGCTCACAGGGTGGGACCGAGGCTGCCCGGAACCGCCAAGCGTCCAAGAGATGTCCTGGCGAAATTCAGCTCCTTCAAAACAAAAGAACTGGTGCTCCTTAAAGCGAGAGGATCTGAAAAAATTACCTTCCAAAACACCACATGCTCTTTGTTTCAAGATGTGGCCCAGGCCACCTTGGCGCGACGGCAGCACTTCCGGCCAATCACAGAAGCCCTGAGAGAGCGACAAATCAGGTACCGCTGGACTTATCCCTTTGGTATAGACTTCCATATGGATAACAAGCAGTTCCACTATACAGAGATGGAGGACGCGGCACCTCTGCTGGGAATCAGTCCCCTGCCATCATCGAGAGGATCCACTTCCAAGCAGGGTGAAAGGGAACGGCCGAAGGAACAGAGGAGCGGTGGTTCATGGAGGCAGGTGGGGCGCGGCAGCAAACAAGCACCGGACTAAAGGGGGACTCGACGTCGCTGGATCAGCCCCTTAGGGACCAGTTGCCCGTGGTTAGTCTGCCACAGCCGCCAAGGTAATGGGGGCCCCCGTACGGGGAGATGAAGGAAAGGTGCAGTCACCTCAGACACTGAGACAGCAAGCCAGCCGGTCATCGTGTGCTCTGAGCTCAGGGCCCAATAGAGGCGGGAGGGGATTTACAATGTGCGTGGAGGTTTAGAAGTTAGTACCCTAACACTTTGTTTATAGGGGTCTATGGGAGCGGAATTGGACTCGCTCCTAGAGTTGGACTTCGTGAGGGCTTCCTCTAGGATGGAAGTCCCCATAACTCGCAGTTCTAATTTTTATTTGTTATATTTGTTGTGTATCATGGTGTTTTTAAACAATGGCTTTGGCGGGCGGGGCCGGGGAAAGGCGGAAGGGGTGGGGAGAGGGTTGCAACTGAATGGGGCTGTCAGAGGGGAGGGGGTCCCCACTTTGAACCATGGCAGTTAATTGCCTTTCCTGGAACGTAAGGGGGCTTAACTCCCCCAACAAGAGGCAAGCCCTATGGAAATACTTATCAATCAATCAATCAATCAATCATGTCACTTATAAAGCGCACTACATACCCGCGAGGGTCTCAAGGCGCTGGGGGAAGAGGGGGGTGGTGCTGCTACTGATCGAAGAGCCAGGTCTTGAGGAGTCTTCTGAAGGCCTGTAGGTCTTGGGTCTGTCGGAGGTTGGTGGGGAGGGTGTTCCAGGTCTTGGCGGCGAGGTGGGAGAAGGATCTGCCGCCGGCATCGTTTTCCGGATGCGGGGGACTGTGGCGAGGGCGAGGCTGGTCGAGCGGAGCTGGCGGGTGGGGGTGTAGAAGCTGAGTCGTCTGTTGAGGTAGGCTGGTCCGGAGTTGTGGAGTGCTTTGTGTGCGTGGGTGAGGAGCTTGAAGGTTATCCTCTTGTTGACAGGGAGCCAGTGCAGGTCTCTCAGGTGGGGTGTGATGTGGCTGCGTCGGGGGATGTCGAGGATAAGACGTGCAGAGGCGTTCTGGATGCGTTGCAGCCGTCTCAGGAGCTTAGCCGTCGTTCCTGCGTAGAGGGCGTTTCCGTAGTCCAGCCTGCTGGTGACGAGGGCCTGGGTGACTGTTTTTCTTGTTTCGTTGGGGATCCACTTGAAGATCCTGCGGAGCATTCGGAGGATGTTGAAGCAGGATGAGGAAACGGCGTTGACCTGCTTAGTCATGGAGAGGGTGGGGTCGAGGATGACCCCTAGGTTGCGTACCACCAGATCTTGATAGCGGCCCTACACGAAAAGCACCTCAAGAAATGTGACAACAACAGGTTGAATCACAAGCGATACCCCCAAATTTTTCACTCCTCCGCCACTACGAAACAAAATGGCGTAGCCCTACTTTTCCATTCCTCGATTCCCTTTAACCACCAAGCTATAAAAGCTGATGCGGCAGGGCGTTTTTTAATGGTTCGGGGGGAGATCAGGGGGCGGGCGTGCACTATAGCTACACTTTACGCGCCTAACGCAGTGTTGTATTCCTCTTAGGGTGTCCATAAACGGGCTTTCCAGTATCATGTCCTTATATAGGCACAATTCGCCCTGCCCTTATATAGGCATAAAATCCCAGCCCTTATTTAGGCATTAACCGTGCACTCCAAATACAGGCATGGTCTCTGACATCCGTCCACCCTAACGTCACAACGAGTTCTTGAAGAACAGACCCTTAGGCTGCAGGAGTTTCCCTAGTCCAGGACTATTGATTTCTTCAAGGACTCATATATTATGCATGAACCATTATTCCTTAGGGGTTCATTCATGACGTCTTTCGCTGTCCGACTCACGTCAATACTAACATTCTTAGGTGCTTCTCAGGTATAAATATACCTTCCCTAGCCCCTGTAAATCAGAGGAGACCTCGACTTCAGAGGAGCCCGTTTCCCGGCCTGACGCACTGAGAAGACGCTGTCATCCCTGCACGCAGAGAGTCCAGCTTCCAGTGATCTGACTTCCCTTGCGGGGTGTTGGAGTTCGAGTCTGGCAAAGAGACTCCTACCTCTCTCATTCTTCAGGTATGGAGCAGACTAGAACCTAGAGGGACTCTTGGCATACTAGGCATACTGGGGTTAGCGTACTCTTAGTATACCATAGTAAGGAATACTTCACCTACTTCATACTTCGTCCTATACCTAGGTTAGGTTAGGTACATTGGGGTAGAACTAGATTAGAAACGCATCGTATGAGTACTCGCATTTTTAGTCTGTGTTATTTATGTAACAGCATATGTACTAAAAGATAATGCTCTCGCAGTATTATTTATTTCTACTGCTCACACTGTACATTATTTATCTCGCATACTGTCTTGTGATCGTAACAGCACATTTTACTTACACCAGAAACAAGACTGTTCAATAAATCTTTTATTGAAACGCCCGTCTATTTCTTTCTGTGTAACTTGGAGAAAACTAAGCATGCACGACTGAGCTGAGTGAAATAGTTATCTATTGTTTCCACGACTCTGGGACACGTTCTGATTCTAAAGGGAAACACAGTGGTCATGTTTTGCGGCTGCCAGAAACTACTCCCTTCTTGTTGTCAAGGAGTTTCTAGTGGCCTCTGAGCTAGCTGGCACAAGTAATTAAGTTTAATATACTCGATAGGGACATACTGACCTTAGTCCTATGTCAAACCTATAGGATATATTATTCCAATGCGCAGAGCATATTAGGGAAATAGGAGCTACACTACATGGCGCCCAACGGTTTGGTAAGGCAGTAATTCAATGTTAGATACTGAGTAACTCAGCCGTGCTTTTTCTCTCAAGACCCCTACCCATATACTCCAAAAGACGTCTGGAGTGGGCAGGGTTTAGTATCCGCCACGGCTACATAGGGCAGTACCCTATATATTAGCTGTTTGGTTAGCTCAACGTTGAAGGATACAGTGTTCCAAAATATTGTCCACCTAATCTTTGTTTCCTTGAAACTTGTTCTACATTTTTCAAACAACAAAATGCCTGACTCCGACAATGATGCCGGAAACGGTGGAGCTGCGGCTGATCCAGCCCAAGCAGCAGCCTTTAACATTACAGGTTTAAATGAAACCGAGGAGGGTGTCATAAACATCGCTCCAAACTTAAGAAGAGCCATCACTCTAAAACTTATAAAACATGGCCTACCACCAAGAGGCGGTAGAGCAGTTTTCGTGATAGAGGCACATGAATCCTTTCAGACAGAGGTATTCTATTCATGGGTAATATTTCCTGAATCCAATTCAGTAACACACACATTTCACTTCTACAAAGAAGATGAATCACCAGAGGAATACATTCCTTTCGAGGATATAGAAATTCCATTAACATACCAGGAGCATCAGCTCTGGTTTAAAGGCGCCCTAAAACATCACAAAAACATTACCAGGCTCGGTCCACTAGGTAGACCAGGAGCAACATGGCCGATTCTAGCAGGCTACACACCTCATCCTGAACTAGATATAATGTCAGATGAGGACTTACTCGTTCAGATACAAGAATTAATAAAAATCTACAGACAATTGGTCCAATATGTCATGCGGACTTTTACAGTCCAGCAACCATTAACACTTCCAAATCCAACTCCCCAACAGGGGAATACACTAAAAATTACACCACAGACTCTATACGCAGTCATGGGTAAAATGCCCACAAAACGTGAGCAAATTCCATTCTGGATAGCTCAAAAAATTACTCAAATCGAAGCAGTATTTCCAAATACTAGCCCGTATGAGAAACACAGAATACTGACAATCAGTTTACCAATGGGGATCACACCACAACTGGAAGACTGCACCACTTGGGGCTCAGTCTTTGCTGCCATCTATACTAAAACACATGGCATTCCGTCAATTGCGGTAATACCTGATGTCCTGAAACAAATTCAAAACGAATACGGGGCAGAGCCTGCTCTAAATTTAGGTATGAAATTACTGAAAAATTTCGACCAGGTCTCAACAATAATATTATCTAATATTAAAGGGGAGGCAGCAGCAGTGGCGATCCGCCAAAAATTAATGGAATTTGATGTTACAGAACATCAAACAGAGCTACCCAGAATTATAGAACAATCTTATGCAGAATTAGGCAGAGATAGTTTGGGTGGAAGACTAGTGAAGCCGAAGCTATCTGAAAGTCCTGAGAAGGACTCAATTAAACAAACTCCTACATCTTCTAAAAAGAAGTGGGAGTCTAATAAACAAATATCAAACGAGAAACGTTCTCAATCCCGAGGTAGGTCTCCTCAAAAGGAGCCCTCTGAAAGGAGGTATAACCTCAGGAATAGGGATAATTTGAGAAATCCTGACAGGTATCAAGATACTGATACACGTTCCTCTCGTCCCTTTCAGATCTCATCACAGACTTCGGAAAGAAGAGGACGATCAGAACATAGAGAAAAACGCGTGAAATCGAAAGACGACAAACACGCTCCAAAAACCAAAGTAAAACCTCAATTCTCCAAAAAGAAAGTAGCAGGTCTAAAGATCAGACATGCCGAGAATACTGAGAACACAACTCAAGAACAGAGAATGGGCTCAGACAATGCTGGACAGTGCAGCAGAAGTCACAATAGTTTGCCAGAACCTGAAGGAACTTCTGGAGATAGTGGACTTGAATGAGTACATCACAGTTGAGACTGTAGACACCAGGGTTAGTACTCCACAAAAGTTATATGACATAACTCTCCGGATGGAGGGAGACAAACCTAGACAGGTAAAAGCACTTTTTTGGGAAAGACTATCAAAAGGCTATGACTTACTTCTAGCAGAAAAGGACTGGCCACCACAATTTGTCAGGGAGTGCCCACACGGCGAGGACATTATTATGCCTGCCTTCTCCAACCATATTCCAATTCACCTAAAATATACATATGCCAGGAAATGGGCAGTGGCCCAGGCCCCAGCATTATATAAAAATCATGTAGGATGGGATGAGGATTCACCTCACCATAAAATAAATCTGAAACATGAACCAACTGCACAACGGCAGTACCCAATAAAGCAAGAAGCTAAAAAACAGGTCAGGGAGATCTTAGATCAACTTGAATACCAAGGGGTGATTGAAACATGCACCTCCTCAATGAACAATCCTTTGTTTCCTGTCTCCAAACCAGACAATACATATCGTCTAGTTTTGGACTACAGACACTTAAACACTTGTTCTAAAACTTTTGCAGTACAAAATGCACTTAGCACAGCATTAATGAATAACATTGTGCGTAAAAAATATAAAACAACATTAGACATCTCAAATGGTTTCTTTTGTCAAAACATAGCACCTGAAAGCAGGTACTTAACAGCATTCTCCATAATGGGGACCCAGCGTCACTTTTGTCGACTCCCACAAGGGTTCAAGAACAGCCCAGGTTTATTCTCAGCGAGTGTAACGGAGTTACTACAAATTTATGACAATGAGGCATTGTCCTATGTCGATGACATTTATCTGACAGATGATGACCTGGAAAAACACTTGAACAGGGTGAGCACCATTATACTGGGTTTCGCCTCTGAGGGCTACAAGTTCAACTTTAAAAAGTCCAGAATTGCCCATCTCAATGTCCTATTTCTAGGATATGAGCTTTCAAGTGAAGGCAAGAGCTTGGCAGCTAACTTTCTAGAAAAATGTGCGCTGCTCCAACCTCCAAAAACGCAAAAAAACTTACAATCCATCCTGGGTTTCCTAAATTTTGGAAGAACATATATTCTAAATTACGCAGAAAGGGTTAAACCTCTCTACGCATTAATCAAACCTGATTTTTCGATCAGAAACTGGACACAGGAACACACAGAAATGTTGCGTTCACTCCAGGCTAACATGTTAGCAACAAATCACTTACAAACACGCGTAAGTCAACGCAATTTGGTGATCCGAATAATTTCGGGTCAATGTGGATTCACCTACTTAACCTTCAATGAGGGTGAGAAAATACCAATAGCATACAAATCTCATTTGTACACACAAGCGGAAATGCGCTTCAGTTCAACTGAAAAAATTCTGACAGCAGTTCAAACCGCTGAAGCAAAAGAAAGAGCCTTAGCCCAAGGGAAACGCATTATTGTCGTAACCCCGGTACCAGCTTTAGAAGCGGTCACAAAAGCAAGCATTCCAAATGCTAAAGCATTACATCCAAGATGGATACAATGGGTTAATTCTCTTGCTGCAACAGATGTTGAATATGTTTTTGATCCAGATTTAAAAACACAAGCATTCCTGCAATACGAACATGAATGTCCTCTGCCTACTGAAATTCTGCCTCTCGATCAGTACAAATTCATAATTTACACTGACGGATCCGCACAACCCGCAACAGGGAGTAAGCAAGCTTACAGTGCAGCGTGTGCAATCGTTAAAGGTCGCATGCGAAATGGCATCTTCAGACCTATGGTCACTAAAACACAATCTCTAGGGGATTGTACGGCTCAGCGAGCTGAACTACAAGCATTCAAACTGGCACTTGAAAGTACAGATCGAGAATTCCCCACACTGATAGTGTGCGATTCCTTTTACTGTGTTCAGTCGTATAATGACTATATACAAAACTGGCTTGAAAATGGTTTCAAAGATGCGAAAGGTGGCACAATAAAGCACAAAATGCTTTGGGAACAAGTAGTTCAGTTGAAAAACGAACTACCAAAGGCTCACGTGATCCACACACTGAGTCATCAACGTGATGGCGTTCACGTTGCAGGGAATTCATTGGCTGACGTAGCCGCAAAGGGGGCTGTGCAAACGGCTTCCGTAGCTGCGATCACTCATTCAAAAACAAAAATAGACGGTGAGATAATGTTGGCTGTCAATGCTTCAAGCAAAGGCAGCAGTGCAGCGCTACCAAAAAAGTTTCCACTCAAGTACTCTTATGTAATTGATGCAAACAACGTTCCTTTTGCTCGAATCCCTGGAGTGGGTGATAGGGTAATTCCAAACATGGAATGTAGAGCAGCCTTGATTTATGAAACACATTTGGGGGAGGGTCTGTCACATCAAGGGATCTCTAAAACAATATTGACGTTAAAAGAGATGTACTGGTGGCCTGGAATAAATACAGAAATTCACATATTCATCAACAACTGCTTAGACTGTAAATTACAGCGAGAGAACCACCAGACACCATGCTGCGAATGCGGCAACCCAGTACAGACACCATTGTTAGACAGCATTCGACTATCTACGCGCCTGCGTCCTACTGGACAAAGGCATTCCCACAAATACTGAATCGAGGTTCCTATGGTTATGGCCTCAGCGCTCGGCTGATGCTCGAACTGTTATAAAAGATTTGCGAGTCTTTATCGGCACATACGCAATAGGCACGCTACATTCTGACCAGGGTCCTGCGTTTAGCTCTAGGGCTTACAAAGAAGCCATGGCCAGTCTGGGCGTTGCATTGCGGTACTCCTCTCCATTCCATCCTGAGGGAAATTCTGTTGTGGAAAGGAAAAACCGGGACATAAAGCAGTCTATAACAGCTAGGGTATTAGGTTCGGGTGATGGGTGAGTCAAATACCTTAGTGGGGTTCAACGCTCATTGAATAATCTGCCAAGAAGTTCTCTAGGGGGGGTCACTCCATATGAGGTCCTATTTGGGACAAGAATGTGGGTACCAGACCTTGAACACGTAGGCACAGTGGTGGAAAATAAACCCTTTGATATCAAAGATTGTTTGGCTGTTTTACAGGAACTAAACAAGTTAAGAACGAAACAAAGCAACGTATTCCTACAGCCAACCACCACTGGGGATCAACCGACTGTCCCAGCAAGGCCTGTCTGGATTCCAAAAGTTGGGGATCTAGTCAGAGAAAAGATTGCGGACAAGAAGGAATTTGGACCTTCTTACAGACAACCAGTACCTGTCCTAGCAGTTCAAGGAACAAGAACAGTACTTCTGCCGCCCCTTGCTGGAAGAAAGGAGAAAAGATTTGTGTCCATCGACCTCATCAAACCACTAGGCCTCGTGGACTCCGACCTAGTAGCAGACGCACTCCTCTCGCTACTATCCAAGAGGTTCAGACTGATAGACTAATAACAATCGAGAATTCAGCTGTAACAGATGGAGGACTAAGCAACAACGCTATGGAACTCATCCCTCTTGAACACCAAGTAACAGTTCGTCCAAATACACCTGTCTACACCAACGTAACAAGTGATGAACTGGTTCCAGTGATTTCTACAAATCCTGATGCAATTCCAACAATTGACAGAACTGCTTCTGGCTATTTCATTAACTTTGATACGTTCTCAGAAGATCCAAGTGAACCTGAAACGACGCCAGCATCATTGAAATTCAAGCAGCAAGTACAAGACTTTCTTCACTTTCTGAAAAAGACTTATTTGGTTTCTCCATGGATTGAACTCTGGATTACATCTGGACTTTTTGTTTTCCTGCTCTGGCTAGCTTTGGTAACAACTGTGAGCGTGCTTATAAGTGGCAGATACATCCATGTGAACACTGAAGGAAAAGACATGAACGTACTTTTGAAACCTCATAAATCTTCCCATCGTGAAGCAAGAGACTTGTCATCAGTGAACATCACAGCTGTTCCTATACAGGATGGTATAGTGTGGGACAAAACAGATTTTGAAATCTTCGGTCCGACGGAACAATTGAACATTCCACATTTGTTTAAAATTTCACTAAGTGATCTAATTACGTCCAGTACCTATTCAGATGATTGGGACTTTGAGACGGTCAATGATATAATGTTTGACCTAGAAAAACCTGCTGCATTTTCTAAACATGAATATTTAGAGGGTTCATCAGACTATGAACAAATGTATTGTTATAACCACTATGGTCATCATTATTTGCATAAATCTGCATATCCAAGAAATGTGTTTATGTTTAACCAATGGGAACATTGTCCTACACCACCTAAAGGTAGTTCAAAAACATTTGCTAGTACATTTCCATATTTTTCAGGATACAATACATCTGAACCAGAAATGTTTTACTATAAAAATGTAAACAAGACAGGACTGAAAATTATGTTAACAAATACAAAACAGATTTATTCTGCATTATTTAATGCCCAACTGCCTAGACAGGGTTTCGACTTTTGGAAAGACACAATAGACACAAAAACTGTGTGGGGTACTAAAGAATGGCAAGTGCAGGGGATAGAAGTTTTATTTAGAGCCTGCATCATCCCTGAACAAATAATGTTTTTGAATGAAACCATCCAACAAACATCTTGTCTTGGATTAGCCAAGATCAAAGAGATGAACACACCTTCTGTATCAACACCTGCCACTGATAATAATACACGGGCAGTGGTGACAGTTGACAATATACTACAACTCAACAGATCTAATCCTGATTGGAAAAAATGGTTGATCTGGCCCACAGACACGAATAACTGTCAGGAAAGATTCCTGAATAAAACTCAGGGCTTTACTATTAATAGGCCAGACCCAAGATACGTCCAAAGACAACATCCGGGGGTAGTAACAACATACTTTGTAGGAAAATTATGCCTCGATTGGCTGCATAAGTCTATACTACAGGATGTGAAACAACACTTAACCTTACTTAAAAAGGACGCAGACCTTAGGGAATTCTTGCTTGGACCAAGAAAACCGCGTCAAAAACGTTTCATATATGCCGGCATTTATGCTGCTTATAATGAAGCATGGAAAGTATCACAGATGGAGGCTGCAGAACGAATACGTGAACTTGATTGTATTAATTTAGAGAAAACACTCTCTGTGGTCGACAATGGGTTAACAACTTTGTCCTCCAGAATATATTCATTGGATGGCATTGTATCCTCTGCTATCGACATACTAGAACAAGATTTGGCGATGTTACAACAAGGCCAGTCTCAATTACTTCCTATTATGTTATTAAGCTGGACGCTGCAATCTTTGTGAGCGGGCTATGTGCCTTGGCGTTTTATCAACACAACGGCTCTGTTTGCAGAATACAATCTAACTGATAAACAGATCGAACTGGCACAAAGAGGAGCAAGGTATACAGTGCTAAGCATTGAAAAAATGGAAAAGTTATCATTCACAGTGGCAGAAAAACCAGCTACAGAATGGCTTATTCATGGCAAAATAACATTACCTGTGAGTACTTTTCAGTTTCAGTATTGCCTCAGACAAATGCAAGCAGGCAAATATGAAAGGTTGGGTAAGGAATACATTAAGACATCTTGGGATTTACCGTATACATATAGATGTTGGAGTGGGGATCGTGAAGTGTTTTTGAGCGGTACAAACTGTAAACTTGCACTAAGCGGTTCGCTTATATGTCAGGACATTTCTTTACACGGGGCTTGTAATGGTTCTGTGGCAAATTTGTCTTGCCATCAGCAGGGTACACCAGCTGCTGTGATTAATCCAACGTTTGGACAACTTTCTAATGGGAGTTACCTCATGTTGAATGATCAGAGTTGCTGTGGCATGTTGCCAGGCATCCCATATCTAGTAACGGTCAACTCCAGGGTCACTTGCTGTATGCAAGTATTGTTTGCCCCAATAGACACAGTCAGGGAGTCGCCTCTATGGCCTTCGCTGAACGTCTCTTTTATAAGATTTGATACTTTGAGCAGAATGAAAGCAATGCTTTTACAGCAAACAGAGCCTTTGACCTCGGCCAAGGAAACCTATGATCTACAAGTAGCAAGGACTTCGGCTGAGATACAGACTTTAATACGTACAAACTGCCCTATACATTTCGTAGAAATGATATCACGTATCTTCAACATGTCTGATACAAGTGGAATTATACATGTATTTAAGAGCCTCTGTACTGGTCTGTTAGCACCTTTCCAGGCAATACTCGGAATCATCCCGAACTTTGCACATTCGGTGTTTGGTGGCATACCATTAATTCTAGCACTTGTTGCCGGAATTCTATTTCTCTTCCTGCTATTGCGCTATGGCCAGCCTATTCGCAGACATCACTCCGAGCGAAATGGAGAAAGCTCTCCTTGAACGAAAGTGCCGTGAGCGAATAGTACAGCTATTGGGCATGACTCGTCTACGGGACCTTAATACAACTTGGTTCCTGTCATTTAGACCAATCTGGCAAGATTGCATCTTACCTGTTCTACGATGCCTGCTATTCGGTGAAGAATGCGTGTTGGACACCTGTCTAACATTTCCATCAGCTACGCCAACGGATGTCGATACTCTGCTGGACCCGATAACGGCCCATGCTCTGTGTTGTCCCCAGAGGCTACCAATCCTGATGTCAGCATTCATTGAGATCTCACAGACGCTTCCGGCTGCTGCTGAGGTACGAGAAAGATCTACAGGCACACAGGTAAGAACGGACGCGAACTTTGCTGCGGCACCCAATGCTGGAAGCGAAGCTTCACATCTCTGTGCAATTAATCTGCTACACGAGGTGTTCCAACTGACACCAACTACAGTGGACGATGTTTGTCTATAGAAGTAGATGATCTCATGTTTACACCAGACCCGTAAACTGACTCTCATTCAGCATACAGTGTTCCAGAGATGCAGTAACAATTTGGCCTTCATTTTTCAAAACAACTTGGAACTCTACCAAAATTGAACTCTTTCCCATTTTTCGAACGAAAATGGCACTACAATCTGCTTAAAGTAGAACTAGCCTTATAATACAGACTTCAAGGTACTTCCATGGACACTTAGTCATCTTGTGTGTCTAAAACAGTTCATTAATTTTCATGACATGAAATGACTTTGATTTTTAAGATACTTATCGATCATTTTTTTTTTCTGTCACATGTAAATATTACTGCTCATTTCATTCCAATTGCATTTATTTTCGAACTTTATGCCTGAAATGAAAAGCAATGCTTCAAATGTACAGTACCTTTTTGCATTCTAATAGGTTTTTTAAATGCCTTTTTTTAAATGGTTTTATGAAATATTTTAGAAATATGCGGTACTCCATTTTAATGTTTAGCATTTTAAATGTTTAGCATTTTAGTATTATCGTACACACGAAAGTGGAGTGGGTGTTGTATTCCTCTTAGGGTGTCCATAAACGGGCTTTCCAGTATCATGTCCTTATATAGGCACAATTCGCCCTGCCCTTATATAGGCATAAAATCCCAGCCCTTATTTAGGCATTAACCGTGCACTCCAAATACAGGCATGGTCTCTGACATCCGTCCACCCTAACGTCACAACGAGTTCTTGAAGAACAGACCCTTAGGCTGCAGGAGTTTCCCTAGTCCAGGACTATTGATTTCTTCAAGGACTCATATATTATGCATGAACCATTATTCCTTAGGGGTTCATTCATGACGTCTTTCGCTGTCCGACTCACGTCAATACTAACATTCTTAGGTGCTTCTCAGGTATAAATATACCTTCCCTAGCCCCTGTAAATCAGAGGAGACCTCGACTTCAGAGGAGCCCGTTTCCCGGCCTGACGCACTGAGAAGACGCTGTCATCCCTGCACGCAGAGAATCCAGCTTCCAGTGATCTGACTTCCCTTGCGGGGTGTTGGAGTTCGAGTCTGGCAAAGAGATTCCTACCTCTCTCATTCTTCAGGTATGGAGCAGACTAGAACCTAGAGGGACTCTTGGCATACTAGGCATACTGGGGTTAGCGTACTCTTAGTATACCATAGTAAGGAATACTTCACCTACTTCATACCTCGTCCTATACCTAGGTTAGGTTAGGTACATTGGGGTAGAACTAGATTAGAAATGCATCGTATGAGTACTCACATTTTTAGTCTGTGTTATTTATGTAACAGCATATGTACTAAAAGATAATGCTCTCGCAGTATTATTTATTTCTACTGCTCACACTGTACATTATTTATCTCGCATACTGTCTTGTGATCGTAACAGCACATTTTACTTACACCAGAAACAAGACTGTTCAATAAATCTTTTATTGAAACGCCCGTCTATTTCTTTCTGTGTAACTTGGAGAAAACTAAGCATGCACGACTGAGCTGAGTGAAATAGTTATCTATTGTTTCCACGACTCTGGGACACGTTCTGATTCTAAAGGGAAACACAGTGGTCATGTTTTGCGGCTGCCAGAAACTACTCCCTTCTTGTTGTCAAGGAGTTTCTAGTGGCCTCTGAGCTAGCTGGCACAAGTAATTAAGTTTAATATACTCGATAGGGACATACTGACCTTAGTCCTATGTCAAACCTATAGGATATATTATTCCAATGCGCAGAGCCTATTAGGGAAATAGGAGCTACACTACAGCATGGCAATCAGACTTCCTGGACTCTTTTTTAACGACTCTGGAGGGGTTCGCGGCGGGGGACATCTTGCTATTGGGGGATTTCAACCTCATATGGGACCCTACACTGGACACGACTCACCCTAATAGGGCGGCGGGAGGGACTTTCAGTAAGGCTCTTAAAACCTCTCTTCAGCGCATGGGCTTACAGGACGCCTGGCGGGACGCCCACCCCACGACAAGGGACTACTCCTTTTTCTCCCACTCCCATAGAACCCACTCGAGAATAGATCATATTTTTATTAGTCAATCCCTTCTCTTCACAGTAGCTGGCATGAGATTTCACTGGATCTGTCTCTCGGATCACGCTCCCCTAGAGCTTGTACTAAACTGGCCAGCTCCGAGGCCGAAACATAGAAGGTGGTATTTCCCCAACTTCCTCACCAGGGATAGACTCCTTAGGTATGAATTAAGAATGGCAATCACTGACTACTTTAAACACAATGATCCCGCCCACACCTCTTTTGCCACGAACTGGGACGCCTTTAAGGCGGTTATTAGGGGCAAATGCATTGAATTAGCCACCACACTTAGAAATCAACAGTCAGGGGAAAGGCTCCTATTAGAAAAGGAATTGCAAATGGCGGAAAGAAACCACCAAGATTCCCCGTCGGCCCGAACCCTCCGTGCAGTCACTTCCCTAAAGGGTAAGCTAAAGGCCATCTATACTAATAGAGCAGAGAAGTCCATCCTAAGGCTTCAGGCCCGGGGTTACGAAAGTGGTAATAAGATAGGCACCTTGCTGGCGCGCCAACTGAGAGACAAACAAGAAAAGGAATATATAAAGCAGATAGTGGATGACGCCGGCGTCACCCACCTTAAGGAAGAGAGTAAGGCGAATGCCTTTGGGCAGTTTTATAGCAATCTTTACTCTCCCCAGTGGATGCCCAAGAGCAGGAAAGCTACTTGTCATCCCTGACTTTACCCCAGGTGTCTGCCCACACCAATGAGGAACTTAGTTGGCCCTTCACTAGGGAGGAGGTCCAGACGGCGATAGACGCCTTGAAACTTCAGAAGGCCCCGGGCCCAGATGGTCTTAACGCCCACTTTTATCGTACGTTCGCTCCCGAACTGACGCCCCACCTGGTGAGTCTTTTTAATGACTGATTATATGGGGAGGCACTAATCACAGTCATCCCCAAATCGGGGAAAGACCCGAAAGATTGCGCCTTATATAGGCCTATTGCCCTCTTAAATTTGGACGCCAAATTGTACTCTAAGATTTTGGCCACCCGTCTGGAAAACCTCCTCCCTGCTCTGATCGACCCGGATCAGTCGGGGTTCATTAAAGGAAGACAGACCCACGACAATCTACACAGAATAGTACATATCATCAAGAAGGTTCAGAAGAAAGGTATCCCCACGGCCCTGCTCTCCTTAGACGCGGAGAAAGTCTTTGATCGGGTCGACTGGGCTTTCTTACAGCTTACCATGAGAAACTTCGGTTTCAATGAAACCTTCATTGGTATGGTGCGGGCCAATTACCACTTCCCTAGGTCGAGAGTACTCGTAAACGGGGCAGCTTCAGATGCCTTTACGCTCTCGCGGGGGACAAGACAGGGCTGCCCCTTGTCCCCATGCTCTTTGCTCTCAGCATTGAGCCCCTTGCCAAAAGGATCAGAGCGAATCCTGATATAAAAGGAGTTACCTTTGGCTCCGACGCCCATAAGATTTCCCTCTTTGCGGATTATGTGCTTCTTCCTGTCACCGATCCGCTGATCTCCCTCCCTGCCATCCAGGAAGAGCTCGACCGTTTTGAACGAGTATCAGGATTCAAGGTGAACCGCGCAAAGTCTTTCCTGCTCAACCTCACCCTTCCAGGAGATGTGTCGGAGCAGCTGCGAGAGACCTCCCCCTTTTGCTATACGAGCAAAGACATCACATATCTAGGGGTCAAGCTCACTCCAAAAATTTCAAGTCTTTACAGGGCTAATTACGCACCCTTGCTGAGACAGATCAAGGCGGATATGACTCGCTGGAAATCGGCCTACACCTCCTGGATAGGGAGAATCAATGCAGTGAAGATGAATATCCTCCCTAGACTCCTCTATTTATTACAGGGCCTCCCGATCCCTGTAGACAGGGACCTATTCACCGACCTGAAAAAAGCGATCACGAAATTTATTTGGCAAGATAAAAGGGCCCGCCTCTCCTACAGAGTCTTGACTAGACCACGTACGGAGGGGGGTCTAGCCCTCCCGGACTTCAGGGGTTACTACCAAGGGGCACAGCTCCGCATAATAACAGAATGGTCTTTCAGAGAGTCCGAAAAACACTGGCTCCATATGGACTGCCAGATAGTGGGCAAGACCATATGGGACCTCTTATGGTTAAAAAAACAGCACAGGCCCTCAAACTCATACATCAGCACCCCCACGGCCACCACACTGCGAGTGTGGGACCATCTTACTAGGTCACTCTCGCTGACGACATTCCCCTCGCCCTACACCCCCATACACTTTAACCCGGACTTCCCCCCTGCAATGCAGGATGGGCCCTTTACGCAGTGGAGACTGGGAGGTTGCCTCATGCTCTCCCACCTCTATAACGAAGGGGAACTCCTGACATTTGCAGAATGTGCTAAAGCTTTCCTCCTACAGCCCTCAGAGAGTTTCCACTACACCCAGCTCAAACACTGGGTGCAGCAACCCCTGGAGCGGCTGGCCGCTACCAGGGACCTGCTCCCAATTGAGAAATTCGCCCAATCGGGGGCATCCACCAAGAGATCAGTCTCCTTTCTCTACTCCCTCATTAGGGCAGTGAGCCCACAGTCGCTCCTGAGGCACAGGGTTTTTTGGGAATCTACTATAGCTAGACCAGTAGAGGAGAAGCAATGGAGCCGTTTATACCAAGACATTGCCAAACACAACCGTTCCATGCACCTACGAGAGGCACACTATAAAATAATGTACGATTTGTACTTGTACCCCCAGAAACTCCATAAAATATTCCCTAACACTTCGGACAGATGCTGGAGGGGATGTGGATTATTGGGAGATTTCAGACACATATGGTGGGACTGCCCCTCGATTAAACCGTTCTGGAAAGAAATCCTTGCGCAGATAAAGCAGATACTAGGGTACCCAATCCCAGAGACCATAGAACACACACTCTTAGGGCTCCGAGACCAGCAATTGAAAAGACAAACGTCTGGGGACTGAGCCATCATGTGGCTGTGTTTGGGTGCTGCCAAGATGGCGATAGCAGCGACCTGGAAAAAGCATGATGCTCCGTCTATAACGCAGTGGCACGCTAGATTATGGCACGCTTTAGCGCTGGAGCGTTTGACGGATATCACTGAGGGTACCAGAAAGGGTTTTGAATATATTTGGTCACCGTTGGTGGAATACTTGTCAGAAGGGTTGCCCCTATTTGCATGCAGTCCTAGACTCCGCGCACTCCACCTTTTCCATATTTAAACACAATGAGAGCCCAACAGGGAAACATACTTGGGGACGCTCCCTGTCCTGACCCCAGCCCAAGAGACCAGCCTCCAAGGATTCCCGCACCGACAGACAGACACCATGATACACATGTTTAGTTTATTCTTAATTATTCTGTTTCCTTCCTTGTTCTTGCCCTAGTGTCTACCTTCCATTTCTGGATTTTTTTCGAGTCCTTTTCTAAAGCCCAGCGTCGGGCTCATAGAGTAGACACGACATCCCATTACACATGAGCAGAGATCCCGTCACTAGGCAATTGAATACAGGAAACATTAAGCGCTCCCGAAGGTTGAGATTGGGATCTGGAGGAGCAATCATTTATAGGGTCGAGTCCTCGTTAACAAGATGTGTATTACTTGTTAGCTATCTGTAACACTTGACCTGGTGGTTGTAACAGGTATGTCAGACAGGTTTTGCATTCTTTGTGTTGCAAAAACTTCAATAAAAAGATTTTGAGAAAAAAAAAAAAAGTTAACTATACAGTGTACTGTCTTTTAATGTCTCAAGTGCATGTTTTTACTAGGGGTGGGCGTAAGTGGCAGAATTCTCTCTAGCTCAATTACTCGTAATTACAACAAAATGACTCAGAATTATGCATAATTACGTGAGAAGTATACTTCAGCATTTAGCACTATTTTCTTAGTGCAAAATACACCCTTGCATCCAAAATCGGCCCAAGGATGCATTTTGTGCTATGAAAATATCACTAAATGCTACAGGACATAAACAGCAGTAGTCAGGAGTCACTTGTTCTCTCTTCAGGGCTCATTTATGAGAAAGTCATGCAGTGCAGTGCAGCAAGTCACCATGCTGCACTGCAGTGCAAGTCAAGGAAAGGGCAGGAATGCACAGTTTTTAAGTCAATATGGCGCATTCCTGTCATTTCCCTGTGCTGGCGCCCTTTTGGCAGCCTAGCACCAAAGCAGGCACCCTTGCACCATGTTAAATATATCCCCTAGTTTGTTGTTCCTGTGCTTCAGCAGTACGATTGTTGCCCAATATTGCTCTCAATTACTCAAGCTGGTGTAATTGCATAGTTTTGATAATTTCACAAAAGTGATGTGTAATTACTGAAATTTCTCAGTTTACTCCAGCGTAATTAATATTTCACCCAGGACTCGTTCTTACCCTCATCACATGCTTGTTATGGGGTTGTGTTTCAAACAGCCTGCTCACACCATGCTATTCTATGTGCAACACCTCGTGTGTGACCTCTTTCTTGAAAAACGTTCACTCTTAAGCACTATGCTGCCTTTTTGGAGCTGCAACCATGGTGTATCAAATGTTAAAGAAAGGTACCTCATGAAAGTGTTCAGAGAACCAAATAGTAGTCCTCTTTCAGCAAGGATAATGGTGCTGCTGTTATTCATTTATTTCACAGGAGACTGGTAACTAGGTAGTGCCAGAGATAATGAGAGACCTTATGGTGACATCAAACCAGCTGGCTTGAGTGGCTAGTGATTTCACACATTTGAGGCTCTTTTTTGCTGTTTGGTGGAGCTCAATCCTAGTGATATGCAGACAGTGGTGTGACATAAGTCCTTCACTGGCGTTGCCAGGGTGGGGCCAACTTGGGCCTGTGCACTTGCTGCATTCCTCCTTTCCCCATCCCTTGTGCCCCACACCACTTCTACTATGCAAAGATGAGAAAACTTTAAAAGAAAACTAGTAAGCAGTATTCGAGATGCTGCAGGTGAAGAAACAGAAAGAAAACACTTCATGTAAAGAAGACGAGGAGATGAAAAAAATTGAAGGAGGTATGACAGAAAAGAATAACAAAAATGTAAAAAGATGAAAGACAGAAAAGAGAGTGAAGGGAGAATAATAAATGAATAACTGGGACGGAAGGGATATATACACATACACATTTGTGGACACTTCACGTTTTCTTGTTACAGGTGGCCCCACTGGTTTTATCATTGGGCTTTTGTGTACCCATTTTAAAATTCATTTCTGGGCATGCCACAGTCATTGAGGTACTCTTCGTCTCACCAGTGGTAGCGCAGAATTGAAAGGCTTTAGTTCAGAAGTAGTGCCACTGTTAGAAATGGGGGTCACTAGTTGGCAGAGGTATGTACCTTTGTCCAAGTAGGGACCCTTGCTTCTAGTCAGGGTAGGGGGGATACACACTTTAGATAACCCCTGCTTACCCCCTTGGTAGCTTGGCACGAGCAACTAGGCTTATACCAAAGGCAATGTGTAAAGTATTTGTACTCAAAACACACAGTAATACAGTGAAAACACAACAAATAGACACCACACCAGTTTAGAAAAATAAAGTATCTTTATCTAAAGCAAACAAGACTAAAACGACAAAAATCCAACATACATATATCATAATAGCACGTAAAAACAGTTCCTTGCAGAAATAGCGCTTGTAAAAACAAGTAGCTCGACCTGGAGCTATTAAGATGTTGTGACAGGCATAAATCCAAAGAACAGTGCCAACCGCAAGGTGCGCGGCATCGGTCACGGAGTCACACAGACCCCCAAACAACAGTACCTTGGAAAACGAAGTCTATGGACGATGCACGGCGTCTTGGAGATGAGGCATTGGTGCCAAAGTCGAGTTTCCTGGTCGCCACGGGGGAGGCAAGGTGTCGTGTCTGCGAAGAAGCGACATGTTGATTCCAGGACAGGGGAAGACGTCGGCGGTGAGGCAGCGGTTCCAGTGAGGCGATGCGAAGTCGAAGAGTTTGTGAAGTCACCCTCGTTGGTTATCGACTCAGCGATAACGGGATGTGGGCGCTGGCAGTGATGACGTCGGTGCGAGCGCTGGTGTCGGGGAGGCCGATAACTGCAGGTGTCGGCGGGTGTTGAAGGACATCGGACCTGCGGTGTAGGCAGGGCGGTGCATCGTGCACTTCACGAGTGGTGCCCCTGGCATTAGTACAGGTCGCGGCATCACTGGCGGCATCGCTGATGGCATCGGAGTTGTTTTTCTTGCTTTCCTTAAGTTTCTCCCAGCTTCCAACAGCAGGAACAACGTCCAGAGGCCCAAAAACTGGAATAGGCACCTCCTGGCAGGTCAGAACTCCCAGCAGTGGAGTTCAGGGGAGCTGGTGGTGAAGTCTCTGTGTCCCTGAGACTTCAGAACAGGAGGCCAGCACACACAAGCCCTTGGAGATTCTTCTTCAAGCAGGTTCACAGCAAAGCTGCAGTCTTTGTCCTCTTCCTTGGCATAAGCAGCAACTGCAGGCCAAACCAGCGAAGCACACAGCTAAGGGCAGTACTCCTCCTTACAGCTCTCCAGCTCTTCTCCTTGGCAAAAGTTTCCTCTTGAGTCCAGAAGTGATCTAATTCTCTGGGGTTTAAGGTCCACAACTTATACCCCCCTTTGTCTTTCTTCTCTTTGTGGCAAGGGTCTCTGAGCCCAGTCCAAACCAGTTCTGTCCTCTCTAGTGCAGCATCACTACAGGAGATGGAGACAGCATTGTGCAGAGGAGACACTGCCTATTCAGGTGTAAGTGAAACTCCTCCCACCACTCTAAATGCATCTAAGGTCTATTCATCTCAGCTCTGAGTCACCCAGGAAAGGCAGGACACACCTCAACCCCCCCCCACCCCGGAGGCTGTCTACAGTGAGTGCACATCCCCAGCCCCTGTCACTCCAAAACCAGACAGTTAATACACAAACCAGCTGGGCCAGACAGAATGATTAGATAAGAAAATGCCTACTTTCTAAACCTAACCACGCAGTGCGACAGATGGGGGCGGAAATTACGCACCTTTGATTTCTCACTATTAATAGTTCCGTGAGTTTGGGACGGATCACGGTATCTGTTCGCACGCAACAAATCTATTTATATGAACAGCAACCTAAAAAATGTTTGAAGGAAAGGAGTGCATTCTTTCATCTTTATTCTGCTTTGCAATGTCCTGTCCCTACGCTAGTTTTCACCCTATGGATGACATCGATGAATTTTGATAAAGTTTATGGCAGTGAAAGAAACATCACTTCGAGGATAGCGAGAGAACACGGAATGCATAGAATGGATCACATGCGGTTACGCATGAACACTTATGAAAGCAAACACATTATTCTGTTAATGGGACATTTAAATCTTGCTTATATTCGTGTTTTTCTTTAGAACATGGACTCTGCGTCTTATTCATTTTTTGATTCATTTCAAGGACACATGTTGGTTTTATTTCATTTTATTTTGAGTTATTTAATAAATTGACACATTGTGGTATTATTTAGGATCCTGGTAAGGGTGGGATTAGAATGGGGTTGGGTATGAACACAGGCACAGATTGAAAGTTGAGGTTTGTAACTTCTTACTTGGGAGCACACCGGGACAGAGAAATACAGTTCTGCAATTTTTCTTTAAGACACGTAGCCGTTAGTGAAAAGAGTCACGAGACCGGGGTCACAACACTTTGATTGGAAGCACTGTTTGGACTTACGTGGGAGAGTTTAAGAGCAGGGAAGAATCACACATTCACGATAGTTTTGAAGGAGATCGGAAGTGGAGATAAGGCTACTGGCTGTGGTTTTCAAGGTAGTTTGACGGGCTTTTATGTTAGAAATAGCGGGTTGGTGAATAACAGGAATCGGGTTGAGTAAAGGGAGGATAAGGGAGGCAGTAGGAGGTTGATGAGCAGTATTTGCTTTAAAGGTTGGTTATGGCGTGTTCACAGTTCAGCATGTTGTCTATAGACGCACTTTAGCTTTGGTGTAATTAAGATTGGGAAGTTTAGGCAGTAAACACAGGGGGTCATGTTTTTGTTAATTCAAGTATGGTTTTATGCGGGTGCAATGTGGGATTGTGTAAGGGGGAATCACTTGGGTCGGTTATTTTATTTGATGATATATGACACAGTAAGTTTGTCTTGAGCAGCTGATTTAGACGTCTTTTTTTAATGTTTCAGTTACCCCTGACGAAGGGCCTTCCAGGCCCGAAATGCATTGGGTGGAAATCACATGAGTCTATTCTAGATGAATGGTTTATTACCTGCTACTGTTGAAAGCCTGGATGGGCGAGCAGAAGGCATCTGAAAATGTATAATAAAAAACCATGGTGGAATCACGCTATCCTCGCTGTATTTGAAATTATGGATTAACTATGAAGCAAAAGTTTTGATAAAGTATTGGTTTACTATGAACACTAATATTGGAGTACTACATGAACAATTGTTTACAATGAGGAAATATTCCTAACCACGCAGTGCGACAGATGGGGGCGGAAATTACGCGCCTTTGAATTCTTACTTTCTAAAAGTGGCATTTTCAAACACACAATTTGAAAACTATCTCCCTAAAAATATGTGTTATTAAATTCTGAGTTCGAAGAGCCTAAACTCCATTTCTCTATCTTGTCCTAATGGGAAGTTATACTTGTAAGATGTTACAAAGCACCTCCCATGTTAGCCTATGGGACAGATAGCCTTTCAATAGTGGAAAACTAAATTGGCAGTATTTCACTATCAGGACATGTAAAACACACCAGTACTTGAACTACCTTTCACATACACTGCACCCTGCCGATTGGGGTACCTTGGGCCTAACTAAGGGGTGCCTTACATGTAAGAAAAGGGAAGGTTAGGGCCTGGCAAGTGGGTGCATTTACTAGGTCGACATGGCAGCTGAAAAATGGGAACATAAAGATTGCAGTGGCAGGTCTGAGTTACATTTGGAAGGCTGCTTGTGTGGGTGGCGCAATCAGTGCTGCAGGCCCACTAGTAGCATTTGATTTACAAGTCGTGGGCACACACAGTGCACTTTACTAGGGGCTTCTCAGCAAATCAAATATGTCAATCATGGATAGCAATTTACACAGGGAGCACTTGCAATCTGACACTGATCAGCAGTGGCAAAGTGCCCAAAGCATCTAAGCCAGCAGAAACGAAATCCAGCACAGCATCAACAATACAGGAGGTAGAGGCAAAAAGTCAGGGGAAACCACACTAAGGATGCCAAGTCTAACACGTGTCCCCTCCAGCTGAATAGTGGGGAGAACTACCCACCCTCTTGGGAGTTCTCATCAGTAAGGTGAAAGTATGTGGACAGACCATCAGCATTGGCATGTTCTTTACCAGGGTGGTGTTCCACCAAAAAACCCATTCCTTGTAGGGAAATGGACCACCTCAACAGTTTTGGGTTCTCACCCCTCATTTGCATCAACCATCTGAGGGGCTTGTGGTCTGTCTGAACCTGGAAGTGAGTCCCAAACAAGTAGGGGCTTAGCTTCTTCTGCGCCTAGACCACAGCAAAAACTTCTTGTTCAATTGCACTCCACCTCTGTTCCCTGGGAAGTAGCCTCCTACTAATGAAAGCTACAGGTTGGTCTAAGCCCTCATTGTTCAGTTGTCTGAGAGCTGCTCCCACTCCATGCTCTGAAGCATCTATCTGCACAACAAATTCTTTGGAGAAATTGGATGCCTTGATCACGGGCGCCATGCACATGCCATATTTCAGGGCATCAAAAGCAGTCTGACAGACATCAATCCAGATCACTTTCTTTGGCTGCGTCCTTGAAGTCAGCTCTGTCAAGGGGGCAACAATGGTGCCATACCACTTGACAAACCGTCTGTATTACCCGGTGAGACCTAAGAAGGCGTTCACCTAGGTCTGGGTCTTGGGGGGCTCCCAAGCCAGAATGGTGTCAATCTTAGGTTGTAGGGGCACTACCTGGCTGCTTCCTACCTGGTGCCCTAAGTACACCACAGACCCCTGCCCTATCTGGCACTTACAGAGCCTTCAACACTTCACAGAGCTGTTGCAAGTGTTCCTCCCAGTTGGAGCTGAACACAGCAATGTCATCCAGGTAGGCTGTGCTGAATTCCTCCAGCTCGGCCAGTACCTGGTTGACCAGTCTCTGGAATGTGGCCGGGGCGTTCTTCAACCCAAAGGGCATGACACGGACTGAGGTACTAGGCAGCTCCCAACCGATCAATGAGCTCATTAGCTCTGAGGATGGAATGCACGTCAGTCCTGGTGACAGCATTGAGCCCACGGTAGTACACACAGAACCGCAGTTCAGGAGTGGTACCGGGTGCAGCAGCTTTCGGAACCAAGACCACTGGGCTAGCCCAGGGGCTGCTGGAGGGCTCTATCACCCCTAATGCCAACATCTTGGAAACTTCTTCCTTGATGCTAGCTCTGATCTTGTCAACCAAACTGTAAATCTTGTGTTTTATAGGTAAGCTATCTCCAGTGCCCACATCATGGACACACCAATCGGTGATTCCAGGGGTCAGGGAGAAGAGGGAGGCGAACTGTCCCAGCACCTGGCAACAGTCCCTCTGCTGCTCTGGTGTCAGTGTGGGAGAGAGGTTCACACCATCCACTGACCCATCATGTTCCTTGGCAGACAGGAGGTCAGGAAGAGGTTCGCTCTCCTCTTCCATTCCATCATCAGTAGCCAGGAGCATAGTCACTTCAGACCGCTCAAAGTGAGGTTTGAGGCAGTTTATGTGCAGTACACTTAAAGGGTTCCAAGGAGTCTGCAAATTCAACAAGTAGGTGGCTTCACTCTTGAGCTCCACCACCTCAAATGGCCCAGGCCACTGGTCTTGGAGCACACAAGGCTCCACTGGTGCCATCACCCACACTTTTTGGCCAGGGTGATGGAATGGCATTCTATTTGTACCATCATTCCATCTCCTCCTGGCTGGCTAACTCCCATGAGGGTGGGTAGTTCCCCCCACTTTTCGGCTGGAGGGGACACGTGTTAGACCTGGCATTTCTTGGCGTGATTACCCCTGACTTTTTGCCTCTACCTCTTCTATTTTTGATGCTGTGATGGATTTCGTTTTACTGGCTTAGCTGCTTTGAGGCACTTTGCCACTGCTGATCAGTGTCAAAGTGCAAGTGCTCCCTGTATAAAGTGTAATGGTAATTGGTTGTCCATAATTTGGTATATTTGTCTTACTAATAAAGTCCCTATTAAAATGCACTATGTGTACCAGGGCCGGTAATGCAAATGCTACTAGTGGGCCTGCAGCACTAATTGTGCCACACACACAAGTAGCCTTAAAGAGAGATCTCAGGCCTGCCACTGCAGTGCCTGCGCGCAGTTTGCTAAACTGCCATGTTGTCCTGACAAGTGCACCCACTTGCCAGGCCTTACCCTTCCCTTTCTATGCACATCAGACACCCCTATGGTAGGCCCAAGGTACACCCCTGGGCAGGGTGCAGTGTATGTGAAAGGTAGGACATATACTGAGGTGTGTACCATGTCCTGACAGTGAAATACTCTCCATTTCGTTTTTCACTGTTGAAAGGCCATCTTGCCCATAGGACAGAATGGGGAGGCTCTGTAATATGTTTCCAGCCTATCTTCCCATAGGCTTAAGATGGAGGGGTGAAGTTTAGTGAGCCTGAATTCACAATTTAATAACACATCTTTTTGTGAAGGTGGTTTTTGCATTGTGTGTTTAGAGACCACACTTTTAGAAGTGGCTGGTTTTTTGTGTTCTAACAATTCTGTGTGTCTCTGCCTGGTTGTGGATTGACTGTCTGGATATGAAAGTGATAGGATCTGGGGAATGTCTTGACCCAGGGGAGGAGGTGAGACAGCAACAGGCTGACCTGCATCTGGAGTGTAGGGGGGAGGAGTAGCCCCTGAAGGTGAAGAGGCATGGGCTGCCGCCATAAAACAATGGCTCCATCTCCTGCTGAGTGATTGAGGATCCAGACCCCCACTATCAAAGGGAGACACCCAGAACTGGTTTGGACAGGGGTCAGTGCCCCCTGAACACAAAGACTTCAAAGACATTGAGGGTTATAACTATGAGAGCTGAAACCCCTGAAATTAGGACTGTCCAAGACTGAACTTAGGACTGATCAAGACTGTAAAGGATTGAAACTACTTCGTGGTCAAGAGGAACCTCTGCCAAGGAAGAAACAGCTGAAGAGACTGAAGGAAAGGACTGACCCTTGCTGTGTGTTCTGGGGCTGGCCTGCAGTTTGCTGATTTAACCAAGGAGAGGGGAAGGGACTTTGCTGTGTGCTGTGTCCCCCTGCTTGAAAGGACTTTGCTGTGTGCTGTGTCCTGAAGTAACTTATCCCCAAGGGCCCGAGGAGAGCTGGCTCCCTGTTGTGGAAACTCAGGAACACAAAAGTTTCCAGAGGAGTGTCTCAGCGACGCTGTGTGCGTGTGCTTTTTGCAGCCTGAGACCTTCGTAAGAACTGCCCCGTGATCGTGTGCACCCGGAGTCCAAGTGAGTCTCAGCAACGCTGTGTGCGTGTGTTTCGTGCAGCCTGAGACCTTCGTGAGGATTGTCCTGTGATTGTGTGCACCCGGAATCCAAGTGAGTCGCAGCGACGCTGTGTGCGTGTGCTTCGTGCAGCCTGAGACCTTCGTGAGGATTGCCCTGTGATCGTGGGCACCTGGAGTCCAAGTGAGTCTCAGCGACGCTGTGTGCGTGTGCTTCCTGCAGCCTGAGACCTTCGTGAGGATTTCCCTGTGATCGTGGGCACCTGGAGTCCAAGTGAGTCTCAGCGACGCTGTGTGCGTGTGCTTTGTGCAGCCTGGGACCTTCTTGAGGATTGCCCTGTGATCGTGGGCACCTGGAGTCCAAGTGAGTCTCAGCGATGCTGTGTGAGTGTGCTTCGTGCAGCCTGAGACCTTCATGAGGATTGTCCTGTGACCGTGTACACCCGAAGCTCAAGTGAGTCTCAGCGACGCTGTGTGCTTCGTGCAGCCTGAGACCTTCGTGAGGATTGCCCTGTGATCGTGTACACCCGAAGCATAAGTGAGTCTCAGCGACGCTGTGTGCGTGTGCCCTGTTGCAGCCTGAGACCTTCATCATTGCCATCGGCTCGGACCGGCATCCCCAGAGGAGCGGTGCCGCTGGCCCGAGCCTGCCAGTGCCAAGGAGAGACCTCGAACCATCACGCCGGGGTCCGTGTTCCACTGCCCGAGATCAACGAAGTCGCCCCGGAGGCCCAAGCCGCGAGGAGAGGAGAGCGAGATCGCACCCCCCAGGTAACGCTCAGCGAGCGTGCGTGTGTCGCCGCCTGGGGCGGGGTATGGTCTCGGAGAGAAACGCTCTCGACCTTTCCCATCCTTGCAGCGCGAGCCCCCGCTCAAGTTAGAATCGCGGCCCGTACTTGCCGAGGAGTGGCAGTACCAGGGCCGGAGTGTGGAGCTGCACTTTGTTTACACCAGACCAGTGTTGGGGGCATATTTTGGCAGTAGCTGACCGCGAGTCAGTACGAGTGGCATAGAGTCCGTCCAGAGCACCGTGAACGGTGCTGGAGTACATTATTGTTTGCATTATTTTTGCATTACGAACTGCCTAATTGTTTCATTACGCATTGCATTATTTTTGCATTACGAACTGCCTGATTGTTGCATTAAGCATTGCATTATTTTTGCATTACGAACTGCCTGATTGTTGCATTATTTTTGCATTATTTTTGCATTACGAACTGCCTGATTGTTGCATTACGCATCGCATTATTTTGGCATAACGAGCTGCATTATTTTTACATTACGAAGTGCCTGATTCTTGCATTACGAACTGCATAGCATTGCATTAGGACTGCATTTGGATCATTGAGAATTGCTCATTAATACTGCAAGAACCTACAAGGGCTGGCTGGCCTAATAACCGGCCAGGTGAAATATTACAAATACGCATATGTTGGATTTTTATCGTGTGGTCTCATCGTATATCTTTTTATATAAACTTATACTTGTTTTTTTATGAAACTCATGTGGAGTCCATTTGTGGTGTCATCATTGGGTCACTGAGGGCGGGATTGCAAATACTTTACACATTGCCTTGGAGATAAGCCTGGCTGCTCGTGCCAAACTTCCGAGGGGGTGAGCAGGGCTATCTGAGAAGGTGTCCTTCCTTTCCCTGACTTAGAAGCAAGGGTCCCTATTTGGACTAAGGTACCTACCTCAGCCAACTGGGGACCCCCAATTCTAACCTTGGGTAGCAACGTGTGGGGATTTGAACCCTCCCCGTTCTAACAGACATCATATACCTAGATATGGAGTTTGTATCTTGGTCAGATACCACCTCTCTGGGGAACCCCACACGGGGAAAGATCCCCATCCATGCACGGCTCTCCACAGGGGCCGTGATTGTCCTGAGAGGGACAGCTTCCGGGTACTGGGTGGCATGGTCCACCAAGACCAAGATATACTTGTTGCCTAAGGCTGTCTTGGGTTCCAGTGGCCCCACAATATCAATGCCCACCTGCTCGAAAGGGGTGCTCACCACAGGAAAAGTCTGGAGGGGAGCCTTATGCTTCCCCCCACTCTTGCCGCTTGCCAGGCAAGTCTGACAAGACCTACAATGAGTGTCAGTGTGCATTCGCATTTGGGGCCAAAAGAAGTGGGTGGCAAGCCTATTAAAGTGCTTGTCACATCCCAAATGTCCTGCCAAAGACACATCATGAGCTAGACCTAATAGGAAGGTCCTGAAGCACAGGGGTGCCACCAGCACAGGGGCTGACCCAGGCTCATCAACCTTAAGCTCACTGTGAAGGAGACCATTCTCCAAATAAATACAATGTAATCCAGTCTGATCACCTGCTGCCTGGTCTGCAGCCTTATGCCACAAACTCACAAGGGTAGGGCACTGCATCTGCGCCTTGCAGAACTCCTCCCTGGTGGGACCCCCTTCCTGCTGCCAATGGCTCCTAGTTCGGCCACCTGTTCCCCTGTAGGTTCCAGGGCATCCCCCACAAGGTCTGCCTCCTCCTGGACCATGGGAACTTCTGAGGTGGTTTTCCCGTGACCCCTGCCCCAACTCTTTCTGGCAGGCATCTGGGCCGCTGTTTCAGGCTACAGGTCCTCTTGATTACTTTTACTGGCTGCCATTGACCAAGTGGTCACACATGCCCACTAAGGCAGACCCAGCATCTCCAAATGAGCCCGGTGTTCCACCTCCTTCCAAGGGGAACTCTCCAGGTCATTGCCAAGCAGACAGTCAGTAGGCATGGATGGACTCACAATGACATTTAAACGACCTGAGACCTCCCCCACTCATAGGGAACCTGTGCCACCTTACACAGGCACTCAGAGTTGTCTGCAGCAACTACAGGGTGAAGTACATTGGGGATTACCTGCTCCTCAGACACCCACTGACACCTGACAGATGTCACACTGGCTCCTGTGTCTCTCAGAGCTTCCACCCTCCTCCCATTGATGGTCACCCACTGCAGGTACTTTTTAGTATTATCCGGCAAGCAGATTTCCTGGACCATCTCTTTATCTCCTAATGAGATAAGGGTCATCACAGCTAGCTCCCACCTTCATTAAGAACCAACTCCTCCCCCAGCACTACACTAACTAACCCCGGTGACAGTGCACCAGTGGGTGCTGGTGTGGGTCTGGGACACTTGGAGCCCCCCCTTCAGGTGATCCTCCTAACCACATGCAAAACGCCCGCGGGGACCCCTATCGCCTGGCTAACCTCTAGGGGGCCATGGCTTCTTACCACTTGGGGGATGGGAATCTTTACCCTGGAAACTATTTTGAGACTCTTTAGAGAACTCCTTTTGGTTACCCTTGTCCCCTCCACTCTTCTGCTGGGGGCCCTGCCTACCCTTAGCTGGGTTTCCCACATACCCCTTGTGGACCTTGGTACTTGTCCAGCGGTCTGCCTCCCGAGCAAGCTTCCGGGGGTCTGTCAGCTTACTATCCATCAGATGCTGGCACAGCTCTGGAACACAAAGACTACTCAAGTGCTCCCAACCAATCAGATTGGACAACCCCTGGTAATCAGTTACCTTGCTGTCCTTTATCCAACCATCCAGTGCTCTGCAAAAAAGGTTCACACACTCCACCCAAGTGTTAAACTCAAGCTTCTTAAAAGACCTAAACTTTTCCCTGTACTGCTCATGTGTGAGCCCATACCTGAGGCATAAAGCCTCCTTCATATTGAGATAGGTGAGAGTACCCGCTTCCTCCAAAGGTGTCAGGGAGTTCCTCTCATTGGCCTCAAAGTGTTTCCATAGGCCCGTCCCCCAATGTTTCTCAGGGACTTCATTCATACACAGAGCTGCCTCATAAGATGCAAACCAGGCATAAATATCCCCCCCCTTCTGGAAATTCTGCACTAGGTCTTTGGGAATGTAGACCTTACCCCCAGATTGCACTGGCTGTAAGCTGCCACCATTTTCACTTGACTCCGCCTGTTTGGCCTTGCTGTCCAGCACTCTCATGCTCAATTCATGTGCCAAAAGCAACTTCCTTTCCTCCAATGCAAGGGTAGCTTCCTTGTCTTTTTCCATTTCCAGTTTCCTCATCTGGAGCTTCAGCAGCTCAAATTTATGATTTCTGACCCTTTTCCTCTCTTCCATTTCCTCTGGAGACAAATTTCTGGAAGACACACTGCTGCCAGCCACAGAGACTGCTCTTCCTACAGGCAAATCCTGGGACACAAAGCCCCTTCTGGCAAATCCATATCTCCAACTGCATCCCCTGTCTCCCCAGCTTCTCTGGCCTCCGACTAGGCACTCAAGGCCTTCTGCAGCTCCTCTTTCCTAGAGGTGCTCCTCATGGAGCATCCAAAGCTTTTGCAAAATTGTCTGAGTTGATCCGCTTTGTATGTAAGCAACATTCCAATATCAAACTCCAATTCTGCAACATCTTCTGCTGGTTTACCATTTAGAGACATGGTGCATGGATACTTCAAGAGTCAATCAAAAATAAAAACAGAAAACACAGTGTGTAGTTGTGTAGTGGTATGCACTAAACTAGTGGTGTGCACCAATTACTCTAGGCCAAGTACAAATACAAATTCAATCCTCACCGCTGACCACCAATGTTAGAAATGGGGGTCTCTAGTTGGCAGAGGTATGTACCTTTGTCCAAGTAAGGACCCTTTCTTCTAGTCAGGGTAAGGGGGATACACACTTTAGATAACCCCTGCTCACCCCCTTGGTAGCTTGGCATGAGCAGACTGGCTTATCCCAAGGGCAATGTATAAAGTATTTGTACTCAAAACACACAGTAATACAGTTAAAACACCACAAATAGACACCACACCAGTTTAGAAAAATAAAGTATCTTTGTCTAAACCAAACAAGACCAAAATGACAAAAATACAACATACACATATCAAAATAGCACTTAAAAACTTGCAGAAATAGCTCTTCTAGAAACCAATAGCTCCACCTGCGGCTATTATGATGTTGCAACAGGCAGAAATCAAAGTACGACCACGAGGTGCACAGCATCGGGCCTGGAGTCAAACAACAGTACCTTAGAAAACGAAGTCTGGACGCTGCACAGCGTCGTGGAGGTAAAGTTTTCACTGTATTACTGCTTGAGTGCTGCATAAATATTTCAGACATTGCCTCTACGTTAAGCCTGGCTGCTTTTGTGCCAAGCTGTCAGATGGTTAAGCACAGGTTAATTTAGTGACTTTGTGGTTCCCGTGACAAGGATTGTGGTTGTTGCCTGAGTGGGGCTTCCACCCCCTCACCTATGAACGTGATTTCATACACACTGTGAACATGTAAGCCAGTTAAAAAAAATATTACAGGCTGCACACAGTGTGAGATATGCTTCCTGAAATTGTGCAGGAAGACTAAGGGGGAACTTTGAGCACTTTTTTCACAGGTTTGCATCACAAAAATAGTGACGCAAACCTGAGACAAAGTGATGGAATTAACTTTCCAACACAAATTCTGATTTGTGTTGGAAAGTTGCCTAGCATAACACAAAGTAGAGCAACACGATATATAGTGGCAAAAGTATGTTCCATGGGTTGTACATGGGCATTCCCACACAATCATCCATGGTTTCTGATGCAAAGCCTTATCTACTGCGCAAAGGTAGACAAGACTTTGCACCGAAAATTGATGCCTCCTCGAGGCAGGCTTAAAGTTTGAGAAAAGGTTTCAAACTTTATGCATGTATAGCACTTTACATCATACATAAAGTGGTAAAAATATTAAACTATGTTAAAGCATAGTTGTTGTACTAAAAGAGTACCCTTACACTACAAAACCTATGCTTGACATCACACTGACACACACATTCAAAGTGCATAGCTGTGTGCATTAGCACAAGGCAGCCAAAAGTGTGCCAGTGCAGAAAGAGACAATACCAGTGCCATGTCTTAGTAGATATGGTGCAGTTCTACTCTATCCTGTTGACGCAGGGAAGCAACTTTGGTTGCTGTGCTGCATTGTATCAAAAGTTACAAATTTGCCACTCGGCGATTAAGTGCTTACAGCGCTTTAAAAAATATCTTTTTAATAGTACACATTGAGATTGTACCTAGTGCAATGCTTTCTAGTACTGGTAAAAAACTTAGAGTACCTTTCAAAAAGAATAACTTTGACACCAGGAACTTCAAGTGATTCTATGAGATAAAACCTATACTGGCTCCAGAGAAGCCCTTGGATTTGCTTATTAAACAATTGTTAGAAATGGGGGTCTCTAGTTGGGAATGGTTTGCACCTTGTCCAAGTAGGGACCCTTCCTTCTAGTCAGGATAATGGAGTAACACTCCAAAAATAACCCCTGCTCACCCCCTTGGTAGCTTGGCACGAGCAGTCAGGCTTATCTTAGAGGCAGTGTGTAAAGCATTTGCACATAACCAACAGTAACACAGTGAAAGCACTACAAAAGGACACCACATCAGTTTAGAAAAATATCCAATATTTTTATATACTTAAGACAAGACCAAAACGATAAAAATCCACAATACAGTACTTAGAAATCTTCAGTTATCAAAATAGACTTAAAATATAGTTCCTTGAAGTCGATATCTCCGTCTGGGGCTATCACGGCATCGTGAACAACAAATCCAAAAATTTCTGACTGACCGCGGCGTCGCGGGCCAGCTACGGTGTCGGGAAGACCCGCAAAACAGTACCTTTAGAAATGCAGGGCATTGGCGACCTCTCGTTGAGCTCCGTAAGCACAGCATCCGCAGGCGTTGGTTCCGGAGGTCGGTGCAGGAGTCGTCGGGCCCTTGAAGTCACTCGTGTTGCAGATCGCACTCCTCGCGGTTGAAGTCAGGAGCGCTGGCGTCGGCAGGCGTCGGGTGCTGCGGTGCGAAGTGCAGCGGTGCGGCTTGCGGTGCCCTCAGGTGGCGGTGCAGGCAATGGCTCAGTGGCGGTCATCCAGCGGCATCGGTGAGACCAGGGCTGCGGTGTGAAGTGATGCGGTGCTCGTGCTGGCAGGTCACGGTGCAAGCAGCGGTGTCGTCGTTGCTGAAGCGCTGTCATCGGCTGACGAACTGGAGTCGATGGTGCCGGCATCGGTAGGCCAAGGCTGAGGTGCCGGATGAGTACGGTGTGTCGTGTAACTTGCGAGCGATGCCCTTGAACCATAGTGCAAGCAGCGGCATCAAGGTCGGCGTGGAGCAGCGTCATCGGGGATACCAGGGCAACGGCTTGAAGTGAGGCTGTGCGGAGTGCAGTGCCCACAGGTCGCGGTGCAAGCAGCGGCTTAGTGGCGGCATCAGGTGGCGTCATCGGTGAGACGAGGGTTGCGGTGCGGCATTGCGGCAGTGCCCTCTGTGGTGCCTTCAAGCTGCAGAGTCAGCAGCGGCGTCGTAGACAGCGTCGGGTTGCTTTTTCTTCTGTTGCAGCACAAAACACACAGTCCCCAGTGCTGAGGGCAGAAGAACTTGAAGTCTTTGCTGTTCCTGAGACTTCTTGAACAGGGGGCAAGCTCTACCTCAAACCCTTGGAGAAACTCACAAAAAGAAATTGCAGAAAGTTCAGTCCAGTCCTTTCACTGCCCAAGACAGAAGCAGCCACTGTAGGCCAACACAGCAAAGTTGTAGTCCCTCCTCACAGCTTCTCCAGCTCTTCGTTTTGGCAGTCTTCTTGGTCCAAAAGAGTTATAAAGTTTAGAGGTTTTGGCCCCACTTTTGATAGCCCAAAATCCTTTGTCCTCTCAGGCAGAGAGTGTCTGTGCTTAGTCCAAACCAGTTTGGTCCTCTCTGGCCCAGGTTCCCAGCAGGAGGCGGAGACAGCATTGTCCAAGGCAGACAGGGGCTATTCAGGTGCAAGGGAAATTTCCTCCCACCATTCTAAATGCAGGCCTGGCCTGTTCAGGTGCTAAACTCCTCCCACTACTCTCAATGCAGCCCAGGTCTATTCAGCCCAGCCCTGACTCATCCAGACTCTCTGGAGCCACTGCACCTCCCCAGCCCCTGTCACTCCAAAGCCAGACAGTCAATCCACAAACCCAGCAGAGGCACACTGGATGGCTAAGCAAGAAAATACCTACTTTCAAAAAGTGGTATTTTCAAACACAGAATGTAAAAATCACCCTCACTAAAAGATGCATTTTAACATTCTGAGTTCAGGCATACTAAACTTTATTTTCCTACCTTGTTCCCAGGGGTAGTTATGTTTATAAGATGTTATAAGCAAACTCCCATTTTATCCTATGGGAACAGATAGCCTTGCAATAGTGAAAAACAAAATTGGCAGTATTTCACTATCAGGACATGCCACACACATCAGGGCATGTCCTACCTTTCACATACACTGCCCACAGGGGTACCTTGAGGCTACCTTAGGGTTGACGCACATGTAAGAAAAGGGAAGGTTAGGGCCTGGCAAGTGGGTGCACTTGCCAAGTTGACATGCAGTTGCAAACTGTGCGCAGACTCTGCATTGGCAGGTCTGAGTTACCTTTTCAGGGCTACTTATGTGGGTGGCACAATCAGTGCTTCAGGCCCACTAGTAGCATTTGATTTACAGGCCCTGGCACACTCAGTGCACTTTACTAGGGACTGACAAGTAAATCAAATATGTCAATCATGGAAACATCAATCCATAACACAATTGACACAGAGAGCAGAAGCACTTTAGCACTGATCAGCAGTGGTAAAGTGCCCAGAGTCCTAAAACCAAGAAAGACAGGTCAGGAAAAAATAGGAGGAAGAAGCAAAAAGTTTGGGGATAACCCTGCAAAAAGGGCCATTTCCAACAACAATCATCACCCATGCTCATCTTGTTCTGTATATTTCACTATACTGAAACTCAAAATCTCACAAGCCAGTGCCAAATTACTCATTTTTTTCAAGCATCTCACATAGTAGGGTACTCTGTTACACACACATCAAGCTTTTCTCGCTTCTATGTACTTGCCACATACACACATTGCCTATAATTTATGCAAACAAGTCTGTGGGAGTATCTTCAACCCCCATCCTGGGCAATGCTAAAGCAAATGACAGCAGTGTTATATGTTAAAAATATGATTGCCCATGAGCACATAGCTTGCCAACAGGGACGATGGAAATAATAATCATTTTTCCTGGTTCCACACTGCCTTCAGCACTGCAGTTATGGTGGGGTAGGTTCTGATGAACATGCCCAGGGAACCCCCATGGACAAATGTCACTGTTGGGACACCTGCGCAGATTTTAATGCAGTGCTTATTTCTACATAATTCTATCAAAAATGGAAAAGCTGGGATTAGATGGCATATCTTATAATTCTTTGATAGAAACTTACACACAGGATCACATCTAGTGGATGAGTGGTACTGTCTGCTAATCCCAGTAAATTGCCAACTAGACGTCCAGTCAATGGTTTTTACTAGCATTGTTTTTAAGCACTTTCATTCTTTGCGAAGAAGACTGTGAAGCCTCTTCTAGAGCCCCTGGGTAGAAGGTGGTTACTGAACAATGAATACTGTTTTTATTTCTTGGTGTCCTATTGCCTAAAGTACTCTTAAGTTCCAATTCAATAAGCCTTTCTACAACTAACTCTCCAAGAGTAGCAACAGTGGGCAGTCGAAGTTTAGTTTAGGTGATAGTGGGATTGTGACTTCTTTACAGTATGATACATTAATCACACCCAATAAAATTCAATGTGTAATTACAACTTTATCTTTTGAAACGACTGAGGACTTAATGTAGAGAAGGGAGTTGTGGACTTTAACCTCAAAAATAGGCTCAGAGACATACACAAGACACCATAAGAAGAAATTGACCCTTTGCTACTCTCAGCTCAGTTAACTATATTATGAAGTATATTTAAGTTCTCTTCAGGGCTGGGACTGGCAGTCATACTCTGACAAAGGCTTCCAGCAGAGAGTTTTCTTTAAATAGATTGAGAAGCTGAAACAGATTCTTACTTATTCCAGCATCTTCTTTGAGGCTGAGAGAAGCTTCCTTGCTCTTTTCTGACTGAAAACTTAGTTGAGATAAACTATGTCCCAGAAAGGACTAAATCATTTTGCTATGTGTAACATATATGATGAGTTGATGGAGTCAGTTGACATACAGACAATAGCAAAAGAATTTGTCCACCACCCTGAATGGCACAAGAAAATATTTGTTTTTTCACACTAAAGTTTAGGATTTATTATACCTGCCTGCAGCAAGAAAGAAAAGTTTCTGATTAGTCCAGTTGTATTTTGAAATTTAGAAAAGTTGCTTAGAAGATTTTGTTCAAGATAGCTTTATAACCAGCCATAGCAGGCTATACTGGCCATTAAAGGCCTGCTCCAGCCTTTGGCTCAGCCTTTTACAAGGGAACTGGCCTTTAATGGGCAGTGCAGCTCAGCCATGGCAGATATAAAGCCATTAGAACATTCCGATCTCATGAGGGCAGAATGTTCTAATTAGAAAAACAAAGGCCTCGCGGTTGAATTGCCCCTCGGCTCCGAAGCCTTTGTTCACAGCTCTTGCTGTGAATGTTCTACAGTAAACAGCTGCCTGCAGGGCCATGGCTGTTAGCTGTTGAACATTCACAGCAAGAGCTGTGAAAGGGGGCTAAAGTCAGCCCCTTGTTCTCCCGGCTTGCCTGAACTGCTTTTTGTAGTTCATCCAAGTCAGGGAAACCCAGGAGCTGAGCTGCATTCACCCCTCTCTCCTTCTGAAGCCCTAATGACACCGGGCTACAGAAGGATGGAAGGGTGAAGGCTGCGTGTGTCCTACTGCACGGCCTCTGCCTTTCGCTTTCCTCAGCCTAAATAATAAATATTTCGAGATGCAGGGGAAAGAGAAAGGCAGATGTTGTGTATTAGGACATTGACATGTTGAGAGCAGCGGGCCTACACCAGTTCATGTAGGCCGCTGCTGCCCCATTGAATTCAATGGAGCTCTCAACATTCCAATGTTCTAATCTTCCTTATTTACCTCCTACCCTTGTTTGCTTGGGGAATGAAGATACAAGTTTCATATTTTTCACATATTATCTAATTACTTTGTGGAATATAAATAACAATAAAGCATGCTTGCAGACTGTGAATAAATGCTTACTTTACTCATTATTTCACTGCAGAATGATGCAATTGTATATATTTATTGAAGATTGCAACCACGGCCACTTTGTGTAGGGTCAACGGAAATTCCCCAAAGCAGTCCCTGTCCCCCTTAGAAACTTTGTGTTTCCTCCACCTCTGCTCCCAGACAACTTTCCTAAACCAAATAACAACAACACTTTGGGCCCAATTCACAGAGGTAAACTTAAACCTGAAGTCTAACTTTAAACCTTAAGTCTAAGTTTAGACCTTAAGTCTAATTTTACACCTGAAGTCTATCTTTACGTCTGAAGTCTAACTTTACACCTCAAGTCTAAGTTTAGACCTGAAGAGTAAATTTAGACCAAAAGTCTAACTTTACTACTTTTCGGCATTCACAGAGGTAAGTTACTACTAGTAACTTTACTCCTAGTAATTTTACTAGAAGTAACTTTACTACTAGTAACTTTACTACTAGCAACTTTACTAGTTGTAAAGTTACTAGTAGTGATTTACCTTTGTGAATACCGAAAAGTAGTAAAGTTAGACTTTTGGTCTAAGTTAGACTTTCAGTCTAACTTTATCTTTGTGCATCTGGCCCTTTGCGTGGATGACCCAGCCAGAGCACTAGGGATGTGCAATTTTTAGGTTTGGCTTAAATAGAGTTTTCTTTCCAGCCTCATGTTTTCCAAACAAATATCATACAGAATATATATATATATATATATATATATATATATATATATATATATATATATATATATATATATATATATATATATATATATATATATATATACCTACTGGCGGTCGCCAGTAGGTAGTTATAGTTAGGACCTATTTTCCATAGGAAATTCACAACATTCTATTGCCAATAACTTTGGCGCCGGTTGATGAATCTTCGCGAAATTTTCAAAACTCGTGGGGCGCTCCGGTCTGCTCCTATCCTGAAAGTTTCGGGGTGATTCGGCAAGCGGGGGCCGAGAAAAAAGGGGGTCCCAAAACGTGTTTTCCCCATTCAATTTTCCATAGGAAACTTTAGACACGGCTACAGCCCGAACTGCTGAACGGAATTACACCAAATTTGGCAAAGAGGTAGTTCTTGGTTCAGAAAGAACCCTTTTTGTTAAATGGTGTAAATCCGTTCAGTAGTTCCTGAGAAATTTGAAAAAGAAAACATATTGATATCTGGGCGGAGCCTAACCACACAGGTCATCGTGAGATCTGATTGGCTGTCAGCACTTCATCCTGGAATTGCTGGCAGCCATCTTGGGACCAATATAAATGATAGTACCCCATTTAAATGCATTGTAGTGAATCGAAGATTTTGAGGGTTACCAAAAGGAGAACTATAAAGGGTGATAACAGACTTTAGTTACATTAGAATTCATTTGTTGATGGTACCATACTAATTTCAGGAATTGTGGTGTGTTCTAAGGTGATTTTACCCTGTGAAAAACCTTCTGCTGGGATATCATGAATCATGTTTGAGAGAAAACTATTTTCACACGCTTGTCCCATACAGTTTTGGAAGGTGCTCCAGAAGCTAAAATGAGAGCATATTTTCTGTAAATTCACATTATCTTTCTCAGTCATGTGAGAATGAAGTCTGACATTCTCAGTAAAACATGTACATCCAACAAGGGCAGAGACTGTCAGTTGATTCCTTTGTGTTCTACTGCAGCTTCCCAGAGTGTTCTAAAGAACAACTAGAGTGCTAACAGCCTTACTTATGACAAAAGTATGGCACACCTGAAGCCATCTTGATTGGAATAAACTGGTAACTCTTAAAACATTTTATTTAAAAAGGAACAAAATGATGGGGTTCATTTTGTCATAGAAATTATGGTTAGTGCTGTAGAAAGAAAAATTAGGACATGTTGCAAGTGTGATCTCAAATATCTTCCTGTTATATTTCAACAGGAGCAGCCTGTCAGTTGATGCCTTTGTGTTCTACTGCAGCTTCCCAGAGTGTTCTAAAGAACAACTAGAGCGCTAACAGTCTTATGACAAAATTATGGCACACCTGAAGCCATCTTGATTGGAATAAACTGGTAACACTTAAAACATTTAATTTAAAAAGGAACAAAATGAGGGGGTTCATTTTGCCATAGAAATTATGGTTAGTGCTGCAGAAAGAAAATTTAGGGCATATTTTAAGTGAGATCTCAAATCCTCTTCTATTTCATTAGAAAATTCTGACATGCAGACTGAAACAATCACTTTCAATACCAGCAGTAGACTTCCAGTTAACTCCCTGGTGAGCAGTAGCTTTACTACAGTGATCTAATGAACAACTAGAGGGCTAACATTCTGAATTTATGGCAAATGTGTGACACATCTGAATGCCTTCTTGATGGAATCAAAGTAAAAAACTGAAAGCATTTCCTACTGAGGAGACTGCAGTAAATGACGAAATTAGGTAACTTCATAACAAATAAGTCTCCCAAGATGGCCACCAGAGAAAAAAGAGCCCAAATGTAGCACAAATATCACCCAGATGTAGCCCACATATAGCCCAATGACAGAAGTGTGCAAAACACTTTTTATTTTTAGTTTTTCTGCAGTTTTATATAGTGCAAACTGGTCAGGTATTGGAGCGTTACATCTTACATGGACCCCTTATTGCGTATTTTGCACGAAGTACATGAGATTGATCTTGCGAAACATTGAACTTTACGATTCTGTTAACCTGAAGTTGCTCTGAACCGGGCTTTGTAACACCCGTTTTTACCTACTGGTTTTAATTAATTCTCACTGTATTGTATTAGGAAAGAGGATTTACTGTTTTTATGTACACTTTTATGATCTATGTTTCTAAATCAGATCAAATAAAGTTTAATGAATTCTATGGCAGGACGGAGGCGAGGATTATGCATATCTTTCCTCACTTTATTTGCATAGCAGTTCAAAGAAAACGTAACACAACAATCATTAAACAAAAGACTACACAACCCATGAACCATTAGGGGGTAGTCTCCAAGGCAACTATAGTCCAATCATATCACAGTCCATCGTATATAATATCGTGACGTCCCTTCCGCTTCCTCTTTCTTCACTGCTCGTCAGTTAAGTGCATTCCTTACATTCTTGGCTTAATCTGACGTTGTTGCTGTTTGTATAGCGGTTTCTTGTGCACGTTATTAGCATTATTGCCTTGGTATTGTTTCATATTCCCTGCGCAGCAGGCTCTTGCCCGAGCGCGTTCTCCCCTCGCAGTTTCTCCCGCTGTGTGCTCTGCGCGCGGTGAGATCCTGTCAGGCGCGTCTGGTCCGAGCGAGGCAGCTCCGTCGAGCGCTCCCGCTGGTCTTTACGCGCGTTTGGGAATCCGGTCACTCCGTTAGTGTCCGCTTGATTCCCGACCAACCCTCGCCTAATTTTGACACCGCTACGCGGTGATTTCCCCACACGGCCACGTTAGTGACCAGCGCCACCTGGTGGTGGTAATTGGTATTGCGCCTCAGTCTATTCTTATAACAGCTTCGGGGAAAGCCCAGCTGTTGGACCACCGGCGAGGGGGCTGCCTTAAGGATTTTAAGGGCATTTGTTCTGTGCTCACACCCTCTGCTATCATGTCTTCTCCAGAAGACCATTTTTACTCCTCCTACCAGGAAGTGGAGGAGGAATGGCCGCCCAACTTCTCCCTCCAGCAGTGGACCAAGCCCTCTCTCTGGCTATTTCTAGGGCGCTGGCTCCTCTTAGGGATCAGGTTGATAAGCTGGCGAAAAGCATCCCTGGGGTGTTCAGTGACCCAGATCTGGTGGTGGCGGGTCCCAGTAGCTCCCAGATGGGGAATAAAAGGGCCGTTAAGCATAACGCGGGGCACTTGGAAGGATTTGATAAACTTACGGAGACCTTCCTCAAGAGTGCGCGAACGCTAAAACATGCACCCTGCCGGGAGGAGGAGGGGCCCGGAGAAAATTGCGACACTGTCACCACTATTGTAGACCCCGACGGCGGGTTTCCCTTAGAGGGAGAGGGTGTATCGGAGGACGATTTCTCCTCCGATGAGGATAAGGACTCGGGGCGTCCCTGGCGTCCAGAGTCCCACTCCTCTCAGTCCCCGGTTGGGGACGGGGTCCACTCGGACATGTTCGAGCCTACCCAAATTTACCATCCTAGGTCGGCGGAGTGGACACCTGACGCCAAAGTGGCAGAGTATGTGGTGGGGAAAATCCATCAACCCCTTGAAAGGGAGGTCAGGAATAGGATGAGAGGAGAATGCCCCAGGCCCTCACTGAAGGGGAAGGCGGCACACACGCCTGAAATTGATGAGAAACTATGTACCTTTTTCTCCAAGTATATGAGGGATCCCAAGAAAGGAATTGATAGGTCTTGGACGTGGTAGGGCCCTTGACCCAAATTATTCAATTGACGGAGCGTTCCAAAGAGTCAGGATCCCCTTTGTCCACGGATATTGTGGCTGGTTGGGCGCACTACCCTAAACCCTAAAACACTACCCCCTCCACTACCCAAACACCAGTGCACTACCCTAAATCCTAAAACACTACCCCCAGCACGACACCCTACACTACTCAAACATAACTGCACTACCCTAAACCCTAAAACACTACCACCAGCACGACTCCCTACACTACCCAAACACCACTGCACTACCCTAAACCCTAAATCTACCCACAGCACAACCCCCTACACTACACAAACACCACTGCACTACCCTAAAACACTACCCCCAGCACGGCCCCTTCACTACACAAACACCACTGCACTGCCTTAAACCCTAAAACACTACCCCCAGCACGACCCCCTACACTACACAAACACCACTGCACTACCCTAAACCCTAAATCTACCCCCAGCATGACCCCTACACTACGCAAACACCACTGCACTACCCTAAACCCTAAAACACTACCCCCAGCACGACTCCCTTCACTACACAAACACCACTGCACTACCCTAAACCCTAAATCTACCCCCAGCATGACCCCCTACACTACACAAACACCACTGCACTACCCTAAACCCTAAAACACTACCCCCTACACTACACAAACACCACTGCACTACCCTAAACCCTAAAACACTACCCCCAGCACGACCCCCTACACTACACAAACACCACTGCACTACCGTAAACCCAAAACACTACCCCAGCACTACCCCCTACACTACACAAACACCACTGGACTACCCTAAACCCTAAAACACTACCCCCAGCACGACTCCCTACACTACCCAAACACCACTGCACTACACTAAACCCTAAATCTACCCCCAGCATGACCTCCCACACTACACAAACACCACTGCACTACCCTAAACCCTAAAACACTACCCCCAGCACGACCCCCTACACTACCCAAACACCACTGCACTACCCTAAACCCTAAAACACTAACCCCAGCATGACCCCCTACACTACCCAAACACCACTGCACTACCCTATACCCTAAAACACGACCCCCTACACTACACAAACACGACTGCACTACCCTAAACCCTAAAACACTACCCATAGCATGACCCCCTACACTACACAAACACCACTGCACTACCCTAAACCCTAAAACACTACCCCCTACACTACACAAACACCACTGCACTACACTAAACCCTAAAACACTACCCCCAGCATGACCCCCTACACTACACAAACACCACTGCACTACCCTAAACCCCCCTACACTATACAAACACCACTGCATTACTCTAAACACTACCCCCAGCATAACCCCCTCACAACACAAACACCACTGCACTACCCTAAACCCTAAATCTACCCCCAGCACGACCCCCTACACTACCCAAACACCACTGCCATACCCTAAACCCTAAAACACTACCCCCAGCATGAACCCCTACACTACCCAAACACCACTGCACTACCCTAAACCCTAAAACACTACCCCCAGCACTACCCCCTACACTACACAAACACCACTGCACTACCCTAAACCCTAAAACACTACCCCAGCACTACCCCCTACACTACCCAAACACCACTGCACTAACATAAACCCTAAAACACTACCCCCAGCACGACCCCCTACACTACCCAAACACCACTGCACTACCCTAAACCCTAAAACACTACCCCCAGCACGACTCCCTACACTACCCAAACACCACTGCACTACCCTAAACCCTAAATCTACCCCCAGCATGACCCCCTACACTACCCAAACACCACTGCACTACCCTAAACCATAAAACACTACCCCCAGCATGACCCCTACACTACACAAACACCACTGCACTACCCTAAACCCTAAAACACTACCACCAGCATGACCCCCTACACTACTCAAACACCACTGCACTACCCTAAACCGTAAAACACTACCCCAGCATGAACCCCTACACTACCCATACACCACTGCACTACCCTAAACCCTAAAACACTACCCCCAGCACGACCCCCTACACTACTGCACTACCCTAAACCCTAAAACACTACCCCCAGCACGACCCCCTACACTACCCAAACACCACTGCACTACCCTAAACCCTAAAACACTACCCCAGCACGACCCCCTACACCACCCAAACACCACTGCACTACCCTTAACCCTAGAAAAGAAACCCCCACCCCATGCCCAATCCCCCTTACCTCTCACTCCTCGTGGTTCCTGCTTCACGTCGTCTCTGAGGGGTGGTGCACGTCGTTGTGAGGAAACAGAACAGCCTCTGTTTCCTTACAACGACATGGATCGTCTACATGTTTTTTAGAACGCATGGTCATTTACCATACATACCTTTACAACAAAATTCGTTGTAAAGGCATGCGTGGTAAATGACCATGCGTTCTAAAAAATGTGTAGTAATGACTTCGGGATGTACAACGCATGCGTGGTAATGCATGCGTTGTAATGGTATCGCGAAGTAAAAAGTCGTTGTAACGGCTGTTTACCGATCGAAGCTGGCCCCTGTTCTTCAGTGAGACGTTTATTTGATTAATTAGGAGGAAGGAATGTGTTTTTTTACCAAAAAGTGCATTCCCGGCTGTTGTATTGTGAAAGTGTCCGCGTGGCCTGGTTTCACTTCCGGTGAGAGAGTGGAAGAGTCTGTTTGGATCTAAAGGAGTTCTGTTGTTGGACGGGGCCGGCGCGACATGTCATCAGAAAAGATAGTTAATGGAAAGCGTCCTCCCTGAAGTGTGGAGCAGTGCCATGAGAGGTCAACGAGTGTGCGTCCCACCGCAGTATGACTGTACCGCGTGACCCATGTGCCGCCTCCAGGGTACGGGAGGCAGAAGCGGCATCGCAGGTCCTCTTGAAGACCATTGTAGCACTAATTCTACATTTTGGTACTAGGGCATTTTAACTTCGTTGTTCCTGCCAGATACAAAGAGAAGATCCTGTGTTATTCAGTGCCCTCGTTACCTTTTTTGTGGGTTGTGGTGCTTGTCACTTCGCTGCCCCGCCGGTGCACACGACTGGGCACCCCACCTCGTGTGCCATCTGCAGGGCCTCTGCCCTTGTATCACTGGTTTTGGTTTCTGGAGTGGCAACATAAACAGTTGCTCCCAAAGGACTAGCCTGAACACTTAGGTGAATATCCCCTGCACCAGCATTCCACGGAAATTCTTTCCTAGCTCTCCCACGTCAACGAGGACGTCATAATAGCACGGCTCCACTCGCGACACCGTATGACGTCACCGGAGCCATAAGAGGACCTCGTCGGCGTGCTGACGTCAGTTCCACCCATTTTTTCCGTGCCACCGAGGCAAACAGGGGACCGAGACATTTTCACATGTATACATAGTATAATAAATATATATATATTCACTGAAAAAACCATAGGTTTCAGGCACGTTATAGTTAGAAATTAGCATTTAAAAAACCTTAGAAATTCACTGAAAAAACCATAGGTTTCAGGCACGTTATAGTTAGTTGGACATTTCACTCGTACAAAACCATAGAAATTCCCCCGTTATAGTTAGTTCAGCTAACTATAACTCGCGCGCCCGCAATGCACTGCTGATGACGTCACATATTACATCACTCATGACATGGTCAGTGACATCACTCATGACATCACTGATGTCATCACTGATGACATCACTGATGACATCATCCAGTGAATGTGTGTTTTTCTGAAAATTAAATATGTTTTATATATGTATATCTCAAGGTCGATGGAAGAATAAATGGGTATATAAGTGTCTAAATGGATGATTTTTTTGTAAAATTGATTGTATAACTGACTAAGTGTATCTTAGTGAATACATGGGTTAGTGAGTAATGTTTAAATATGAAAATATCTGTATCAGTCTCTCACTTTGTGTATAAGTGGCTGCATGGGTTGGTGAGTAGCTACATGAGTGTCTATATGGGTTATTAGTTGGTTTTTTGAGTATCAGTATGAGTATCTGTATGGTTCGGTGGGGGGTATTACTTAGTGCATAGATGCATGAATGAGTGACTCACTGTTTGTATGTGTTGAAGACAGCATGTGTGCAGGACTGTATAGGTGGATGAGTATGTGTATGGGTGTGTTACTGAGTGAATGACTGTCTCAATAGTGTCTTTATGAGTAACTACATATGTTTTAAACTAGTATATGTGAGTATTGGTGTATATAAGTGCGTATATGTGAGAGTGAGAGATTGGAAGAGTTCCTGTACAAATAAGTAGGTGTTTCTATAAGTGATTGTTTAAGAGAGTAAGTATGTGTAAGTTTCTGTAGAAGTAAGTGTGGTAGTGTGTGTATAATTGTATATGCAAGTAAATGGATGTTTGATACTTTGTTTGCATGTGTGACTATGTGTGTGAGTAACTCTATGGATGAGTGGCGGTGTGTAACAGGATGTATAGGTGTATGAGTACATATGATGAGTGAGTACATGTATGAGTGACTGTATAGGGACTGTTGGTGAATGAGTGGATGTGTGTGTAGATCTTGGAATTACTGAATAGGTGTGTTGTAACTGGTATTGGTATGTCCATTGTTTTGAAAATGTTAGTTTGTATTTTTGAGTGTGTGTATCAAAGGTTATATTAGGGTGAGAGGAGGTCTGCCACTCTATCACAAGGATGATGTCATCAGTGATGTCTTTTGAGATGTCATCAGTGATGTCATGAGTGATGTCACTGACCATGTCATGAGTGATGTAATATGTGACGTCATCAGCAGTGCATTACGGTAGCGCACGAGTTATAGTTAGCTGAACTAACTATAACGGGGGAATTTCTATGGTTTTGTACGAGTGAAATGTCCAACTAACTATAACGCCCCTGAAACCTATGGTTTTTTCAGTGAATTTCTAAGGTTTTTTAAATGCTAATTTCTAACTATAACGTGACTGAAACCTATGGTTTTTTCAGTGAATATATATATATATATATATATATATTATCTACTGGCGGTCGCCAGTAGATAGTTATAGTTAGGACCTATTTTCCATAGGAAATCCGCAACATTCTATTTGAAATAACTTTGGCGCCGGTTGACGAATCTTCGCGAAATTTTCAAACTTGTTGGGGCGCTCCGGTCCGCTCCTATCCTGAAAGTCTCGGGGTGATTCGTCAAGCGGGGGACGAGAAAAAAGGGGGGTCCCAAAACGTGTTTTCCCCATGCAATTTTCCATAGGAACCTTTAGTCGCAGCTACAGCCCGAACTGCTGAACGGAATTACACCAAATTTGGCAAAAAGGTAGCCCTTGGTTCAGAGTCGTGCCTTTTGCTTAAATGGTGTAAACCCGTTCAGTAGTTCCTGAGAAAATCAAAAGTAAAATCACATATATATCTATGGCTGCGTAGGGTCCGGGTACCCTCCCGATCACGAGCTGTATGGTAATTGGCTGTTAACACTCCAAATCAGGAAGTGTTGGCAGCCATCTTGTTCCTCGGTAGAACCGAGGAACAAGAAAGCAGTAAAACAACTGCGCAAAACGCAAAAAGGGGGCAGGGTAGAAACACCCTGACCCCCTAGGCCTGCTCCCGCGCTTCGTGGTTAATTGGTCCCCAGGTGGGCCAAGTCCCTGGGGCATGCGGGGGTTTAATAAATAACATGGGGGGGCCTCTAAGGCCCTCCAAGCCCCGGGGACCGCCACACCCCGGGGCTTTATAAAAATAATGGTGGCGGGGGCACACAGCCCCCCCTCAGCCCCGGGGACCGCCACCCCCCCCGGGGCTTCTTTTTTTATTTTTAAATTACCTGTGTGGGGGGCTCGAGCCCCCCCACATGTCCCGGGGACCGCCACCTCCCCGGGGCACTAAATAATAAAATGTGGGGGTCCGTTTAGGACTCCCGAGCCCCGAGGACCACCACCTCCCGGGGCTGTGCACAGGATGGGAGGGGGCCGCGCGACCCCTCCTGGAGCCCTTGATGGCCCTGGGGACCGCCACCCCCAGGGCCGGCTCCTGCAGTGTCCCGGGGTGCCTACCCCCGGGACACTTCTGTTTGCAATGGCAGGACGGGAGCCTCGCGGCTCCGTCCTGTCATTGCAAACTTGCTTGCTTCATTGAAGCGAGAGCAGGGAAACCTGCTCTCCGCTTCAATGAAAGCAGATTGCTTTTCCATAAGGGGAGCTGCATGTCAGCAGCTCCCCTTATGGAAAAGTAATGCCGGCTCCCGCAGGACGCGGGGAGCCGGCGGGACCGTGCGGGGATTGGGGACCCCCCCACGGTCCCCAATGAGTAGCCAGGCCCCGGGGGATGGGGTCCCCGGGGCCATTAGTGACCCGGGAGGGGGGCCACGCAGCCCCCCTCCCCAAAAATAAAAAATATATATATAAAAAAAAAAAAGGGCAAGGCCGGCCCCGGGGGATGGGGTCCCCGGGGGATGGGGTCCCCGGGGCCTTAAATGGCCTGAGGAGGGGGGCCACGCAGCCCCCCTCCAAATATTTTTAAAATTAAAAAAAAGAGGGCATGCCCCAGGGGATGGGGTCCCCGGGGCAAATAGAGGCCCAGGGAAGGGGGGCCACGCAGCCCCCTTCCCGTTTTAAAAAAATTAAAAAAAAGAAAAAAAAAGAAAATGTTCAGGCCCCGGGGGATGGGGTCCCGGGGCCAAAAGTGGCAGAGGGAAGGGGGGCCATGCAGCCCCCCTCCAATACAAAAAAAAAAGAAGAAAAAAAAAGACCGGCATCGTGCCGGAGGCCCCACCCCCTCGTTGCAGCAGTCTGCAAACGCGCCCCCTGGCGCGTTTTCAGATGGGGAACAAACTCCCCTTGAATACTGGGGGTGCCTGGGGGCCAACTAGCCCACCAGGAACCTCCAGTATGCGCCAGGGAGCTGCGTTGCTGAGAGGTGTACAGAGGCCACGCCCTTTTACACCTCTCTGCAACGCAGCTCTGTGGCGCTTTTGGAGGTACATGGTGGGCTACTTGGACTCCAGGGATCCTCAGGATTCAAGGGAGTTAATCCCCCAACTTAAAACGCGCCACGGGGCACGTTTGCACAGTGGTGAAGGGAGGGGCGGGGCTTCAGGTGACATGTGTGCAAACAGGCCCCGTGGCGTGTTTTAAGTTCAGGAATTAATTCCTCTTCAATCCTGAGGGTCCCTGGGGGCCAACTAGCCCACCAGGTACCTCCAGTAAGCGCCACGGAGCTGCGTTGCAGAGTGTTGTAAAAGGGCGTGGCCTCTGAACACCTCTCTGCAACGCAGCTCTCTGGCGTATACTGGAGGTATCTGGTGGGCTAGTTGGCCCCTAGGGACCCTCGGGATTGAGGAGGAATTAATTCTCCAACTTAAAACGCGCCACAGGGCGTGTTTGCAGACATGTCACCTCAGGCTCCACCCCCTTCCTTCACCATTGTGCAAATGATCCTCTAAAATCAGCCAAACTACGAATTCCGATTTACTCACCTGTTATCAGGAGAGACCTCAGTGCTGCATCTTTGAGCCCAGTACTGATCCTGAAAAGTAATTTTAACCGTACTTACCAGTAACTTGAATTTCCTTCCATAGGATATCATTGCCTGCTTTTTGCTGAAAAAGTTTCTAAGTGTCGATTTTTGAAACATACAAATATTCCTCTAAAATCAGCAGAACTACGAATTCCGATTTACTCACCTGTTATCATGAGAGACCTCAGAGCTGCATCTTTGAGCCCAGTACTGATCCTGAAAAGTAATTCTAACCATACTTACCAGTAACTTGAATTTCCTTCCATAGGCTAACATTGACTGGTTTCACTTGGAAATTCTTCTAAGTGTGGAGTTTTGTAACTTTATAATATTCCTCTAAAATCAGCTGAACTACGAATTCCAATTTACTCACCTGTTATCAGGAGAGATTCCAGTGCTGCATCTTTTAGCCCAGCACTGACCCTGAAAAGTAATTCTAACCGTACTTACCAGTAACTTGTATTTCCTTCCATAGGAATCCATTGTCTGGTTTTCAGCAGAAAAGTTTCAAAGTGTCGATTTTCACAAACTACAAATATTCCTTAAAAATCGCCTGTATGACTTAAACGCATTCTTTCAACTGTTTACAGGAGATTCACCAGTGCTGGATCCAGGATCCACCACTGAGTAAGAAAAAGTAACGATAACACTACTTACCTGCTAAGTGAATTTCCTCCCATAGGATAACATTGGTGATTCTATGTGAAAAAGTTTCTGTCAACTTTTAAAATACAATAATATTCCATAAAAATCACTACTGTAACCAAAACGCTTTTACTCAACTGTTTACAGGAGATGTCCCAGGACTGAATCTAGGATCCAGTCCTGTGGTTAGAAAAGTAATCCATAAAGTAACTAATTGCATTTAACCAGAAATTCACATTGAGCTCAATGTTGCATTGTGTTTGAAATTGTGTTGCCCATTGCAACAACTGTAACTACTGTACTTAAAAGTCTATTGCCTAGTTGCAAAGTATTTAAACTAAAGTAATTCATTCTGAGAAAGTATATTTTGTAATGTAATGTATAATGTAATTACAATGTAATTTAAAAAATAAAATATCTAAAAATAAATAGTTTAAAAAAATGTAGTAAATCAGTATCAAAAAAATAAATATAACAATTAATACATTTAAAAATTGTCATTTACAAAACCTTTGAAATTCACTGAAAAAAACCATAGGTTTCAGACATGTTATAGTTAGGAATTAGCATTTAAAAAACCTTTGAAAATCACTGAAAAAACCATAGGTTTCAGGCACGTTATAGTTAGAAATTAGCATTTAAAAACCTTACAAATTCACTGAAAAAACCATAGGTTTTAGGGACAGTTATAGTTAGTTGGACATTGCACTCGTACAAAACCCGTGAAATTCCCCCGTTATAGTTAGTTCAGCTAACTATAACTCGCGCTCCCGCAATGCACTGCTGATGACGTCACATATTACATCACTCATGACATGGTCAGTGACATCACTGATGACATCTCAAATGACATCACTGATGACATCACTGATTACATCATCCACGTGATAATCTGATGCACCTCCTCACACCCTAATATAACCTTTGATACACCCACTCTAAATTACAGACTGCCATTCGCAAAACCATAGACACTCCAACACCAATAACTACATACCCAATCACTGATTCTTAGGTCTACACACACACATCTACTCACTCACCCGTACAGTCACTCATACTTACAGTCACTCAGTACAGGACTATCATATGCACTCATACACCTATATAAACACTCACACACCGCCACTCATCCATAAAGGTACTCACACACCTAGTCAGTCATGCAAAAAATTAATCACACACCCATTTACTCACCTATACAGTTATACACACACCAGCTCACTTACTCATACAAATACTAGCACATTCTTACGCTCTTATACAATAACTGATAAAAGCACACACGCATCCATACAGCCACTCTCACAATCACACACTCTCACTTATAGCCTTTTAAATACTCTAACACACATATATACTGCCTTTTACATATGTAGTTACTCGCACATGTACCACTGAGATATACATTCACTCACTAACACACCCATACACACACTCACCCACCCAAGCAGTCCATCACAGATGCACTCTTCAAATCATGCACCCAGTGAATCACCCACTCACACATCTATGTACAGAGTCACACACACCCCACCCACACAAACACTCAGGCACCCATACAGATACTCAGAGAACCAATCAATAACCCATAAAGACACTCATGTAGCTATTCGGAAATCCATGCATCCACTTATACACCAACACAGAGAGACGGATACAGACATTCACACAGTTTAGTCACTAACCCATGCATTCAGTAAGATACGTTTAATCACTCACTTGTAGAGTCAGTCACGCATGTACTAAATCATCCATTCAGACACTTATACACCCACTCATTCTTCAATACGCCTTTCCCTATATATATTAAACATATTTAAACTTTACAGAAACACACAGTCACTGGATGATGTCATCAGTGATGTCATTTGAGATGTCATCAGTGATGTCATCAGTGATATCACTGACCATGTCATGAGTGATGTAATATGTGACGTCATCAGCAGTGCATTGCGGGGCGCGAGTTATAGTTAGCTGAACTAACTATAACGGGGGAATTTCACGGGTTTTGTACGAGTGCAATGTCCAACTAACTATAACTGTCCCTAAAACCTATGGTTTTTTCAGTGAATATATATATATATATATATATATATATATATATATATATATATATACACACACATATATATACCAGCCCTGTTGTTTGTCCTCTGCTTGGGGGGCTGAGAGGAGTGAAGACCGGCACGGGGAACCAGGGAGCTGGGAGTAGCCTACATCCCCCAGCATCCCTTGCGGCAGCCCGAGAGACCCAGCGTGCAGCCGCCCACGCCAGCATCGCCAGCACTGCCTACAGCGCCAGGAGGTGCCTTTAAAAACCTGATTGCGGCTCCCGCAGCGCAGGACGCTTACCAGCCATGTTGTTTGTCCTCTGCTTGGGGAGCTGAGAGGAGTGAAGACCGGCATGGGGAACCAGGGAGCTGGGAGTAGCCTACATCCCCCAGCATCCCTTGCGGCACCCCCGAGAGACCCAGTGTGCAGCCGCCCACGCCAGCATCACCAGCACCGCCTACAGCACCAGGAGGCGCCTTTAAAAACCTGATAGCGGCTCCCGCAGCGCGGGACGCGCGCTGGCGTGCCCGGGCCAAGGACGGGCCCATCTGCGCCCGTCAGGCCTGGAGGAGGCTGGGCCCCTTCTCTTGGTTCTGCAACTTGGGCCATCTGCAAGCGGTATCGTGGTGTTAACTCTTGTTTAGTTCACAAAGGAACGCATAAGGTAACGTCATCACACTAGTTCTTGAATAACAGTCATATAAAGGTGCTGGTTTAGTATAACATGGCGAAGCGAAAGCCCACTCCCGCCCCGAAAACCACCGATACCACTCTTGATGGCTTTCTGCAAAAGACGGTGGGAGCTATCAATAAGGAGATAGAGCGTGCAGAACGTAGACTTTCTCTGGCCCCAACACCTGAACTAGTGCCTGTTATCCAGCCATTATCCCCAAACAATGACCCCCATACGGGTACAGTAGAAAGCATTACTGTGGACAGGCCTCAAGTCCCTATTATTCCCACTGTGATTGTTTTATCACAGGGTGAGTCACGAGGGACACGGGATGGGGAAGTAAGCCTTTGCACAACATCGACGGAGCCTGGCAAATTGTCTGCGATTGGAGGAAAGAGGAAACGAACAGAGAGAGTGGGGACTGCCCATAAGATAAATAATCAGTCGCCCAAAACAAAAAGACCCAAACAAACTCATACAGCAGGAAAAGTTGTTAAGTCATCTACCCGAGGGATAGCCAACGGTGGGCAGGATGGGCTTGATATTCTAACTGGAAAACTGAGCAACTTAGTTCAGGAGGCTCTGGCACCAATCTTGGTGAGACTAACCAACATTGAGGAGCAGCTAACTATTGTTTGTAAAGCCCTAGTACCAGCAGGAGAAACCCCACCACACATCCCAACTGAGAGAGGCTTACCGGCAAGGGGTATAGCCGAAGGGCGTGGGGGCAACCTGTCAGAAGTTATATCTGACGGGGTGGCCCCTAGGAAGGTACCACTCAACTGCAGTGCTATCCCCTCACATAGCGGCCGCATACAAGAGACTACAAACACTAGTACACTGGTAGAGCTAGTAGAGAATCCTGTTCCTCAGGAAAACTCCCTCCCGCAGAGCCAACATCCGGGTCAGGGCGTCTTGTTCCCCAAAATTTCCAATTTAAGGGATGGGGTAGGTCCCTTCCCAGGGACATAACGTCTCACAGTCACCTACATGGTACCTCAGGTGGGAGTGGGATTGTAGACCGGTTACACCTGCCCCCAGAAAGTACCCCCTATACCTTGATTTTAACGGGGGTCCCGAGGCTATCTCCCAGTCAAAAAGAAAGCTGCCAGAGCCTTATAAATAAAGCGGCTCACTGGTGCTCTAGAAAAACCCCACCGCATTTTAATTGGTTCGAGTATATTATTATGGCTAGGCGGGTGAGCTGGGTGGGTGGCACTAAGAAAAGCATTAGAGGGGATTGTGTTGTGCTTAATTTCAGCGACGCAAAGTGTGTTTATTATGCCCTAAACCAGCTGAAAGACTCACCTACCGAACAGATAAGGGCTCAACCTTTGGGTTTCTTTTACCCTCCTAGTCAGACTTTGCCCCCCGGCACGCGGCCCACTCAGCCTAGACACATTATTGATGCCCCTACGCGCCCCTCCTCCTTTCACCCTAATAGGTATGAGGCACTCTCAGACCTAACTGAGATTGATTGACTAACTAGACAATCCGGTGGGTACATGGATAATGATAAAAAGTGCCACCTAAACAGAGACGTAGGGGGAGTTGGGATCAAAGAGGCACATGGCAACACAAACAGGCACATGCATCAAAGCTTTTTGCGATCGCAAATGGTGCGATTCGCAAAAATCGGCAGTTTGCGATCGCAAAATTAGCTTTTGCGATGCATCAAAGGTCAAGGCCCTCGCAATTTGAGAATTCGCAATTAATTGCGAGTTCTCAAATTGCGATTGCATTTAAGGAATCTCAAATTGAGATTCCTTAAATGCAATGCATTAAAGTAAAAATATTAGCGATTTCGCTAATAGGGGGCGCAAATTACCATGAAGTTGAACTTCATGGTAATTTGCAGAAACTTTGAAAAATGCCCTAAAGTGCATTTTTCAAAGTTCCATTTACACACACACATGCCCTTGGGGCATGTGTGTGTGCAAGATGTACTCATATGCAGATTTCAGGGTGCAACAGGGTGTCCTTCTGACACCCTGGCACCCTTGAATTGCATTCTCAATTTGCGATTCTCTAATTGAGAATCGCAAATTGAGAATGTCTTCCCATTCATTCCTATGGGCCTCTAGGCCCATAGGAATGAATGGGAGGTATTTCTTAATTGCCACTCGCAATTTGCGAGTCGCAATTAAGGAATGTTTAGAAATCGCTATTTTTAAGCGATTTCTACATGCATAGGCTTTTGCGATTCCTTAATTGCGATTCCTTAAAAATCGCAATTAAGAAATCGCAAAATCCAACATTGATGCATGTGCCAGTATGTCCCTTAAGGACCATATTATAAATTCTGTTGGTCCTTTGGGAAAGGAGAACCTGAGTACCCTGACATTTTTACGGCGGTTGTAAATACAACCCCTGAAAATAGGTGCCCGGGGGAGGGGCCGTTACAGATATCCGTGGCTAGTCCACTGGTCTCATTAGTCATACCACCTGATACGGATCTGGCCCACTCTATACCCCCAGTTAAGTTAATCTCCTGGAATATAGCAGGTATTCGCCCGAAACTAACAGATGAAGTTTGGTTGGAATACATCAGGGGTTTTGATGTCATCTGTCTACAGGAGACGTGGTCCAAAGAAAGTATAGAGATGGATGGCTATCAGGCCTTTGATGTGCCTGCCACAGCATCATTGTCGGGGAGGGCAAAAGGAGAGGGGTAACCTTATTCTCAGTTAGATTCGGTTCCATAAAAGTTTTTTGTGTAGGATCCTCTCAGTGGTTTCAATTGATTATGATTGTTAACATGTTCCAAGTTAGAGTCCTACTTGTAAATTGGTACTATAATATTTTTGACCCAAAGAATTGTCATGTTGTAGAAGCCTTGCAAATGGAAATCGTTAATGTTTCTGGGAAGTGGCAACCCTTATGTGTTTTATGGGTGGGGGATTTTAACTGTACATCCTGTGAATACAGCAATGAAAGAGTTTGTGGTCTCCTGGACAATGATGAACAGCCTTTGGCGCATTTTATCCATACCCCGCAGGGGGAGGCATTGAATACCATTATCATTGAGAATAACTTGGACAGTCTGATTAATAGTTTTTCAGTCCAGTGCCCTACTTTTGTTGGCGGGGGTAGGGAAAGCTTTATTGATTTTATGTTTATTTCTAGGGAGTGCTCCTCATTGGTGTGTGACTTTCATGTAGATCCGGAAATAGCGAGTGATCACAACCCACTAATTGTCTCACTTAAAGTAATAGCCAGAACCACAGGGGGTGATGGTCGCTCGATTGATCATAATCGCAATAAACGTGTAAGATTAAACTGGGGAAAAATAAATCCAACACTTTTTGAGGAGGAAATACTTAGATCTAACTACGATCTGATCATGGATTGCCTGGAGCAGGACTCTCCCTCATCCGCGGTTGTACAGAACTTTGAACGGCTCTGCATTAATGTAGCTAATAGATTAACATGCCCAGCCAGGCCCAAACAGCACCGCGAGATCCGCTGGTTTAACGCAGAATGCTCTAGAGCCCATAAGACCTTAAAAACTGCCCTCCAATCATACCCCCGTAATAGAGAACAAATAAAATGTGCGAGACGTTTATATAAAAACACCATCAGTGATAGAAAAGAGGAACTGAGGCGCATAGCGTGGGATGACCTGGAGAGAGCTAGTGCTCTTAGAGATAGTAAAAGTTTCTGGGCCATCATCAATCGACCCCAGTTTACTGAGGAAGCGGGAAAAATGGAGTCAATGATCCTGGGTGATACCTGGGAACTACATTTTGTGTCCATCTTTAATCCAATTGGTAGGGAGCTGTCGGTGTTTAATGAGGAGCTCCCAGTCGACATGGCACAGGCAGTAGAGATCAGTGCCTTACTTACGGTGACAGAGGTGGAGGATGCACTCGCAAAGGGGATAAGCAGGAAGGCTCCAGGCCCAGATGGAGTCCCATTAGATCTTTTTAGGTTAAATATAAATCTCTGGGCACCCCTGTTAACTCATGTTTTTAAATCGGCAGTGACTGGTCCAATCCCAGTATCTTGGAAAGAGGCCATTGTTGTACCCATGTTTAAAAAAGGGAATAGAAATGATCCTGCCTGTTATAGGCCTATTTCCTTTATTGACTCTACCGTTAAAGTACTGGGTAGGGTAATCCTTGCGCGTCTAGAGACATGGGCAACTAGCAAGGGGATTATCTCAAAAATGCAGTATGGCTTCCCGAGGGGGATGGGAACAACAGAGCAGTGCCTAAATTTGTCCCTGATCATGGGCAAGTACATGAAGGCAAAGAGTGGCTCTATCCACCTTGCCTTCATGGACTTGTCCAGCGCATTTGATACCGTAAACAGGGGGAAATTGTGGGCACTTATGATAGAAATGGGTTTTGAAAGTGCACTAATCCTGCTTCTAAAAAGGCTACATGCCAATACCTCTGTTTCCATAAGATTCGGACCACACGGGGAAAGAACGAAGCCTATTGCCTCAACCGAAGGAGTTCGACAGGGGTGCATTTTAGCTCCTTTCCTTTTTTTAATCTATACGAATGGTCTGGAAGCGTTTTTATTAGGCAATAAAATCGATTTTCCTCGCATTAAAGGTCAACCAGTTCCGCTGCTTTCGTATACGGACGATACTGTACTCATGGCCTTGACGGCCAATAGCCTTCAAACCTCCCTGGACGCCTTTACAAACTTTATGGCGGCATTAGACTTGAAGGTTAATTTTTCAAAGTCTTACATAATGGTATGCGGCCCAAAAAAGACTAAAACCAGAAGATTTAATGTAAGGGGCAAGTCCATTGAAAGGGTGGAACAGTTTACATATCTGGGGAACATGTTTAGCAAGGATATGAAATGGGACTCCCTGATTACGGCTAGGGCACAGCAAACAAGTAGAATAGTGGAGGGGCTCTTTAGGTTTGCCTGTAAGTTAGGCCACAAGCCAGTGCCTGGGCTTGTTCCCTTATACAATGCAAAATGCATGTCGGTTGCATCGTATGGGGCGGGTGTGTGGGGCTACCAAAGAAGTCACTCGCTACAAGTGGTGGAAAATACGTTTATAAAACGTCTGCTCATGATTCCAAGCAGCTCTGCCACCTCTTTCTCTCTTCGAGAAGTGGGGATGGACTATATAGAAGATCACATCGGCTCTGCCCCTTTGCTCTTGTGGACCAAAATATGGGTCACAGAAGAGTTACAGTTTTCCAGGGAGATCATCGAAGACTGTATTAACTTGGATAAGTTGGTGAAGATTCCCTGGCTCCGGTTTGTGAGGGATAGGTTATTTGAGATTGGGTTGGGTGAGTACTTTGACACCCCGTCGAGTATCCCCACAAACGCGAAGGGTATAATTAAAGAGGAGTATAGTGTCTGGGCAAATTTGCGTCATTCACAACTGGAGGTACCTGGCCCTAGCTGCCCTTTTATGCCCAAACAGCAATATTACCTATCCTTTACCATGAATAGCCAGATGCGCTTTCTTTTAACAAGATTCCGCCTCAGCACTTTGCACTTTTGGTAGCGTTCCCTAAACAATCCGGGTGGATGGACAATCTTATCCCTTGCCCATGCGACAATAGCACTTTATTCTTTTTTGCGCACTTTATAAAGACCCAAGGAGTAGATTTTTGGTACCCTTGCTAATGAATATTCGCCCATGCACACATGTACATGCACACATGTAGAGGGGTACAGATATTTGCAATCATTGACTAATACTGTATCTGCACTGCTGTGTTGAATTTTATTAAAACAGCAATGGGCATTAGGAAACGCTATGAAGTGCAGTTACTGGGTGGGGCGACGAAATGATTTGTATTTTTTATGTCAAATGGGTGCGAAATTCCATGGCCATTATTACACCTATGTACAATCATGATTTTAGCTTGTAAAGGAATTTTATCTTTTTTAATATTTAAAAAAAAAAATGTATTTTAAATATGTATTGTCTGTTTGTTGAAACTTTTGTGGCCATGTGCCGAATAAAGTTAATTTGAATTGAATTGGTATATATATATATATATATATATATATAAAGTAGAGTTTCCCAGTAGACGCGCTCTCAGGGTACAGTACAACACAATCCAAGGTGGTTGCTGAAAACTGTTTATTTTTTTTGTAATAAACAGTTTTCAGCAACTACCTTCAATCAATCAATCAATCAATCACAGAATTTGTAGAGCGCACTACTTACCCGCGAGGGTCTCAAGGCGCTGGGGAGAAAAAAAGGGGGGGGGTGCTGCTACTGGTCGAACAACCAGGTCTTGAGTAGCCTCCTGAAGGTCAGCAGGTCTTGGGTCTGTCGTCGGCTTAGTGGAAGGGTGTTCCAGGTCTTGGCGGCGAGGTGGGAGAAGGATCTGCCGCCGGTGGTTGTTCTTCGAATGCGAGGGACGGTGGCGAGGGAGAGGTCGGCGGAGCGGAGCTGGCGGTTGGGGACGTAGAAGAAGAGTCATCTGTTGAGGTAGGCTGGGCCAGTCTTGTGGAGTGCCTTGTGTGCATGGATGAGGAGTTTGAAGGAGATTCTCCTGTCGACGGGGAGCCAGTGCAGGTTCCTCAGGTGGGGGGTGATGTGGCTGTGGCGTGGTACATCGAGGATCAGGCGTGCGGAGGCGTTTTGTATGCGTTGCAGTCGCTTGATGAGCTTGGCCGGGGCTCCCGCGTAGAGGGCGTTCCCATAGTCAAGTCTGCTACTGACGAGGGCCTGGGTGACTGTTCTTCTTGTATCTGTCGGGATCCACCTGTAGATCTTGCGTAGCATGCGGAGGGTGTTGAAGCAGGAGGAGGAGACTGCGTTGACTTGCTTGGCCATGGAGAGCGTTGAGTCGAGGATGACTCCCAGGTTGCGTGCGTGGTCGGTGGGTGTCGGGGCTGCTCCCAGTGTCGTTGGCCACCAGGAGTCATCCCAGGCTGAGGGGTTGGAGCCGAAGATGAGGACCTCTGTCTTGTCCGTGTTCAGCTTTAGTCGGCTGATCTTCATCCAATCGGCGACGGCCTTCATTCCTTCATGGAGGTTGGATTTGGTGGCGAGGGGGTCCTTGGTGAGGGAGAGGATCAGTTGAGTGTCGTCGGCGTAGGAGATTATGTTGAGGTCGTGCTGTCTGGCGATGCGTGCGAGCGGGGCCATGTAGATGTTGAACAGTGTTGGGCTGAGGGATGATCCCTGGGGTACGCCGCAGATGATCTCGGAGGCTTCGGATCGGAATGGTGGGAGGCGGACTCTCTGGGTTCTGCCGGCGAGGAAGGAGGTGGCCCATTCCAGGGCCTTGTCTCGGATCCCTGCGTCGTGGAGGCGTGCACGTAGAGTGCGGTGGCAGACAGTGTCGAAGGCGGCGGAGAGGTCCAGCAGGATGAGGGCTGCGGTCTCACCGTTGTCCAGCAGGATCCTGATGTCGTCGGTGGCGGCGATGAGGGCAGTCTCAGTGCTGTGGTTGCTGCGGAACCCTGATTGGGATGGGTCCAGGATGCTGTTTTCTTCGAGGTATCGGGTTAGCTGTTTGTTGAAGATCTTCTCGATGACCTTGGCTGGGAACGGAAGCAGGGAGATGGGCCGGAAGTTCTTGAGGTCTCTCGGGTCCGCCTTGGGTTTTTTGAGTAGGGCGTTGATCTCTGCATGTTTCCAGCTCTCTGGGAAGGTCGCAGTCTCGAAGGAGAGATTGATAACGTTGCACAGGTGGGGTGCGATGGAGCTGCTGGCTTTGTTGAAGATGTGGTGCGGGAAAGGGTCTGACGGGGAGCCGGAGTGTATTGTGCTCATGGTCTTGATGGTGTCATTGATGTTCACGCTGGCCCAGGCTGGCAGGGGGTCGTGGTCGATGGTGTGCGGCGGGTCTGGTGCATCGATCTTAGTTGGGGCTGTCTGGGTGTTGAAGCTGTCGTGGATGTCGGCGATCTTGCGGTGGAAGAAGGTGGCGAGGGAGTCGCACAGGGCTTGCGACGGCGGGATGTCGTTGGTGTTGGAGCTGGGGTTGGAGAGTTCCTTCACGATGTTGAAGAGCTCCTTGCTGTTGTGTGCGTTGTTGTCGAGGCGGTCTTTGAAGGAGATTCTCTTGGCGGACTTGATGAGGTGGTGGTGGTTATGGATGGCGTCTTTGTGGGCTGCGTGGCTGTCCGGTGTCTTATCACTGTGCCATTTCTTCTCTAGTTTCCGGCAGGTACGCTTGGAAGCTAGGAGTTCCGAGGTGAACCAGCTGGCTCTTTTGGTGGTGTCACTGTAGGTGAGTTTTTTCAGCGGGGCGAGGGTGTTGGCACAGTCGTCTATCCATCGTCTGAGGTTGCAGGCAGCGTCGTCGGTGTTGGATGGGTCGGAGGGAGGGCTGAGAGTGAGGTTTGCCCGTAGTTGGTCTTCGGTGACTTTGCTCCAGCAGCGGCGTGGGATCTGTTGGGTGCGGTGGTGTGTGGTGGGTTTCTGGAAGGTGAAATGGATGCAGCGGTGGTCGGTCCAGAGGAGTTCCGTGGTGTGGCTGAAGGAGACGTGGGAGCTTGAGGAGAAGATGGGGTCAAGCGTGTGGCCGGCGGAATGGGTCGGTGTTGTGACGAGCTGTCTCAATCCGAGGTTGGCGAGGTTGTCGATCAGGATGGTGGAGTTGCTGTCGTTGTTGTTCTCCAGGTGAAAGTTCAGGTCTCCGAGGAGGATGTAGTCGGTAGAGGTCAGGGCGTGCGTGCTGATGAAGTCGGCGATGGAGTCGCTGAACTGGGGTCGGGGCCCAGGGGGTCTGTAGACAAGGGTGCCTCTAAGGGTGGTGTTGGGGTCCGTGTAGATCTGGAAGTGCATGTGTTCGGCGGTGCTGAGAGTGTCGTCGGTGCTGGTCGAGACCCTGATGGTGTTCTTGTGGACGATGGTGATTCCTCCTCCTACTGCGTTGATGCAGTCTCTACGGGTGATCTTATAGCCGTCTGGGATGGCTATGGCGATGTCGGGTGCGGAGGAGTCGTTCATCCAGGTCTCTGTCAGGAAGGCGACGTCTGGTGATGATGTGTCGAGCAGGTCCCAGAGCTCGACGGCGTGTTTGCGTGCGGAGCGGGTGTTCAGTAGGATGCATCGGAGGTGGTTGAGGTACTTCTTGGCGGGCGCTTCGGTGGCTCTGAGGCTGGTGTAGCTGCAGTTCCGGCAGGTGAAGGGACCATGGGTGTGTTTCGGGGCGGCCTTGAAGCAGTTGTGTGTCCGTCCGGGGTTCAGAGCGTGGAGTGTGGTGGCATCGTATTGGCGTCGGTCCTCGAGGCTGGAGCGGGGGGCGCACGGCCCAGGGGTTCTGGCGCTGGGCACGGTCCAGGCGCGGACGGGCGCAGACGGGCTTGCCTTAGGCGTGCCTTCGGCGCGCCAGCAGCGCGCCCGCTGCGCGCGGCCGCCATATATGGGGAGGTGGGAGGGAGGAGCAGCTGGGAGGCGGGAGGCAGGGGCAGCGAATGGGCAGTCAGGGGGGCGGGGCCGCAGGGGACGCGGCGGCGGGAGTGGAGAGAGGCAAGAAGGGGTACAGAAAGCAAAACTGGACACAGGAAATGGGGGCAACGAGGGGTACAGAAAGCAAAACTGGACACATGAAATGGGGGCAACGAGGGGTACAGAAAGCAAAACTGGACACAGAAAATGGGGGCAACGAGGGGGAACAGAAGGCAAAGTTGGGCTCAGAAAATGGGGGCTACGAGGGGAAACAAAAGCAAAATTGGGCACAGAAAATGGGGGCAACGAGGGGGAACAGAAGGCAAAGTTGGGCTCAGAAAATGGGGGCAGCGAGGGGAAACAAAAAGCAAAATTGGGCACAGAAAATGGGGGCAACGAGGGGGAACAGAAGGCAAACGGGCACCGAGGCAACAAGCAGAGGGGCGAGCTTACCTTGGATTGTGTTGTACTGTACCCTGAGAGCACGTCTGCTGGAAAAGTCTACTTTTTGGATTATAGCTGATACGCTCTGCCGGCACACACGCCACCTCCCACGGGTCCATTGGCTCCCGAAAGAGCAACAGACTATGGATATATATATATATATATATATATATATATATATATATATATATATATATATATATATATATTCACTGAAAAAAGCCACAGGTTTCAGGACGTTATAGTTAGTTGGACATTTCACTCGTACAAAACCAGAGAAATTCGGCAGTTATAGTTAGTTGAGCTAACTATAACTCGCGCCCCCGCAATGCACTGCTGATGATGTCACATATTACATCATTCATGACATGGTTAGTGATATCACTGATGACATCACTGATGACATCTCAAATGACATCACTGATGGCATCACTGATGATATCATCCAGTGACTGTGTGTTTCTGTAAAGTTTAAATATGTTTTATATATATATATATGCCAAGGTGTATTGAAGAATGAGTGGGTGTATAAGAGTCTGAATGGATGATTTAGTAGGTGCGTGACTGACTGTATAAGTGAGTGATTAAATGTGTCTTACTGAATGCATGGGTTAGTGACTAAACTGTGTGAATGTCTGTATCAGTTTGTCAGTTGGTGTGTTAGCGGCTGCAGGGGTTGGTGAGTAGCTACATGAGTGTCTATATGGGTTATTGATTGGTTGTCTGAGTATATGTATGGGTGCCTGAGTGTCTGTGTGGGTGGGTGGGGGATGGGTGACTGTGCATAGATGTGTGAGTGGGTGATTCACTAGGTGTATGGGTTCAAGAGTGCATCTGTGAAGGGCTGCATGGGTGGGTGAGTGTGTGTATGGGTGTGTTGGTGAGTGAATAGATGTCTCAGTGGTACATGTGTGAGTAACTACATATGTGAAAGGCAGTATATGTGAGTGTTGGAGTATATAAATGACTATATGTGAGAGTGAGTGATTGTGAGAGTGGCTGTATAGATGAGTGTGTGCTTGTATCAGTGATTGTATAAGAGAGTAAGTATGTGCTACTATCTATATGAATAAGTGAGGTGGTGTGTGTATAACTGTATAGGTGAGTAAATGGGAGTGTGATTTATTCTTTGCATGACTGACTATGTGTGTGAGTAACTCTATGGATGAGTGGCGGTGTGTGAGCGTCTGCATAGGTGTATGAGTGCATATGATAGTGCTGTATTGATGAGTGACTGCATGTATGAGTGACAGTATGGGTGAATGAGTAGATGTGTGTGTAGACCTAGGAATCAGTGAGTGGGTATGTAGTAACTGGTATTGGTGTGTCTATGGTTTTGAAAATGGTAGTCTGTATTTTAGAGTGGGTGTATCAAAGGTTATATTAGGGTGTGAGGAGGTACATTAGATTATCACGTGGATGATGTCATCAGTGATGTCATTTGAGATGTCATCAGTGATGTCATTTGAGATGTCATCAGTGATGTCATCAGTGACGTCACTGACCATGTCATGAATGATGTAATATGTGACATCATCAGCAGTGCTTTGCAGGGGCGCGAGTTATAGTTAGCTCAACTAACTAGAACAGCCGAATTTCTCTGGTTTTGTACGAGTGAAATGTCCAACTAACTATAACGTCCCTGAAACCTGTGGCTTTTGTCAGTAAATTTCTAAGGTTTCTTAAATGCTAATTTCTAACTATAACTTCCCTGAAACCTATGGTTTTTTCAGTGAATTTCAAAGGTTTTTTAAATGCTAATTTCTAACTATAACGTCCCTGAAACCTATGGTTTTCTCAGTGAATTTCAAAGGTTTTTTAAATGATAATTTCTAACTATAACATCCCTGAAACCTATGTTTTTTTCAGTGAATTTCTAAGGTTTTTTAAGTGTTAATTCCTAATTATAACGTCCCTGAAACCTATGTTTTTTTCAGTGAATTTCAAAGGTTTTTTAAATGTTAATTTCTAACTATGCCTACAGAGGTAGGACATGTGCAGAAATAGGAAGAAAAGCGCAGAAAGAAGCAAGAGAAATGCAGAAAGAGGCAACAGAAGTCCAGAAAGACGAAGAAAGGTGCAGAAAGAAGCAAGAGATATGCAGAAAGAACCAACAGAGGGGCAGAAAGATTCCTTGTTGCAAAGTCATCCTGTGCCCCCAACTTTTTGCTGACTGGTATTGGTCGTAACTGACTCTGACTAACCAGGCCCGGAGCTAGTGCTATGCTGAAAGACACTTAGAATACAGGGAAAACACCTAAATACACTAGGGTACACTATGGGTTGGGGTACCCTTGTGATTGGCATGACTTCCCCTGTAAGGCCCTTGTACATAATAGGGCAGGGGGTTAAAACTACCTCTAAGTCAGAGGTGCAGAAAAAGGCAAGAGTAGTGCAGAAGGACGCAACAGAGGTGCCAAAACAGGCAAGAGAGGTGCAGAAAGAGGCAGGAGGGGTGCAGAAAGAAGGAAAAGAAGTACAGAAAGAAGCAACAGCGGTGCTGAAAGAGGCACGAAGGGTGCAGAAAGAGCAAGAGAAGTGCAGAAAGAACCAAAAGAGGTACAGAAAGAGGCAAAAGAGGTGCAGAAACAGGCAGGAAAGGTGCAGAAAGAGGGAACAGGGGTGCAGAAAGAGGCAAGAGAGGTGCAGAAAGAGAAAAGAGGGGTGCAGAAAGAGGCAAGAGGGGTACAGAAAGAAGCAAGTGAGGTGCAGAAAGACGGAAGAGGGGTACAGAAAGAAAGAAGAGAAGTGCAGAAAGAAGCAACAGAGGTGCTGAAAGAGGCAAGAGGAGTGCAGAAAGAGGTAGGAGAGGTGCACATAGAGGCAAGAGAGGTTCAGTAAGAGGCAGGAAGGGTGCAAAAAGAAGGAAGAGAAGTGTAGAAAGAAGCAAAAGAATTGCTGAAAGCAGCAACAGAGGTGTAGAAAAAAGCAAGAGAAGTGCAGAAAGAGGCAAGTGAGGGGCAGAAAGAAGCAAGAGCAGTGCAGAAAGAACCAACAGAGGTGCAAAAAGAAGCAAGAGCAGGAACAGAAAAAGGTAGAAGAGGTGCACAAAGAGGCAAGAGAGGTACAGAAAGTCAGGAGGGGTGCAGAAAGAAGGAAGAGAAGTGCAGAAAGAAGCAACAGAGGTGCAAAAAGAGGCAAGAGGGGTGCAGAAAAAGGTAGGAGAGGTGCACAAAGAGGCAAGAGAGGTACAGAAAGAGGCAGGAGGGTTGCAGAAAGAAGGAAGAGAAGTGCAGAAAGAAAGAAGCAACAGAGGTGCTGAAAGAGGCGCGAAGGGTGCAGAAAGAGCAAGAGAAGTGCAGAAAAGAGCAACAGAGGTACAGAAAGAGGCAAGAGAGGTGCAGAAACAGGCAGGAAAGGTGCAGAACGAGGTAACAGGGGTGCAGAAACAGGCAAGAGAGGTGCAAAAAGAGGGGAGAGAAGTGTAGAAAGAGGCAAGAGAGGTGCAGAAACAAGCAGGAGAGGTGCAGAAAGAGGGAACATGGGTGCAGAAAGAGGCAAGAGGGGTAGAGGAAGAAGCAAGTGAGGTGCAGAAAGAGGCAACAGAGGTGCCGAAAGAGGCAAGAGAGGTGCAGAAAGAGGCAAGAGAGGTACATAAAGCAGAAGAGATGAGCAGAAAAAGGCAAAAGAAGTGCAGAAAAAAAAGAAAGTTGCAGAAAGAAGCAACAGAAATGCAGAAAGTGGCAAGAGAGGTGCAGAAAGAGGCAAGAGAGGTACATAAAGCAGAAGAGATGAGCAGAAAGAGGCAAAAGAAGTGCAGAAAAAAAGAAAGTTGCAGAAAGAAGCAACAGAAATGCAGAAAGTGGCAAGAGAGGCGCAGAAAGAAGCAAGAGTGGTTTGCACACCATTAGTACCAATTTAACACCCACATTTAGCAATAAGTAACAGATGACCATTCTAGGTTTGCAAAGGGCCTTCCACCACGCTGTAACACTTGTTGCTGCATTTTTGGTAACGTTTGAGCAGTTTGAGCTAGAAACAAGGCTTTTTTGCTCAAATCTGCAGATTAGGCAGCAGATGATGGATTATATGGCTAATGCGGAAAATGTATAATTGTGCCAAAGTCGGTGCAGCCAAACAGTCACATAATTCCAGTGGCCCTGCTCATACCTCTGACTAGGCCCAGAAGTGCTCCTCAGTGATTCCTTCATTTTTTTGTCTCATTGAGTTCATAATTTAGCTTCTATGGAAACGAGGAAGACTAAACCTGAGGTTACCACTCCACAACACAGACTACCATACCACATAATTACTCTCCATAACACATAAACCCACTCTACATAATTCCTATACACTAAATACCACATACTTTCTATCCACATAATTTCACTGCACAACATACCACATAATTCCACTACACACAAAGTACATCCACTCCACTCCAAAAAACATTAGTAAAAATCTTTTAGATTTACAACGCCAATAGCTCTAACTCTTGCAAATGCGAGACCGATTACATTCAAAATGCTTCTTTAACTGGTAGTCACGTTTGCAGAGTTGTGGAGAAAGGGGGCTGGGCCTCCAACCAGCGCTCAGGAATTCTGCTGCGTAGGACTTACAGGAGATACCAGGAGGGCTACTTGGCTGCCATAGTCCCTCAGGAGTAAAGTGGACTTCATCCCCCAATCAGTACTGTGCCAGGAAGCGCATTTGCAGAGTGGTGGAGAAAGGTGAGCGTGGCCTCCGAAGACTTCTCAGCAATCCCACTGTGTGGACTTACTGGAGGTAACAGGAGGGTAGTTGGCCCCCAAGGTGAATCTTGGGGCCAACTACCCTCCTATTACCTCCAGTAAGTCCCACACAGCAGGATTGCTAAGTTCTCATAACAGGCCACGCCCCCTTTCCCCACCACTCTGCAAACACACTTCCTGGCGCACTCTTGGATGGGGATTAAAGTCCCCTTTGCTGCTGGGGGTCCTTAGGCGCCAACTAGCCTACCTGATACCTCCAGTATGTCCCAGATAGTGGGATTGCTGAAAGGTGGACACAGGCCCGCCCCCTCCCTGCACCACTCTGCAAACGTGCCTCCTGGCGCGTTCTAAGTTGGGGGATTAAGACCCCTTGAATACTGAGGGTCCCTGGGGGCCAACTAGCCCACCAGGTACCTCCAGTGCACCACACAGCTGGATGTCTGAGAGTGGTCCGAGGCCATGCCCACTTTTTACACCACTCTGCAAACACGCCTCCTGGCGCACTGCTGTTTGGGGGATGAAGTCCACTTTAGTCCTGAGGTCCTCAGGACACAAGAGGACCTCATCGCCCCACCAGCAGTGCGCCACGAGGTGCGTTTGCAGAGTAGTGTAAAAAGGGGCGTGGCCACATAAAAAAAAAAAAAACAGGAAGGGGGCTGCGCGGCCCCTGTCCAGAGGCCAATTTTGGCCCCAGGGACCCCATCCCCCGGGACATGGCCACATATACATATATTTTACATTTTTAATGGAGGGGGGCTGCGTGACCCCCTCCTGAGGCCTTTATGTGCCCCGATGACCCCAACCCCCTGGGCATTGCCTCTTTTTTTAAATTTATTTATTTTTTTATTTGGGAGGGGGGCCGCGTGGCCCCTCTCCCAAGGCCAATTTCGGCCCCGGGGACCCCGGGGCATGGCAACATATATATATTTTTTAATTTTTTCAGGAGGGGGGCTGCGTTGCCCTCCTCCTGAGGCATTTATCTGCCCCGGGGACCCCATTACCCGGGGCATTGCCTCTTTTTTTAAATTATTTTTTTTTTATTCGGGAGGGGGGCCGCGTGGCCTCCCTTCCCTGGGCCACTTCTGGCCCCGGAGACTGCATCCCCCGGGGCCTGGCCTCAGCATTGGGGATCATGGGGGGAACCCCAATGCCCCCATGGTCCCTGCCGGCTCCCCGCCTTCTGCGGGAGCCGGCATTGCTTTTGGGCAAGGGAAGCTGCTGACATGCAGCTCCCCTTGCCCAAAAGCAATTCTGCTTTGTTTCGTTGAAGCGAGAGCAGGTTTCCTGCTCTCGCTTCAACGAAGCAAAGCAGTGTTTGCTATGACAGGGCGGGAGCTGTGCTCCCACCCTGCCATAGCAAACGGCAATGTCCTGGGGGTGTGCACCCCGGGACATTGCAGGAGCTGGCCCTGGGGGGTGGCGGTCCCCGGGGCCATCAAGGGCTCCAGGAGGGGGGCCGCGCCGCCCCCTCCCAGCATTTTTAAAGCCCCGAGGAGGTGGTGGTCCCCAGGGCCACGGATCTACAACGGACCCCCGCCCTTTATTTAAAATTGCCCTGGGGCAGTGTAGGGAGGGGCAGGACCCCCCCCACACTTATGTATATGTTAATTTAAGCCCAGGGGAGGTGGTGGTCCCCGGGGCTTGGGGGGGCTGTGAGGCCCCCCTGCACATAATTAGAAATGTCCCGGGGAGGTGGCAGTCCCCAGGGCAGCATGGGGGGGCAGGAGCTCCCCCCACGCATTTTTTATCAAAAAGCCCCGGGGAGGTGGCGGTCCCCGGGGCTGCGGGGGGACGCGTGCCCCCGCATATGATAAACAAAGGGATGTGGCGGTCCCCGGGTATGCCCCCACGGGCCCCCACACCATAATTAAGAATTGCCCCCGGGACCTGCCCCACCCGGGGGCTTGAAACAAATGAAGCGCGGGAGACCGCGCTTTGTTTTTTGTTAATATTTCGGACGGATTTGCGCACCCAGCACGAATTCGGCCGAAATTATAAACAAAAAATGCTTTTTTTGGCCCTGGGGGTCCTTGTGGGACCCCCGAGCAGGCCTAGGTGGTCAGGGTGTTTCTAACCTGCCCACCTTTCTTGTTTTTTAAGGTTTTTTCTACTGTTTTCTTGTGACTCGGTTACCGAGTCACAAGATGGCTGCCAACACATTCTGGTTTGGAGTATTGGCAGCCAATCAGAATTAAGCTCGTGCTCGGGAGGATTCGCGAATCCTCCTCAGTGCTCAGATATCGATATTTTTATTTTTTACATTTCTCAGGAACTACTGAACGGATTTACACCATTTAAAAAAAAGAGTGCTTTCTGAACCAAGAGCTATCTTTTTGCCAAATTTAGTGTAATTCCGTTCAGCAGTTCGGGCTGTAGCCTGTTCCAAAATTTCCTATGGAAATTAACATGGGGGAAAACGCGTTTTGGCACCCCCCTTTTTTCTCGGCCCCCGCTTCACGAATCACCCCGAAACTTTCAAGACAGGAGCTGATCTAAGCTAGTAATTAGTTTTGAAAATTTCAGGAAGATTCGTCAAACGGCGCCAAAGATATTGGCAAAAGAAAAAACGCTTTTTGAATAGAAACAAGGTCCTACTGGCGACCGTGTGTCCATTTACATCGATTTCTTCCTACAAGAACATGTTAGAGCCTTGCCATCTTTTATACAGGACACCACTGATTTTTTAAAACAGGTTTACAACTGTCGGTGGCAGGATGACTATCTGTTAATGACACTGGATGTATCCAATCTCTACACCAGCATACACCACAAGGATGGTATTAGGGCGTTAGAACATTTTCTGGGCACTACGGCTATTGAATTTTACCAGCATAACAAAATGTTGATTAGCCTTACAAAATTCTGCTTAGAAAATAATTTCTTTATGTTTCAACAGCAAGTCTACCAACAGATAAGAGGGGTAGCAATGGGGGCAAGCTTTTCTCCAAGCAATGCCTGCCTCTACATGGGATGGTGGGAGGAAATGATTTTAAAATCTATGTATGAAAATATCCTGGCTGATCATGTGATAAAGTGGATTAGCTATATTGATGACGTTTTCGTGATTTGGCAGGGAAGCAGACAGAGTGCATTGGAATTTGTTACCAGTATCAACAGCAATGATATCAACTTGCATTTTACACACAATATCAGTGACAGTTCAGTCTGCTTCCTAGATGTTGAGGTCTTTGTTGCCAATGGTCGTCTTGAAACCACATTACATCATAAACCGACCGCAGGAAACACTATCTTGCATGCATCAAGGGCACCGATTTCAGAGGTGGAGAAATCAACACTTGCCTGACGGAGGTTTTCTCTTGGTTGAACCAAAACCAATTAAAATGTAATCCTGAAAAATCGGAGATCATTTTCTTTGGCTCCCCTCCGTGCGAAGTATGGCATCAGTGGTGGCCGCGGAACAGGTCTCCCCCGGCAGCTTCAGTGAGCATTGTTAAAAACTTGGGGGTAAAGTTAGATGCCCAACTATCAACGAAGGCCCAGGTACAAACAGTGGCCGGCACCTGCTATGGCCTGTTAAAAATGTTAAAATCTTTCTTCCCCTGCTGTCGGATGCCCACAAGAAAACGGTAGTTCAGGCCCTGATTGTGTCACGGCTTGATTATGTTAACATCATGTACCTGGGCCTCCCTGAGTACTTATTGAACCGTCTGCAGGTGGTTCAGAATGCGGCGGCTAGAGCTATCCTTATGGTAGGGCCAAGAGCAGGAATGCCCACTCATTTGAAGTCCCTGCACTGGCTGCCAGTTCGGAAAAGGATTCAATTTAAAGCTTTGGTTATGGCTTTCAAGGCCTTTCATAATACTGGCGCTATCTATATCAGAAATAGGATCCAACATTATGTGCCACAAAGATCCCTTAGATCTTCACAACAGCTTCTTATGAAGATTCCTAAGTTTTCCTGCTCCCGACTAGGCGGCCGCTCGTTTCAAGTGCTGGCCACACGGTTATGGAATTGTCTGCCTTTGCCGCTTAGGCAAGTCCAGGACTTGCTTTCTTTTCGGAAACAGTTGAAGACCTGGTTGTTCCAGCAATAACAGTTGATAGTACTTTTCCGTAACACGATTGGTTCTTTCTCTACTTTTTCTCTGTTTTTCCCGGTCTTGTGGTCCGTAGCGCCGGGACACTCTGTGGAGTAGCCGTGCGCTTTACAAGTACCCTATTACATTACATTACATTACATTACATTACATCAAGTTTCCACCCTAAGCATACCATACATAGTATCCCATATGGGGAAATGCTTAGGGCGCGCAGGATTTGCAGTAGGGATAGTGATTTAATCAAGGTGCAGGAAAACAGCAAAATACGCTTCCTAGCTAGAGGCTATTCGGAACATACCGTTAATACAGCAATGCAAAAAACCAGGGAGCAAAGTAGAAATGACCTGCTATTTAAACCATCCAATAGCAAGGCCAAACGAACTAATAACACACTGCCAGAAGCTAGCAATCCTAGGTTAATCCTGACTTACAACAGACAAAAAGACAGTTTATGCAGGATTATAAAGAAAAATTGGCATCTAGTGTTAAGTGATCCGGTGGTGGGGGATAAACTACCACAGAGACCGACAATAACATTCAGGAAGGCCTCATCTACCAGTGACTTCCTGGTAAGCAGCAGCCCCGAATTAAAATCAGGCACCAGTTGGTTGGCAGCACAAAAAGGATTTATCAGATGTTCCTCCTGCAGGGCTTGCAAATTTGGTATAAGCAAAACATCCTATATCACGCCATTCAAAGCTAAGCCCATTAAAATCCAGAAGCTCCTTACATGCAAAACCGAATTTGCCATCTATGTGCTGGAGTGCTCTTGTGGACTGCGGTACGTGGGCAGCACGAAACTGCAGGTCCACAAGAGGATTCTCCAGCACCTAAGGGCCATTACTAACTCTGATCCAACTTATCCGGTGGCCCGCCACTTCAGGGAAATTCACGGCAATGATTTAGATCAATTGAAGTACTATGTCGTGGACTCAGTTCCACAGCTAAGACGAGGTGGCGATAGAGAGGCAATTCTCAGGAGGCTGGAAACTCGGTACATTTTGGATCTAGACAGCAAAAGCCCACAGGGACACAACACAACCGAGGACCTGTACACATGGCTTTAGCAATGCTTAGTCATGAGGTTAGTCTCCGATTGGTCAGTAACAAATCTGTAATGACAAAATGCGATTTTGCACAAGTCTTAATTAACTGCTGCACTCCACAATCCTTGTATATACCTTCCCTTTTCTGGTCTTAGGAAGACAGTTTATATGAAATCAGCACTTTTCAGCACAATGACACTTTAGATTAATATTGCACTTTATAATATATTGTAAGTTAGCACTTTAGCAATTTTTGCACTTTCAGAAAAAGAAGCACCTTAAAAATGCAGCAGTGAAGAAGAAGGCCCACTTGGGCAGTATCAATACTTCTAAATATTCATAATCATGTTTCTCTGGCTTGTCTAATCGAACATATTTATAATGTAAACATAGCATATGAACCTTGACCTGACAGGTTGAACAGCAGGCAGGTATTACACGGCAACTGCAATTCATTGGGTTTTAAGTGCTTTTATATACATATGTTCTTTTATATTGTGTGGTATATTTATTGTATTTATACAGATATTCTGTCTATTTACCAAGCACATTGTGAGTAAGCTTTTGACCAGATATACAAATGTACAATTTGCCTGCTGCAATGTATCGTGCTATTGGGATTCAGAACGATAGTCTGTTTACCATTTCTGTTATGCACTTGGCACTTTAAATTGGGGAGGGCTCGTGGACGCGTCATGTGATCGAGGCCTGCAAAGGCCGAAACGCGTCATGGCGGCATAGCGCAAAAATAAAGAAGAAATTGCACTAATTAAGTGGAGTCCGTTCCTGTTTTTGGTTCCCGTACCCAAGGAATCACTAAAAGAACAAGGATTCTTTTTTATATATATATATCTGATTTAGGGGTATTAACATATGCTGAGGAGATGGATTTTGTACGGGAACAGAGAAAACAGTCCCTACGACCGCGGAACATCAAAAGTACCTCAAACACAAAAGGAATATCAGAAGGAGAGAGAGACGCAAATGCTGCAAAAGCAAAAGGAAGAGGGCAACAGAACAAAAGGTGGCAGAAGCGCTAACCGATGTAGACAAAACCATCGTCAACTTAACTAATGTGCAGCTTAATGAGGCAGAGAAACAATTGCTTGTTTTGGGTTTAAGTTTCTGTCCTGAGAGCAATTTTAATTATGGAGAGACTAGGGTAGATGTTTTTAAATTCATCAGAAAGCTTAAACTCAGGAAATATTATACCATCAAACGACAATCCCCCAGAGATCTAGATTCACAACAGACAGTAGCAGGCACCAGCAGGGGACTAGCAGCTGGAGATGTGCCACTACTGAAAACTTAAAATCTATTGGGGAGTGAAAGCAACCTAGATGTACCCGAAGCAGTAAGCACTCAAAGTTTGGCAAGTATGGAAGAGGTGAGCATGTCATCCTCAGGGCATAGTCCTTTCAAAGCACAGTCAACTTTCATTCCAAATATGCCGCGTGATGCAATTGATATCTTTCACGATAGAGTCACGGATGAACTTAAGAAACTGTATACCTCATCAAAAGAACACAGTAAGGTTGCTCCCAAGAATAATGCACCATACTTCCAACTGATGAAAAAATTAAAAAATAATTCTTCAGTGATTATTAACAAAAGTGATAAAGGAGGTAATATTGTGTTATGGGACAAAAAGGAATATAAAACGGAGGCTTATCGGCATCTAAACGATGAGGAATGTTATCGTAAAATCCATCAAGCTGAGGCAAAGAAAATCAAGAAGAACTATAAAGATGATCTCAACCAATGGAAAAAAGAAGGCCTTATCAGCAAGGACGAATTTGCATTTTTAAATAATGAATATCCATTAATGCCCACTTTGTATTTTATACCAAAAGTGCATAAAGGGGTCAGTCCAGTACCGGGTAGGCCCATAATATCGGCCAGAAAAAGTAATTTTGAGAATACATCTAGGTATGTGCATTTTTATCCACAAGAGTTTGTAGCTTCCCTGCCCTCGTATATCAAAGATTCTAACGATTTTCTCCTACAGCTAAGTGGGCAAAAATGGTCTAATGAATTCTTGTTTATTACTCTTGACATCACATCTTTATATACCAGTATAAGGCACCAAGATGGCATTAATGCAGTAGAGTTTTACCTCAAAAAAGACCTATTGAACTATATTCTCACAACAAAGTCTTGATAAGCATGATTAAATGGTGCCTGTATAACAATATTTTTACATTTGATGGGGCCATTTTTCAGCAGCTACAAGGAGTGGCTATGGGGGCATGCTTCTCCCCAAGCTACGCCTGCCTGCATGTGGGCTGGTGGGAGGAGCATGTCCTGTGCAAAGAACATCGCAATGCATGGGATAAACATGTGGTGAAATGGTGGCGATATATTGATGACATTTTTGTCATCTGGCGGGATCATTTAGTGAAGCTGAGGATTTTGTAAATAAATTGAATGTGAATAACATGAATTTGCAGTTCACGGCACACATAGATCAAGCCAGTACCAATTTCTTAGACATCAATGTACAGGCCTCCGCAGACTCAATAGAAACGAGTTTATATCGCAAGCCCACCGCTGGTAATACCTTACTGCATGCTAAGAGTTTTCACCCGGCACATACCATCACTAGCCTTCCATACAGTGAATTTCTTCGTATTCGTAGAGCATGCAGTACGGAAGGGGAACTCCTTCACCATCAAGAAGCAGCAAAACAGAGATTCATAGAAAGAGGTTACAACTCTCTCAAACTAGATGCAGCCATGAAAAAAGCCAACAAAATACATAGACTAGATTTATTGAAAGGTGCAAAACATCAAGCCAAAGCTAAGGGCATGCCGAAACAGGGCAGTGGCGAGGATTTCAATACTGACACTACACAGTGCAGATTAATCACCACTTACAGTAAACAAGCTCAAGAGATCAAAGCTATAATCATGAAACAATGGCCTATATTATTAACTGATAGTACCTTGAAAACAGTGCTCCCTGATAAACCTACTTTTACTTTTAGAAAAGCATATTCAATGCACAACGATTTGGTTAAAACCAGTCCAGAACTGGATAATAAAACCAGTTGGTTGGTTCCGAAAAAGGTTTTTTAAGTGTAGCACCTGTCGGGCCTGTAAATTCGGAATCAACACTAGTTCATACACCACGCCATTCTCTTCTACCACCATAGAGTTAAAAGGGCACTACACGTGCAGGTCAGAATATGCGGTTTATGTTTTAGAATGTAATTGTGCATATAAATATATAGGAGCACAAAGTTACAGGCACATGTTCGTATCTTGCAACATCTACGGGCCATCGTAAATTCTGATCCAACGTACCCGGTGGCCCGACATTTTAAAGCAGAACATGGGAACGATCTTAAATGTTTAAAATATTTCGTGATAGACACAGTACCACTAGACAAAAGAGGAGGCAACAGAGAGAAAAGGCTACGTCAATTGGAGTCAAAGTATATTATCGAGCTTGACACTAAGTACCCACACGGCCTTAATACAGGGGAGGACATGCACAACTTTTTATAACTTTTTATAATTTTATGCCTCCACTATCACAACATAATTTTATGCCTCCGTTGTGGTAACTATCTTTGTCAGATGTCTTCACTGTAACATTTTTATCCACTTTGTTTTAAACTGGTTATCATCAAATTTTAGTTCCTTGTGCATGTATTGTATAATGTTTGCCTGCTTCAAGAAGGTATTTTGAATTAATGATGCTTAGATCTCCTCAATACCTGTCAGATGATACTATATATTACCATTGTTTGTTTTTAAGATGGGTTTAAAAATAGCACTGATGTAGTTCCACAATGTAGTTTTGAACTAGTGGCCTTGGTATTCCTTCTGTCTGGTATTTGGTTAGAAAAGTTTCTTACTCAGTGTATATATCTGTCTATGGGGGCTCCCTATGTTAAGCAGAATGTGGCGTTTATAGCGAGTTCTATTTAAATTATAAATATTTTCTCGTCTTTCCGCCATCTGAAACAATGTTTTTATACTCATTACCTAGCACTTTAGACTTTTTTACGTTTTTTGCACTTTGCACATAAGGTGTGCACAATATGATTATACATGAGAGCTATGTTGATGTATCAGGATAGTTGATATGGCCATTTGAGGCCTGTAATTTTTACACTTGCAGTATTTGCACAGATATTTAAAGTTTTTTATCAACTATGTATACATAATATGCATTAATATTTATATATTTATGTGGCGTTTAATATGTTCAAAATTTGATTATTTTTAACGAGTTGATGCAGCTTGGGGAAGTCAGCATTTGTGCCATGATATTTATGAAATTAGATGAAAAATGCCGGTTTCAATTTATTTACACAATCAAAATTGTAATGATCCACTAATAGAGGTTTTTAAGCATGATAGTAATGTTTTAATTACCTCAATGTGTTTCGATGAGCATTGTACAGCATGATTACGCCACATGAGAAAGTGTTTCTTCTAGCTCTACTATTATAATTACAAGCACGGTCAGGTGGTGGTAGTATCACCAATAAAAACTCTACATGCATGCAATGCGATCATGTGACCAAGGGCCAAGAGGCCGAAATGCGTCATGAAGGAGACTTGCACATAACTTTTAATAAATAAAGGAATATCTGGCACCAGCAAATGAAGTTGTCCGTACCTGTTTTTGTGCGTTCAGGGCACAAGGGAGTGTAATTTGATATATATATATATATATATATATATTATATATATATTCTGTATGATATTTATTTGGAAAACATGAGGCTACATATACGGTATCCCCTTCACAACTCTTTCATCATTAGTCTGTTGACATGTCACTATGTCACTCAAATTATACTCCCCCTTCCACTACAGCAAAAAGGTATAGATGAACAGACCAGCCTGTTTCAGCCATTGATGCTTTCACTTTGAGTGTTTGCTTTTTACCCTTGCACATATACATATACATGTAAAGAATACTTCCCCATAAATAGAAATTATTAGACGCTTTCACTTCCACATGACTGGTAGTTCCTATGTATAGTAGGGTTACATCAACTATTTTTATAGCTCTCAAGGCATTTATTATAAATTACAATGTGCATTCCTCACTACAAACCAGTTTTGGTATATTTATCCTATTGAAAATTAGCATGTCATTAGAGTAGCTAGAGTGTATATGCAAATTTTTAGGTTGAGGCCACATCGCCACAGCATTGTGATTGACATTTCAACCACTTGTATCTGTCATTAGAGAACCCTCTAGTAACTACTTGTGGAGCAGCATCTTCCCTATTGGAGTGTGGTACAAGCACCATCAGTATGCAAAAACACTCCTCTCAAATCCAAGAATATTGCAGATGCTCAGCATCCTTCCTGATACCAAGCTCCCTCCTTCTCTTAGAATGAGGTACACAAATGTTTCATTACCGCAGAGGGAGCCTCACACAGCTTCATTCACGCTGCTTTCCCCTAGAGAGAGCTACAAAAAGCAGTAGTAATGCCAGTCTCCTTCAAAAGGCTGCAGTAATGGAGCATTGCAAGGCTGCAGTAATGCCACATGCCTCTAGAGGGAGTGCAAATAAGGCTGCATTAACACTACTCAATTCTAGAGGAAGCTTCACAAGGCTTCACTAACACCGCTTACCCCTCCCACTAAAACATAAACAACCGAAACAAACTATTTGACTATATTGTTCTTACAAGCGAATAAACGCAGCTATAAATAGTAGGATGTGATCACAAACGTAAAAAAAAAACAAATAAATGTTTGAAATCCATAATTTGGACTCATTATTATGAACCAGCGATGGCAAATAATTGATACTATGGAAAACAAGCACAACTGGTTAAAATAGCAAAAGTGTGTATGCAAATTTACATGCTACAGTCACACCCCGTCAGCTTGGTGCAGCTAATTTGAAGCAGTTGCTTTTGACTTGTGCAGCACCTTTAGTAACAAGTGGAACTGCAGCTTTATGAAAATATTTCTAATGCTTTTACATTTGACTAGAAGGGGACACCTAATAACAACCTGTGGAACTGCACCTTCACTAAAGAATATCAATGCATTTGCATTTGACTTGAGGGACACCTAGTAAAAACTGGTGGAACTGCAGCTTTAAGTAAGTATTTCAAAGCTTTTGCATTTGACTTTTAGAGAGCCACCTAGTAAAGACTTGTAGAACTGCAGCTTAATTAAAGAATTTCAATGCTTTTGCATTTGCCTTGTGAGGGACACCTAACGACTTGTGGTGCCACCTTCATGAAAAACAATCTATGCTTTTGGATTTGACTTATGAGAGACACCTAGTAATGACTAGTGAAACTAGAGCTTTGTGTAATAATTTCAATGCTTTTGCATTTGATTGGCGAGGGACACATAGTGACCACTAGTGGAATTGCAGCTTCATTTAAGAATTTCAATGCTTTTGCATCTGACTTGATAGGGATAGCTAGTGATGACTAGTGGAACTGGCTCTTCATGGAAGAAGTTCCAATACTTTTGCATTTGACTTGTGAGGGACACCTAGTAATGACTTGGGAACTGCACCTTCATGAAAGAATATCAAAGCTTTAGTAGAGTAACAAAAGTGAATATGTACATTTTTATGTTGAAGTCACACTACCTCAACTTTGTGAAGGACATTTTAAGCAATTGCATAAAACTCAAGAGGCACATTTAAGTCCAGACAAAGCTCTTGCATTTCCATTGCATCATGCAAGGAGGTACAAGGCAACACAAAGACTTCAGTGAGATTTTTCTAAATAACAAATGGCCACCTTGCATGTCTTTGTATGGCTTAGTAAATCTGGAGTGACGCAAGTAAGCCCGGGCGTAGTTTGCGTAGTAGCACTTCACGTAGCTACGTGAAGTACAGCTTCAACTACACGTAGCTATGCAAATTGCGTAGTGCGTAGCTGTGTGCTTGACTGCACTGTACAATAATTACCAAAAGCAAACTTGTACAGTGCAAGTTAAGATAAAATAAATATCTCTGTCTTTATATGCTAAAAATGCATATAGTCATTTCACTAAAGTGAAAACAAAAAGTTAACAAGCAGTGAGAGAGGTGATGATTTTGGTATCCTCACTAACTTAGGAGAGAACCAACAACCAAGCAGATGTCTTGAAAACAAAAAGCACATCTTATTGAACGATTCCTCCTAGGACCACCCCAAGCACAGTTATGGGCAAAAATACAATCCCAACCAAAGGCCCTGCAAAGCATTATGGGACGAGATTAGCAGTGGGCAGTGAATATTATAGTGTCCAATATCAAAATAATTCTACAAAGAGCTGCAGTTCAACTAGTCGTCACTGGGTGTCGTCCCTCAAGAGTGAAATGCAAAAGTATTGAAAACCTTTCATGAAGCTTTTGCATTTGACTCGTGAGGGACGACACCCAGTGACGACTAGTTGAACTGCAACTCTTTGTAGAATTATTTTGATATTGGACACTATAATATTCACTGCCCACTGCTAATCTCGTCCCATAATGCTTTGCAGGGCCTTTGGTTGGGATTGTATTTTTGCCCATAACTGTGCTTGGGGTGGTCCTAGGAGGAAGGGACCACCATTGAATCGTTCACATGATATGCTTTTTGTGTTCAAGGCATCTGCTTGGTCCTCCCCCTAGGTTAGGGGGACTCCAAAATCATCACCTCTCTCATTGCTTGATATGTCAAAATTCATTTTTGTGAATTGGTTATATGCTTTTTAGCATAAAAAATTGCTTTATCAAAGCATTTGAAGGAGTTTGTTATTATTATTAAGCCTGGGCGTAGTGCTAGCTGTGTGCTTGACTCACTGCACTGTACAATAATTACCAAAAGCAAACTTGTACAGTGCAAGTTAAGATAAAATAAATATCTCTGTCTTTATATGCTAAAATTGCATATAGTCATTTCACTAAAGTGAAAACAAAAGCAGTGAGAGAGGTGATGATTTTGGTATCCTCGCTAACTTAGGGAGAGAACCAAGCAGATGTCTTGAAAACAAAAAGCACATCTTATTGAATGATTAGGTGGTGGTCCCATCCTCTTAGGACCACCCCAAGCACAGTTATGGGCAAAAATACAATCCCAACCAAAGGCCCTGCAAAGCATTATGGGACGAGATTAGCAGTGGGCAGTGAATATTATAGTGTCCAATATCAAAATAATTCTACAAAGAGCTGCAGTTCAACTAGTCGTCACTGGGTGTCGTCCCTCACGAGTCAAATGCAAAAGCTTCATGAAAGGTTTTCAATACTTTTGCATTTCACTCTTGAGGGACGACACCCAGTGACGACTAGTTGAACTGCAGCTCTTTGTAGAATTATTTTGATATTGGACACTATAATATTCACTGCCCACTGCTAATCTCGTCCCATAATGCTTTGCAGGGCCTTTGGTTGGGATTGTATTTTGCCCATAACTGTGCTTGGGGTGGTCCTAGGAGGAAGGGACCACCATTGAATCGTTCACATGATATGCTTTTTGTGTTCAAGGCATCTGCTTGGTCCTCCCCTAGGTTAGGGGGACTCCAAAATCATCACCTCTCTCATTGCTTGATATTTTATTGTCAACATTCATTTTTGTGAATTGGTTATATGCTTTTAGCATAAAAAATTGCTTTATCAAAGCATTTGAAGGAGTTTATTATACTCCTGCTACGCTACGTTTATTAGTACAGTTATTCACTCTGCTACGTGCAATTTGAGTAGTGCGTAGTAGCACAAACTTTGCATGCTTCGTGAGCGTAGCAAAGTATTATGCCCAGGGTTAGACGCAAGGCACCCTAAGTCATTGCCTTGCATTACTCTGCCCTGGGAAGGCATTCCATGGGTGAAGCGTGGGTGTCCCACGCATCCACTCATGGATTTTGGTTCATTCCCAGATTTACTAAGACTCGTAAACTTGGGAATGCGTCAAAATGCTACACCTTCCCAGATGAGGCGAAATAATATAAATATGTTTATTTCATCTTGTATTTTCATCTTTCTATGTGTGCTGCCTCAGAGCCAGGATTATTTTGTGCAGGAAGTAACACCTTCCTGCACAAAAATAATCCTGGCTCTAATGCAGCGGCCCTTGCTCCATGGTGCAAGGGTGCCTGTGTTGGTACTAAGATGCACTTAGCGCGCCAGTGCAGAGGGAGAGCAGGAATGTGCCATATCTTAGTAGATATGACACATTCCTGCCCTCTCCCTGCAAAACACCAAGTTGTCTTGCTGCCTTGAGAGAACTGAAAGTAAATCTGCCTCTTAATAACAACATGAGTGTTAGACCTGGCCATTTTTGCAGGTTTATCCCTAATCTTTTTGCCTTTTGCCTCCTATTTTTCTGACCCTGTTTTCATTGGCTATAGGACTCTGGGCACTTTACCACTGCTGATTGATCAGTGCTAAAGTGCATATGCACTCTGTGTAAATTGTGATAATGATTGGTTGTCCATGATTGGCATATTTGATTTACTGGTAAGTCCATTGCAAAGAGTACTGAGTGTACCGAGGCCTGTAAATCAATGCTACTGGTGGTCTTGCAGCACTGGTTGTTGAACCCACATGACTAGCCCTGTAAATGTGTCTCAGACCTGCCACTACACTGTCTGAGCCTGCAGTTTTTAACTGCCATGTCGACCTTCCCTTTTATTACATGTAAAGCATCCCCCAGTTAGACCCAAGGTATTCCATGAGCAGGTTGCAGTGTATGTGAAAGGTAGGACATGTGCTGGTGTGTTTTGCATGTCCTGATAGTGAAATATTGTGCATTTCGTTTTTCACTATTGAAAGACTGTCTGTCTTACAAGTGTAACCTTCCATTGGGACAGAATAGATAAATCAAGTTTAGGCTCTCTGAACTCAGAATTCAATAATACGCCTTTTAGTAAAGGTGGTTTTCAAATTGTGTGTTTTAAAATGCCACTTTCATTTCATTTTCATTCGTAGCACATCGTCACGTGAAAGTTTCTGGTTTACACCTGTGGGGGCGTAGCAGGGTTTAAATACGCAGGGCGTATCACGAGTACACTTTTGGCTAATTGCATGAAGACCGTTTGAAAAGCCACACGCGGCTAACAAACATGAATGCTCATATTGAACATCTGCGGCATTGTGAGTACACGGGTTTGGTTGAGGGAGGCTCACGGCACAAATATTTCAGAGCACGAGTCACAACTTGGGGTTTTGGGCATTTCTGTATTGAGTTGGGCTGTTGATTAAGAAGTATTGGCTCAGCCACATGTACGCTTAGGTTTTATGATTGACACGCTTTGGGGATTATTACATTATTTTAAGCATGGCACTCGCAGCGTGCTCGCATGAGGGTTAGACGTAGAAGAATAACCAGTTTGTTTAACCCTGAAGTTTACATGATCACTTATATGATTACTAGCATGTTGTTTAAAATTGTTTATTTGATGTTGATGGGTTTATTCTTACATTTTAGTTACCCCCGAGGAAGGGCTCAAATAGCCCGAAATGCATTGGGTGTATTTTCGTCTTGTCGCCCAGGATGTATTGTATATTTCCATCGTGCTAATTGGCAAAGCTCGGATGAGCGTGTACATTGGCGTTTGAAGCTTGGACATACATTGCCTCTGTAACAAATTTGGATTATTCTAAAAGATTTATGATTAAAATGGATTAAACATGGTTTACTTGGATGAGTTCGTAGAGTGATTTGCTGACTCGCATTTCTCGCAGTGCAACTTGAAGGGTGCATGACGATGCACCGATTATTTTCACTTTTAGAAAGGGGGCATTTTCTTGCTTTACCATTCTGTGTGCCTCTGCCTCTTTGTGTATTCACTGTCTGGTTTTGGAGTGACAGGAGCTGGGGGTGTGCATTCACTCTAGACAATCACAAGGGGGTTGAGGTGTGTCCTGCCTTTCCTGGGTGACTCATTGCCAGGCTGAATAGACCTTTCTGCATTTGGAGTGGTGGGAGGAGTTTCGCTAGCACCTGCATAGGCTGTGTCTCCTTTGCACAATGCTGTCTACACCCCCTGTGGTCAAGCTGGACCAGGGAGGTCAGAACTGGTTTGTACTGAGCTCAGAGACTCTGAAACAAAGACTACAATGAGAAAATGGGGGATAAGTATGAGACCTTAAACCCCAGAACTTTAGATCACTTCTGGAAACAAGAAGACCCTGCCAAGAAGAAGAGCTGAAGAGCTGTGTGAGGAGTGCTACCCTTCCTGGAGTGTGAGGGGTGGGTTGGCCTGCAGTTGCTGCTTCTATCTGTGGGCAGAGGGAAAGGACTGACTCTTTTTGCCCTGCTGTGTTATCCTGCTTGAGAAGATCTCCAAGGGCTTGTGTGTGCTTGTCTCCTGTTGGAAGTCTCAGCGAGATAAAAGACTTCAAAAGATTCTTGCTAGAGCTTGGAGTGCTGTCCCTGATGTGTGTGGGGTGGGTCAGCCTGCAGTTGCTGCTCCTGTCTGGAGCAGGAGAAGGACTGGACTGTTCTTTACCTTTTGTAAAGGAAAGTGTGTGAGGAGCACTTTATTTTTAAGCCCAGCGTTTGAGGAGCGCTGTTTCTGCCCCCTGCCGCTTGATGTGACCAGTGTGTGTTGAGCGCTTCTGGGTTTGACCGGCCAGCCTTTAGGGGTGTTAGGACTGTACCTGGCACTGCTGGGAATTGAGTGTGGTGCTTGAAAACACTCAAATACCCTTTCTCCTCTATAACCAGCACCCCGTTGAGACGGGCACTCCCCAGTGCCCCCAGGGCACAAGCAGGCACCCGCTCTTGAGATCCTGGTGATTCATGCAGCAGCGCATGGTGCACACTGACTCCCAGCCTTGTGCTCCCTTTGCTGGTACCTGCCACATTGGGCTGGAGTCCGCATCACGGTGCGGGCAACTGGAAAAATTCTTGCGGTACCCGCGTTTCAGGAACATGCCCCCAGAAGAAAGCCTGGATTTCACAAGCCTCCTGCGTGTTCACAGGAGGCTGCATGGTCTTTACAGTTCCCACAGTGGTCCGTGAGGCCCATGGACTTCGGACACACTGTCACTCAGGGCGGCTTTACAGTGCTGAGGCGCTGCATTGGCTTCAGCAGCAGAAGTGTTGGGCACGTGGGTGACCCGGCGAGGTCCCTGGTGGAGGCCGATTGGCCAGAAAAAACTGTTGGTGTTTGAACATTATGAAATTTCCATTTCCCTACTGGTAGACGCACAGATGCTCCTGCGGCCTATGTGGTACTCTTACAGCAGGTTCCTTGGGTACTGTATTTCATGTGATAAACATACAGGGTCTTATGGTGAATGGTGATACGTGACACATGCCTCATGTACAGAGTGGTTATGGTTTTGTGGTGACATATGGTGATATGGACATGGTTATGCTGTGGGTAATTCTGCTGTATTTTATGTATGACCTAACTGCTGCATTTCTTGTCCTGATGTTATGACTTATGTCATTTTATGCCTTGCAAAAACAGGATTAAGCCTGGGTGGTGAACTCCGCTCTGTTCGTGGAGTTTGCAGAGTTTTTAGGACTCCGCGGAGATTGCGGGGTTCCAAAAAACTCACGAGCTGAGTTTTTTTCCCCGCTCGCACTCACCAATGGTAAGTTGGCAAGCGCGAGCGAGGAAAATCCAATGCTAGACCACTTTCCTGCGAGATTTCTCAATGTGGGCAGTCGCGAATGGTCTCTACCGCTCACGATGAGAAACCTTCCGTTTGCGTTGAGGAAGCTGCTGCTCGAGTAGAACTTCTACTCGAGCGGCACAAAGAAGCAGCGCCCTCTTGCACTGCGTGAGATGCCATTCGTGCTGACACCCAGCACTAAAAATCAGTGCAAACGGCGCAAGGTAACCCAACCCACTGCTCCCGGAACTCCGCGTAGCTTGGCAGAATTTTTCTCTCACTACGCAAACTCCGCCCAGGCTTAAACAGGAAAACGAGTATCATGTTAGGGGTTGCATTTACATGCACAGTGATGGTGTTTTCATGATGTGTGCAACCTATAAGTAGTTTCTTTATTGCACTACCTATGATGTTATGACAGTTGCCTAGTTGGCAAAAGATTTATGATTAATGTGATTGCGGTCTATGTGCTTATATACAATACATGAGATATTTGTATATACTGCTGTATGGAGTCTCTTTTGTGTTTTTTTCTGTTGTGTCACTGGTGTGTGTGTGTTGCGGAAACACGTTACACATTACCTCTTGGATAAGCCTGACTGCTCTGCCAAGCTAACAAGGGGCTGAGCAGGGGCTATCTTGGGTGTGTAACTCCCTTACCCTCACTAGAGTGGTGGGTTCTGCCTGGCTTAGGTGCATACCCTAGCCAACCAGAAACCCCATTTCTAACAATAAGTTATTGCAGCATTTTGACAGACTTGTTAAACAGTTGCTTCTGACTTGAGAGTTACATTTGGTAAAGTTCTAAAGGGCTGCAGTCTTGTTAAAGATTTCACACTGTGTTTTTCAGATTCGGAAAGGACATCTAGTAATTACTTGAGGTATCTGTAGCTATGTGAAAGGGCATCCCAACTGGCTTTGCTGATGCTTGTTTTAGTTTATTGGCTCAGTTAGACAAAATCTATTTACCCTAGGTGAGCTGACTTTGTGCAGGGTATAGTTTTGCATCACTGCATTGTTATTCCCTGTAAGCCAGAAGGCCTATGAGGCATGTTGCTCCAGGGAATCGTTTTCCTCGCTGCTAACCTCAGTGACAGCAGGGAATTACAATGGACGATTCCAGATTAGCTTCATCCTCATCAGTGGCAGCTCACAGAGGGAATGCTGCGGGGCGGTGGGGCGGGGGAGGGGCTGGGTGGGGGGGGTAGTGGAGTCTGACATACAACGGGCAAGAGTAAAGTAAGTAAATAAATAAATAAAACTATTTACCTTGCGCTCGCTGCATCGCCAACTTGGCGATGCAGCGAGCGCAAGGTAAATAGTTTTATTTATTTGTATACTTACTTTACTCCTGCCCGTCGTATGTCCGACTCCACTACCCCTCACCAGCCCTTCCCCCGCCCCACCGCCCCGCAGCACTCCCTCTGCGAGCCACCACTGATCCTCACCCTTCCCCAATGCCTGAAATCACACCTTGGACTTCCAGCATTAAAGAAGGGAAAAAAAGTAATTTCTTGGGCCACAGTATAACCTTCGCTCCAATATAGGGCCCCATTTTGAGCAGTTTATATACGTTAAAACTTTTTCAGCTTCACATACAACTGAACTTGCACACTTTATTGAAGAAATATGCACCGTTGTGTACCTTCAAGCTACACAACTTTGGGCAGCTCTCAATAGTGCAATATTACATTCAGATTGCAAGATTTTAATGAAAGTCTTTAGCTACACAGCTAAGAAAGCTTTACCATAAATTGGTCATACTGGAGAAGACACAACACATTGCTGGCAGACTTCAAATATTCATTTTCTTATGGATTAGGCCAAGCTTGCCAGCTGCCTCATTCGATTATGTGTTTGGTTGTGGAGAAAGCCTTTGATCTGGTGGATTGGGAGTTTTTCTAGAATGCTCCAGATGCTTTGATGCTTCAGTCCAAGTTATTCAGATGTCTCACTCCTCGTATTTCAATTCAACCTAGGAAATGAACTGTAAAAAGCCAGAAAAGGCCAACAATTCATCAATGCACTTGGTGGGGCTGCCCACTGTCATCGGTGTTGTTGTCTTTGTGTACAGATTTAGGGGCATGCAAAGTATTTACTTTACATAGGCAGACATATTCAAGTGAGACTCCTAAAGTTGTCTGATTTCAGTGAAGGTAATGGTTTAAGCGCCCATCCTGAAAGCAGAGTCGATATCCTGCTGCCAGATGTGGTTCTAGCAGAGCGTCTAAAAACAGGGTGACCACATTTTTATTTTCATTTGGTGGGACAGATTTCGATTGTGGAGACAATTTTGCTTGCAGACACACTTTGCGCGTGCAGTAACATTAGAAGATTTTTTGGGGGGGAGGGGGAGTATGAGTTGCTGAGTTCATTAGCAGTTTTTGTTCCATCATTCCTTCTACTACGAAGTCAGTCCCTAATGTCATTACATTTTTACCATGACGAACCCCCTGCACAGTTTTCAGCCTACATTTTTTTAAATAATGCTCTATTGAGTATTAACCATGATGAGTCTGTATACATGCGTCATCTCTACCACAAATCAGTGTAAATAAACTTAACTGAATATCGGAATTTGGTTATGCAGATAAGTATTCGCACCAGTATTGCAGAAGTCACAATCAAGGCCGGTGAACATCCAGGATAACTGCACACCTGGGCCGCCTGATCCTCCACGAGAATAGCCTGTGCCAGAATCACATCTCTTGGCCATTTTGCAGAACTTTATCTGAACATTTTCTTTGGTACCACAGCAGCTACCCCTCGAGCATCAAAACTCTCCCCCGTACACCACAGCCCGCAGCAACCCAATCCATCAGGAGGGATCACCCGTTAGTCCATCCTGGTAAAGTCACTGTGAATCATATCCCCGCTCGTGCCAGTCAGGGTTTCTCAAACTCCATCTGGACTCCAAAGGTAACAAGGTATTCTCGCATTCAGCTCTATTTCTTGTTTCTGATTCTCACTTGGCCAAGATCAGTGTTGTCCAGCTTTCCCACTCATTGCTATTGGCCCCTTGCCAGGATCAAGTCGAGATCAGCAAACCTGCTTGTAGCTTTCTTATTTTTCGGTCAGGGATACAGTCCCAGGATGCAAACATAACGGATCCGTATCAATTGTCTGTATGATGGCTCGATCCTCAGCCTGCAAAATCTCCCTTTAGTACCTCACAATGGGGCAATCCCAAACCAAGATAACAGCCCCCGTCTGCCCATCACATCTGGGACCTATAATTCAGGTTGTTGATGCTTCTAACAGCTTGCCAATGTCAGCCGTCATCAAAGATATTGCTCGGGGTTCACGATCCGCTGCCACTGGACTAATAAAGATTGAGGTGGCGGTGAGACAGTCACCCAAAAGCATCCTTGCGCCATTAGGTCCAGGCCGCGCTCCCCCAGTTTTCATCCTAGGTCAGGAGCAAGACCTCTGACCTCCTGGTCAGGGAACTCTGCTCTCCCCTCGCGCAGCTCTGTCGTTGCCCGCTGCCTTCCAGCACCCTCTGTCCTCAGGTAGGTGTTCGAGGCCCTCCTCCACCCACAGGCTCCTGCCTGCGCCTCATCCCTGGCGGTCCAGTGGGAGAGCCTTGCTCTTCTGCTAATCCGCTCGGCCAGCCGTCTCTGTCCTCTGTTTCTGTCTGTCTTTTCTGTCTGTCTGTCTCTTTATTGTGCATTTGTTGTGTCTTTGAATCTTTTCTCTCTTTTTTCTCTTTATTGTGCATTTGTTGTGTCTTTGATTCTTTTCTTTTTCTCTTTTTGTGCCTTGTTGTGTTTTTCCTATTAATCTTTTCCCCTATGGTGCCGTTTTTCCCGCTGCTGTTGCCCCCGCGGCCCCTCCCCCCTGACAGTTCCCGCTTCCGCCTAACTGCGCTCCCTCCCCCGTCCCCTACTTAATGGCGGCCGCTGCGTGAGCAGTGGAGCAAGACCTCTGACCTCCTGGTCAGGGAACTCTGCTCTCCTCTCGCGCACCTCTGTCGTTGCGCCGCTGCCTTTCAGCACCCTCTGCCCTCAGGTAGGTGTTTGAGGCCCTCCTCCACCCGCAGGCTCCTGCCTGCGCCTCATCCCTGGTGGTCCAGTGGGAGAGCCTTGCTCTTCTGCTGGTCCACTCGGCCAGCCATCTCTGTCCTCTGTTTCAGTCTGTCTTTTCTGTCTGTCTCTTTATTCTGCCTTTGTTGTGTATTTGAATCTTTTCTCTCTTTTTTCTCTTTATTGTGCATTTGTTGTATCTTTGATTCTTTTCTCTCTTTTTTCTCTTTTTGTGCCTTGTTGTGTTTTTTCTATTAATCTTTTCCCCTATTGTGGCATTTTTCCCGCCGCTGCTGCCCTCGCGGCCCCTCCTCCCTGCAGGTTCCCGCTCCCGCCTCCCACTGCGCTTCCTCCCCCATCCCCCACATAATGGCAGCCGCTGCCCGAGCAGTTGAGCAAGACCTCTGACCTCCTGGTCAGGGAACTCTGCTCTCCCCTTGCACAGCTTCGTCGTTGCGCCACTGCCTTCCAGCACCCTCTGCCCTCAGGTAGGTGTTCGAGGCCCTCCTCCACCCGCAGACTCCTGCCTGCGCCTCATCCCTGGTGGTCCAGTGGGAGAGCATTGCTCTTCTGCTGGTCCGCTCGGCCAGCTGTTTCTGTCTTTCTTTTCTGTCTGTCTCTTTATTGTGCATTTGTTGTGTCTTTGATTCTTTTCTCTCTTTTTGTGCGTTGTTGTGATCTTCCTATTAATCTTTTCCCCTATTGTGCTGTTTTTCCCGCTGCTGCTGCCCCGAGGCCCCGTCCCCCTCTGCTGGTTCCTGCACCCACCTCCCACTGCGCTCCCTCCCCCGTCCCCTACTTAACGGTGACTGCACAGCGGGAGCGTCGCTGGCGTGCTGAGGGCGTGCCAATGGCAAACAAATCTGTGCCCGTCCGCGACTAGCCCGCAAACAGCGCCAGGGACCCTGGTCCCCCAACCACCCACCGCTATGACTCAGCTGCCCTCCACGCACTCAACCCTGGAAGGAACACCAACTGCCAGATGTCGACACCGAACACCACCCATGACCAGTTCTCCTGCCGACACTGCCGACAAACCTCCACCAACCTCCAACCCCCCCATTGCACCCGAACCCCTGAGGTGCATCCTCCTCAACGTACGCTCCCTGCACTAACACGCAGTAGAGATCTGGGACCTCCTCGACACCCTCTCGCCAGGCGTCGCCTGCCTCACGGACACCTGGACAAACGCTACCTCTGCCCCTGACACCGCTACTGCCATCCCTGATGGATACAAGATCGAGAGGAAGGACCTCCCCAACCACCCAGGAGGAGGATTCACCATCGCGCACAAGAACTCCCTCCTACTCACCACCTCCAGCACGAACCACTCCTCGTCCCCCACGGAACACCTCGATTTCCAGATCCAGACCAGCCCCAGAACGACCCTATGCGGCACCCTTGCCTACAGACCTCCCGGACCATGAACCACATTCACCACAACCATCACCATCCTCATCGCGCCCAACACCATCGCCTCCATGGACTACATATTGCTCAGAGATCTGAACTTCCACCTTGACAACATCAGCGACCCCAACTCCACCGCCCTCCTGGACAACCTCACCAACATCGGACTGAAACAATTCATCACCACCCCTACCCACAAGGCAGGACACACCCTCGACCCCATCTTCGCAGGAGGAAACAACATCCACTTCAGCCACACCACGCAACCCCTCTGGACGGACCACCACTGCGTACACTTCTCCTTCGATAAAACCACCGCTCACAAACCTACACCATGACTTACACGAAGGAATTGGAGCAAGGTCTCCGAGGAGCACCTCAACTCCACCCTCAACCATGATCCCCCTCCCACCACGACCGACATCAACTCTGCAGCCAACGAACTACACAGATGGATCACCAACTGCGCAGACAAGCTCGCCCCCCTCCTCAACTCCGACAGACAGGGCCCCACGAAAGCCACCTGGTTCACCACCGACCTCCGAGAATCCAGACGCACCTGCAGACGTCTTGAGAAAGTATGGGGAAACAGCAGAACCTCAGAAGCTCGGACAACCTACAAGAACACCATGACGGAATACCACCAACGCATCAGATCCACCAAAAGGACCTTCGTCCAGGACAAAATCCTCGCCAACTCCAGCAACTCAAAGGAACTCTTCAGCATCATTCAGGAATTCACCAAACCCCCCAGCGAAGCCTCAGACATCACTCCTTCCCAGGACCTCTGCAACAAACTCGGCTCCTACTTCCATCTCAAGATCAAGTCCCTCTACGACAACTTAAACGAACAGACACCAGACACTGAAACCACACCTACCTCCATCAGCACCAGCCAGCCTACCATCTCCACCTGGACCCCGGTCACCACCGAAGACACCGCCACGACCATGAAGAGCATTCACTCAGGATCCCCCACAGACCCCTGCCAGCCACACATCTTCCACAGAGCCGCTGCCGCCATAGCACCCGAGCTTCAACGCACCATCAACGCCACATTCGAATCCGGCACTTTCCCCGATGATTGGAAACGCGCAGAAGTCAAGCCCCTCCTCAAAAAGCCCTCCGCAGACCCGACGGACCTCAAAAACTAAAGACCCATCTCTCTCCTCCCCTTCGCAGCTAAAGTCACCGAGAATATTGTCAACATCTAGCTCACGAACTTCATCCAAGCAAACGCCATCCTCGACTCTTCCCAATCCGGATTCTGCAAACCCCAGCACCGAGACCGCCCTCCTCACCACCACAGATGACATCCGCAAGCTCTTAGTCCAGGGCCACTCTGCAGCCCTCATCTTACTAGACCTCTCTGCAGCCTACGACACCGACTCCCACCGCACTCTCACCGGCATACTCCATGATGCCGGCATACAGGGAACTGCCCTCGACTGGTTCCGCTCTTTCCTCACAGGCCGAACCCAAAGAATCAGACTCCCGCCTTTCCTCTCTGAATCCACAGAGATCAACTGCGGAGTATCCCAAGGATCATCGCTCAGCCCCACGCTCTTCAACATCTATATTGCCGCCCTCGCAGCCATCATCAGACAGCATGGACTCAGCACAGTATCCTATGCCGACGACACCCAGCTCATCATCTCCCTCACGAAGGAACCTGACACCACCAGACTCAGCTTCCAGGAAGGAATGAAAGACGTCACATCCTGGATGAGCAGCAGCTGTCTGAAGCTCAACTTGGAGAAGGCAGAAGTCCTCGTCCTTGGACCCACCCACTCAGCATGGGACAATACCTGGTGGCCCACTGCCCTCGGGGACCCCCCGGGGACCACGCCCGGAACCTCTGCATCATACTCGACTCCTCACTCACCATGAACCCACAGATCAACGCCGTCTCCTCCACATGCTTCAACACCCTCCGCATCTTTCGCAAGACCTTCAAGTGGATCCCCCTCCAAATCCAGAAAGACCGTCACCCAGGCACTCATAACAAGCAGACTCGACTACAGAAATGCTCTCTACACCGGAATCAACAAATCCCTGCTCCGAAGACTCCAGACCATCCAGAACACCACTGCCAGACTCATCCTCTGCATCCCACGACATGAACACATCACCCAGCACCTACAAGACCTCCACTGGCTCCCCGTTGAGAAGAGAGTAACCTTCAAGCTACTCACTCATGCCTACAAATCCCACCACAGCACCGGACCCCAATACCTCAACAAAAGAGTCTTCTTCCACGTACCCAAGAGAAACCTCCACTCCGCCGACCTCGCCCTCGCCAAACCCCACGCATCCGCAGAGCCAGAGTGGGTGGAAGAGCCTACTCCTACATCACGGCAAAGACCTGGAACGAGCTCCCGCTGAACATCAGATGTTCCCCCACTCTGCACACCTTCAGGAAGAGCCTCAAGACCTGGCTCTTTGTCTGAATCGGAGCTGCATGCCCCCCCCCAACCTCAGCACCCTGAGACCCTCACGGGTGAGTAGCACGCTTCACAAATCCCTGATCGATTGATTGATTGATTGATCCTACAACGTTATGATTTCATCATATTTCCGTGGCTACAGTTGACATGACAAGTAATGGCCGCTTGCTCCCTACTGTTCTAGTAAAACATAACTTAATATTTAGGCTCAAGTGCTCTTTTTATTGTTAGATTAAAGCCACTGTTAGGATGTGCAGAAATATAAAACTTCCAACACATCCCACATTGATGAAAAGTTTCTGCAGTCACTTAATTTCCATAGATAGTAAATTGGTCACATTTATTACAACGCTACATTCTGCCTGAAGTGCAGTATAAAAAAACTATATAAATAAATGAATTAACTCTGCAGTTTTTCCAGCCATTAGCTCAGTGTAGCTAATGTATAGACTTTAGATGCACATCCATTTCCTGATGGTCCCAAGTCCTCTTTCCTACTGTTGCTCAGATTCCTCTCTATTGGCTAATTTGAAGGTGCGAAGACACCCTGTCCCATTTTTATCATTTTTTCATGCAGTGCAAAGCAGCAATCCACCTTGCTGCACTGCACTGTGTGAAAGGGAAAGGGCAGGAATGCACCGTATTTAACATTATTTGGCACATTCCTGTCCTCAGGGACGCAGCTTGGTCAGTAAGATTGGGGGGGTTGTGAGCTTCAGATTTCCCAACAATCACGCTAGCACATAATGTTAAAATTCATTATATGACAAGCAAGATGCATGACATGGGCTTAAGGGGAAGCGGAAAGGGAGAGGAATGCGGATTAGTAAGGGTACTAAGTGAGAAAACCACATTATTTTGTGAAATAACCAACATTTTCTAAGTCTTTCCAAACAAAAAGAGAGTGTGTGTGCGTTTTTGTCTGTTTTTATAAAAGTCCTGGTGACATACGAATACCCAACTGAAAGCACCTGTACCCAAATATTTATCACAGAATTCATTTATTAGGGCGGATGTAACACCTCAAACACCCCCCCAGAAGCTACGCCCCTGCCTGTCCTTTCCTAGCGCAGGGTCACTTTTGGCTGCCTAGAGATAATGCAGGCACCCATACGTCATGGTGCAAGGCTGTCTGTGTTGTAGACAGGATTGTTTTTGCGCAGGAAGGGACCCGTTCCTGCACAAAAACAAACCTAAGGGGTATTTTCCTCTTTGTACATGTGCTGCAAAATGCAGCACACATAAAAAGAGGAACAAAATGAAGAGAAACAAAGATATTTCTCCTCATTACACCTCACCTGTGGAGGCATAGCATTTTGATGTATTCCAGGTCTACTAGTAATGATAAATCTGGGAATGCGCCAAAATCTATGGGTGGATGCGTGGGAACACCCATGCCCCACCCATGGAATGCCTCCCTGGGGCAGAGCAATACAAGGCAGTGATTTGCACTGCCTTACGTTACTCTAGATTTATTAAGCCATGCATGGTCACACAAGGTGGCCTTGCATGGCTTGATAAATCTCACGTAGGTTTTGCTTTTCCCTTGCCCTCTTGTGTGGCACAAAGGTGACGCAAAACGTTGATAAATCTGATCCCTTGTCTCAAACTTACTAAAGGTTTGCGCCTGCGATCATGTGAGGCAAGCATTACCAAGTAGTGCAAACAGGTGCAACAGATCAGCTTTCATGCACAAAAGCTCTTTTGTGCTGAAAGTTGACCCTCGTGGTGCACCCAAACCCATTTGTGCGACCCCCTCTTAATGTATGCAAGGAGAGTGTGCCTGGGTCAGACTAGTGTAAAAACCTTAGTTTTTAGCACAGAGCAATGTATAAATAGGGGCATATTTATGAGCCCCTTGGCGTCACTCTTGCACCATATAACATGGTGCAGGTCCGACGCAAATTAAAAATAAGATTTATGAAGCCGCGCAAGGCCACTTTGCGTGGCCCTGAATGGCTTCATAAATCTTGAGTAATGTAATGCAGCGCAAATCACTATGTTACATTAGCCTGTACCAGGGTGGAATTCCCATGGGCGTACCGTGGGTGTTCCCACACACAATCAATGGCTTTTGAGGCATTCTCAGATTTACCAGAAGTGGTAGACCTGGGAATGCGCCGAAAATCTACTCCTCCCCAGGTGAGGCGTAATGAGGAGAAATATGTTTATTTCTTCTTATTTTTTCCTCTTTCTATGTGTGCTGCATTCTGCAGCACACAGTAAAAGAGGACAAAGCTCAGAGGATTGTTATTGTGCAGGAAGGGACACCTTCCTGCACAAAAACAATCCTCCTTACAATGCAGGCAGCCTTGCATCATGGTGCAAGGGTGTCTGTGTTGGCACTAGGCAGCCAAAAGAGTGTCAGCACAGGGAAAAAGGCATGAATGTACCATATTGCCGTAAATATGGGCATTCCTGCCCTTTCCCTGTCACGCACTGCCTGACTTGGCTACAAATATGGCCCTCAGTTTGACCTGGTTTTGCCCCAGAGCCTAAAAAGCAGACGCAAATAAGGATTCAAGCTGCTTATCACCTAATAGACCTACCTATAGCATGTGTGCTTTACCCTAAGCACAGATCTAACACGTTTGGCCCCTGTGCTGTTGTCTGATGTCGTATCTGAGAATTTGTAGTGGAGGATGTATTTTCCGTACAAATCCTCGGCTAGATACACCTTCCTGACATTTGCTCAACAGAGTGAAGCTTAGTGTCACGCAGAACAGTGAGATTTAGGTGAGCATCCACCATGATGTCATTGACTGGTGACTGATACTAAATCTGGTGCTGCACAGTTTTCTGCCCTTTACACAATGCAGCACTGATATTTTTCACACAGTCCTCCGTTGCGTGAAGGACAGTACACCTGGGTCCTTGTGTGCTGCTGCCCATCCCATGCACTTACCAGGTAAACGCATGCTACACATTCAAAGGCACTCTGCACAGAGCTGGGACCCCCAGTGGGCATGATCTCTGTCTCATGCTCCATGATTAATGAGCCACTCTGACCTCAGCGAGTTCTCACCTTGCATCCTCAAGGACGAGCAAAAGTTGGGACATTTGGCATCCTGCATAAGTATGGTGCAGAATGAGGAACAGAGACCTGAAATGCAAGAAAATCCAGCCACAACGTACTGGTGGCAACCGTAGGAAATCCTGCTGTGAGCATGCAACTTCCGCCTCTCTTAGGTTTGAAGTGTCAGCGAGGGGGGCAAGTGGTGGTGCTTTGGGTGGCAGACCAGGCAGAGGGCAGAGGATGGTAATGAGGTGCTGTGGTGCAGGCAATGCTTTTTCAAATGGGATGGGGAGGGCACAGTAGGGAAGAGGACAGAGTAGGACCAAGGTGCCTCGGAAGTAGAAACATTGCAGAGAGAGGCAGCGGGCCCACATAATGAGATGGAGACAGCGTCAAAGACATGCCACACCACTGTGGCACTCATCAGCAGTGGAAATGAAGCCATTTTTTAAAACTTTGCTAGCCTCACCCTTCACGAAAATTGCGAACTTAAAAAAAAGCGAATTTTTGAGTTGGATACTTTGTACACCACATGTAGGGGTAGATGTACGACTATTCTGTTTTGTGTGTCACAAATTGTGATTTTTTGTGACTTGCAAAACAAAATTTACTAATGTGTCTCAGACACATTTAGAAATTCCCAATGGGATCAGAAATTACCTGCCTCATCAATATTCATGAGGCAGGTCGCAATATGCAACCCAATGAGAATGGTGCTACAATCACAGGGATGGTGGCCTGCTGGGGACAGCAGACCACCATGCCTGTGTTTGCGTTTTAAATAAAGCAATGTTTTTCTTTTTTCAAATGCAGCCCATTATCCTTAAACAAAAATAAGATATGTTTAAAAAAATAAATGAGAAGTTCTCTTTCAATTTTTTTAAGGGCAGGCAGTGGTCCGTGGGACAAGTGCCTGCTCTTAAAAAATATTTTCTCATACATTCACAAAGGGGACCCCTTCCCGTTTGCGACTGGTTTGCCACCTACTTGAAGTAGGTGGTAACTGTGATTGTTTTGCAAGCGCATTTGCGGTCGCAAAACAATCGTACATACCAATGCGACTCACTATTAGGAAAGGACCCCTTGGCACGCACTCACAAACCCTATTTTGCGAGTCGGTAATAGGTTACCGACTCTCAAAATAGGGTTTGTACATGCTACAACCCTTTTTAGCAGTCGCAAATGTCCTGATTTTCTGTTTACAACCACTAAAAATGGTTGTACATCTGGCCCATAGAGCACAAGCCAAGGCAATAATAAATAGCTGCCAATTAGAGGGTGCGTCCATAGCATGCAAAGTTAGCTGAGGCTGCATGTAGACGTCATTGCGCTGCTTCTATGGGCCAAAGAGGAGAACGCTAAAGAAGCATGAAAGAGCGCTGCCAGAATTGCTTTCTTTTCAGGGTGCAGTATGAACACCTCAGGACAATAGAACTTCTGGGTGTTCATGCCGTGCGTTAGTCTGTCCATGCTAACCAGGCATCGTTTATGCAATAGTTGGGGTGGCCTACTACAAGCGTTGACTAACAACAACATAGCTTGAACTATAACACTCTTCTTCAAGATACTGATAGGGAGTTGATATGTGACATATTTTGCCATTATCTTTACTGAGGAGGATCAACGTAATACAAGTTCCAATATTATTACCATGGTTGATTTTTTTCATTACAATCTCATGTTACTTTTCTTTAAAAAAAAATCCAAAATTTCAACATTATGTTTAATGGCTTTATAAAGAATGTTGAATTAGTAGAAGGATATAAAATATTGGTTTGGAAGTGGACACTCAGATTTTGGGAAATATTATCATAGTGGCTCAATGATTCTTCTTAAATGACTTATTACACCTGTTATATGTCTGGTTTTGGTCCCCACCGGACTCACAAGTACTGAGTTCTTTCAGCCCTTGCAAGGCTCCTCATTCAAATTTTAGAACCTAAAAAAATCAAATATATATGTGCTGAAGGGCACAATTTAGCAGAACCCGGAAATCGTATGACAATATCTAAATATATTTCGGAAATCACATACATATTAAAGATCTGCTGGTGCCGAGAAGGCAAAACAAACTCAGATATACAAGGTGTTTAACTGCCAAAAACACATGGGGACCTAGGACATCATCAATATTTGGAAGAAGAAATATAGAAGTATAGAATATAGAAGAAGCTTCGTATAACCAAGGGGTTTAATTTCTATAGGATGCCATTCATTACAAGCACTTTTACATTACATCCCTGAATGTTTGACTGGACAATGCTGACAGTGATAGAAGAAGCTATATGTGAAGCGGCTTTTGAGGACAAAGTTGTGGCTATGTACTAAACAGTTCAGAATGGAGGACATACCTTATGGAATGATCCAACTAAGTGAAATGCTATTATGTACAACTTAGAGCAAAGCGAATAGGGCTCAAAACCTTGTTTTGCTCTGTGGTATAAAAGTATTTGGGACATTGACTAATATATTTTGAACATATATTGATGAGCGCTTTTATTGAATGTATTGGGAATTATAGCTTTGCGTTTGATTATGATTTATTTCCTATGTGCATGATCTCACAGACAAAAAAAAAAAAAAAAAAACATGTATGTATCACTGGGGGGCATATTTACAAGCCCCTTGCTCCACCGGAGCATCACTTTTTTTGACGCTCTGGTGGCGCACAGAGCAGGCCCATATCTACAAGGCCACGCAAAGCTACCCTATATGGCTTTTCATGGCCTTGTAAATAAAGTGTAAGACCAAGCAGCGCAAGTCCCTGCATTGCCTTACATTACGGCAGGGAGGTGTTTCATGGGTGTTGCTGTCGGTGTTCCCACGCAACACCCATGGATTTTGACACTGCTCCAGATTTACAACATCGCGTGAATCTGGGGCAGCATCAGAAACATATGCCTGACCAGAGCAGGCACAACGAGGAGAGGTGTTTACATTTCTCCTCGTTTTTTCCTCTTTCCATGTGTGCTGCCATCTGCAGCACACATATAAAGAGGAAAACACCTTTTGTGATTGTTTTTGTGCAGGAGGGTACCCCTTTCTGCACAAAATCGCAGGAAGGTACCCCTTCCTCTACAAAAACAATCATGCCAACAACACAGACGTGCCTGCGTTGGCACATGGCAGCAGTTTTTGTGCCGGTACTGGTTGAAAGGACAGGAATGCACTGAATCTTGTAAATATGGTGTATTTCGGTCCTTTCAAATTGGCGTAGGGTAGTGCAGCAAACTGACTTATGGTGCTGCCCTACGTCAATTCTTTGTAGCTATGCCCCTAAATACAAATCGGTATAGCGAATGTAGCCATATAATTTTGGAGAAGCACATTGATAGACTGTATAGTGATTCTTAACTACCCGATTAGCTGGACGATCAAGGTTAAAAATATTCTATGATGTTTGTTTGCCACCTGGCGACATGTGAGGCTCCCAAGTCAGTTAACAAACATCAATGCAGCCTTGCAAGCTTTGCAGAGTGAAAAGCTTGCAATTTAAAAACATATAAATTCAGATTAAGTGACCCATTACCACAGTGGAGCGCAGCGAGTGAATTGGCACTACTTGATAGTTGTTCGTAGTTATCTGCTCCATATGAAAAATCCATCCTAATCAAAGTCTCAAATCCCGCCCCTTTCCAGAACTGTCCCCAGGGTCTGGTGATACTGTTTTTCCTGCCCAGTATTGCTAGGCTATGCAGATGGTACATACAGGAAAAACAGGCTGACGTGCTTCATAAAGTCCACCCTAAACTAGGTAGACCTTCTGATGCTGTGTCAGCCAGTGGTAACGTGTATTTGAGGATGTGGCGGAGTCAGTTGTTGCTCCGCTCTCAAAAACACAGCACTTTCCCACTGGTAAAAGAGACAGGTGAACAGAAATGTTGGTGGATGTGGCATCCACTAATTATTGGCTGATGAACGTTACTAGCAATCTCTCAGATGTCTCCAACCTTTTCTGTAGTAAGAGCTACTTATGTTCAATGAAAATCTTCCCGAACTACTATTGCCATTATTTTGTTTTTTAAGAGCAGGTGTGAGGCTCAAGGGGTTTACGTAACCGGGACAGGACCCTTATTCGGTGCTCCAGAAAATATGACTGCCTGTCAGTTGGCAACACCCCTACTGTCCACCAGGTTATTATGAAGGTAATTCAGGAAATGCAAAAACAACAATTGATGGACAGAATGCAGAACAATGTCATACATTCACCCCAGTACAGAGATCTGGGCCTAAATCCATCGTTTTTTTTGCTCACCATGCCATTCCAGTTTGAACCCAGCCATATGCAAATCAGTCTTGACCCTGTGCCCCATGGGAACAGTCCAGCCCGAACTGCCAGGCCAGGTCCTCCCTGGACTGGAAACAAGCATCCTAGGACCGGTTTCGGGTTTCACCCTCTTCAGCCAGGATAGCTTGATTCCAGTGGCATGGAGAGCACGGGACCCACGCCTGGGCATACCCGTCCCACTCGGGTGACAAATGCAAAAACAACAATTGATGGACAGAATGCAGAACAATGTCATACATTCACCCCAGTACAGAGATCTGGGCCTAAATCCATCGTTTTTTTGCTCACCATGCCATTCCAGTTTGAACCCAGCCATATGCAAATCAGTCTTGACCCTGTGCCCCATGGGAACAGTCCAGCCCGAACTGCCAGGCCTGGTCCTCCCTGGACTGGAAACAAGCATCCTAGGACCGGTTTCGGGGTTTCACCCCTCTTCAGCCAGGATAGCTTGATTCCAGTGGCATGGAGAGCACGGGACCCACGTTGTTTCCGGTCCAGGAAAGACATGGCTTGGCAGTTCGGGCTGGACTGTTCCCATGAGGCACAGGGTCAGACTGATTTGCATATGGCCATGTCTGAACTGGGGTGGCGGAGTGAGCTAAAGAATGATGATGGATTAAACCCAGATCAGTTGACTGGGGGTGAGTGCTTGCAATGTTCAACACTCCGTCCATCATCCCCTTTGGTTTTGCTATGTTCGCCCTAAGTTGGCAGGGTATGCCCAGACGTGGGTCCCTTGCTCACTTTGCCACTGGATTCAAGATAGCCTGGCTGATGACGGCTGTAAGCTAGAAACCGGTCCCAGGATACTTGTTTCCGGTCCAGGAAAGACATGGTTTGGCAGTTCGGGCTGGACTGTTCCCATGAGGCACAGGGTCAGACTGATTTGCATATGGCCATGTCTGAACTGGGGTGGCGGAGTGAGCTAAAGAATGATGATGGATTAAACCCAGATCAGTTGACTGGGGGTGAGTGCTTGCAATGTTCAACACTCCGTCCATCATCCCCTTTGGTTTTGCTATGTTCGCTCTAAGTTGGCAGGGTATGCCCAGACGTGGGTCCCTTGCTCACTTTGCCACTGGATTCAAGATAGCCTGGCTGATGACGGCTGTAAGCCAGAAACCGGTCCCAGGATGCTTGTTTCCGGTCCAGGAAAGACATGGCTTGGCAGTTCGGGCTGGACTGTTCCCATGAGGTACAGGGTCAGACTGATTTGCATATGGCCATGTCTGAACTGGGGTGGCGGAGTGAGCTAAAGAATGATGATGGATTAAACCCAGATCAGTTGACTGGGGGTGAGTGCTTGCAATGTTCAACACTCCGTCCATCATCCCCTTTGGTTTTGCTATGTTCGCCCTAAGTTGGCAGGGTATGCCCAGACGTGGGTCCCTTGCTCACTTTGCCACTGGATTCAAGATAGCCTGGCTGATGACGGCTGTAAGCCAGAAACCGGTCCCAGGATGCTTGTTTCCGGTCCAGGAAAGACATGGTTTGGCAGTTCGGGCTGGACTGTTCCCATGAGGCACAGGGTCAGACTGATTTGCATATGGCCATGTCTGAACTGGGGTGGCGGAGTGAGCTAAAGAATGATGATGGATTAAACCCAGATCAGTTGACTGGGGGTGAGTGCTTGCAATGTTCAACACTCCGTCCATCATCCCCTTTGGTTTTGCTATGTTCGCCCTAAGTTGGCAGGGTATGCCCAGATGTGGGTCCCTTGCTCACTTTGCCACTGGATTCAAGATAGCCTGGCTGATGACGGCTGTAAGCCAGAAACCGGTCCCAGGATGCTTGTTTCCGGTCCAGGAAAGACATGGCTTGGCAGTTCGGGCTGGACTGTTCCCATGAGGCACAGGGTCAGACTGATTTGCATATGGCCATGTCTGAACTGGGGTGGCGGAGTGAGCTAAAGAATGATGATGGATTAAACCCAGATCAGTTGACTGGGGGTGAGTGCTTGCAATGTTCAACACTCCGTCCATCATCCCCTTTGGTTTTGCGGTAATTCAGGAAAGACAGGCCGTGCCTAGAGAATTTGTAGTTTATTATAGGAACAAATGTTCCAAAAATATCTTTTACGTATTTGATATACATTTAGTGAGATCATCAGGATTTTAACCTGACATTCCAAAGTGCAGCCGGCACGCGTTTCATTCAAAGTGGCTGGCACGCCTAGCGCTTTCTCAAGGCTGATAGACGCCATATGTACATACATTATATACAAGTAATCATATAATGCCAAATGAAAATAAAATACACAAAGATATTAGGACAAAACATAAGACAATGAAAATATTAAGAATACAATTAACAAAAAGTACATATCAGGGATAAAGAGAAAAAATAATGAGAAAAAATAAAGTCAGGAAGCAAAAAGGAGAACACATAAGAAAGTAGGTCAGGCTAGAAAAAGTTAGGAAAAGAGGGTGGGGAAGAAAAATGGTTACAGGTTCAATGTTGTTTTTTAAATAACAGATCTCATATTACATAGTAATTTTTCTGAAAAGTCACATGAAAGATTGCCAAGATGTGCTATATTCCTGACATATTCATGGTTTATTACCAGTAAGAAAGTAAACACTGTGATAATAGAATGCATTATTTAGATCCAAGAAATCTGTGACCAGGAGAGAAAATGCAAATAGCTAAAAATGCTTAAACTAGCTTAAAAAGGCTTAGAAAGGAAAAGCGTTCCAATCTATTTTGATTAAAGAGGTAAGGGAAAGAGGTAATAGCAAGATTAAGTAGCTGCCCCAGTATTGGGGTACTGTGTAAAATGAAAAAAAGTAATAGTCAAGGGTTCAAAGACTTCTCAGAGCATCTGAGTATAAAGCATCAAAAGAGCACTCCTCTGTGGCTGCAGTCCCTTGGACTGACTGAGAGATTCATGAGTACAGTAAAGAAAGCTGTGAAATGTGCTACACTTGAAAAGCTCAATTTACAATTGTGTTAAACTCTACATTGCAAGCTTACCGTTCAACACTTCACTCGACCACCGATGAAAGTATGGCAACATTGATGTTTGGGAGGACAAAGACAACCAAGATATCCCAGTGGACCAATCAGAGAGAAAGAGATGAGAATGCAACTTGTATGAGGGGCTTGGTTCAGAAACATAAGATGAAAACATATGCTGACCGAAGACGACGTGAAAAACATTGTCTTCCAGAAAGGCAGATGCGGAAAAGAAAATCTGATGCTCCCTTTGATGCAGAACCTTTACAAGTGGTGTCAATGAAAGGACACATGGTGAGTGCCTAGTGCCTTGAAAAGTCTATTACCAGAGACTCTTCTCACTTTCGGCGTTTGATTCGTATTTGACCAGATCTCCATGGGGAAGGAGAGACTGACTCTGAAGCACCCGTGACTGCTGCTGCCTTTTCGCCATCCCAAAAGCTCTTGGATCATGCTGGTGGCAGATCTCAACTTCGCATGACACGTTCAGGTTGAGCAATTACAGTGTCAAAGAGATTAATTGAAGAGATTTAAATGTATATATGTGTATATCTTTTGTAAAATTGGTACGTTTTTGTTTAACAGAGGGGGAGATGTAGTGTCTTGCGAGTTTACAATGACGGAACCCTTTTGGCTCCTAATGAACTCCTTAGAGCTATGACGTAATGAATATAGTGTATTGCAGTGAAGGCTTCTTTAGAATGTTAAGTTTGCAGTTACATGCAGATGAATAAAGATGTGTGATACCAAGCTCCGTGTGTGGCATAGTCATTGGCGGGTACCCCAGCTGGGAAGACGCTACAACCTGGTCCCTGTATCCAGCCCACGCTCCATCGCAGTCGGCCTGAACTTGTGAATTTCACCCAGTGAAGCACAACCAGATAACCGTAAGTTGTGCTTTTTGGCACTATACTTGCATGAAGTCTCTAAAACTGCATATCTCAAGTTCTACTGGTGTTTTTTTGTCATTTTGGTGTCAAATAATTTATTACATTTTCTCAAATTTCTAAATTGGTGTGGGACTTTTCTTGTGTTGTGTTTCCACTTTATTACTGTTTGAAGCGTTTCATAAATACTTTACACATTACCTCTAAGTTAAGTCTGAAACGTTTTGTGCCAAGCTACTAGGAATTGTGGCTGCTACTTGAGCAGCGTTTCACCCTCCCTCAACCAGTATCACAATTTCCAAGACCTTGCCTGTGGCCAGACCCTGCACCTCACACACCCGAGAAACCATCCGCGGCTGCATATAGCCAACCCTGCATACAAACTAGGCAAGGGTGGTTAACCACACCTGATCAATGGGAGGGATTGACAAAGCCTTTGGTCAGTGTCCATATGGAGGTTGCGTGGCTAACCCCTACAGCTCATAAAGGTTAGCCTATAGAGTTTGCCCTTTGGCCATACCTTCTTTCTTCAGATTTGCGATTCCTAAATAGGATTTGTAAATTCCAGTCAAGCTTCATACTCTGCAAAACCATGACAACTAAAGTGGCCAATGTTAACCAAAATCATGAATCTGAAAATTGAACTGCGAATCCTGTCCATTTTCACTTTTTTTTTTTAATGTGCCTTTTGAGTCTCTCCATACTATGGCATGGGGTTCAGGGTGTGCCCATCCTGCCCACTAATGTGCCCTTTTACTTTTTACTTTAGGACACATGGACTGTGTGCCGCAACCTGAAATGGCTGCTGCGAGAGAATATTTTCTCTAGCACAAGGGAATCAGATCTCTCATAACCATGGTTCCTACAAAAGGTGTGATGAGAGAAAAGACTTACTTGCCCAATCAGACACCTTTATTTTTTGAGTTCTTGAATTCAGGAATGATCTGCAAATCCCAAACAGCAGAGAGATAGACATGTGTTAACCCTTAAAAGCCTGAGCAGCAACTTTTATAAACGGTTCTATCTCGAAAACTACTGAACAGATTTACCCTAAACCAACAAAATCAGGCTTTCTGTGTTTTATCCTACTTTCATGCCAAGTTTATCGTAAATTCATTTAGTGGTTCGGGCTGTATCCTTAATTAAAAATTCCTATGGAAGATAAAATGGGAACCATTTTTTCACCTCTTACCTTTTTCCCTTTACAACAGACCTTCATGAAACTTAGAATGCAGAACCCTGGCTGAATACGCCAAGTGATTGCCAAATGTTGTACAGGTCTGTCCATGGAGACAAATGCTATGGGCAAGCCATAAAATGCAAACAATCTATAGGTAAATCAACTGAATGGAAACTGTAAGTGTCACTGTGTAACACACACACGTGTGTTGCACAGTGACAGTATGTGCGTGTGTGTACAACCTTAAGTGAAGCTATCAAAGGAATCTCAAGGCGTAGATCATTTCCTTGTCTACACTCAACAATTAGTAAACAGCTGAAGAACTGATGTGCATTGCGAATGTATAATCACCTACAAGGACGTTTTAAAAGAACGCATGTTTTGTAATGTTTATGAGGCTCTACTTATTGTGATGAATTGATTATTTGTGTATGACTCTGAGCTTGAAACAATAAATGAATGGCTGGTTGCCACACCTGATAAATCATTTGGAATTCCAGATACTTAAGTGATAGCGGTATGACTGCAATAAGAATTGTATTTGTTTATTATTAATAATATAACACGAGTAGTGCCTGATAGGGCTATCTTATGCACTAACAGATTGGATATCCGTCACCCGTTGAGAATGCGCTTCAGGCATTTTCCAATCCCCTTTCTCTCATGAAGTTACAGGGGTTCCTCTAAGTCCAATACAGTCTAAGAAAAGAGCACACGTGCAGGGTGTGGGTGGAGGGTGCAGTGTGGCTGTGACTGGTTGTGCGGGCCTGGGGTTGCTGCTAGCCCTGCATGCAGAAGAGCAAGATGCCCTGCTCGCCTGCTGCTCATTTTCTCAGGGGCGGAGTCAGATCTGCCCCCGCAGGCAGACACACTAGGGGGTATATGTTCAAGGAGTTAACGCCACCAGAACGTCAATTATTTTGACGTTCTGGTGGAGTTAACTCCTTCGCCTTATTTGCAAGGCGGCGTTAAGCCACTTTTCGTGGCTTAACACTGCCTTGTAAATAATGCCCCTATTCACGCAGCACTTAGCGTGAAAGGGACGTGCAATGGGTGTAGCAGTGGGCGTTCTTCAGCAACACCCATTGCTTTTTGACGCTGCCCCATATTTACAAGGTTTGGGGCAGCACCAAAAATAGGACCAGGAAATACCTGGTCTTAAACAGGCAATACAAGGAGAAATGTTTTATCTCTCCTTGTTTATTACTCTTTCCATCTGTGCTGCATTCTGCATTATTTTCGTAAATATGGCACATCCTTGCATTTTAAAATTGTTGGAGTGTGGCGATACCAATTTTGGAGTAACACCGCGCTCCGCCAGTGTATTGTAAATATGCCCATAGGAGCCCACTTGTGCAGAGGCTGAGAAGTCCCACGCTGGAAGCGTGAGGTGTACTTGGGCCCTTAACCTTGAAGAGATGCTAAAATGGAGAAATATTTACCTGCATGGGTTTGAATAACCTTGAAAAGCTATTGTTTTTTGGAGGTGCTGAATGGCCCAGGAGCGCTCTCCATTTGGGAAGGTTCTAAGATTGGGCAGCTACAACATATAAAGATGTGAGGTGACATAAATGGATATACAACTGTACAAAGACTATAAATGAGGTGTGCTCGCATGCATAGGAGCAAGGAGGACCCTACAGAGTGGTCCATGTGTGAAAGTGCGGGTGCGGTTCCCTTGTAGTTACAAAAAGGAGCCACTCACAGTTTCAACTGGTGTCGAAGGACACAACCAGCCTAGTCCTCCAGACCAAGCTGGTGGTCGGGCGTCCCCAGGATCATGTATGGTCCCCCATGTCCTCTCTGCTGGCCTGAAAGTCAAGGCACAAGGCGGTCCACAAGTGTTAGACTCGACATCCTAATGCTCCTGGCTCTGGGGTGATGACAGGTAACGGAGGTTGAAGGTCACTGTGTCTCCTTCTTTGTGCCTTTAGCTGCCATTGTTTGGTACAAGACTGGCACAAAATTGTTTTACGATGTACCTCCAAACGGGTCTGAGGGCCTCTAGGTGTGACACTACATCCCTCAATACAACCAGCACCTAAGTACAAGGTGAATCAGGTCATTGGCAGGTTTAAGTGAATGTCTGTGATTGCAGGAGGGATCGCAGCATGTGGTCAGGGTCTTCGGATATAAGACGGGGGAGGGGGTCTGACCCGCTTCTCAATCACTGACCACTGCAGTGGGAATGTTCTGGCGACCCCCACACCCAGATCTGTGGGTATGTTCTGCTTAGGAGTGAGTACCACAGAACGTCTTGAAATGGATGGGTTATGGTAAAGTACATTCATCTAGTGCAGCTTGGGGTGACTAGCGTTTCTGACTCTTGACAAGGCCAAAAAGCCGACATCTCAAAATCCACCTGAGTGTCCCTCGTCTTTGCATGTGGGTATGGAATGGAGGGTGGGCTGCTGTACTTCTGTAACTGACGAGTGTAAGTATGAACAGATTCTAGATCTCGTCTGCTAGACCTCCACAAAGCCTGGTGAAGGTCAAGGATTGGATGACTCCCATACAGGTGAAATTGGACTTCTCCATAGTTGATACGCTCAGCGCACAAACAATGATTCACTGGCCTCAGCTCAGCATCAGTGGAGCAGGTGTGCTACTCAAGGGTACGACCTGAGAGAGGGTTGGTTTGGAGCTTCGTGGGCAAGGGAGTGCCCCTCTTGGGTGCAGGGTGAGAATGCCAGCAAGGTTGGGTCTATGAGTAGATGCAGGCCTACACATTTAGATGCCTCGACTTATCAACTGGGGTGCATCTTATCCAGTTCCTTGAGCAGTTCTGTGGTCTCTGGGGGCTAGCATGATCCTGACCTGAAGTCTGCCGCCCTTCTTTTACTGAGATGTGCTCCTTCCAGGCATGAGCTTCAGACATGTGGGTAATTTATAAAATGTGGTAAAGTTAAGGTGGTAAACATTTGGTGCATCATTGAAACCCAGAAGGTCTTGGAACGCAGGGGGTGTAACTGAGAGTGTTACATTAACAGCAAAAGTGAAGTTACACTAGTTAATCTGTTTTTCTCTGTGCAACCACAAGGCCTATAAGCATACATATCACTTATGTCTCAGGCAGTGGATTGTAACAATAATCCTAAAATGCTACAATTTGCTTGTCCTTTGGCATAGGTTTCTCTGCAGACTCAGTTCACTAGTGGCAGCTCTGTGGACTCAAGCCACTACTGCAGAGGTAATGCTCAGAGACCTCTAACCCTCTACCCAAAGGTGAACTTGATTATAAATTATTCATAATGAGGGGGTGCTGCTGGTTCGAAAAAGAAAACTGAAAAAGAAAACTGAAAAAGTCTACGGCCACTAGGTTACAACAGAGCCTCCACATTCTAGTGCTAATAACGAGGTCACCAGATGCACAGATGCATGCAGGAGATTCGCAGAAACTCAAAGGAAATTATGACTTTTCAGTGACGTGGACACCCATTAGTCCAGGGACATGCACTGGACTGGATTTCGCCCTACAGGGGCATTATACAACTTGGTTTAGTGTTGGGTTACAACCGGACTTTATAACCAGGAAAACTGTATCCTTCCGCATGCTGGCATCTGTAGTTGTGAGATCAAGAGTGCCAGCTTCAGGCAATGAAGCCGCTCAAGCTCTCTAGAGTAACCCTGGGCGGTAAAATCCGCTCCGCTCGCGGAGTTTGCGGATTTTTGGCAACTCCGCGTTCCGCGTAGAACGCGGAGTTACCGAAAACTCCGTGATCCACGGCGTAGCAGAGGTCTTCCCTTGTTCGCGCTTTCAAAATGCGTTTTTGCGCGTGCAGTAGCGACTTACCGGGATCCCTGCGTTCGCCGATGAGTTTTCCCATCTGTTCGCGTGCGCCACGAGATTTTGGTAGCCGGCCGCGCGATCCCGCGAGAGTGTGCGATTGCGAACACGTCATTTGGACGCGCCATCGGACATCCGCTTTTGTGAACAGGAAATACGCATCGCGATCGAGCGGGACAAGTGAAAAACAAGATGGCCGCGCCCATTGGCAACCGCATGGGCAAGTTCGCGAGATATTTCCCCCCCAAGCACGCAAACAGCGTCCCGAACACGCAATACGCGTTCCCGAACAGGAAAAACGCATCGCGAACGGGCGGAACAAGCAACTCCGCATGCTCGCGGAAATCTGCATAGCTCGCAGAGTTTTTTACCACTTCGTGGAACTCAGCGTAGCGCGACTCCGCGAACTCCGCCCAGGGTTTCTCTAGAGGAGCAGCGAGACACTCTGGGGGCAGAGATGCACCCCCCCGACTAGTCCAAAGGCCCTCTTCAGGCAGCACTGCTGTCCCAGGGTCATGGGCTCAGACTGTGGGGTTGAATTGCAGGAGCCATGTCAAGGGGCGGTGCAGGTTTGCCAGCAGTTGTATTGCTTCCGGTGTCCCGGGTGCGCCATCTACCAGTTAGTGACGCAGGTGTGTCACAGATGCTTCTGGGTTGGTGCAGGTCAGCTGGGCTGCAGGACCTCATCTCTCCTTGGGCAGACTCTCGTGCAGGTCCAGACATCTGGAGCCTGGCCTTGTCTTTGGTCCTTTGCTCCAGGATGTGCAGAACAGTCCCTGTTATTATAAGCACTGAACAGCAGGAGGGCCCTCTCAAGAGGATCAAGGCGCCAACCTAGCCCCTTGAGAGGGAGATCAGAACGGCAGCTCCAAGGCATGGTCCCGCATGTGATCTACTCCTCTGGGCGTTGCTGCGGAGCTTCTTTTCGAAATCTCGGGGTATACAGAGTACTGGTGCCAGGGGGAGGCTGAGGACACAATGGAGGTGGACCACGAAGGCCCCCCAACCAGTTCCAGCCACTGCATTGCCCTGGACCAGGCCTATGGAACGGAAGTGCTTTGCAGCTCAGATGCAATACTCTTGCAGGCACTGGAGCTGCTTGGAGGACAGTGAAGCGAGAACAGCCACCAGGGAAACGGCCTTTACAACGTGGGCTGAGCCACGTGTGCTATTTCCCCACAAGTGTAACCACTCTTGCCTAAACCATGCATCTGACCTAACCACGCACATGCCTGGTTAAGGCAGATAATACTCTAGTGTCCGGATGGGCGGGAAGAGGAAGATGAAGTGTCGGCACAGGAAGCACCGGGTAAATGGGGTTGGGGCCGGGTTTAGGGGGTAGTTTTTAGGGGTGGGTCAGGTTTTAGGGCTCAGGGCGGGGGGGTCGGGTAGTTCTTGGAAGGGGGCAGGGTTTTAGGGCTCAGGGCCATGGGGGTCGGGTAGTTTTATGGGCTGGGGCCAGGTTTGGTGGGGTAGTTTTTAGGGGTGGGGTCATTTTAGGGTTCAGGACGGGGGGGTCATGGAAGTCTTTTAAAAAGAGGGCAGGGTTTTAGGGCTCAGGGCGTGGGAGGGGTAGCTTTAAGGGCTGGGTTTAGAGGGGGAGTTTTTAGGGTTGGGGTCAAATTTAGGGCTCCGGGTAGGGGGTCAGGTCATTTTTTTTTTAAGGGGGCAGGGTTTTAGGCCTCAGGGCGGAGGAAGGGGTAGGAGTAGTTTTAACTGCAGCGCTGCAGTAAGTTTTAGGGCCCATGGCAGGGAGCTGCGGCCGGGTCGTTTTTTGGTAGCTGATAAGCTCGTTCCGGTCCTGACTTTCCAGTGTGCCGAACCAGCCACGCAATGAGGCTCAGAGGCTCAGAGGCGAGGAGCAAGATCGGGAGCCGTTGTGAGCCGTTTGAGCGCCGTTTGAGTGTCGCAGTAGCTGTCCACGATCGGTTCGACACGATACGGCAGGGCACGGCTCCCCCGCCACCGCTGACAACCGCTGATTACCGCTGACTACCCCCTTCCCCCCCCTGTGGCTCACGGTGTGCAACGGAGTTACTGCCCCATCAACTGATCAGCTGCAGCCACGTCCAAAGACGGAGTTACTGCCCCATCAACTGATCAGCTGCAGCCACGTCCAAAGACTATAGAACAGCACCAAAGAGTGGCAAGTAAGTGGGGGGGGGGGAGAGGTCAGCAGTGGGGATAGTGGTGATAGAGACTTAGGTGCCTTGGTCATCCCGGTGAACTCAATCCCGCAGAAGTAGAAGCGGCCCGACTAGTTTGAGTTTGTGGCCGGTTTGGTGCACTCGCGCTCAGTTCTCCTTCCTCCCCTCTGCACCCCCCCCCTTGTAGTAACATCAGAGACCTTGCTCATCGTGCGCCTATCTAAAAAGAACCTAACAGAGCTCAGCCGCCACCTTACTTGGGTGAAAGAGGAACAAAGTGGAAATAAAGTGGAGTAGGAAAAAAAGCAACCGCAGTGAAAGAGAAAGAAAATCCTCCTCATTCACAACCAAGAGAGCAAAATGCGAACAAGGAACTCTCACGCAGCTGCAAAGCTCCCATCGCCCTCACAAGACCGCTAAACGACAGAAGGCCAAGATGCTGTACCCTCAACCGGGAACACGGGGGAGTCAGATATCCCCCCGAATCAAGGGAACTCGGCCTGAAGGAACCCTGGATGTGCATAAGGGGATTAAACTGGATAGTCGAAGTAGTTGCCGGACACCCCTGGTTGAATGTAGGCAAGAAGTTCATGAGGAAGCCCAATCAGATTATACCCTGTCGTCAGCCAAACAGAAATGTTGCGTCACCAGAGACATCAGAGATTATCTCAATCGGCCGACTCAAACACTCAAGGAAGTAGCCCACTCCATGAGCTACGAGAGCTCAAGCTCCCACAACCAAACCGAGGAAATTGAGGAAAATCAAATAAGTACGCCTCAACAGGCTCCTCTTTACCCTGAGATAATTATCCTTGGATGGGATCCTGTCATCTCTGAACCATCTTCTCTACAATTAGCCCTACTTCCCCCCCAAGAGTTACTACCAAACAGTAGCCCGGATGTTTTACAAAATAAAAATCCTATCCAGGCCATAATCAGGCACACCAGTAGCGCGAAACCCGGCGAGGCCCACCAAGAGTCATCACAGTGGTCGGAAGCTAAGGATCTCAAAGAAGACAAAGACGCTGTTTCACCCCAACACTCCGGCCATAAATTGCCAGAATCAACAATATGGATCTCGTCCGCTAGCTCAGCGAGCCCAGTATTCCAGCTATTGTACCTACAAAGCCCGCCGTCAAATGAAATAGAAGTAAATCAATCAAACGGAGCATTGGAGCCTCATATTCAAAAGCTGAGGTTTGACTTTCCTTCGCTTGCCTCTACTCCATTTCTTGCCCCTCAGATGCACTCTAGTCATACCTGCTCTAAGGACCTACACCAGCTTGAGACAAAGGTTAATGCCTCTTTGACGGATCCCAATAATAGCGGTGCCGGCAATAAAGCCCTCAACTTACAAAAAGGTCTAAACAAAAGTCTTCAAAAGAAACATCCCTTGTCAATTAGTAACTATTCAGATGTAAAACCATCTCCATCGCATCCCCAAATTCAGGACAACGACCTCTCAAAAATAGAATCCCGGCCAAGGGAGCCACTCGATACTTCAGCTACGCACAAGGTTGAGGTACTGCTCTCAGTTACTAATCAAGCCCTGAACTCAATGGCCGGTGCTGCTCACATGCACGCAGATAAATTAGATGCCCAGATAAACATTTTACACTTGGTAGCGGATTCAATAACCAGAATTGATACAAAACTTGACCAACTAAACCAATGCTATAGTGGATGTAGCTGTAACCCGATATTAAAAAAACTAGAAACACTCCCGGAAGTAATGTCCTCTTTAATTGAGGACTTGAAGAATGAGGCACATAGACGGGCACAGAAAATCATCCCTCTCCCATTACTTCAAAACCAGCCCCCACATTGGCACACCTTAAGAAAAAAACGCTCTCACAGCGCTGAGCACCTAAGAGATAACACGACTGATAATAAGACTAGCTACCAGATGCAATATCGCAATCCTTCTGATGCTCATGAGCAGCAGACCATCATCACACAAGAGCATCTAGCCAGAATTTAGAAAGGCGCTGGTAATCATGACCACATATCTACTTTTAACAAAACACAAACAATAAGAGACCTAGATAACATTATCCAACCTAACCTCGTAACAGAGACAGGCAACACATTGAACTCCACTGTGCCAACAAATATGGCCAACCTACCTCCCACAGAAGGACAACCCCTGTCCAGGAAAAACAAGAAGAAACTAAAGAAACCAAACAAAGCCAGGAAAAAGGACAGCGCATTACTACGTTGGCTTAGAACAGAAGACAGGGAAACAACAGCCAACTCAATCGCGGTTCCTAGAGACAACACTCATGGAAAAGGAACTTTAATTACTTACTCTCTGGAAGATACCATTGAAACACAAGGTGTGGGCCAAATTAAGGTTGATACCGACCGCTGCACAGTGCAAGACCAGGAGGAGAGCCTTGAGAAACCGAATGGAAAAAAAGAAACCAAAAAATGCAGTGGAAAATCTTTTAAGACCCTGGATAAATTAATAAAACCTTCCAGTAATTGTCCCTCGCTCAAACAAGGTGCAGAAAAGCCCATGGGCTGGGGTTCCACGAACAAAGTCATATGCAATCATGACCTAGCACAACCACTCGAAACCAAGGAGGAAGGTATCAAACCTAAAACATACACAGAGGAGAAAGCAACACAAATTAACTTGAGGGACGAGTTGGAAAAACAGCAAAATGGAAAGGCTTCGACCCCTCCAGAAATAGCCGAACATAGGCTGCAGGCCTCTCAAGATATTGCAAGAGGGGAAGATCTCTCTTTTAATGCTCGCCCACACACCTCTAAAGTAAATAGATCAGAAGGCTTAAACCAACTACTCGAGGAAAAGACGCCCTGCGAAACCCTAATGGTAAATATTAACCAACAGCAGAATAAAATTTCCTTACAGACTGCAGAAGTAACTAAGTTGACCCAAGAAAGCTCCAAATTATTGCTGTACCCAGAGTACGTATCCCAAGGGAAATGGGATACCCTCAATAGAGGAAATATTCTAAAGCTGTGTCAGCACCTTCCGGGATTAGAAAATATAAAAACGACATATCGAAAGTGTGGCTTTTGTCGCCCCAGAACAGGGTCAGACGAACGAGGCAACGGTAATAACCCTACAAAATAAAGACATGGCTTCTGCACTAATGAACAACAAAAATCGATTGAACGATTGGGGCATCCAGATTAGTTTCACTACCAAAGCCAAGTACCCGGCTTTTTTAAAGGACATAGCAGTCAATCTTTCAACGGCCCATAATAATAAAAATGTGTCTAACAACAACATAATTACTCAGCAACCTACTTCAGTTTTGTGTGGCTCCCTAGCAGGAACCCTAACAGCGTCCTGGAAGGAGAACCCATTGCAAATAACGACATCCAGAGTGGGAGGTCCTCGTCAATATGCTCTCAAATGGCAGAACTCCCAAGATTGATACTGGCTATCCCAGGCCTTGGGGTAAAACACAGATCATCTCGATCGAACAGAAGCCCAACCTGGATGTCACGCATCACCTTAGAATCTGTTCCTGGAACATCCACGGGCCAACAAAGGAAAAAATAGAACGATCAACCACTCATTTTATGAAGAATCAAGATATCATTGCCTTGCAAGAAACATGGTCTTTGGAAACAATTGCCTGGGAGGACTTCACCGTGTTTGAATCCCACGCAATAGCATCTCAAGTAGGTGGCCATGCCTCGGGAGGAGTGTTGATTGCTGTGCAGAACAACCTGGTCGCAAAAGCCTCCCGACTGTGCGAAGGGCAGGGAGATTATATCTTTGTTAAAACTCAGACACAGTGCTTGGAAAAGAACAAATTGAAACAACGAATAATGATCCTTGGCTGTGTCTACCTGCATCCCTCTAAAACCAAGCGAGAGGCTACATTGAGTAAAATGCTTCCAGCCATGAGAGACCTCTCCTCCCACTATCCAAACGATATATGGTTAATAATGGGCGATTTTAATGCCAACCTAATGGAGGCAGGCCCAGATCTCTCCCTTCAATTCACATTGGACAATCAAATGAGGACCATCCCGGAGATAAGGTCTCAGTACCAACGGAAGGAAAGTCAAGGGACAAAGATGGCAGCGTACTTAAACGAATTGGGTCTCCGCATTTTAAATGGAAGACTCAACTCAGACCTGCCCGCTGCAAACACCCATGTGTCTTTCGCTAGAATGGCCACTCTGGATTATATATGGATCTCAGTTGCCCACTTCCACCTTATCCAGGAATTTGTGGTAACTCCTTCACCGGAAAGTGATTACGCCGTTTTAACGTGCAAAGTCTCATCCCGGCATTGTTATTGCCCAACACATAATCTGATCGGGAAAGAATCCAATCTCGAGATCGTAAGAAAGCTACGGTGGACTGTGGACAACCAGGAAATAATTGAAGAGAAGGTGGACGACTTTTTGGGCAATTTGAAACAGGAGCACAGTGATCAACTGACTGCATTGTCGTGGGAAACAGCAGTGTTGGACCTCAGAGAAAACCTAGCCACAAAGATAATCAAAAGACCAAATAACTGCACCCCAATTACATCTTGTCTCTCTGAGCATAAGCAATTTACAACAAGCATTAAACAACAAAAATTAAATAACTTACTGCGCAGGCGTGCCTATAATGACACAGATTACAAATCCTTGCGAGATAAAATATCGTTCACTCGAAAGGAATATAGGAAAGCATGGTTCATTTCTCAGAGAATGAAAGAAGAACATCATTGGGCAACTGCCCACGAAATTATAAAATCAAAGGATCAAAGACGATTCTGGAGCTGGGTAAACAAAGGTGTTAGTTCTGCCCAACCCCCCACAGTGACTAATATCTCTCCTGCTGAATGGGAGGCCCACATTGAAGCACTCTATGTAGAACCAGCCAGTCCCAAATGGCCAAACCTCCTTAGTTTCAATCATACTAACTCCAACCTCGAAGTGGAACCCACTATTAAGATAACCTCAAACCAAGTTGCACTTATAATAAAGAAAATGCGCCCAGGAGGAGCACCAGGCCCAAATGGCATACCAACACAGATATACAAAGTATCCACACATAAATGGGCCCCTCTGCTGGCCACCTTATTTGAGGTAACCAGAATGGGTGGGTTCATTCCGGACTCCTGGCGAGGATCTCTTCTCGTCCCCATCCATAAAAAAGGCTCGCGGGCTGACCCCGACAATTATCGGATGATAGCCCTTCTCGATGTGGAAGGGAAGGCATATGCAAGTGTCCTACTGCAAGAACTGACAACCTGGGTGGAAGATCGTAAATTAATACCTTTCACACAAACCGGACTCCAAAAGGGCTGCCACATCGAAGATAATTTGATCTGCCTAGTCCACATGATTGAAAGTACACTCGCTACCAAAGGAAAATCGCTATATCTGGGTTTCATTGATTTCCGAAAAGCCTTTGACAGTGTTGTTCGCCCCAAACTTTGGGAAAAGTTAACAAAATGGGGCATCCCGCAGCCCCTCCTGAAAGCTCTCATAGCCCTGTATACCGACACCTGGGTAAAAATAAGAGTATCCTCGAGATGGTCAACTACCAACAAAATCATGACTAATAGAGGCTTAAAGCAGGGATGCATATTGGCTCCTTTACTCTTCAATCTATATCTAGCAGACTTGCCCGAGTGGCTGGCCCTCTCCCGAGCATTTCCACCACGAATTGGATCCACAAAAATTCAATCGATGCAATATGCTGACGATACGATCCTCCTTGATCAAACCCAGGTGGGCCTTCAAAGACTTTTCGATTCTCTGGCCCAGTATTGCAAAACAAACGCTTTGGAGGTCAACATCACCAAAACTAAGATAATGATAGTCTCGCGCTCACGAGCCAGAAAGCACTCCTGGTACATTGAAGGGAAGTCAATAGAGATAGTGACCGCATACAAGTATCTGGGAGTTTGGATAGATCATAAAGGGAGACCAGCGCAGCATATAACCGCAATGCAGGGAGTGGCTCATAGTTTGGAGGGGGCTTTTGTAAGAACCAAGAAAGCCCTTCACTCTCCAGACTTTTCTCCGCTAATTAGGGTGATAGGAGCCAAATTTTTGCCGACAATAGCTTTTGGCGCCATAACCTTTAAAGACAAAATGCTCACCTGGCTTGATAGAGCCCAGTCAATGTGCTTTCGTAGAGTGTTCCATCTACCCAACTCGACCTCTCACGCCCAAAACCGCATGGAGTTATCTTTGTCATCCCAACATTGGGTAATGAAAGCAAGATTTATTGCCTATTGTTTAAAAAACAAAAAGGCTCGTGATTTTACATTAAAGAGCTGCATATGGTCTCTGTTAAATAACCCAGCACTCCCTGGAACCAATTTTTAACATTCTGCCTGGACGCATTAGAGGCTCAAGAAATATGGACAAGTTCGCTGCCCATAGGGCCGATCACAAAAATCCTGAGCAAACAAGCAAAGATCTTGTCACTCAAACATGATGCCCTAACCGTGAAGAACCTCTCCCATGGCAGTTGGGCGTCAAAACTCTATGGCCCTAAAACCCTACCACACTATTTGTCATCATCCATGAAACCACGAGTGAAACACCATCTAATGAGGTTACGTTTTGGCCTAATCCCACTGAGGGCGTATAAGTATGGCCGGAGATTTAAGGAAGATGTGCCCACACAGTGCCGTTTCTGTAAGAGCGGGGAAGAAAACTTAATTCACATCCTGTGCACCTGCAGAACCTGACTGCCATTACGAACTTTTTTGCTGCGTCCAATTTGGTGGATCCTGAACGTCCGGACATGCCAAGAAGCTCTAGAGGAGTGCATGAGGGGCGACTCAGCTCAGATGGCCGCCCGTTTTGTAAAATTCATGTCTGAGATTAATTCCCTGTTAACAGAAGACGATCACCAAGAATCTTTGCCCTACCAGCTATGAACCACTTTGCTCTCACAAATACTTTTTATTTTTTATTTTTAAAAGTAGAATATGCACAGTGTTTTTAACCCTTGTTCTGTATGAATTGCAACGATTTTAATTAATTGTGCAAATAAAATACTTTACCTTGATGTCCCAGACGGTACAAAAATAAACTGTCACCTAAAGGGTATTTTCAGCACTTATCTGTGCAAACTTCGAACAACAAATATAAATAGAAATCACTTTTAATTGTGTTCTAGGGCTGCCTGAATGATCCATGATTGATAATTAAAGGTAACAAAGGCACAGAAGTCACATTACAAATAAATACATACTTTTTTATTTATAACAATATTTAGTGTCAAGAGGAGGCTCTTTAAACAACACATGGCTGGCATTTTTCTTTTGGCAACCCTACTTTATATTCCATTTCATGAAATGCATTCTCACACTACGGCAGTAAATGTAAAACACAAATGTAAGGAATAGGCAGAGTGGGGGCCCAGGGGGTACTGGAACCAGAAAAAAAACTAAGCCTCCGTAACCAGTTTACAAAGGTATGTAAATATGCAAATGGTCTTTAAAGACCTGTGAAAAGCTCGGGCGTGCCAGAGATAAGACTCCAGACACTGCCCAGCCGAGCCCACAGCAGCTGGAGCTGTAGCAGCAAGGGCTGAGACACACGACGGAGGGGGGGGGGTGGGGGGTGTCTTAACCAGGCGTTGTGCGCCTGGTTAAGACGCATTTGTGGTTGGGTCCACATTGTAGAAGCACGCGCAGTTCAGCCATGCGTGCCTCTGTCATACAACCCAACCACCACCCTGTGTGACGTACGCTCATGTCTCAGCAGAAGGCACCATCCACACAGCACAGGAGCTCCATGCAGGCCACGTGTGAGCTCCTTCACGGCCACGCAGCACGCACCGAGGAGGTGAAGTATGCTACCTGTGGAAGACGAAACATGGTTTCCAAGAGAGGTGCGTAGACCCTCTGGGCCTTGTGCTCCGGTACCAGGAACTGGGCCCTTCCCCATATCATCATGAGGTGACCACTCTCCTCTGTGGGTGGGGGCACAGTCTGGGTGCACCTCCACTCAACAGAGCCACGTGCTCTTCTGGCAAGCAAAGACACCTCATGTGTAGCACTGCCCGTGTGCTCGAGAGTCACCTCCACGGAGGAATGGGAGTCAGACAGAATATGCGGAACTGGAGCCGGTTGATGCAGTTGTCCTCACAGTGCAAGGACTTTCATCCCTTCGTCGAGCTCTCGAAGGTAAACAGGGGATCACTTTTCGTGCCCTCACACAGAGTGACAGCCCGTGGCTCTTCTGAAGAATGAGTATAATGTAGACACCCTAACATTAACGCATCTAGAATATTTCTGCTCCTCTTGACATGTGTGTCATTGCCTCGCCTGCACAAGTGGGCGGGACACCTCTCCCTGAAAGGCATTACCTCGAGCTTACGACGGTCACTTCCACTCCTGGACGTTTGATGCTGTGGTCTCTGGGAGACAGAGTATCGGACAGCGGTGCTTGCAGAAAAAAACGCGAACAAATGCATTTTGGGAGCGGTCACTCCTTTCGTCCTCACGCTGCCCGATGATGTGTGTACTGCTCTGATGGAAAGATGGCGCCAGCCCTACATTCAGACGCTGGGAGGTCCTACCACTTGTTGGAGTGCTGCAAGGGAGCTGCTCTTAGATGTAGAAGTGTCGGGATCCCGGGAAAGCTGCCCGATTGATCGCCTGTGTCGTGACGCTTGGGATTGGACAGCTGGAGCTTCTACGGGTTGTAGGTTAAGGCCCCTCCCACAGCCGGAGGTGGGAGGATGCCGGCGTGGTTGCACGCTTGTGCAGGGTTGGCAAGGGACCTGCAATCGCTATGGATGTGTTAGGAACCAGGTGAACTTGCATTTCAGGTGTACTGGCTTCACGTAGGAATCTGTTTTTATATATGTGAGTCGAGTAGCCTGGGGAGCTGTCCACCTGTAAAAGTTCTGAAAGAGACAAGTGTGCCATGGCGTTGGGTGCATAAGAGAGCTGTCAGGCAGATAGAGGCTCTGGAGCGGAGCTCTCAATATGTGCACAAGTGTAGGCAGAGTGTACGTGGCAAAGGAAACAGCTGCCACGCATGCCAAGCTAGGAATGACCCCTGAGAGCTGTCGCCGTATTCAGGGGAGTCAACGCCCTTCACGTGGTCTGAGGTATCCTGTCCACTTATCGCAGGTGAGGCAATGCCTTTCATGAGGTGTCCTGTCCGCTTGTGCACGTAAAGCACTGCCCTTCATAAGGAGGTGTGAGGTCTCCTGTCCGCTTGTGGAGATGAGGCAATGCCCTTCGCGAGGAGACAGCCCGCCCGCATCTGCAGGTGAGGCAAAACATGAAGCAGAGTCCTTCAAGGGGAGGCGTGAGACATCCTGGAGAGCTGCGGGCTTGTGCACGCGAGGCAATGCCCTTCACGAGGTCATGTCAGCGTGTACAGGTGAAACAATGTCCTTCATAGGGATGGAGAAGGTATTCTGGAGAGGGTACACCTGTACCGGTGAAGCAATAAAAACGAGGAGGTGTGAGGTCTCCTATCCTAACGGCGCCTGCCTGTGAGGCAATGCCCTTCATGTGAAAGTCTGAGGTGGGGTGTTTTGAGGTATTTTTTGGAGATCTGCGCGCAGTATTCAGCTGCAGAAAGATCCTAAATGATGTAGTGTGAGGCCTCCAGAAGATGAGGCTGTGCTTGCCCCTCTATGTGGTGCGCTACGCATTGAAGTGTTGTCCATTTATGCACGTGCTGGGGTAAATATATTTTCATGCGCTTAGATGCCAATATTTCTGCAGAGCGATCCATTGGTACAGGGACTGTAAGTGAACTGTTCTGGCATGTACATGTTTGAGGAGACGCTGAAAACTCATCCGAGGCTCCGGCATGAACCTGAGAGCGCTCTCCACCAGGACGGGCGCTAACTGAATAAGAGCTCGTCACGCGCGGATAGTGGACAGCAGGTGCAGTAACACCGGGCACAGTGACCTGATGGGCCCACTGAACCCTAATTATTCTTGTATTTTATCATGCAAATAGTAGCCAGGTGGGCTATTAACTCCCTTGCACTAGAGGCAATGACACACTCCCTACGCCACTGGAAGGTGCTGCTGAAAATTCTAAAAAGTCCGGTGAAACGGTGTTCTGGAAAGCTGTCCAGATGCGCACGGAAATGCACGCCCCGCAAAAACAGCTGAACACTACAGACCCGGCTACCACTGCAGACGACAGGAGCAGAAAGCTCCTTGCGCACAGAGACGTGCAGTGGTGAAAAGGAAACAGCGCCCACGGGCCGTCATCTAAACCCTCAAATGCATGTTTTATATTGCATTTTGATAGCTGTTATGCTGCCGTGAAAATACATAGAGACCTTAGCCATCCGACACAGAGATTGTAATACGTATTCCGAAAACAGGGGAGTGCGAAGGTCAGCAAGCTACGGCACACTTCCTCCCATTAAGAGGTGTCAAGTGAAGGGAACGGCCCGCACCATGCACTCTTGAAGCCATCTGCGTTTTTTATTTTTGCAGGATGAAAGTTAATGTGAACGTGACATGGAGATGTGTCCTACGTGCCTCTCCTCCTCCGCATTCTGAAGAACTGTGCTATGTTCCTGGATTCCCTAAGTGGCAGCTCGTGTGATCCTGGGCATATGACTTCCTCTTCGTGTGCCTCATTTCCCTTAAACCGTCCCATTTAGGGCGCCTAGGGACGGAATAATTGCTGCCGTGAAACGTCTTAGAAATAATTCTATCAAACGAGCGTTCTCTTCATCGGGAAGCAATAGGAAAGACAAAAAGGCAAAGATACTTGGACACGGGCTGCCCCGGGCACCTCCCATGCGTGTGGCCAAGATGTGCTTTTGAACACTGCATCGCCATTTGGACTGGCCGCCATCTGAGTACAGAGTTCAAAAAATGGGAAGGAAGTCTGAACCTCCAGACAGGAAGTGGAAAAATCACCTAAAACCCAGTAGTCTGGCAGGCCAAGTGCACAAGGTGAGAAGTGCATAGAGCTGTTGTGCATGGTCACGCAGAGTCTGTGAGCTGAGCGCCCTGCAGCTGGGAAAGGTGTGCCGGGCACCTACAACAGGCTGCAGGAGGCAGGGCAGTACCTGTTCCACACTGATCTAGAACGCAGGGGCTGCGGAGCTGCGTCACATTAACTGCAACATATCACAATCATGGCGTGTAGAGGAAAACCACAGTGTATCTCGTGGAACTGCATGGAGGACAGAGTGCGCGCGGCCACTTTACTAGACGTAGACGTCATCCGCGCAAACACTTTTGGTGCAGAGTTAATGTACTGCCTTATCACGTCCCCTTTACTAGACGAAGACGTCTTCCACGCACACATTGTGTGGTGCAGTTAATATATTGCCTTTTCTGTTACAGCGCACTGTTTGCATTCGGAGGAAGGGTAAAACAATTTGTGTACGGGTAGCGGTGGGTATAAACCACAAACCCGGTACGCTGTATATAGTGCACATGGCATCCCACCTAAGACGTTGCAGCAGATTTAGGCATTTGGGAAAATAATTCATCCTAGCAACATTGAGTGCCCGCATACTCCGTCCGTCACGGCCGCCACCGTTCGAACGGATGGGAGGAAGTGGCCACCCTGCCAATCCTGAAAGGTGGCGTGGGCGGTAAGTAGAGAGGGATGGTATGGGAGGGAGAAATTGCATTTTTGCAAAGCTGGTAGCCCCTTTCAGAGGGTGTGAAGTGCAGAGACAGCTAACTGCAAAGGCCTTTAACAGTCAGGGGCAGACCCAGCTACCTTTAGTCCAGAACCTGCACCCCGTGCTGAAATTATTACGAGTCTGCATCTACAACTGCAGTTAGTCGAGAACCTGAAGGCAGCAGAGAACCTCCAGGTGTTGCTGTGTCCAGTGGCATTCTGCAGCAGTCTCGTGCCCGCATGCTCAGCTTCGGGGAATACAGCATCTGCAGTGAATGGGAAACATTAAAGATCGGCTATAGCTGGGCTCGAATGAGTGTCCTGGAGTAGGGGCTCTAGAGCGTGTCCTAGAGTCAGTCTAGAAAAGTCGGCGGCAGCAGCACTTAGGGTAGACGCTACAGTTCTTGCTTCATACAGGCAACGTAACGGTTGCATGCAGTATAATGGCTGCAGCGCCTGCTGCAGGGGGCTTAAAATCTGCAGCTCTTATTGCAGGGTGGCAGCATAAAGGCTACGTGAAGCCAAGAAGCGGCCATGTCCCTACTGCAATCAACCTAGATGCTGCAGAGCACTCTGTAGCCAGTCTACAACCTACGGGTCTTGCTTGAGTTATCTGGAAGTTTCCCGAATGAACAACAGACCGATAGTGGCGCCGCTGTATGAGATGCTGCAATGTGAACTCCCCTAGAGGGGAGTCCCTGCACACGACTGAGAACACGCCGACCCACAAAAACACACAACCCTTTCTCCCCCCTGTGATACATTGGCCGATCTTCACATTCAGATGTTTTAACGGTCAGTGTGGTCTAAGGGGTTAACCTTTATCCACCCATGCTCATTCTAGAATCATTTAAAATATATAAAAAAAAATCTGAGTCTGCCGTTCTCTACGAACAGGGGTGACAGGGTCTTGTGACCAGGCCGGTCACATGGGAGAGGAAACGCCCTAGAGAGGAGTCTCTCGCGAGGCGGGAGCTGTCCGCCTCTCTTGGTGCTGAAAGGGCGCTGGCCTTTCACATACTATACGGCCTGCTGTCTTTCTGAAGCACATCGCCCCCTAGCACCGCTAGTCCTGTTTCTAGTAGAATTCCCCCTTGAGACAGCTGAACACAGAACAGACCTAGCGGACTGCTTTACGTTCCTGCACATTGCGCGGCATGTGATACCTGCGTCTGTTGCTCCCTGAGAACATAAGAAAGGCCCAGAGACCACCTTGTCCCCTAAACGGGTATCAATTCCCTCGTGTCCGCGCGCCTCCTGCGTCTCCAGGGGCCTGCTGTTCTGCTACAGCTGAAAACAGATATGCTGTTCCTCCTGCACACAACACAGCCCGCATGACCTGCTGTCACTCCTGTACACATGGGTGTCTCTTCTCATGTACGGGTCGATCACTTCCAGTCTGAGGCCTCGTGTTCCTGATGCTGCTCCCTGTACCGGCCTTCTATAAACTCATACAGCAGCCCAGCCTCTGGGAACAGCTGTCCCGCGCGCCCTCGCACACACTGTGTTATCTTGGAGATGCAGACCGATTTTCATATAGGCCAACCCCTGGGGCCTAACACAGCCACTTCTTCACAAATGAAGCCCTTTGGCCTGCTGTTTCTGCAGCTGCTGTATGCATCTCATCGCCAGTTTAGGGTTCCTTCCTGCAGTGGAACAATCTCTCCAACTTGCTGTGCCCCCTCTACAAAGATACATCGGCGTCTTTCTCTGCAACCTGAGAGAAAATGGGAGAAGGGAGTGGGTAATGGGAGCTCTATTGAGTGAGAAGCAACTGAACTACTCTGAAACGAGATAGAGACCCTCCCCTTCCCACCCTTCCCTTCCCCAGCCCACCAAACCCAAACGGGCATGCAAGCATGCGTAGAAGCCCAGGTGCAGAACGCCAGTGTGTGTGCCAGTGCTGGGGGTATGCCAGGCCTCCTCTGCTCTCACGTGTATTTGTAAAGCGCACTTTCATCCAAGGGCATCTTGGCGCTGAATAACAGATGATTTTGGGGGTAGAGTAACAATCTATTTTAAGAAATGTGTTTTTCCAAAAGCTCGGTATTATCGATAGAATGCCACCCTCATAGCCACGGTGGGTTTTCAAAGAGTGGGAAGCCAGACCCAGTGCGCTGGCCATTGGAGGGCCATTGAGAGAAGAAGAGAGTCCTTGAGAAAAAACACGTCACGCAATATTTGCCCCAGATTGAAACCTAAAGGCCATGTTAACAAGAGACAATTCGAAGCGCCCATTGGATTCTGATGCTTAGAAAATGGTCTTGTTGCAGACATTCGATTCGGCGTTAGTGCAATGTGTGCTCAGCGTGTAGCGCGCAATGGCAAGAGAAGGTACATGTGCGCGACGGATGACGACAGAGAGCGCAAGGCGCGCGCGCTGCAATCTGTACTATTGTCATATTTCACTGGGTGCAGGTATTTGGTCTAAGCAAAGCACTATGAAGCCGCTCGTCCGAAGGGTCCTTCAGTTTGGTGTAGACGCCGCAGCCTGCTCTCACCCTGCTCAGATGTGGGTTGTGAGGCTCACAGCAGCAGATGCGGAGCGTTCCTCGCACTGACACAAAACGTCTCAGTCGCAAATACATCGCGCTTGTCGAATTGCATTGTAATGTGATACCCCCTCCACCTTCCTTCAACACGAAGTACTTCGCAAGGAGAAACACACACACGCAGGCACCCTATAGCAAACATACTGACACATGCTATCATTACCTCTCCAATCTCCACACACACGTATTCTCACAGTCATGCCCTCTGTCTCGCTTATACTCACCACATTTAAAGCGTGTACATATGCACATTGTCACACAAAGAGGCCTGTCTCCTCTCTCTCTCTCTCTCACACACACCCCTGTCTAAATCTCTCTCTCTCCCTCCCTCTCACACACACACATACATTACTTGAAGAACACGCCCACATACAGATAGATATATTGGTACCCACAGAGCTCTTTCTTTACTCACACACCCAACTAAACACGCACACACACATATTGCCACATACAATGCATGGCCCATCTCATTCACACACACATCTAAAATTGCACAGTTAAACATACAAATGATGCCTTAAAGAAAACACTACCCCATCTCTCTCTCTCTCACACACACCACTAACTAAACACACACTCAGAATTACAACGTCAATCGCACGCACACGATGCAGAGACTCACACTCTCGCACATGCACAAAGGTTTATATAGATGCATAAATTAGAGAAATGCGTAGGCTCTGTCTCACACAGCACACACAAATGCAGATTCTTACACAGCTGCGACCAGACTCACACAGGGGGACAGACACACACAAACACAGTTGAAAATATTCTTACACACCAATGCATGGGATGTAAATGGACTAAATCACACTTCTTCAATAGAAATAACCTCTGTTTCTCTTTCACCACCACACACAGGAAGAACGGTAAGCAAACTCACAGAGCCTTCAAAATACTGATAGCTGTAAGCACGAGACCATATAAACAAAAATACATGCAATCACAAACACACCCACAAACGCATGCACCTGCGAAAAACCACCTAGCAACCAAGATCTCTCACACCAGTGCATGCACTCGCGTACATAACACACAGACACGTGTGACGCAAGAAGTCACAAACAAAATGCACACAATCTGAAACTCACTTAGTCAAAATGCAAACTCAAGTCAAAGCGTAAGACAAATACATAATACATAACTAACCAGAGGGACCGACACGAAATGAATACTACGGGTAAACAAACGCACAGCATGGCAGACCTCTGCACCAGGCAGAAAGAAGTAGATTTTGGCAGCGTGCGCTTATGAACGACGAAGGTGCAACCGATTACCCAAACAGCCCCTCTTGTTTCGTCTACTTATATTCTAAAACAGCAACTTGAAACTACTCGAAGGAGAGGACAGCAACCGAGGCACGCGCTTCAGTGCGTGCACTGCACAGAGGAGAAGGGGCGAGTGGGGATGGAAGGACGAGTTACAAGCTTTGACGGTCGGCAAAGTAATAACCCTACCTGTAGGTGGCGGAATTAACACCACCGGAGAGAAATACGATGCGCGCCTTAAGAACTGTCGGTTTAAAATACATAGATACACAGGAGCAAGGATCCGGGAGCGAGTGATGGACATTCAAGGAAACCACACAAAAGGAGGAGAGAGGCCGGGTGAGACCAAGCCGTCTGCGCCCTGCCCTACCTGCACGCCAGGGGTCATCGGTCTTCTCCACGACTCCGTCTGTGTGTATCAAACCGTGGCTTCTAACGCGGGAGCTTCCTCTCAACATCCGCACCTCGCACCTTCCTTCTGCAGAAGACGGGGGACCCCTCTGCTGGACGCTGCCAGCCACACCCCCTTCTAGACGCCCACGCAGACTATAATTAGAACAGGGCAACAATCCAGCCAAACCCCTGACACTCTGCACCCGGGGTACAAACGCCCCCGCCCCGGCGCTGGGATATAAATACACCCCGCGCCCCTCTCCGGTCTGAAAATAAAGCCCATTCTAATGCAAGCGCGCAATTCCTCCAGTCTGCGATTGACCTGCATTGACGTCATTGCGTCATTAGGTTTCCCCTGGAAACACTGGCGCGCTAAAAATAGCAACACATTAATTCAGCCCAGGGAAGCGGGGAGAGGCTATCTGTAACCCAGCATACTTCCCACCCACGCCACTTACTCTTCTTTCGGGGTTCCTCCTACTCATCCAGGGGCGCAGGGGACTCAGTGGTCTATTTTGGGAGCCTAGGTAAAAAATATTGATAATATATATACATGTATATATCTATATATAAATAGTTCACGTGCCCAGGAACATCTCACTGGTTGTGTTTTTTTTCCGCTCTCACAGACTCAGTCTACCATTGAGGAAGACGTAGTGAAGAGAGGCTGTGGGTTAAAAATAGAAAGTGCTTAGGAAATGAGAGCGGAGATCCTCCTGCAGCGCAGGCTCAAAGCAGAGGCCTGGTGTTTGGTAGCCATCGTGCCCATGTCCTCACAGGGGCAAGTCCAAGATGCACAGGGCACGCAGAAGGGCTACTACTTTTTAAATTCCAATTTCATTTTTTTACTATGCTTTTAAAATATTACTCTTGGCAAGTATACAGGAAGTAAAAGGGGCAGAGAAATGATTCTTAAAACTCAACCCATCAAAATATCTAGGGAAGATAAAAAATCATACACCTGAGCAGTTAGTGTAGATGATTTGATACCCAAGCTCTGATATTTTCAAATTTCTACCTATTCTCTGTCCTCCTGCGTGGAGTCTTGATGCTCAAGTATGTGTAATCACAGTGATATGGGGATTTTGTTCCCTGAAGGCCAATGCTAGGGGTGGGTGAAGGTTTTGACTATACCCGGGACAGTTTCTTAGCTGTGTTGGTGGTGCTGCACTTGCCCGGATTATGAACTAGGGTGATACTATGTCCCCCAGCCAGTGGTTGAAGTGGGGGGGAAAAGTAGGAGAACTGTGGGCCGAGAATCAGAGGGCGGGAATAACCCGAGGATTGGGTGAGAAGACGGAGCCAGTGGTGTGGCCAGAAAGAGCAACACATCCCAATTTGCATTTGTGTGGCATTTCACTGCCCAGTTATAGCTCATTACATTATTTAATTCAACCTATGGATACAGATGTTTATTTAAGGTTTAATATGAGTTATTGACATTAAAATACATTCACAAATTGGGATACGTTTACAATCATAGAATGTCCCAAATACGCTTAAAAGTGGATTCACAAGCCATTTGTATCCGAGCCATGAGTTTCTGTCATCAGCACTTCTCCTCCCTTTTTGCTCAAGAGCAGTTCAAACATGAATGGCAAAATATCCTAGTTCACAAAGGTTTTCCACATATTTATGGCTCTGTCATATTTGCCACATAATACACCATCTGCAGCATAATCTGACGATTTTAACTACTAAATTGTTTGTAGCTCAAACTGATCAAAAGTTAGTAGAAAATGTGACTTGTGTTGCTGCAAAGATTGACTGGTCACCTTTCTCACTGCTGCATTTGTATGTTACACTGGTATTAATGAGGCAAAATCTTTGCAGAGACTGTTAGCATGTGTAAAAATGTAAAAATAAAGTATTAGAAAATATACCGCATTACACTGCAGTCTTTTTTGCTGCATAATTTAGTCAACACTGCAGCATGATTTTGTCCTCCATTGCTGCATAATTCCAGTGGGCCCAAAGCAGGCAGCACATGTTAAAAGTGCTTGGGCATGAAGCAGAGAGACCGTGAAGTTAGCAAACTTAGTTTGGCGTCCATGCAAATCTTGCATTGCTGATCCCTGGTGAGTTCCAGATAATATTGCTGAAACAAGGCCAATGGAGGTATCAATGGGTGAGACGGACTGGCCTCAAGGGTCCTGTGACCACAGTGACAGAGTCCCTGTCGCTCTAGGGTGTGCTGCTTTGTATCCCGGGGACGTTTTCATCCAGATCTTTGATTCCCGTATCTGTCGGAGGCGTAAGGCGGGAGTTGGGTTATACGGTCACTTTTTCTGGCCCCATCCTGATAAGTAATATTCCTCCTGGAATATCCGTGTTTCCTCCCGGCCTGTGGTGGCCCCCAGGCCAGGCCCTGGTCCATCACTTTCCGGATCCCCTACCGCTGGGTCCATTCCCTGTGCCCATGTATTAGCGTTTGCGGATTCCAGGCTATCGCATGACATCCATCCACAGACACCAGCACCTGCTTCCACGAAGAAACTGGACCAAAATCACCGACGACCAGCTCACCTCCTCACTCAACAACTCCACCCCAACCATCGCGGAAAACGACGACCCCAACACCGCAGCCCGAACCCTGCATAGATGGATCTTGGACAGCACCAACACCATAGCCCCCCTCAAGAAAAACAACAATACCCGCGCCAAGAAAGCCAGATGGTTTACCACCGAACTTCGAGAGTCCAGAAGCACATGCCGCCGCCTCGAAAAGGCCTGGAGGAACACCAAATCCACAGAAGCCCACAACAACTTCAGAGCCGCCACCAACGCCCACCATCAACTCATCAGAGAAACGAGGAAAAAAGCGATTGAAGACAGAATCTCCACCCACGCGCACAACAGCAAGGAACTCTTCAGCATCATCAAGGAGTTCGCCCAACCCACTAGCGAGTCTACCGACATCCCTCCCTCACAAGACCTCTGCGACAAACTCAGCACCTTTTCCACCACAAAATCAAGAGCATCTACGACAACTTCGACGAAGTCAACCAACACACTGAACCCTCACCAACCACCCTCGACACCCGGAAACCAGCGATTGACGACTGGACAGCCCTCACCACCGAAGACACACTGAAGACAATGAAGTCAATCCATTCAGGGGCCCCCACGGACCCCTGCCCCACCACATCTTCAACAGAGCCGCCGACACCATCGCACCCATGCTCCGCCACACCATCAACCGCTCCCTGGTGACCGCCTCGTTCCCCGACGACTGGAAACACGCCGAGGTCAACCCCCTCCTAAAGCAACCGTCAGCGGACCCCACCGACCTCAAAAACTACAGACCCATCTCCCTGCTCCTGTTCCCAGCGAAAGTCATCGAGAAAGCCATCAACAGCCAGCTCGCCACATTCATTGAAGAACACAACATCCTCGATTCCTCCCAATCCGGCTTCAGAAAAAACCACAGTACGAAAACCGCCCTCCTCGCCGCAACAGACGACATCCGCACCCTACTGGACAAAGGAGAAACAGTAGCCCTCATCCTCCTCGACCTATCAGCGGCGTTCGACACAGTCTCCCACTGCACCCTAATACGCAGACTCTACGACGCAGGAATCCAGGACAAGGCCCTCGACTGGATCCGCTCCTTCCTCTCCGGCAGCACGCAGCGGGTCAGACTCCCCCCTTTCCTCTCGGACCCCACACCTACCACCTGCGGAGTCCCCCAGGGCTCCTCCCTCAGCCCGACGCTCTTCAACGTCTACATGGCTCCACTCGCCCCCATCGTCAGAACCTACGGACTCAACATTGTGTCATACGCAGACGACACCCAGCTCATCCTCTCCCTATCCAACGAGCCCAACACCGCCAGACGCAACTTTCGAGAAGGCATGGAAGCCGTCGCCAAATGGATGAAAAACAGCTGCCTACAACTAAACACCAACAAAACAGAAGTACTCATCGTGGGCCCAAACCCCGATGCCTGGAGCAACACCTGTTGGCCCCCCGCCCTCGGAAACCCGCCAACCCCCACGGACCACGCACGCAACCTGGGAATCATCCTGGACTCCGAGCTCAAAATGGACCGCCAGATCAACTCGGTCTCGTCTTCCTGCTTCCACACCCTCCGCCTCCTTCGTAAGACCTTCAAATGGATCCCCCTCGAACACCGAAAGAGCATCACTCACGCCCTGGTCACCAGCAGACTTGACTACGGCAACGCACTCTACGCCGGAATAAACAAAAACCTCACCCGCAAGCTACAGAACATCCAGAACGCCGCTGCATACTGGTCCTCAACCTGCCAAAACACTGCCACATCTCCCAGCACCTGCGCACACTCCACTGGCTCCCTGTCGAGGCGAGAATCACCTTCAAGATGCTCACCCACGCACACAAGGCCCTCCACGGCACCGGACCAGCATACCTGAACAGCCGACTCAAATTCCACGCACCCCAAAGGACCCTACGATCAGCCCAGCTCTCCTACGCCGTGGTCCCCCGCACCAGAAAGACCAGATCGGGAGGCTGCTCCTTCTCCTTCCTCGCGGCCAAAGCATGGAAAGCCCTTCCGCTCCACCTCAGACAGACAACATCGCTCCCCATCTTCGCAAGAAACCTCAAAACCTGGCTCTTCGACAGACCCCCTCCTTGATGGATGGAACCTGCCCCCCTCCCACCCCTAGCGCCTTGAGACCCTTACGGGTGAGTAGTCGCGCTTTAACAAACCCCTGATTGATTGATTGATCGCATGCCCTCCGGTCTAGGCTCTGGCCCTGACCCCTGATATCACTTCACCTACATGTGGACGTGATTCCTCCTTTGCTCGAACTCAGGCGCCTCCTTCTTTGTTTGTCTAAAGCATTGCGCCCTGAAGAGGATGAGACCCACATTGGGGTCTGTTAGATTTGAAAATCCCATTCCTGCTATGCACTCGTATCATGCTACATTAGGTTAGCAGTGTGTGGCTAAATAGATGCCAAATGTATTTACGTTATGCAACCCACTGAGTTATCCCTGCAACGTGCAAGCTTTAGTTAGCAAGTGTGACTCCATTTTTTATTTCGTAATCCCTATTAGGCTGTGTCTGAACTAGGCCTCATTATTCGTACTGCTTGCCTCAGCAGAATACCGGATTCAGTTATTATTTTTTCTCTCCTGTTCAAGGCTGTTTTCCGACTTACTAATGAATAGGCCATTCTGCCCTCGCATACCTATCCAAGTGTGTAGTTCTGCTCCCACGTTGGGAGACGCTGAGACTCAGCGCGGTGACCTCGAATCACAGATAACATGTGCCCATCTGGCGGGTGGTAGCCCATCCTCCTGTGCCTTCATTGTTCATGTTCGGCTCAGGCCGGTAACTTTCCACCGTGGGCGTGGTTAGAGGTTCTTGGAGGGATGATTATGTATTGCAGGCCGTTGGGGAGCCAGTCCCCTCGGCAGACATCTTAGGGTGCAGGTCAGATTGGACTCCTCTGCAGAGTATTACTAATAAAGGTATGTTTGTATTCTCTACTGTCTGACCGACTCTTCATTTCTTGGGAAGGCCTAGCAGGTGGTTGTAAGTAACCCGGGTGGCCCCTAAGGGCCACTTCCTTCAGTTGGCACCCGAACAGGGACCCCGCAAGGTGATCCAGCTCACCCGTAATCGGGTTGCAGGGTCGGGGTTGCGTCTGGTCGGTCGGGCGGATCGGGGTACCCCACACGATCAAGCTTGGTTCTTGCAGCTGCCCCGCGCATCTGATCGGGCGCTTCCTCATCTAGTGGTCACCGGCTGGGGTCCTGAGAAGGCGAAACCTTGGAGTTGACCGTTTGGTCCGAAGAGTCGACAGTGGAGAATAACTTGACTTGACCTGTGTGCACCAGGTGAGTCATTTGATTCTTGGAAAAATGGCGCCATTCTTGAACGGCAGGAGCCTACGGGCTGTGTCTTGGTACAGTGTCCGGACTGTCTTGGTGCAGTTTTCGGACTGCCTTGCTTGAACGGCACGAGCCGACGGACTGTGTCTTGGTATGGTATTCGGGCTGTCTTGTCTTGAACTGGGTGGGTCTGCGGACCCTTGGAAAAGACACAGAGTGCTTGTGAGCAGTTTACCAGACCAACTGGAAATTTAGCCCGCGCTTGAAACGGTCCGGGACTGTTCGCGAACACTCTGCCAGGCCAACTGGTAATTTGGTCAATGCTTGAAAAGGTCTGGGGCACGAGCCTGTCTTCTTGAACTTGGTACAGTCTCCGGACTGTCTTCTTGTCTTGGTGCAGTCTTTGGACTGTTTTGTTCTGATGCAGTCTCCGGGCTGACTTGTGGTTTGATTGTTGTGTTTGGGTGCTATGAGGTTTGTGGACCGATGTTGGTGGTGATGCTTGTGAAGTGCTTGTTTGAGTGAGTAGCGACTGTGCTCTTCGTGTGGAGGTAAGGATGCCTTGCCTCAGCAAGCTGTGTTGTGTGGGGTTTTTTGTTTGACACGGTCTGAGGACCGTCTTTGGGAAAAAGTACTTGTAATTCCTTTGCCAAGGAAAATAATGCATTTGGACCCTTTCTTGAAAACGTCTGGTATGAGCTTAATTTGGTTTCTTGTTGTCGGTGTTGCTCTGCAGATGCCCATTGGAAGGAGGTTAGCTGGCGCCTCCTGACGACACTTTAAAATTTGAAGAATGGAAAAAATAATAAATAAATAAAAACTTGGTTTGATCAGAAATACTAGCAAGAATGTACATTTGTTTTGACATAGGAAGAGTACAACATGAGAAAAATGTAAGGAAGGGATGCGCATTTAAATAGAAAACAGTGTTGAGACGATTCAAGGTAATGTATATTTATGCTGAACAGACACGGATTCTAAAGGTGCAGTAAGGAGAGGTGAAATACACGCTCGTAATTCAGTAGCGCTGAATGTGTTCGGTCTCTCCATGAAAGGGAGGGGCAGGAGTTCTGGAAAGGGAAAAAGGGAGCAGTGTGTCAGTACTTAGAGCTTTCCAGCTTCAGACACGAACTGCATTCTGAAATTGGCACGTAGGACTTCGGTGCAATGCTCAGAAGTTAACATATGATTGATTTGAGTGGGTGTGTTTCATTTGAATTGGCCCACAATAGAACGTGTATTTAATTTGAAAAAAGTGTTTCAAGCACTCCAGGCAGTGTGTCTTTATGCTGAATAAAAGGGATTTTTAAAGTTGAAAAACCTAGCTTGTGAATTCAGTGTGTGGCAGTCTTGCTATGGCCTTCGGGGAGATAAGGAAGGAATTCCCAAGGAGGGGGCTCACGCTGGGGAGAGAGTTCCGTGAAGCCAAAAAGGAAGGTGGGAGCCATGCCTATCTCCTGACACAGGCAGGCAGAGATGCGCAGCGCGGACTTTCCTAGGGCAGAGTGCCAGCAAAGGATGTTAATTGGGTACAGATTAAAAGAACAACACAAGAGCTAAAAGAATTGGTTCATGAGTTTTGTGAAAGAGTGTATCTAGAGTTTCCACAACACTGTGGGATAGAATGTCCTGGAGCCGGTGACATGAGATTCTTTGTGACTCAGTTGGTTATTGGATTAATGCTCTCTGATCAGACTAAGGTGCACGTACGGTAAATATTGGTTTGTTTTCAAAGAAAGTTGATAGATGGTATTCTGAAGGATGAAGGGTACTATAGTGCAGGATAAGGAATGAAGTAGAAAGAGTTTAAAAAAAAATATGATGGTACAGAGAGGGTTTGCTCAGAAAAATTTGTTTGCAGGGAATGAAAAGTGAGTTAAAATGCGTATGTACAGTCTAGAGGGGCCCAGCACGAGACAGCCGTAGCATTGTTTTCAGAAACGTCAATTTGCAAATATCCCTCTGATTTTATTGCTTTAAACATTCAGTTGTTCTTTTCTTTCTGCTGTTTCTATTGCTGCTGTGACGTTCAGGCTGTTCTGGTTGTTGCTGTCAGAGGGAAGATGAGAGAGTGAAGGTGTTATTTAGATTTTAGTGGACAGGATTTGTGTCTTAAAAGAGGAATTTGATTGTTTATTTGCAGATTCATTTTTATTGTGTTTTTGCAATAGCGACTTGGTTGTAGATATTGGGAAGTAATTGGTCAATATTGTTTCTTTCTGTTATGTATTTAACATAGTACAGTGCTATGTGTGTATTGGTGGGTGCTTCAGACGCATTAGTTAATGTTTTGCGCTCTCTTGCTCAGAATATTGGCCTTTTTTTTAATTGTGAATTTTTCATTTCAGTTAGTGCCTAGTTGTGGTGAGCATGTGATGGGTTTGGCATCCTATTCTCACTGCTCTCAGGCAGGTGAATGTCTGATGATGGGCCTTAATGTAAGTAGAGAGTAGTGTTTGTTTCTCCCCGAGTTTTGCGGATGTGCCACCCACTTTGTGGGCAACAGGCGATGTAGAGCTGGGATTCCTACAGATTTCACGAGCCTTGTTGTGTATGATCCCGGATTTGGTTGAGACAGGTGTTGGTGAGGAGAAGGCTAGTACATTGTAATAGTCCCACTATTTCGATTGCGTTTGCAATTTGTGACTGACCTGTGTGCAGTTCAAAGGAAAAATAAAAATGTGGCCCTCCAGTTGTCTGCTGCTCTGGCTATTATTATGCTTCTTCTGCTGCTCAATATTTTTCTGTTGCTGATCTAAAGCGCATTATTTGGCAGTATTGCTTATAGAATATATATAATAGGTCCTTGTCTGGGATAACATTGGATGGTAAAAGATATAGGCTCTGATGCGCCTTTTAGGATCATGCAGAAAGTCAGGGCATCTATAAAAAAGTTTAAAAATCCAAGGTAGTTACTTGCTCATCGTTTTAGACACAGCAAAGTTGTAGGGCAGTACAGTTACATAGTGTTAGACATGGCATCCTTGAAGTGGTTTTACCTGACTTTTTGCCTCTACCTCCTATGTTTTTGATGCTGCGCTGGATTTAGTTTTTGCTGGTTCAGATGCTTTGGGCATTTTGCCACTGCTGATCAGTGTCACAGTGCAAGTGCTTTTTGTGTAAATTGATATTGTGCCTGGTCCTCCCTGGTTGGCATATTTGTTTTATTAGTAGATTCCTAGTGAAGTGCACTGGTTGTGCCAGGGCTGATAAATAACCTGCTACTAGTAGGCTTGCAGCGCTGATTGTGCCACTCACATGAGTGGCCCAGAAAAGATGCCTCAGGCCGGCCACCGCAGTGCCTGTGTGCAGTTTGTGCATAGGACACCCCTATGGTAGACCCAAGGTCCCACCCTAGGCAGGGTGCAGTGTATGTGTTTCTTGTTCAACTTCTCTGTGTGTTTCTGTCTTTTTGTGGATTGATTATCCTGCTTCAGTATGACAGAGGAAGAGGATGTACATTTGGTGTAGTGTCCTTTTGTGGTGTCTTTGCTGTGTTACTGTGAGTGTTGGTACAAATGCTTTGCACATTGCCTTTCGGATGAGCTTGTCTGCTCGTGCCAAGCTACTAAGGGGGGTGAGTAGGGGTTATCTAAAGTGTGTATTCCCCTTACCCTGACTGGAGGGAAGGGTCCCTGTTTGGACAGAGGTACCTACCTCTGCCAACTAGAGACCCCCACTTCTAACGAATTGTCCTTGTGTTTAGCTTTGGATGACTAGGGAGTCTGTTTTTAAAAGGTGTAAGTATTGTTGACAGGAGGTCACCTGCTTAGGTCACCTACTGTCGAAGAGGGGTAGGAGATTATCTCCTTGGGTAACTAACACATTAAATGAGGTGTATGGGATGCATGAGCCTTAACTCTGAATGCCTAACACTTGAAACTGCGTTCTTTTTTTTCTTTCTTTGGTTTCCTTGCTTGGTACATATATTGTTGTGTGCTGTTTTGTGTTGTAAGTACACAAGGCGGCTTGTTGTGTGCGCTTTCTGTCTTTGACGCTACCATAAGAGCCCTCCCGAGCGGTCTAGGAATGGTCATGACGGTGGCTGTCTACATAAGACAATCGGTTGTACTCGCCTTAGCCACTAATTTCACAGATATGGTACTCCATGCTGTGAACATGCCCTTGAATAAATAGAGACACAGCACCTCACCAGTGCATGTCTAACTGGCTATAGCAAAGTACGGTTCGGAAAAATTGTCATGATTAAAAGTGTGTCACCTTGAAGTCAGCCATGTTACTGCCACTCCTTTCTGTAAATTGATGGAATTGGAATTGAGATGGAGATGAAAGGACGGGTAGACTAGACTGATTTTCCCTTATTTGATCCTTAAGGAGAACTATATGTCAATGGTTTTCGTTTGAATACCCAGGTGACACCACCACTATTGCTCATAATACCGCAATACTACATACAGTTGTAGAGACATCACAAATCCTTTATTAGTTAGCCTGAGTAACTGGGTTGCAAAAGATGATGTGGGTAGGAATAATGCGTTTGCAGAAAATGATTAGAATAAAATGAGAGAATGTTTTGTAGTAGGCCCTGCTGGGTGGGCACTGGAAATAAAGATGTCTAAGTTGAAAGTAAGGCACATTGTCAGGATGAGACATTGCTTAGCCTGTGTACTGTATGGTGCACATGATGCACATTACTAGGAAGGGTACCTGCATGCCCCCCAATAATTTCTCACCACACATTTCCCTTTTTGAGGTTCTTCAGACGAATAATATAGGAATGGACAGATGCAACGATCCAAAGTATGTCTGAATTGTTCTTCCAGAGCTTAGTAAATGAATTAAGGCTTACCCCATTACTTGGTGTTGGGAGAGAAAAAAATAAATTATATAAAGTTTTATCCTTGCCAGTTAACTAAAAGTTCATATTATACTCGCTAATAGGTCCAGGATGCCCTGCAGTCACAAAGAGAGAGAGAGAGGGGTCGGACGTGATGCACAGCCTGGCTGCTTGTTATGGAGCATCTATGAATACGACTGAGGCGAAGCTGCAGAGCAAAGAGGTGCTGGACGAGGCAGTACCACCGAAAAACAACACAGAGAGAGGGGCTGTCCAGGAGCCCCAGCCTGTTGGTCCACCTGTGCTTGAGTCCTAGCCCATTGAGCCTAGTCTGTGGGCTCGCCTGTGTTTGAGTCTCTGCCCCTTGGTCCCTCTTGAGTCTAACCCCCTTCTTCCTTTGACCCCTTTGTGTAAGGTACAATGTACGTCCAACGGAGGAACAATGCACCAAGGTAGAATAGGGTTAGTAGGGATGGACTTCATGGATGAAGAATAGGGTGCGGGTACCCTGTCTAAGGTACCAGCGATAGAGTGGAGGAAGAGAGTTTGGTGCATTGTTTGGACAGTCAACGAACGGGGCAAAGGGACTGTGATTCTAGAGAGAGAAATACCTTGCCCTGCAACGTGGGATCTGGATCCGAGCTAGACGCACAGCTCCACTGCCGGTGCTCAATAGCGCCTATGCTAGATGAACAATAGGAGCCTACCAGTGATGGCTCTTTGAAAGACACTGGAAAGAAGAGTTTTGCCCATCCTCTTGTTCCCTGGCCACCAATTCCATTGTGTTGCATTTCTCTCCCAATCACCATGTATCCGTTTGGTTCCCCAACTGACGAGGAAAACAGCCCTTTTGCACCTCCCTGTTCAGAGCAGGGTCAGTACATAGAAAGTACAAGTTGCATCCATAGTTGTTATTGTGCTAATAATAGTGTTAGGAATATCCTACTCCCTGAATGAAAAGTATCCTGTGCATTCCCAAGTTCATACAGCACCAGTTTCTCTTGTGAACATGTTTATTACTTTGGCTCCTCGCACAGGGGAGCACCGGAGGACACAACGTGATAATACAGTTGTTCAGATTGGTGTACCTTCAATTCCGTTCTCCAGTCCTCAATAATGCATTTAGTGATTCACGCCCTACAAAAGAATGTCTATATTAGGCAGAGGCCTGTCATGATAGTTAGTATGAATGTTCGTTTTTGTATCCCCACTGTATTTGCTACCTCATCTATGTATTGCGCCTATCCTCAGTTATAATGTAAAATATGTGACACGACAAATAGACCCTTGTATGCACTGTCTCCCAGTTTGTTGCATTTACTGCGTAGGTACATTAACTGCTAAGGAAAGGACATCCATGCAATACGAACGCTAAGATCATGTTTTAGAAGGAGATAGAAGGGTTGATGAGCATTGATGTAGATATCTTTTAGGTCAACACGTCTCTTATAGTTTCCCTGCTTAATAATGAACATTTGAATAGTTCTGATATAGTCTGATTATGACGCAGTGTTGGAGTATATAGTAGTACTCCAGGGGTATACACCTAGATCAGATGGAAAGGAGGGTACCTTACATCCAGAAGATTATATGCATGTTTACGAAGGTAATCAGAATGCCCCCTAGCTACAAAATGAAAAGTTGAATACTAAAGAGATTTTGATATACCTGTGCTGCCTTGTTTCCCTTTGCAATTTGAGTGACTATGCATTTTCTTTCTCCCCACTTAGAGTTGTAAAGACCCTACCGGATAGCCTAATAAAGCATTTAGCCACCACTGCTAAAAGGAAGGTCTGTTAGATTTGAAACTCCCATTCCTGCTATGCACTCGTATCATGCTACATTAGGTTAGCAGTGTGTGGCTAAATAGATGCCATTTATATTTACGTTATGCAACCCACTGAGTTATCCCTGCAACGTGCAAGCTTTAGTTAGCAAGTGTGACTCCATTTTTTATTTCGTAATCCCTATTAGGCTGTGTCTGAACTAGGCCTCATTATTCGTACTGCTTGCCTCAGCAGAATACTGTATTTAGTTATTATTTTTTCTCTCCTGTTCAAGGCTGTTTTCCGACTTACTAATGAATAGGCCACTCTGCCCTCGCATACCTATCCAAGTGTGTAGTTCTGCTCCCACGTTGGGAGACGCTGAGATTCAGCGCAGTGACCTCGAATCACAGATAAGATGTGCCCATCTGGCGGGTGGTAGCCCATCCTCCTGTGCCTTCATTGTTCATGTTCGGCTCAGGCCGGTTACTTTCCACTGTGGGCGTGGTTGGAGGTTCTTGGAGGGATGATTAGGTATTGGAGGCCGTTGGGGAGCCAGTCCCCTCAGCAGACATCTTAGGGTGCAGGTCAGATTGGACTCCTCTGCAGAGTATTACTAATAAAGGTATGTTTGTATTCTCTACTGTCTGACCGACTCTTCATTTCTTGGGAAGGCCTAGCAGGTGGTTGTAAGTAACCCGGGTGGCCCCTAAGAGCCACTTCCTTCAGGTCACCCACCGAAACGCGCATCAGCACTGGAGTTTTTGTTTCCAACTGTTTTCCCCCTGATTTAAACAACAATGTCAACAAGAAACTTATCGTGTTAAATGATTTGTACCAACTATTGCTCCTTAGTGATGAAATTACACTGAATTGATACCCTCATTCCCAATATCAAGCTATTGTGGGTTCTGCAGTGTTATCAACTGTGTTGTTCAAGGGGTCTATTGTTTCATGTAAATATTTGTATTGAGAATCTGTTGAACCTTTATATTTTAGGACGTATGTGTATGTGTGGGTATGCACCGGTCTGTATGAACGATAGTGTGGTTGCTGTTTTGGTTGCGCCTGGGTCATTTACTGTTTTCGTTATCATGTATTAACCTTTAAAGATTTTCATTTTCTGTGATATATTGAATAAATTTGACAATTTTGACTTGATAATTTCGTGAGTCATATTGTGGAGGGCCAGTTTCATGTACATGTGTATACGTATCAGTGACGATTAGCACTTTAATTATATTTATTCAGGCAGAGGGATCTCTTCTTGTTTGCATTTCCCTGTGCTGCTTTGTAAGCCTGCCCGCAAGACTGGTGGTGAACTTCAACATGGATTGTTGTGGACAGGACTTGAAGGTTAACCCACACTTGCCACCACTAGGATCCACCTGCTGGTGCTAAGACACCCAGGCTTCTAAGGTCTAGTGTGGCCTTCTAGGGTCTAGCATGAGAATGTGCTCCCTCAGGAAAGTGGTCTGGTCATGAAGGCTGAACCTGCTTCCTCAGTTCCAAATTCGGCAGCTCTTGCCATAGTGCCACATCCTCTCCCCCACTGAACACCAGGTGTTTATAGCGGGGCTCATTTGGGTTGTATTGAAGGCAGTGAGACTTTCTCTCAGTGGGGCAGTACGCCCCACTGAGAGAAAGTCTCACTGCCTTCAATACAACCCAAATGAGCCCGCTATAAACACCTGGATGTGCCTAAATTCAAATATGCACTAGACAAGTGTAATATGCTGCCTGAAAAAACAAGCATTTGCAATGCAATAGGACTCGCATTTACGCGAGACCTATTTCATTGCAAACGGTAGTCATCACGGACAACGGGAGGGAGGGCGGGGGGCAATGCACGGACAATGGGAGTGAGGGGGAGAAGGCACGGACAACAGGAGTGCAGGCGGGGGGTGGGAGGGAGAAGGCATGGACAACGGGGGTGCGGGCGGGGGAAGGGGGAGGGGGAGATGGCACAGACAATGGGAGTGCGGGTGGGGGAGGGGAGAAGGGGGCAAGAAGGCACGGACAACAGGAGTGCGGGTGGGGGAGGGGGTGAGAAGGCACGGACAACGGGAGGGAGGGGGGAGTAGAGAAGGCAGTAGGAGAACCTCATTAAAGAAAGTAGTGCTCACAGTCTAAAAAACACGTACCGTGTAACACTCGAAGTAAAGGGGCCAGTAGCCATGGTAGGATACAAATGACGACATGGCTGTAATAAGGAGGGACTAACAAGCCTATAAATGAATCCGAAGGCAGCATTTACGAAGGACAAAGACACAAGCCAATGAAAAATATGGGCAGAGGAGTAGGCGGGGCTTCCCTCACGTACTGAACTACAGCAGATCTTCATCAGAGCAGCGCTTGCGCGTTTACTCTAGGCTCGACCTAAAAAAGTAACAACATCCTAGAAAAAGCAAACACTCATAGGTAATGCAAGATAAAGTAAAGCATGTGAAACGTAAGCAGGAACAACATGGTTACCATAATGCTTTTACACTCATTATTCAGAAATCAATAAGTGTTTTTGCCTGAAAAGTTAAGGACAGGACTACAGGACCAATAAGGGACCAGTTTCAATGTCCATTGCTTATATCTTTACAAAACGTAAGCAGTACGGTTTAAAAAGACCACATCTATGAACGGAGAGCTGCAGTACACACTTTATAAACTAAAATAAGGAAAACAGCTGATAATGATCACATTAAATGTTTTCCACTCCACGCATCAACGTGGTATTGCAGTGCCTCCAGAGTGGTGCACTACCCCACCCGGCCAAAACAATGCTGTTGAAAGATAGGTGAGAAAACAAAAGTAGCGCTTCACTGCCAAACTCTGTGAAGTGGCACTGATGTGTGTGGTTGTCAATAAAACCAATCTGGCCACTTTGCGACCACTCTGTCTAGCTTTATTTAGTCATTTATTTATCTTTAATCTTTTGAACCTTTTTTTTCTCTCGGTCTCCGAGGCTGCACTTTTGTAATAGAAAAATGTTAGAAGAAGACAACATTTCCAGCAAAAGTGTTTTTCTTTTTTGGATCCATTTCATAGGGGAACAAATAAAGGAAAAGAGAGGGTAAGAACGGTTTCTTGAAGTCACAGGTTTCAGCAAGTTAGGAGGGGCGAGACAGAGACAGAAAGAGAGGGAATAAGAGGAAGAGGAAGAAAGAGAGAGAGAGAGACAGGCGGGGCAGAAGCAGCGGCAGAGCAGGAGAAGTGAACACTGACTGTCCTTGTCTTCTCTGGGGAAGAAGGAAGAGACAGAGCCCTTTTCCTTCGTGGCCCACCCCGCCCATTCCCCAAACAGCCAGGAATGCCTAGCCTTATCTATAGGACTTGGCTGTTTCTGCCGTCTTGGGACACATTTTTTAAAATAAAAAAGTAGGGGAACGGATTGCATTAAATTAAAGAGGTAGGGGCACGCCGTGCCCTGCTGAGCCCAGCCACTTTGACCATTGCCCCCAGCAACAACCGCATCAACCCGGTAGAAAGGCAGTGCAAGGGACTCAGCAGCCGCACTAAAAGCGCATATCACTCCCCGCAGCACGGGACGCGTGCAGGTCGTGCCCAGGCGTGAGACCGGGCCAAGACCAGGCCTGCCTTTGCCTGTCATTGGCCAGAAGAGGCTGGGCTGGGCCACCCCCTTTCTTTCTTTACAGAGACATCTCATGACAGTGGTGAGTGATACTTTATACTCAAAATGGTATATCCTGAAGGGGGAGTCCACAATCCGAAACTCAGAAGATCCAGTCCCGGGCATTTACAAATCTCAAAAGACTCTCAAGTATCCTGCCTTCCAATAGCCACCCTCTCGACCTCGGCACCGTACCATCCCAACAGACCCTAAATCTTCCACCAGCATGTTGCCCTTATGCGGCAACAATAGTCGGAGTACCACCGGTGGCATCAGACAAGGAGGAGACTTTTAAAGATTTAAAGAACAAAGTTTCCCATTGGCTCATCCAAAATTGCGCTTTCACCCTTAATGAATATGATGATATCCTCATGTTGAGGAGAGTAGGGTGGGTGGGTCCGTCCAGGAAAATACAAGAAGAGGACTGTGTAGTTATTTCTTGCAGGAATCCAGAATTGACATGCTGCTTAATCAACTGTGGTAGTAGGCTGGGACCTAATGGCCTACCAATCTCCTGCTCCATTGTTCCATTGGGTTATTTTTACAAGCCCAGATTTTCTAATAACCAGGAGACACGCCATGGTCCCATTGTTCCAACTATTTAGCCACAGGCCACAAGATGGGGAGACAGCACAATTTAAACTTTTAATAGGTTTGAACCTCTTGCTGCTTTGGATGAAAATGATTGACTTGTCACCAATTTCAATCATTGGAGAAGGAGGTGCTTTGGGAGAGACGGTTTGTTAGTCCAACACAAGAATACCATCCCTCCTCTGCCTATTTGTATAATGGGCACTCAGGGTGAGGCTACTGAGCGAGCCTCTTCTGTGGGCATGGCTAACCCCGGTTCTGATGAACGACCTTTGCCCGTCCCTGTGGCAGGTGGCCTTTCCCATGGAGAAGGCGGTAGTAGTTTCGCCTTTACATCTCCTCAATTCTTGATGACTGACACATCTCCAAATGTCTTGGATGTATGGGCAGTCAAAGATGGCTCAGAGGAAGATCTTGGGTTTAACACTAATACTGCCAATACCTTGGTCCAGAATTCTGCCTCCAGGAGAATGTCAGCGAGGGCAGTTCTTACTGATACTGCAGGCCAACTGGAATTGGAAATCTGTACTGAATCTTTCTATATATTGGAACACCCCAGATAGACTGGGACCACCCTCTTTGATGTATAGGGTGGATGTGATAGGAGCGAACAATCCCAAATAGTGTGATAATTTAGTTCTTGCCTCTTGGAATGTAGCGGGTTTGTGCACTAAACTATGTAACTCTGACAATTCTGACTGGCTGTCTTTTATTGATCCTTTTGATATTATTTCTTGCCAGGAAACTTGGTTTTTCGGATACGTATTAGTTGATGGGTTCAGATCTTTTAGCTCACCAGCCATTCCCACTAACGCAGGGGAAAGGGTAGTTTAGCTATCCTGATATCAACAAAAGTTTAGAATTTATTTGTTACAGAGATGATTGAAAATCCATTATTATCAGATCCTGAAACTCCCATTTCCAAAAGAGTTTAATATACTCTTAGTAAATTTTTATTTGAACTTTTTCCCTTCACATCCCATGAATATTTTTGAGGACCTGGGGGCAGTAATCTCGCAATTAATGAGCAAGGAGACTAAGGAGACTACCCTCATATGGGCAGGGAATTGTAATGCTACTAAATGCACCTATAGTGGGACCCAGGTTTTTGGCATGGTAAATAGGCAGGGTGACAATGTGGCACACTTCTTACACTCTCCATACCGGGAAGCATTGAATAAAATTATGTTGACTAATAATCTTTCTTTTTATTACATCTATGGGTTGACCCAAACATAAACATGTTGATCTGTGTGGGAAGGGGCAAGGGAAGCGTTATTGATCATATTCTAGTATCCGATGCTCTGATTCCAACTATAAGCAAATTGAATATCCTTGCCTCCGCTTTTTTGCGGCCATCAGCCGCTTATGGCCTCACTTGCGCTTTTACCCAGTAGCCAACGGATCTTTTCCCAGATACCACCTATAACTTTTTCTCCAAACCAAGCGGTACATAGAAAATGGTGTAATGCAGATCCTATTAAAATTCAAGCAGACTTGATTATGAATAGCCAATATGAGTTTAGGATTTGCCTAGCTGAAAATGTAGAACCAATGGTAGTATGGGATAATGTTAGCAACATTTGCACCTTTATCTCTGAGCTCTTACTAGTAGCTAAACCGCGGTTGAAGCGCATAGCTCATTCATAATTTAAAAAGGACTGCACAAAGCATATAAATTCCTGAAACAAATAACTAATCAAATTCCGCGTGATATAATTGCGATTAGAGCAGTGAGATGGAATTATAGTATTGCAATAAATAAAAGGAAAAATGAGATAAGGCCTAAAGCATGGGAAGATCTGGAGTGTGCAGCTTCCCTCAAAGACAATAAAGCCTTTTGGGAGATAGTGAAGCACCTTCTTTTTCTGGGAAAACATCCACAGGGACGGATAGTCTTATTTTAGAACAGGATTGGGTTTCTCATTTTATGAAGATTTTTACCTCTGAAAGGCCATCCTGGATAGGATGGACTCCGTTTCTAGTTTTGAGAACATGGTGAATTTTAGTAAAACGATAACAGGGAAGTGAGGAAAGCCATCACCAGTTCAGCTACAGGAAAGGCAGTGGGCCCAAATGAGGCACCAGTTGAGCTTTTTAAGCATAATTTAGATCTCTGGGCCTCATTGATTACCAACGTTTTCAGAGTACTAGTAATCACAGGTCCGCCTGACTCCTGGAAGAAATCTGTGACTATACCTATCTACAAGAAAGGAGATAAAAAGGACCCATCAAACTACCGACCCATCTCCTTTATTGACTCCTCCACAATGATTCTTTGGAGGGTGATACTAGGGAGATTGGAAGATTGGGCGGTAGAAAAAGCCTTCTTTACGGAGGTCCAAATCTGGTACGGTCCAGGTTTGGGCACCTCTGAACAAGCTCTAAATTTGTCTCTTATCCTAGGCAAATATGTCAAGCCAGGAGAGGAGCCATGCATGTGGCTTTTATGGACCTCTCCTTGGCATTTGACTTAGTGGACAGAGATACATTATGGGATATTATGGAGCAAGCCGGAATTGATCCTCCCCTCCTAATGACTCTGAAAAGGATACATCAAGGTACTACAATGAGGGTATGATATTTTCAGGATGGTGACCAGACGCCCCCCATACAAATTACATGGGGAGTCAGACAAGGTTGTATATTGGCCCCTTTTTAATTTCTATTTTACATTAATTCATTGGATGCTTTTTTAAAGACATTGACCCTGGATATTCTTAAAATTGGTGAGTGATTGGTCCCGGTCTATGAGGATGATGCAGTGCTTTTATCTCGCACCACTAATGGTTTACAAATTCTGCTGGACAGTTTTTACTCTTTAATGATGGACCTAAAGCTCAAAGTCAATTTTAAGAAATCATTTATTTTGACTTGTGGCCCTAAAAACACATGCAATTTCTATTTTACCTTAATGCATTGGATGCTTTTTTAAAGACATTAACCCTGTATATTCCTAAAATTGTTGAGTGATTGGTCCCTGACTACGAGGATGATGCAGTGCTTTTATTTCGCACCGTTAACGGTTTACAAATTCTGCTGGACAGTTTGCACTCTTTTATGATGGACCTGAAGCTCAAAGTCAATTTTAAGAAATCATTTATTTTGACTAGTGGCCCTAAAAACACATGCTCTAGGAAATATATGTTGGGAGGGATACCCATTATGAAAATCCTAAATTTCAGTTATCTGGGTATTTTATTTTCTGCTAACTTGAGTTGGGACAGACGTATAACCCAGAGGTCCCAGCAAATGGAAGCGGCTTGTGAAACAGTCTTTAGGTTTGGCAATAAGCTGGGTCACAAGCCTCCGAAGGAAATGGTGATACTTTACAAAGGTAAGTGTCAGACTGTGGCCTAATATCAAACCTATAGTAAGGGGATTTGCTTCTGGGAAGCAGCTCCAGATGGTGGAGAATACATTTTTAGCTAGAATTTTAGGACTCCCAAAATCCACGTCCAGCCTTATCACGCATAATGAAGTAGGGCTAGGATTTCTTGAAGACTTGGTGGGACTGGCACCCATCTTGCTTTGGGTATAAATTTGGTCTGCACTGGAGCTGAAGTTTACGCATGACATTGTTGAAGACTGTCTGAAGCAAAGCAATGTGCAGCCCATTTCATGGATAAATTATGTTAAAGTCACTCGAAGATCTTGGGATGATAAATTTATGGGCAAACAAAGCGGATATTAATTTCTTATCCAAGGTTCAGGTTAAGCTACATTCTACAATCTAGAGAAAATGTAAGGCTGGAGAAAGCAATTAACATCGTAACGATGCAGCACTATATTTTGCTTGGCGCATGTAAGGGTATGGAACACTATCTCCTGTGGGTTAAAGCCCCACAACACATATTTTACCTTTCGCGGTTGAGTCTTAATATGATCCATTATTTAGGAGCTCTTCCAGTCATGTGATCTTGGTTTGCTTCATTACAAAGCTGTGCTTGCGATGGGATTTCTAGCCAAACGACTAAGCATTTCATGCTATTTTACCCACTGTAAATGTGATCACGTTTTTTTATGCCCTGTTCTTAGAGGGAAATCTTTTAAGTCACATAGCGAGGGTTTGATTTTCCTTTAGCGCCTTGAATCACCTACGATTTGTATTGCTGTTTTACATTTTATCACCTAGGCTTTGAGGTTAAGGAAAAGATATATATCATGAATTCTAAATTTTGATATGCAGATTCTGCACATGTATTTAAAGTATTTATTTGGGCTCGGCTTGATTTGTTAAAATTCACAGAAGTGCGAATAAGAAATGATAGTTGGGTTATATTTATCCTGGCCTGTTGTTTTTAACTTATCATTACTATTACTGCCATTGTATTGACTGATGCTCTTATTGATGAAATAATGTATTTTTTTATGCTTTTATGATTTTATTGTAAAATCGAATAAAGCTTTATGGAATGAATGACTATGCCCTCATTTCGTGAAATTAATTTTTGTGTAACCGAGTCCTAGTCAAACACCTCCAGGTATCTAAGGCATCAGGGGCCAGATTTACTATTCTTTTGTAAGGGCAACTGCACGAAGCAAAGCCCTAAAACTCAGCATAAATTATGGTGTTGTTAATCAACTTTCATCATATGCAAAAGCTATTTGCACAAGAAAGTTGATGTAAAACTGCTTTGCGTGTGCCCCTGTTATTGTACTAAAGAGGGCACAAAGGGCAGCAACAGTCCAGCCATCCCTAAGATTACATGAAAACTCATATCTACTAACTAAACATAACCTGGCATTGCATGAAATCCTGGCACCAGATAAAAGCAGGCTTAAACAATGGACAAAGGGAGAATCACACCTGTCGCATGTAATTTGCACACAATTACACATGTAATACAATTTTTACATGTCTGGCTTTTAGCACAGAAATTTTCATTGAATGGTGTCACTCCAGGATAGATCTCTTGCACGGTATCACTTGCTCGCATTAACACCATGGCTCAATGCTTGTGTTGGGAATAACCAATCTTTTTCGTGGCATTGTGAATGCAGGAGACCCTGCAATTTTGACACCCCAACATTTACTTCAATAGAACACCCACATTTTCGATGAATCCAAGACTGTGTTGAACCTTAATTTCATGAGGCAACGTGTCCCAGAGGTAAGGCACATTCCAGCACATCAAAAATAAAAGAATTACAGTCAATTAGGTAAAAGGGCCCATTCAGTAACCGAGTTCACGATCAGCAGAATAGTGTAAAGATTTATTCCAAAAATCCAAAAGTACAGTACAATTAATTGCCATTAAGGCTATCAACAAATAGAAATACTTCTTCGGTAGTGGGTCCCGCCCCCAAGGACTGTACCCTCCTCACATGGTGAAATTGTTTTTAAAGTTGCCAGGTTTGGCTTAGCATTGCACAAAAACTGTCTTTTTACAGGAGCACTGCTGGTGAAATCATCACAGCACAACTCTTTGTAAATAAAACAATGTACAATATTTTACCCTTCGCGCAACACAGCACTTCTCATTTTCGTGCAGCTGTGAACACATTTTGGGATAACTGGGCCTCGATTTCCTTGTACAGATACTCCGTCAGTAGGACATCCTGATCCAGGAATTCTTGAGTTTACCTGTAGGTCAGGGGCCCGGAATAGGGGACTGGTGAATGTCACCAAAAAGTAGCAGTCCACCCACTGCCCTGTTTGCTGAGCCTGGAATGTTTTCCAAAACAGTTTTAACTTAAAAAAAAACTTCATAAGGTTCGACCTTCATACTTTGTTAACTTGTCGAAGTTAAAATATAAACATGAAGCTACGAATATACAAACTTTGCAACTTTCGTTCCCCTGTAATCTGTGCTCTCTTCACAAAAAGGGGTATTTCCCTGGTAATGTCTTCTCTTTGTTAGAGAGCACACACCTCGCCATATATTGCAACATTGTCTGCGTGAATGCTTATTTATTTTCAAGACTAGTACATTTCTTGCATGCGTGTACTACTTGAAAGAAGGTTGGGATTCACGTGATCCTCAGAAATTCAGTCACTTGTACAATTTGCTTCTAGATCTGTGGTCTGTCTGACAGTTCAGCTGCCTCACAGATACCGAGTATAGCTGATGTAAAATATTTAGGAGCATATTCTCAAGGCGATATCGCCGCGTTAGCGGCACTTTTCTGCCGCTAAAGCGGCGATATTTTTATCTCCGTATTCACAAGCTGTCGCTAACAGCCGTTAGCAACAGCTTTCTGGCGATAGCGCCGGCTAATAACATCGCCAACGATGTTAGCGACAACTAACGCTAATCATATGCAATGTAGGCGTTCCCGTGTTAAAACGCACGCTAACCCCACTCCGCGATATTCACAACGATCGCACGGACCGGCGATACGTTAAAAAAACAGCCGCTAAGGCCCGTTAGCTGCTGGGACTTAAGACCAGAAAATACCTGGTCTTAAAAATGGAGACAACACTTGGGGCCTCATCTCAGCAGGTTTTGGTGCTGGACAGCGCTGCAAGCAATGTTGCAGCGCTGCCCTGCGACAAAACTACAGTGCAGGGATGTGCATCATCAACAAGATTGTGCGCATTCCTGGGCCCCAGTCATGAAAAGTGTTGCAGCGCTGCGACAAGACAGCGTTGCAACAATTCTCACTACGCCCTTCTGCGACAGCATGGATGCGCTGTATTCACTGGACAGCGCTCCATGACGCAAGTAATGACAGAAACGTCTGGAATCCTGACGTATCTGTCTGTGCTAAAGTCACGCATTGCTGCAGTCGTGTCACAACCATGACGCAACTCCATCAATGCATGGGGCCAGCCTATCTCTGTGGCACTGCGTCACCCTCATGCCTGCCATCAGGCAGGCGGAAGGTACTGACGCAGTGCCGTTCATGAGGGGTGCCCGAATGTCGGCGCTGTTGGAGATCCATTGGTGGTTGTTGCACGCTGCGGTGTCATCGTTTGGAAGCATTGGTGGAGTGTTGGAGCGGAGGGAGTTGACGAGACGTTCTTCGCTGGCCTTGATCCAGCTGCGAGGGTGTGCGATGATGGCGGTGGCATTCGGTGGGCAAGGTGAAGACGTGATGTATCCAATGATGGTCGGTCCAGGAGAGTCCGGTGTTGTGGCTGTAGTTGAAGTTCCCGCTGGTGGAGGTGACGTGCTCGACCGTGTGTCCTGCTATGTGGCTTGTTGATGTGACTTGCTGCTTGAGTCTGATGTTGGGGACCTTCCCCAGGAGGGGGTGGTGTTCTGGTCACTGGGGTTGTCCAGGTGGAACTTGAGTTCACCGAGTAGGATGTCATCGGTGGATGGGAGACCCTGGGCTGCAATGAGGTCTACAATGGTATTGGAGAATGGGGTGCCATAGCCCGGGGGGCCTGCACATGAGGGTGCCGCAGAGGATGTGGTTGGGCCTTGTCCGGATCTGGGAGTTGAGGTGGTCCATGGTCACCCTCGGGTCATTAGAGTGCGTGGTCAGTCGGAGTCTGCTTCTGTAGGTGATGGCAATGCCTCCTCCTTGACGGTCGGGGTGCTCCTTGCGGGTGATACTGCAGCCGTCAGTGATGGCGATGGCGATGGCGATGGCGATGTCCGGTCCGGAGCAGAGGTTGGTCCTGGCAGGCGAGGTGGCGTCCAGGGTTGATGGCGAGGAGGGTGCTGGCGTCGTAGCTGTTGAGTGTCCAAGAGGAAGGCTCCTTGGTGCTGAGCGCGGTCCAGGGTCAGACGGACGCAAACTGGCTTGCCTATGGGTTGCCTTTGGCACGGGAGACGTCCATTACAATGCAGGCAGTACATCGTTAACAACGCATCTCCGACAACGCAGGTGCCTTTACATCGCATCTGATTACAACGCATTGTGAGGTCAGTAATGGGGTAATTTTAGGTTTTTCGGGTGGGTATGGGTTTCGGATGTCGTATCAGGAAATTGGGGTGTGTTTTGGGGTAAAATATGAAAATTGGGGTGTGCATTTGGGGTACAATATGAAATTTGGGGTGTGCATTTGGGGTAAAATATGAAAATTGGGGTGTGCATTTGGGGTAAAATATGAAAATTGGGGAGTGCATTTGGGGTAAAATATGAAATTTGGGGTGTGTTTTGGGGGCTCAAAAAGGAATTCCAGGGTTCACGGTTGGGGTGCAAAGGTTAGTTTAGGGTTGCACTCACTGAAGTGGGAACAGTGATATTTATGTCTCCGCTATGCAACACCTACCCTATTGTTGCAATGTGCCTAGTATTAGTATGCATTGGAATGGAATGCGATGTTATGTCATGCGTCGTAACTACGTATGTGCCTTTGGCACACGAGTGGTACGTCCGCTGTGCATGGGCGCACAACGGCCGCCATTGAGAAGTGCTGGGGGGGCTGGACAGCTGTGAGGTGGTAAACGCCGGAAAGAATACTGGATGGGACGTGGACATGGGGATGTATGTGTGAGCGGGCGTTGTAAATATTTTAATGAGGGAAGTCTTACCTCGAAGCCGGGCCCTGTGTCTTTGTAACTCCTGCTCTCCTGCGTCTGCTTCCAGGGACAGGAAGTAGGCAGCCAGGCTCCCTCCCCTGAGTCAATCACAACGCAGCGATGCGGCGGTGGGATTGGTAATGGGCAACGGGACAAGGCATGCAGGGAGGGGCTGGAGGGGTGGGCATGTTCTACATGCAGGCTGTAATGCAGCCTGCATTACGAACAGGGAAGTGCGCATGACTGCTTTGTGTGGCCTGAGTGGACCGACCAAACAGTCATTGCACACTTGAGTGGGCATTCCAATCTGCCCATGCCCTGCTCCATGCTTGGAGCAGTCCTACCCACCCTCCCACCCCCTAAGGATACATAGCATGATTACATCACTAAGTTATCATCATGTGATGATTGTCCCTCTTCTGCACTGCTTGAAGGCAGTGGGGTAATGCTCTTCCGCCATAGCGAATGAGCCGCCACTGGGGGTGCGTCATCTACGTGTGATAGGCCTGAGCGACACGCCCCCCGGCCCTCCTGCGCTACGCGTCCCACCTTCTCCTTACCTGGACAGGACCTCTGACCTTGGCCAGGGACCTGCTCTCTCCCTCCGTAGCTCCGCAAGACCTTCAAGTGGATCCCCCCCGAATGCAGATAGACCGTCACCCATGCACTCATAACCAGCAGACTGGACTACGGTAATGCCCTCTACGCAGGAATCAACAAAACCCTGCTACACAAGCTCCAAACAATCCAGAACACCACAGCCAGACTCGTCATCAGAACCCCACGACATGAGCATGTGACCCAGCACCTACGAGACCTACACTGGCTCCCCATCAAGAAGAGAGTAACATTCAAGCTACTCACCCACGTCTACAAATCCCTCCACAAAATCGGACCCAAATACCTCAACGAAAGAGTCTCCTTGCACGTACCCAAAAGGAACCTCCGCTCCACCGACCTGGCCCTGGCAGAGACCCCATGCATCCGCAGAACCAGAGCAGGCGGAAGGGCCTTCTCCTACCTCGCAGCTCAGACCTGGAACGAGCTCCCAGTCAACATCAGATGCTCCCCCACCCTGCACACCTTCAGGAAGAGCCTCAAAACCTGGCTCTCCGAATGATCCGGAGCTGCACCCACCCCCTCCCCAGCGCCTTGAGACCCTCACGGGTGAGTAGCGGGCTCTATAAACCCCAAATTGATTGATTGATTGATGGACATTGACACCGTGGTGCAATCCACTGCACTCTCTCCAAATCTGTGACTCATCCAGCAGGAGCCTCAGCCAGGTGTGATTTCACTAGGCTGGGTACAGCAGTCGCCGCCTAGTCCGCTGGTGGACCTCCCAATGCAGTTGATGCATCAGGGCCCCCTTAAGCGTGAAGTTGCAGCGCTCACGCCACACAAGTTCGGCGTTGCACAGGGGCCTCACCCTCCACAGCGTACGGCCAGCACAACATCAACCGGCCTGTGATGCAGGGAGACGGCACCCACCATTGGTAATCCCCTCTGTGCACCCCGGTGTAGTGGTGGATCGTAGTTAACCCTGGGCGGTGAACTACGCTACGCTCGCGGAATTTGCGAAGTTTCGGTAAGTTCGCGATTCGCGTAGAACGCGAAGTTACCGTGCACTACGCAATTTGCGGCGTAGCGTAGCTGTTTTTCTTCTTCGCGCGCTCAATATACGTTCTCGCGCGCGGTAACGACCTACCGTGATTCTGCGTTCGCCGACGCGACTTCCTATCCGTTCGCGGGCGCCACGAGATTTGGAATCCGGCCGCACGATCCCGCGAGAGTGTGCGAACGCGAACACGTCATTCGGACGCGCGATCTGACTTCCGGCGGCAGTGTTGGTAAGATCGCGATCCCGAACACGAAGAAACTACAATCTGGCGAAGAATATATCTCGAGCATCATAAAACCTTCTCGAAAATGATGAATTAGTTCATTTTGCACAAAAAACTCCTCAGGTTGTCATTTAGAGATGTAGTTTGGTGAGCAAGGAGTCCTTTTTCTTTTTTCCAAGAGGAAGGAAGTGCCCCTGATTCTCAAACTTCCTGTTCCTGTCCAGCAGGCTCCTCCCAGTGCTTTGTCCATGTGCTGTTCACTTTCATTTGGATTTGGAGCTGGAAGGATCACTTTTTGTGTCTGTCTGCTGCATCATATCATTGGATTGGATTTGAGGACTCTTGGATTTGAGATTTTACAAGTAAGTTGGAGAATTGGTGTACTTGTTTGTTTGATTGGGGCTTGTTTGTACCTACATTTTTTTGTGGGATTTCCATAGTTTTTAAAATGTATTGTTGTGGCCTGTAGTTTCGGCAGGGGCCTAGTTGTTTTTCTTTGATTGGAATTTCAGCCAGTAGGCCCGGACTAGAGCCAGAGGTACCCATGGGTGCATGTTTCTGTGGTGTCTGTTGAATTTAAAGTTTAAACATCATGTAGGCCGGGCATCCATGGATGGCATTGGATTGATTTGCAAAATGTGGGTTTTGGGGTGGTATTTTATATTTTTGGGTGTTTGTTAAATAAATAGGCCTTTTCAGCCAGTAGGTAACCCTGGGCGTTCAGCTCGCGGACTTTGGGCAAGTCCGCACTGCGCGACAACGCGGACTTACACTTTTTATCTTCTTCGCGCGCTCAATGTACGTTTTGCGCGCGCGATAACGACAATTTGTGACGATCGCGATGCCGAACACGCAGAATTTACAATCTGGCGAACAATATCTCTCGAGCATCATTAAACCTTCTCGAAAATGTTGATTTAGTTCATTTTGCACAAAAAACTCCTCAGGTTGTCATTTAGATGTAGTTTGGTGAGCAAGGAGTCATTTTTTTTTGTTTTACAATTTTTTCCAAGAGGTAGCAAGTTGCCCAGAGTCTCCAACTGCCTGGTCCTGTCCTTTGTCTTCACTTTTTGTTATTTTGGGTGGCCTGGCCATGTGGGTGGCGGCCATTTTGTAAAGCCAGGCATTGTGCTTTTGCCATAGGCCTGCATTGTCTGTCTTGTGTTCCTTTTCTTGTTGTTCTGGGTGGCCTGGCCATGTGTTGGCGGCCATTTTGTGTGAACAGCCACTGTGCTTTTGCCATAGGCCTCCAAGCTTGCGGCCTAGTGTGCCAGTAGGCCCGGAGGTAGTCATCCTCATGGGTGCATAAAAACTGTTTCTGTGTTGTCTGTTGAATTGTAACATAATTTAGGCCATGGATGGCATTGGATTGATTTGCAAAATGTGGCTTTTGGGGCGTATTTTATTTTTTGGGGTGTTTGTTAAATAAATAGGCCTTTTCAGCCAGTAGGTAACCCTGGGCGTTCAGCTCGCGGACTTTGGGCAAGTCCGCACTGCGCGACTAACGCGGACTTACACTTTTTATCTTCTTCGCGCGCTCAATGTACGTTTTCGCGCGCGATAACGACATTTTGTGACGATCGCGATGCCGAACACGCAGAATTTACAATCTGGCGAACAATATCTCTCGAGCATCATTAAACCTTCTCGAAAATGTTGATTTAGTTCATTTTGCACAAAAAACTCCTCAGGTTGTCATTTAGATGTAGTTTGGTGAGCAAGGAGTCATTTTTTTTTGTTTTACAATTTTTTCCAAGAGGTAGCAAGTTGCCCAGAGTCTCCAACTGCCTGGTCCTGTCCTTTGTCTTCACTTTTTTGTTATTTTTGGTGGCCTGGCCATGTGGGCGGCGGCCATTTTGTTAAACCAGCCACTGTGCTTTTGCCATAGGCCTCCAAGCTTGCGGCCCAGTATGCCAGTAGGCCCAGAGGTAGTCACCATGGGTGCATAAAACTGTTTCTGTGTAGTCTGTGGAATTTTGACATCATTTAGGCCATGGATGGCATTGAATTGATTCAATTGAATTGCGAAATGTGGTTTTTTTTGGAGGGTCTGACTATTTCACTTTTTGGGTGTGTTAAATAAATGCCTTTTTTGCGTGTGTACTGTGTAATTATAATTGTGTTGTTGTAGTGGTTGTCTAACTTTCCAAAGTGTTTTTAGCCATGTGGATTTTAGTTTTTGCATTAAAGCTGTGTGTGTTTTATAAGGCATCCTTTGTCTGCCCATATATAGGCCTGCTTGAGTTCATTGTTTGCCGTGCCTTGTGCCTGTGAGTCACCATGTTTCTGGGGGCCATTTTGTTGTGGTAGTTATTAGTGTGCTGTTTTTGCCACATAGGCCTGCGTGTCTTTCCATTGTTCCTCTTGTCTTACTGCTTCCAAATCCATCCCCATTGCCAGCTGCAGCTCCCTGATGCTGCTATATAATACATCCCACGTGATGCACAAATTTAGGCCAAACATGCTCCAGTACATTTTAGTTTTTGTTCTTTACTATTCTTATTCTTCCAGAGTGTACACTAGCACTACACAGTAGCCAGGAAAGCCCTGGCCTTGTTGTCAACGTCTCATAAATGGCTACACTGTGTGTTGTTGTTCACAGAGTTTCTGAAATTTAATAATTGAGGCCACCACACACTAAGTTCTATATTCTATTTGTTTGATTTGTGCTATGTTTGACTGATGTTCTGGCTTTTTTGCTTTTAGGTGCACAAAGACTGAGGAGGAGGTGTGTCTCTCATCATTGCCTGTTGCACTTCCAGACAGACATCCTGCTGCTGTACACACAACACAACGTGACGTGTGACCTGACCAGACATCTCTGCAACTGAGTGCTGCTGACATCTGAAGAAGATGGGCCCAAAGAAAGCAGGTACCAGGTCCTCCAGTACCAAGAAAGTTGCTATTGAGAAGAAGAAGGAACAGAAGAAGCAAGTGACACTGAAGTCTGGTGTGCCGGCCAATACCTTTTTGGGAAAAAAAAATTGCGCCTGCAGCAGCGGTGTCCGGGGGGCAAGCTGGGGGCAGCACCTCCGCATCAGTGGACCCAACCCACCAACCCAGGCCCAAGCACATGAGTGGGGAAGAGGTAGCCAGCCTAATGGTGGAAAGCAGTGATGCTGAGCCGGAGATAAACTTATCGCTATCTCAAAGTAGTACCCAATCAACGCAGGAGGAAACACAGCAGATAAGTGGTCAACAACAACAGCCGCAACCACCGCCCGCAATAGTAGTTGTTGTTCCTCCTGAAGTAGGGGCAGTTCAGGAAATTGAGCCTCATGCAGAGGTAGAAGAAGAAGCCACTCATTCAGAAGATCCATTGTCTTCCAAATCCCCAGCAAGGAAAAGGAGGGGTAGTCCATCAAGTTCTTCGCCAAGCCCCCTTCTGATGATCTAGATGCCACTTGGAAGCCACAAACTGAGTCTGAGAGGGAGCCACGTTCCAAGACCAAGCTAGGGAAAAGGAAGGTTCCAGAAAGCCTTACACTTATGGAGGTCGATGTAGAACAGCAAGATGATGATGATGATGACGACGAGCCAGTCATCACGAACATCACTCCCGGCCCCGAGGAGATGGAGACCAACATTCTTACTCTATCCAAAATCGCTGCGAGGGATGTAGCACGCATACCTCCACAGGTAACACCAACACGACCTACAGCTTCCATATTTGCATTAGCAAAGGCCCGGCAGCGACCTACATCCAGCACAACCACCACCTCTGTAGGAGTAGGTAGTGGTACAGCAGCACAGAGTCAAATTCAACACACACCCTACAGATCATCCGGCATTGGAAGTGGCACCTCCAGCAGGAGGCCAAAGTTAAGCTCCCCAGTTTGGGACTTCTTTACGGTTAGCGAAAAGGAGGAGAACATTGCTATATGCTCCATTTGTAATACCTCTGTTAGTCGTGGTAAGCTTGGTACAAACTATGGTACCGGAGGCCAAATGACCCATCTGAAAAAACACCACTTGATCAGCTGGGAGGACCACCTTCGCGCCATAAAAAAACTGCAACCATTGGTGTTGGTGGGGATAAAGGAGTAGAAGAAGAAGATCCGATCACGGTGGAAGAGGAAGGACAGGGAGACATTCTCTCTGGTAGTGGTACACAAGGTGTCCCTGACCCCAGCAGTGCAGTCTTAACGTTGCACACATCTTCAGCAACATCTCAGTGGCACAAGAGTAAGAGTCAGCCGGAGACACCAAGAAGTACCAGGTCCGCACTACCAAAAGTGCGTTGAGCCTAAGAGAAAGGAAAACCATGCAGCCTACCATTATCAGCATGTTTGGGGGTGAGGGGCAGTACGAACGCAACCACCCAATAGCACGTTTGTACAATGCGAAGCTGGCTAAAATGTTAGCACTGGACCTTCTCCCTTTTTCTTTTGTTGAAGGGTTGGGTTTTGTGGAATTTGTGTCAACCATCTGCCCAAAATGGCATGTTCCCAGCCGCTACTATTTTGCCAGAGTTGCAGTTCCAGCACTACATCACGACGTGCTGGAATTGCTAGGAAAGGCCTTGAAGCAGAGTGCTGTTCACAGTATCCACCTGACTACAGACATGTGGACCAGTTGCCAAGCCACAGATTACATGTGCATCACTGCACACTGGATCAGTTTTGCGGGGGTTAGAGAACAGGTATCTGCTGGTGTTGATACTGCAGAGATTTTTCATGCCACTCGCAAACATGCAACTGTAGCCATGTTTGCCATGGAGAAATCTCATACTGCTGCAAACATTTTGGAAGAGTTTAACACCAAGGTCTTTGAGTGGCTGCGCCCAAGAGGGCTTACGATTGGTTTTGTTGCCACGGACAACGGCAGTAATGTAGTTTTGGCCATGCGCAATGGTGGCTATTTCAGGGTCCCGTGTTTGGCACACTGCATTAACATTGTTGTTCAAGACTTTTTGAAAAATGAATCAAAAGTCAGCAACTTACTGGTCACCTGCAGAAGAATATGCACACATTTCAGCCATTCTTTTAAAGCCCGGAAGCAGCTGAGGGTCATTCAACGTGAGCATAATATGCCAGTCAAAGCGCTCATCCAGGAGGTGCCAACACGTTGGAACTCAACTTATTACATGCTTGATCGTCTGTTTGAACTGTACATACCACTCAATGCTTATGTCATGCAAAGATTAGGGGAACCTACTGTGAGAGGCATGACCGTTGAGATGGCTCAATGGGACCTCATTAAATGCCTGACTGAGATGCTACTTCCTTTTGAGATCTTCACACGTGAAGTCAGCAGGGAGGACTGTACTATGGGCCAAGCTATCCCATTGTTGCACATGCTAGAGCAACAGCTGAAGGATGTGTCTGAAACGTACGCAGGTGTGGATGACAAACAAGACGCATATCATTTGGCGGAGACCTTAGCCGCTCGCTTATCGGAAAATACAAGGATTAAAAATAAAATTTTGTCACAACCACATTACATTAGTGCCACAATTTTGGATCCACGGTACAAAGTATTTCTGAACAGCAAGGCAGTAATTCCTTTTTCGGAAGTGGATGTTGCCAACTACAAAACTTTGATAGCTAAGGAAGCCACTATTTTCGAAAGCGAACAGCTGTTAATTACAGGCCCCCCACCCCAGGCCATAACCAGTACTACAGGGCATCCAGAGTCAAGTTCTACTTCGGAGCCTGAGGGCAGTGCATTTGCCTCCCAGCAGTCACCTACACCAACAATAACATCAAGAACAGGATCATCCACAGCACAATGTGCAACTGATTGGTTTCTACAGCAGGGGTATGGTAAGTCCAGTGCTGATGCAAAGGCAAAACAGGCCGAGCACATCGGAGCACCCCTGAACATTGAGCGGATGGTCCAGGCCTATCTGGATGACCCAACAGAGGTCTTCATGGATCGAAACCCATTGGTGTATTGGTATGGGAAAAGAAGCCAATGGACAGTGCTCAGCAGGCTGGCGATAAAGTATCTGGCTTCCCCTGTCGCAAGTGTCTCTTCTGAGCGTGTTTTCAGTGCTGCTGGTGCCATTGTAACTTCGAAAAGGACCAGTCTCTCGGCCCAAAGCGTGGAGAGGTTAACCATGATCAAAATGAATCAGCACTTTATACCACCGGATTACAAAATACGTGAATCACAGCAGGAAGAGGAGAGCGACTTGGATGACGTAAATAGTGCGTTACAGGACCTACTTCTGTCCGAACCACCAGAGTTTGAGGACGAGCTCCTCTTCCCTGACAACTAGGCTTTCAAATTGTTGCTTTCTTCCTTCCTTTATGTGTCTGTGTATCTGTCTTTCTGGTTCAAATCAAATCACAACAAAACCATCACCACCGTCTTCTCTTTTTATTTCCCTATTGGAGTTGCACGTCTGTGCATTTAACTGTCCACTCTTCAGAGTCCTGCTTCATCTTCCTGTCTCGCACAAGTACATTTCCATCAAGCCAGACATTAGTACAAGAAATGTTGCCTTTACCAGTCCCGCCTCCATTAGAAGTGAAACGTGACTACTATAGCTATCCTCCGTTTTGTTTTCGAGCCGAAACTCATCAGTGTCCGAAGGCTACAGCCTCAGCAGGCATCCAAAGGTCCTCACTGTCAGGACAGAAGGTACTTGGCAGAGAAAGACAAGAGACTCTTCGAAGAAACTTGCTGACATTTGTGCAAACTCAAATGACCAGCAATGAGCGCTACACAGGCCGCGGCCCATCATCACAGTGCTGACCATGGGAAGCAACTTAAACTGTGACAAAGTGCCACAGATGAATAAGACGAAAACCGAAACAGCGCCTAACACTCAAAATGAATGTGGACTGGAGTAATGATGAGGCCACTGCCCCGTAAAAAAAAAAAAAAAATGTCAGAACTAGGCATCTGATGATCTGACAGCCAAAGAGAAGAGCAAGACAGGTAATGATGGAATGCATTGGATGCTTGCAGACTCTGAGCGATTGCTGTTGTTTGTTGTTGATGTTGTGCATGAAGTCGAACTCTACTCTACTAGTTAATCTACAAAGTGACTCAAGTAAGTCAGTGACAGTCAATGTTTCCCTTCTTGTTGTTTAATAACCAAATTGTACTCCTACTACTGCAGGTGCAGGCCAATATCTGTTGCAATTTTTTAATATGGAATATGGACTTAATCGGAGTCACTACAGACTGAGTTGTAGTTGGACAACACGTACCACACCATGATGATGACCATACTATCTTTTTGCGCGCAGTCATTCAGTTGGATCGGAGATGATTCAAGGAATAACTGCATTTCATGAAGTGGCATAAGGTAAACATAAACACAACAATTCAACAAGAAAGTAGTAAACACAGCAGACCTACATGTCCATGTAGTGGTGTAGTCGAGTGTAGTGATGACTGACAGCGGCGCATTGATTTTGTCACTTAATTAGGAAAATGCTAAGTTGCTGTGTATGCCTTTTGTCTGGCTATGTCAAAAATTAAGGTAAATGGAGGTTGGGTCACGGGCTGGTGCTGTGGTGGGCCTGTTCTGTCCTGTTGTTGTTGTAGCTTAATGCTGTAAACAGAATCTACACGATATATCCAAGCCGCCTCACTCTGAAAGTGTTCTCTCTTCTCTTCTTGGACTCCACCGTAAATGATGTTTTTTTATTCATTGATTTCTCAATACCCCTTTTGTTTTTCCATCTAGACGTTACAGGCCGGCCTTTACCCTGTGCTTGCTATACTGGGAGACACAACTCACATTTACCTTACCAATCGGCATCAGGAAGGCCACCAAGATTGATGTGCGGAGCGTCCATGGAAGATAGGACCAAGAGGAAGGACGAGATTCAACTCCACAATTTTAGCATGATAATACAGTAACTTTAGTATCATTCATCATTCATCTTTTAATTAATTTGAATCCTTTTTTCTCTGCAATCATTAGGACTGTGTGTTGTGTGTTTGTTTGCTAATTGATCCCTACAAATGTTTTTTAATTGTCTTTGCTATCTTTACAAGTAAGCCCAGTACAACATGGAATTTGGGTCTCTGAGGGCATATTACAGGCAAGGCAAATTGCATAGAATATACTGGTGCCCTGTACTGTCTAATTGTCTAGTAGGAGTTATTAAGTACTACTCATTAACCATCAAGTTATCTAATCTTCATCATCATTAACGCATGCATTTCCCTTTTCTCCCTTTATAGATTTTTTGGATAAGATCATGGTCGTCTGCCAAGATTGCGCTTTGCTTTTGTTGTCCATGCGTACTGTTTTTCATTTTCAAACCTTTCCCCAAACCCCCCTTCCCATCCATTCATCAAACCCTAACCCTCTTTCCCCGGGCTGTGATTTATATTGAGGTGTGATGTGACTACATAAAATGTACACCAATTGATCACACGCTTGCTGGGGCAGATGTGGTGAAAGCAACACTAATTCAATTGCAAGGCAGGGCGAGGAGCTTCTTCTGCTTGCCCACCCATGCTCAGTCTATGTGCAAGCCGTCACCGGCTAATAGTAGTACATCATAATTAATTGCCGTCATTGATTGGATTAATCATCAAACTCCTACCACACAGCAGTAAAGGTTACGAATTACGATTGTGTTAAGTTAAGTGACTCACTCGACAGCACAACTACAGTTTATAACTTCTTGTACTAGGCTGTCCCCGCCACCATTATGTTTAATTTGACTTTAGCAGTTGCAACTGCAATATTGTTTGTTTGGCAGTCGTCTTCTGTACTGTATTTTACTTCGTTCGACTACTCCTCCCACAGTCGCTCTCAGGCAAGTGACTGTCTCTTTTTTATTTTTTAGCAAATGCTACTGCCAGTGTCTACTCTACTACTACCACCACAACCATGGCATCTTCTACATTCTCTATGGAAACCATGCAGCCATCGCTGTGCCGAACGTAGTCATCATCAATCACAGGTAAGATAAGTTTGGTGGGAGGTAGAATACTAGTAGGACAAATAACTCAGTGAGGGTACCGCATCTATCTGTTTGTTATACATCATCGGCAGATTATTTAAATCAAACACTGGCTGCGGCCCTGCAGCAGCAAGGAAACCAATGTGACGTTAATTCGTAAAACAGTAACCCCCACAAAACATTAACATTGTATGTTTAAGTATAAATATAATTTATTACCCTAACAAAAATAAACTATCCCACACCTGACCCACCCCTCTCCCTAACCCCAACCAATGTCCAAAACGAAAAAGTCCAAAGAATGTCCCGAAACCCCAACGCCCAATTCCCACCCACCAAAACAAGGAATAAAAAGGGGCAAAGCAACAGGGTCCTCGATGTTATAATCGGCGGGCTTTGAGGTGTTTGTCCACCAGGATTTTCACCCGCTCCTCCATTTGCTCCTCTTGCCGTGCCATCCGGAGGAAGAATCTTCCTGCGGAATGCCCTGCAGTGGCATCCACAATGGGGGACAGCAGTGCTGGCTGCTAGTGAATTGCGGCGGGCGGCTACCAGACCGCGGCGCCGTACCGCTGGAGTTGGGGCCTGGCTGGGGCCCGAGGCATCGGACGAGGCTGCAGCTGCTGCCGCCTCCTCCTCCTCCTCCGCCTGAGCCACCAGCCGCCGGTACTCCTGGCATATGGCCTCCAGTTTCCGGCGCCGGGCCCTGACTGCCAACTCCTTCCGCGATGGTTTGTCTTGGGAAAAGAAAGAAAAAAATATTGTTGTAACCAGTACTCTTACCTAAACAGTAACACAAAATTAATTCAACACATAATGGCACAGTAGCACTAGCAAGAAGCACAGTACATAACATTTGTGGTAATAATCTATCTATCCTCCCACTTCCTCGGCCTCTAACATTTGTGGGAGTTTCAGGCATTATACTAGCACTATGGACTCCAACCAGTACACAGTACACCAGTGTTCTTCTTATCTCTAGTTTAGCGAAATGACATAACCTGGTTGTAGCCGGCATTGCCAGCTCGGTCATCTATGCTTGAACCCAAGACAAACATACGAGTCATGACGCAGAGTCACATTAGTTTGATTTACTACTGTTTGCAGGTGGGGAAGCTCGTATTTTTCTATTACGGGTGGCACTGGCCATACTCTCTCTGTTACATGGAGGGCAATTGCTCAATTTCACAGTGCCTTGGCTACTACAAAAAGGCAGATTATATATCTGATCCAATGATCGTTGCTTTTATATGGGACAACGACATAAGGTCAGTAGCGGTCGGTGGTGGGACTCGGGGAGTTCGGCCGGGCGGTGACGTGGGTAGGGGCAGGATGGGGGTAGTAAACTATGGATTACGGCCAATTACAGGTAAGTAAACATATAAATAAATGAAACTAATTTTGTTGCGCACACTGCATCGCATTTGGCGGTGCAGTGCGCACAATGAAATTCACTTTATTTATTTGTATGTTACAGTAAAGTTACCTGTATTTGCCCGCGTAATACATTGTTTACTACTACCCCCACCCTGCCCCTCCCCACATCGGCTTTGCTACGCTGGCGCGGTTTCTTTAACATTCCCTAAAACTGTGCATCCCGTGACAGTCTCCACCTATGCTGTCTATGATGAATACATACAGGCATCCATCCATTCTAAGTAAATGTCAATCATTCTTCTTAATCTCTCCACAAACGTTACTTTGTTTCACCAACAACAACGCATGCGTCCACTCACTCCGTTGCTTGCCTTGGCTTTGAGTTTCACCCAAACACCGCTGATGATTCTTGCTATCCACAGTATCCACCCATACTGTGTCGCCCACCCAGGCAGGCATCCATTCTTCTTTCACCTCCCACCCATCCTTCAACAACACATGCATCTGATTCCTATCAGCCACCTATCCATGCTTCCAACGTATCCTTCTCTGCCAGTCGTCATATTAAATCTCGCCCGCCCTTCCTCCTTCCACCCTTCTTTCCCTTTTTGTTCAACACATCCATCAAGGTCATCTGATCTGACTTTTAGTCTCCTCCATAAAACTTTCACAGCTGAGTTGGAGTCAGATATAAGAGGCCATTGGTTAATGAAGTCACGCTGGTAATGCTATTGCTACTGCATTGCTCATGCTAAGTAAAGGGTGTCTTCTTTATTAACCGTTGTATAATGTTCACTACAACTTCATACCTAATAAGTCTCAACAACAGTACAGTGAGTGAAGTCCACTCCACACACCCTTCCAGCTAGTGCAATGTCAATAAGTCATGAATATAACTTACCACCGCCCGCCACTGCTGCTGGCTCACCCCTGTATCTCCTGCAGGTGCTGCATCTCCTGCCCCCTCCCGGAATGGCCGCAACGCCATCGCCGCTGGCCCCACCGGCACTGGTGGTCGGTAGTACGCCTAGAAAAAACATGACACATTTTTAGATGCCTGTACACCTCCCCCTATTTATTCTTTTTCACTAGCAAGATTGAAAAAAAGTTAATACATACATATTATTATTATAAATCACATTCAATAGTCCAAATCGGGTACTAGAGTACAGTCAGTAGACAGACACTAGTAGTGTTATTATGGTCCCTAGGGTCATTATTATACTATACTCTACTCTTTGCAAAGTTAGCCTGAGCCATGCAACCATTTTTCGCTTCATGTCTTTTGCGCATGTTACCTCGCAGCTTGTTGTGCAGTAACAGTAAGATGCCTTTTGAGCCCACATGAGCACATACAGCTACTGTCTGAGCGTTGCGTACAAGAGGTCGAAAAACAAGCCACTTTGTTATGGAGTTCGGTTAGTCCGTATTACTTAGCCATAGGTAACATGTTACAGTTTTTGGCAGGACTGACAAATGCTTGCATTAACACGCACCATTTTTCTCAGGCAGAGGATTCCCTTCTACGAACCAGAGATTTGCAGAGCTTATGAATGATGCATGTAACCAGTAATTCTACGTTCTACGGTGAGGAGTCGCCCAGAATTCACACAGATCTTTTGTCTTATATCATCATGCACTTGTTGCAACAATTTTTATTGTTTTAATCTTATGCATTTTGCTGTTGGAGCTGGCTGGAGTACACTGAATTTTATAGAACAACAACATACAGAGGTTGTTATTTGAAAATAAACCTTTTGAACTTACACATAGACTCTGTGGTATTTGGTGTGGTGGTGGTGGTGGACTTACACGAGTGAGTGAGCGAAAGGGTGTTATGTTCTGGGTTGTGGAATCATAATCATTGGGTATCTTCGGGTGGGGGTTCGGGGACCTAATGAGACACTAGCTAGTCGTTCAGGGGATTGTGGGTTCACTTCTGACTGAGGTGTGAGGAACGTCCAAGTTCCAAACTCGCATCACCAACATCCTATTTCATTGTGCATAGTTCTGCATGGGGCTGTGCAGAATCCAAGTAGTATGTACTATATCCTATCAAAAATAGTCAAATATCTGGTTGTGCATTTTGTTTGTGGTAATTGTCAAAGCCTCAAGATTAAGAAGCCTAGAAGAGGACAACCGAAAGGACTGGACTCAGTGGCTAGAGCTATTAGTATTGGTCAATCTGAGTTTTATTCAAAACCGTACAATAAAGAGTGGCAATGCAAACTGGGCAAGCTTAGCGACAGACTAATAGTAGTAGTACAGAGTACAGACATTCATAGCAGAGGCAGTTAGAACTTAGAGGCAGGGATTACCAGAATTTAGAAACAGATAGTCAAGTCAAGATCAAAGAATCTTTTGTAAAAAATATAATTAGGGAGTGGAGCCAGAATTAATAGTTCTGAAAAAATAAGGTCCAGTAAAAGTTAGGGCAATATAATTGTTAATATAACCACTGGAGGACTTACTGGGACCAGCAGCAGGGCCATCGGTAGAGGAGCGGTCCTCTGGTGGTTGTCCCGCTGACTCGGACCCCGTCTTCTTGCCCCTGGGTGCTGCAGATCAGTGATCATGTAAGATATAATAAAGAAAAAGAAAGACACAAACATTAATGATTGCTGTGAAACAAATAAATTATCTAAAAAACGCTCAAAAAACGTTTTAGGAAACAAAAATTGCAATAAAATTGACCTATCTAATCCGATCGACTACTGGCTTGCGGGATTCACGGACAGTCTACTTATTTGGGAACACTAATTCAGTGTTCCATTCTGATTGATTCAAATAAAATCCAGAACACTAACTAAGCCTAAGTACCACCTGACCTAGCCCACCTATTCCAGGCGGGCCAATTGTTCATTAAGCCTGCATTTCCATTTTTTTTCCATCAAAAATGCATAGATGAGAAGGAGGACACATGCATAAAGTCAGTGCATAATGCATACACCAAATTGTTGGTTGGTTGCGTCTGATGTTCTGCAGCTGACTGACACTGCTAAGCTAAGCTTACCAGCACCACTCACTAAACAAACTACAAAAGGTTCTACTAAGGACTGGGGTAAGCAGCACTCAGTGACAGAGGATGCGTCACGCAGACCGCTCAAAAATTATCAACTAATAGTAACTAAACCTAGTATCAAATCCATCCACCACTATTTGACAGGAGGACAAAGGAAGGACTACAGTCTCTCTAGCAATAGCATTACCTAACTGAAGTTCTCTAAAGTAAACTCTTACATAATAATGACAAGCGAGCGCAAAGTTGCAAAAAGTAAGAGTACCGCCCAGCACCTGTGTCCTACAATCACAGAAGATTTTGAAACGTAATTTACCTGCAATGTAAGCAGCATTATTCTTGTTATTTGTAAAAAATGTATACACAAATCACAATACTTATACTACTATATATATTGGCTACTCACCAAGCCCCACGACCTCGACACCTAGCAGGTCCAACAGGTCCTGCTCCCGGTCAAGAATGTCTGACCACCGGTGGGCCAGCTGGTTATGGGTGCGCCGGACCGCGGAGCAGCGAAACACTGCCCGACGCACCTTCGCCCACCGGCGGTGACGCTCCTGGGTCGGGTAACCGGAGCCTGGCCTGCCGCCTGCTGCCAAGGTCAAGGGGAGGTGGCGCTGAATAAAAAAAACAAGGGCGGCCACCTCCTCCTCCGTAAACAGCTGGCGGGCTTGCACCCCTGCAGGGCGCAGTCTGCCGCAAGGCAGGCGGCGATTGGGCGCACGCGCCTTGCCCTTTGAGCCGCTGCTGCTACCCTTCGCCATGGTTCTGGGGTGGGAGGAGGTGAAAAAGAAAAGTTAGAAGGGAAAAATAAAGTTAGGGGAAGAAGTAGGAGCTTAAAGAAGAAAGTTATATAAAACAGTTGAAAAGTAAAAAAACACAGTAAAAAGTAGAAAAAAATGCAAAATATAGACTTAGGCAGAGAGAGAGATAGGTAAGAAATAAAGAAAAATTGAAAAACAGTGTAAAAACTAAGGATTGCAAAGATTGAGGGAGGATAGAAAAGCAGGCCCAGAACCATAGCATAGAGTGGTAAAACAAGATGGCCGCGCCCATCGCGACCGCATGGGTAAGTTCGCGCGATATTTCTCCCCGAGCACGCAAAAACGTCGCGAACACGTACAACGCGTTCCCGAACATGGAATGCGCATCGCGAGCACGCTATACGCGACCCGGAACAGGAAATAAGGGATCGCGAACGGGCGGGACAAGTGAAAAACAAAATGGCCGCGCCCATAGGCGACCGCATGGGTAAGTTCGCGCCCGAGCACGCAAACAGCGTCCCGAACACGAACAACGCGTTCCCGAGCAAGAAAAACGCATCGCGAACGGGCGCGCCAAGCAGCTACGCATGCTCGCGAAGCTACGCGTAGCTCGCGTAGCGCTCCGACGTCTTCGCGTAGCTTCGCGTAGCGTGACTACGCGAACTACGCCCAGGGTTAATCGTAGTATGCAATGCGGACCTCACAAAGTAGGTGCGCAGGAGCGCCTCTACTATTAACAGCTCCAAGGGGCGCAAGGCAGTCTTCTCACACAGGTCAGCAACGTGTCTCCATGCGACCTGCCAGACTTCACCACCAGGTATGGGCGATCGTCGCACCTCAATGTCTACCGCCACGGCTCATCGACTCCACAGCTCCTCCACATCCCACTCCAGGCTCCAGACGCAGGTCCAGCAAGGCATCCAGGCTCCAGACGCAGGTCCAGCGAGGCATCCAGGCTCCAGACGCAGGTCCAGCGAGGCATCAAGGCTCACATCCTGGTCATCCTGGATGTTGGCTGGCTTGCAGGGGTTGTTGATGTGTGCTGCACTTGGGTCTGGCTGCTCCATTCTGCATGTTATTGTTTTTTATGCCTATTTTCTATTGGGGGTTGACTGATAGGCTATTTTTTGCATTAGAGGCAAGAAAGCTCACGTTGGGCTGACTAACATGAGATTTTTTGCCGCTAATGGGCCTATCGCTGGTTTTCGCCCGCTAACGCCGGAATTCCTATCGCCATCGCGCTAATGTTAGCGGCAGTTTTCACCGCCGTTCCCTGATACTATCGCCATGTAGCGACGGCTTGGTAATACGCCGCTAACATGGCGATAGCTTTCAGGGTTAGGCGGCGATAAAAAAAACTGCTGCTAACTGGCATTTGCGATAGGTATCGCCAGTCCTTGTGAATATACCCCTTACTTTCTTCATGGCTTTAAAAGAATGACATATATGGCTGCATAGGTCCTATGTTTTTCAAGTTATCACTTTCGAGTGCCGGACAGGTCGGGTCAGCATTCAAACATTTCTTCCAGTAGGCATTTAAAGTTCACAGATTTTATGCTACAAAGTGTCACTGTTTACTGCGAAATCTACTTCTTCAGGAGTAAAAAACGTTTTGCTGAAATCAGTTCTTCCCATCATCCTTCTGTAACATTGTTTTTACAGTAAGTGGTTCGTTTTGCTGCATAGAGCACCGTGTTATTCGTGCATGAACATTTTATTGGATTAATGGTACAGTCCCCTATCAGCAGGGACGCTTGTCTGCTCTTGGGAAGTTGGACGAGCGTTCTCCAGGACAGAAGTTAGTCTGGGCCCAAATGTTCAGTGGCGGCTGCTAGCTGGGGAAATCGGTGGGCGGTGGGGAATAAAAAAAAGAAAAACTTACCTGAAAGCCCGATGTCCGCCGCCTCGCCGCCTCTTCAGGTCTGACGCGACGATTCTCGGACAGGCTCCCAGAGTGCCCTCTGCAATCCAGCATGAGAGGAGCGTAGGGATTGGGTGGAGTGGGCTGGTTTCATGCTCCAGCAGGGACTGGAGCCTGTGCTCTAAGTCGGTATGGCCGGCCATGAACGGCCGGCCAAACCTAAATGCGCACTGGCAGTGCCTGAGTTCATCACTCCTCCTGCTGCCGGAAGCCACGCCCTCAAGACTTGGCGGTGGCTCTGTAGTAAAACAAAATGATAATAAAGCAGTTTTATTAACTGCTTTATTATCATTTTATTTTCTGTACGTCTGCTGGTTCCAGCAGTGGGGCAACGCTCCTCCACCATAACGGAGGTGCCGCCCATGCAAATGTTTACTGACTCATTGAAGGCTGCAAATTTATTATTCATGAAGAATAACAGGATCCACCGCGGTTTTGAAATTCCTGGGATGAAGCTAACCTGTGAGCTCCCTATGTATTGTTAAATCAGCTTATCAGTCCTCCTACTATATCTGTTTTTTACAGATGGGGTGGTGCAATTCTTTACTCCTACTCTGCCTTCATTTTGTGAATACAATTTTGGCCCATATGCCTCATTATAATTTGTTTTTGTATTGTGTTTATTCTAATGCTAGCATCCTTACAGAACAGTAACTTGACTCAATCAGTTATTGAAACTCCAGTGATGTCATTGCCGTAAGGACTGAATCATCTGCGTACATCAACATTGGGACTTTTCTGGCTCTCATTGTCAGAATATCCATGCAGGTGTGCAAAAGTGTAACAGGCATATCTTGAATGTGGAGTTTATATAAAGTTGGGGTCGGCCCGCAACCTTGTGTAACTCTAGTCTTGGTGGAATCTGTTGTGGAATTCGGCCTTTTTCTCCATACATTATTGAGCTGTAGTTTCATTATTAGATGAGTAAAGCGTCATCAAAACTCATTGTATTTTGTTTGGGCTACAGAAGTTTCATAGCAACACAAAAAGATGAAGGCTGGAATGCTGAACATTGTCAAACATTCACCCCCAGTACAGAGATCCGGACCTAAATCCACAGTTTGTCTGCTTACCATGCTATTCCAGTTTGAACCCAGCCATATGCAAATCAGTCTTGACCCTGCTCCCCATGGAAACTGTCCAGCCCGAACTGCCAGGCCAGGTCCTCCCTGGACTGAAAACAAATATTCCAGGACCATTTTCGGGGTACCACCTCTCATCAGCCAGGCTAGCTTGAATCCAATGGCACAGTGAGCACATGACCCACGTCTGGCACACCCTTCCCACTTGGGGTGACTATAGCAACACAAAAAGATGATGGACAGAATGCTGAACATTGTCAAACATTCACCCCCAGTACAGAGATCTGGGTCTTAAATCCATCATTTTTTTGCTCATCATGCCATTCCAGTTTGGACCCAGCCATATGCAAATCAGTCTTGATCCTGCTCCCATGGAAACAGTCCAGTCCGAACTGTTAGCCCGGTCCTCCCTGGACTGGAAACAAGCATCCCAGGATCGTTTTCGGGGTATCACCCCTCATCAGCCAGGCTAGATTGAATCCATTGGCATAGTGAGCACAGGACCCATGTCTGGGTATACTCTTCCCACTTGGGGGGGACTTTAGCAACACATAAAGATGATGGACGGAATGCTGAACATTGTCAAACTTTCACCCCCAGTACAGAGAGCTGGGCCTAAATCCATCCTTTTTTGCTCACCATGCCATTCCAATTTGGATCCAGCCATATGCAAATCAGTCTTGACCCTGCTCTCCATGGGAACAGTGCAGCCCGAACTGCCAGGCCAGGTCCTCTCTGGACCGGAAATAAGCATCCCAGGACCCTTTCTGGGTAGCACTCCTCACCAGCCAGGCTAGCTTGAATTTAATGGCATAGTGAGCATGGGACCCACGTCTGGGCATACCCTTCCCACTTGGGGTGACTATAGCAACACAAAAAGATGGGCAGAATGTTGAACATTGTCAAACATTCACCCCCAGCACAAAGATCTGGGCCTAAATCCATCCTTTTTTTGCTCACCATGCCATTCCAGTTTGGAGACCAGCCATATGTAAATCAATCTTGATCCTGCTCCCTATGGGAACAGTCCAGCCTTAATTGCCAGGCCAGGTCCTCCCTGGACCGGAGAAAATCATCCCTGGACATGGGTCCCTTACTCGCTGTGCCACTGGATTCAAGCTAGCCTGGCTGATGAGGGGTGATACCCTGAAACTAGTCCCAGGATGCTTGTTTCTGGTCCATGGATGATCTGGCCTGGCAGTTCGGGCTGGACTGTTCCCATGGGGAGCAGGGTCAAGATTGATTTGCATAAGGCTGTGTCCAAACTCTGGTGGCATGATGAGCAAAAAAATGATGGATTCAACCCAGATCTCTTGACTCGGGTGAGTGGTTGAAAAGTTTCAGCACTGTGTCCATCATCTTGTTGTGCGTGCTACAGTGGTTTGCTGCCTTATCTGACAAGTTTTTGAGAAAAGCTGACCCTATCCATCCATCATCTTGTTGTGTTTGCTATGTTCACCCTAAATGGCCAAGGGTATGCACAGATGTGGGTCCCTTGCTCGCTGTTGCACTGGATTCAAGCTAGCCTGGCTGATGAGGGGTGATACCATTAAAAATCGGTCCCAGGATGCTTGTTTTCGGTTACAGGAAGGACCTAGCCTGGCAGTTTAGGCTGGACTGTTCCCATCAGGAGCAGGATCAAGACTGATCTGCATATGGCTGGGTTCAAACTGGGGTGGCATAGTGAGCTCTCTCTCTTTTGTGCTGCTTTCTGCTGATCAAATACCTATCCCCAAACCCAATGCCCTCTGTCGTGCTTACTCCTTCTGTGCTCAGATCACCCATTTCTTCCCCTATCCCACCCTTCTTGGTTTTTTTTCCTTTTAGAATTTTTCCTCCTCTATTTCCACCTCAAGCATCTCTGTTGCTCCCCACTCATCTGTTGACTCCCCCTGCTAGTTTGTTGCTTCCACACACCTCTCGCCGTTGGTCTTCATGTTCTTTTTGAAACAATGCATTTATATTTATTTTTGGAGGGCAATTTACTGCAGAGCTATTCCTGTGCCAAATGCACATTCATGTAATTAAATTATTTTTTGCATTTTTTGCTCCAATATTGACATCCCCATCTTGCAACAGTAATGAAAAAAAGGAAATGGTTGCTGCATCATAATAGCATATGTGTGCGCATGCGTGATGATGTGTGCACTTTCATGTGATATTACTCTGGGCCACCAGAGCGTCTTGATGCGTACACACGCAAGATCAATGATACATGCAAACTTACTTGTCATCACTCTGCACAGCATCGTCAAAAAACATTTTCTTTTCTTTTTTCTGATGCTGAACAGTATCGGCAAAAAATATTGGCAAAGGCAGTAGGTCTGCATTAGTAGCCAAAAGGCAACACCTATTGGCTCTGCCAATGGTTGGTTAAATAAATTAGTGCAATTACACTATTTTTCTAAGAAGGTAGTTCCTTAGAGTGACTTACACTGATCTCATAGTTTTGTTAGGCCAGGTACCTAGGTGCCTGTCGCAAAATTCCTCAAAGTAATCCTTAGGTAATAGATTGGAACATTGTGCCTTTTTAGGGCTTAGAACTGCAATGGCTAGTTTTATTTGGTCAAAAGAGAGCCGTACTCGAATATACTCCATCAATTAGATTTTATTAAATGTAAATGCTTTCACTTTTTAAGGTGTTTCCAGTAAATCATCTAGAGTCTTTTGTGCCCATGCTGTTACCCATTTTTGCAAAAATTGATTCAAAATAATTGATCCAGTTGTCTTGAGTGATACTTCCAGTTGAGCTGTTCGTCTTATTATCTGTTTTCCATGACATCACGTTCCAGAATCTTTTAGAATTTTTGGCCCTAGCATCTTCTAAGAATCTCTCCCACGGGGTGACGCAGGAAGCACTCTATTTCCTTTCAATCAGAACAACTGCTTTGCTCTCATTTAGAAGAAGCCCATCAGATGCTACTTAATTATGTTTTACAAGTTCCTCATGGCATATTAAATAGGCTTGTCAAACTCAGTCGGCCATTCTGTGTTCAATGTCATCCTCTGGGAGTTATGGTCTCTCTCCATCTTCTCCTTCACTGTGGTATTCCTGAAAGGACTCCAGTTAGCCAATGTGAAAAAGAAATAAACTCTTACAGATTCAGTGCATCTATTAGTGAAGGATGGAGTTTGAACATCATCAGTGGAAACTGTATATGTTTTTACTGATACTAGTCTAGCTTTAGCACATTATCTGAATAAATTCTTACATTTTAGTCCTTTCTCTTATATATACCATTCAGTAGGGTGCTTACAGCAGCACGTCCTATTTCCAAATAAATGGGTTGCTCACCGGTGAGGCTCCCATTTGGAGTGATTTCTTATAAGCAATTATAGGGTCATCTCTTGGCGAAATCCCAGGAAATGCACATTTATGTCTTAGAAACTTGCTTATCTGAGAGATGAACCTCAATGAGACAAGCTGGATTGCATTTAGGGTGTTGCCTATGCTCATGTTGTATCATGTTATGCTCATGTTTGTTATGAATCTAATTTGTTGGTCTACTGATTTTCGATTCTAGGTCTTGTTAATAGTATTTGCTTTATGCAGCATTTACTGCAAGGACACACTTACAAAAAATAAACAGCTCCACTTTGAGTGATGTAAGAGTCAAGATACGAAAAATGATATGGATTCTCCTATTAGTCAATTCTGAATATTTGGATTTTACATTGAGACTGTTAGACATAGAACAAAATGCATACCAACATATAAACAAATCATTTGTATTTCAGTAGCCCAGTGGGATCAGTGTCAGCCCCGCACCTAGAAGTCATATGTCTGAATACAGACATTGCCAACTTTTCTGTTCCGAAGTTTAATGTTGTAAACATATTTACTGTAGGAAGCCAAGTTACCATGTGGAGAAAAGTCTGCCACCACAGGGATGAACTAACTCCTAATCAGGCACGCACTGCCTTGCTGAGCTAACCATGTCTGCCGCTTTGTGTTAGCTCCATTCGAAGGAAGGGCAGATCTGGAGCTGGACAAGGAACATCAGAGACCTCTAATGAAAGGTTTCATGTCTTTGGAGGATGCACTACATGGCAGCATTGAGCACAAACTATATAGCCCATGATTCCTGAACGTCGTTTGGGATTAGTGGTTGCTATCTTTGATGGTGATTATATGTTTCCTGGTGAGCCACAGAGGTCTTGCTAGGCAATCAATATGTTTAGTTGATACAGCCAGGAGTTTGCTGTCAGATTTTTCGAGTGTTATCCAATGAATTTTGACGACAGTCCACCTCACTCCCCAGAGTGTGTCCCTGTCTGTACTAACTAGACTGCACCAGATAGGGTCAAGTACAGGACAGGTAGGGGAATGGAGGAGAGACAGGGAGACACACAAGTGGCATGCCCAGCTCTTGTTTGTGGGCTCTCTGGGGTTATGTCTCTGGTCACAGGGCAGGTATTCACAGACTCTCAGGAGGTTGTGCATCTCACTGGTTAACAAAGGTACATGCTGTGTTATACTAGGAAACACATGATATTTCAAACCAACGTATAATAAGCTTGCATACTTACCAGCTTCCTAAAGGTGGGTCACAGTGAACCTAAGCCAGAAAGTGAAGTCAGTAAGCCCCAAACTCAGGCAATGACTTGGGAGAAGTATGAGTCGGGAAGGGAGAAGGGAGTGGGAGAAACACAGCTAGACAACAATGCCAAAGGAGAGTCCAAACATCAAGGTCAGCATAACTGGGGGAAAAGGGTCAGAGAGTCCTACAGGAACATCTGTAGTAAAATGCCAGCGCCAAAACGGAATCAGAAGAGTAAGGTCAGGATAGACAGGCAAAGGGTCAAAGAGCCAGAGAGGAGGGAGCACAAAGCCAAAGAGAATCCCAGGAGCAAGGTAAGTGTGAACGGGCAAGGAGATCACGGGAACTGAGGAGCCATAAAGGGAGGAAACAACAGAGGTGAGGGACTTGAGCGGTGAACGAACTAGCAACAATGAAGTTCCAGGAGAATGCAAGGTTGTCAAGCAGCTTCCTAGTACTTTCTTGAATATTACATACTGCAGCTGCCTGTCGTCACCCAGAAGTCTCGCCCTTGACCCCAGCCGGGTAGCTGTTCAAGGTACCCCAGCCGCCATAGACCGGTATGCCACAGCTGTAAAGGAAAATGTCTCACTGCTGTCCTCGTAATCTTTCTAGAACATGGAAAGCCTGCCAATTGCTGACACTTGCTCTCTGAAACCCACAACATCTTGAAGAGAGTTGTTTTCTCAGACGCCTCATATTCTGGACCCTGTCACTATGTTCACAGAAGTACTCTAAGGATATCATCAGACTAAGAGAGTGACTTTCAACATTTGTTCTCTGAGACTATTTTTTCAATACATCATGAATTAGAAATGAACCACTGACTACAGTTTTAAGGGGTGTCTGGACTATTGCTTCCTAATGCATTTGGATCTGTTTTACGTGAAGTTAACTATTAAGTTCCATAAAGCTCAATATGTTTCTGATGTTTATGAAATGCATATTGTGTTAAGGTATTGATAATTCAAAGAAGGAAATTACTGTAATCATCAGGGTAACACAATACTGATTTATGTAATATATTTCAGTCCCTTGAAATCCTAACTTGAAAGTCATATGACACACATCAACAGTATTTAGTGTAAGGTCACCAACATGTATTCAAGCACACATTCAAAGCTTTGCAACTGTACGGCTACAGAGAGTATATTGGGGACAATCTAGAGACCAGTGGAACAATAACCCAACACCCTTCCTATCCTCTTGTAAGACAGGTCACAGCAGCAGCGATGATCATACATTGCACAATGCACAGTGAATGTGTAGCCAATGCACAAATGAGCTCTGATGCCAATGTCAGCTTGTGTTTACAAAGGCTATCACGGGCCAAACTCACAAACCACCCAAGGACCAGGCCACCATGGGACAAAGAACAAGTTAGGAACCATTCTTGAGGAGCTATCCTCCATTGAAGTTATTATATAAAAGTATAATGGAAGAGAATATCGCCAAAAAAGCAAAAATATAGTTTAAAAATAAATAAATATCGAATTCTAAGTGATTTATTTAAACTATAAAGTTAGTAAAATGTAATATAACAAATACTTTTATTAACTGATTTTGTACATCTATAAAGCAAAATAATTAATATCTATAAATTATTGGTTTGTTAATATATATATATATATATATATATATATATATATATATATATATATATATATATATATATATATATATATATATATCACTGAAAAAAACCACAGGTTTCAGGGACGTTATAGTTAGTTGGACATTTCACTCGGACAAAACCAGAGAAATTCAGTCCGTTATAGTTAGTTGAGGTAACTAGAACTTGCGCCCCCGCAATGCACTGCTGATGACGTCACATATTACATCACTCATGACATGGTCAGTGACATCACTGATGACATCACTGATTACATCATCCAGTGACAGAGTGTTTCTAAAAAGGTTAAATATGTTTTATATATATATATATATGCCAAGGTGTATTGAAGAATGAGTGGGTGTATGAGTGTCTGTATGGATGATATAGTAGGTGCGCGACTGACTGTATAAGTGAGTGATTAAACGTGTCTTACTGAATGCATGAGTTAGTGACTAAACTGTGTGAATGTGTATCAGTCTGTCAGTTGGTGTGTAAGCCGCTGCATGGGTTGGTGAGTAGCTACATGAGTGTCTATATGGGTTATTGATTGGTTGTCTGAGTATCTGTATGGGTGCCTGAGTGTCTATGTGGGTGGGTTGGGGGTGTGACTTTGTGCATAGATGTGTGAGTGGGTGATTCACTGGGTGTATGGGTTCAAGAGTGCGTCTGTGAAGGGCTGTATGGGTGGGTGAGTGTGAGTATGGGTGTGTTGGTGAGTGTTTAGATGTCTCAGTGGTACATGTGTGAGTAACTACATCTGTGAAAGACAGTATATGTGAGTGTTGGACTATATAAATGCCTATATGTGAGAGTGAGTGATTGTGAGAGTGGCTATATGGATGAGTGTGTGCTTGTGTCAGTGATTGTATGAGAGTAAGTATGTGTTAGTATCTGTATGAATAAGTGAGGTGGTGTGTGTATGATTGTGTAGGTGAGTAAATGGGAGTATGATTGATTCTTTGCAAGACTGACTATGTGTGTGAGTAACTCTATGGGCGAGTGGCGGTGTGTGAGTGTCTGTATAGGCGTATGAGTGCATATGATAGTTCTGTATTGATGAGTGACTGCAGGTATGAGTGACTGTATGGGTGAATGAGTAGATTTGTGTGTAGATGTAGGAATCAGTGAGTGGGTATGTAATAACTGGTATTGGTGTGTCTTTGGTTTCGAAAATGGTAGTCTGTATTTTAGAGTCGGTGTATCAAAGGTTATATTAGGGTGTGAGTTGGTGCATCAGATTATCACGTGGATGATGTAATCAGTGATGTCATCAGTGTTGTAATTTGAGATGTCATCAGTGATGTCACTGACCATGTCATGAGTGATGTAATATGTGACGTCATCAGCAGTGCATTGCGGGGGCACAAGTTCTAGTTACCTCAACTAACTATAACGGCCGAATTTCTCTGGTTTTGTACAAGTGAAATGTCCAACTAACTATAACATCCCTGACACCTGTGGTTTTTTCAGTGAATTTCTAAGGTTTTTTAAATGCTAATTTCTAACTATAATGTCCCTGAAACCTATGGTTTTTTCAGTGATTTTCAAAGGTTTTTTAAATGCTAATTTCTAACTATAACGTCCCTGAAACCTATGGTTTTTCAGTGAATTTCTAAGGTTTTTTAAATGCTACTTTCTAACTATGCCTACATAGGTAGGACATGTGCAGAAAGAGGAAGAAAGGCGCAGAAAGAAGCAAGAGAAATGCATAAAGAGGCAACAGAAGTCCAGAAAGAGGAAGAAAGGTGCAGAAAGAAGCAAGAGATATGCAGAAAGAACCAACAGAGGTGCAGAAAGAAACCTTGTTGCAAAGTTATCATGTGCCCTTGGCACCTCCCCACTTCTTGCTGACTGGTACTGGTGGTAACTGACTCTGACTGACCCTGGGCTCTGCCTAACCAGGCCCAGAGCCAGTGCTATGCTGAAAGACAATTAGAATACAGTGAAAACACCTACATATACGAGGGTACACTATGGGTAGGGGTACCCCTGTGATTGGCATGACCTCCCCTGTAAGGCCCTAGTACATAATAGGGCAGGGGGAATTAAAACTACCTCTAATTCCCTAGCATATAATAGGGCATGGCAGTTTAGAGGCCAGCAGCCCTTTTCTGCACTTGCATGTGTGCACTGCTGAGCCTGAGGTCAGTTTAAAGTAGCCCTGTGTGTGCAGGAGGAGGCAAGAGAGGTGCAGAAAGAAGCAAGAGAGGTGTAGAAAGAAGCAAGAGAAGTGCAGAAAGAAGCAAGAGAGGTACAGAAAGAAGCAAGATCAGTGCAGAAAGAACCAACAGAGGTGCAGAAAGCGGCAAGAGGGATGCAGAAAGAAGCAAGAGAAGTACAGATAGAAGCAAAAGAGGTGCATAAAGAGGCAAGAGGGGTGCAGAAAGAGGCAAGAGCAGTGCAGAAAGAACCAAGAGACGTGCAGGAAAAGGGAAGAAGGGTGCAGAAAGAGGCAAGAGATGTGCAGAAAAAGGGAAGAAGGGTGCAGAAAGAAGCAAGAGAAGTGCAGAAAGAGGCAAGTGAGGTGCAGAAGGAGGCAAGAGAACTGCAGAAAGAGGCAAGAGAGTTGCAGAAACAGGCAAAAGGGGTGCAGAAAGAGGGAACAGGTGTGCAGACAGAGGCAAGAGGTGCAGGAAGAGGGGTACAGAAAGAGGCAAGAGGGATGCAGAAATTTGCAACAGAGGTGCAGAAAGAAGCAAGAGCAGTGCAGAAAGAACCAACAGAGGTGCAGAAAGAGACAAGAGGGGTACAGAAAGAGGCAAGAAAAGTGCAGAAAGAAGCAAAAGAGGTGCAGAAAGAGGCAGGAGAGGTGCACAAAGAGGCAAAAGGGGTGCCGAAAGAGGCAAGAGAGGTGCAGAAACAGGCAAGAAAGGTGCAGAAAGAGGAAACAGGGGTGCAGAAAGATGTAAGAGGATACCGAAATTTGCAAGAGAGGAGCAGAAAGAAGCAAGAGTAGTTCAGAAAGAAGCAATAGATGTGCAGAAAGAAGCAAGAGAGGTGGAGAAATAGGGAAGAGGGGTGCAGAAAGATGCAAGAGGGGTGCAGAAATTTTCAAAAGAGGTGCAGAAAGAAGCAAGAGCACTGCAGAAAGAACCAACAGAGCTGCAAAAAGAGGCAAGAGGGGTGCAGAAAGAAGTAGGAGAGGTACAGAAAGAGGCTACAGAGGTGCAAAAGGAGGCAAGAGAACTGCACAAAGAGGCAAGAGAGTTGCAGAAACATACAAAAGAGGTGCAGAAAGAGGGAACAGGGGTGCAGACAGAGGCAAGAGAATTGCAGAAAGAGGGAAGAGGGATGCAGAAAGAGGCAAGAAAGGTGAAGAAATAAGCAAGAGCAGTGCAGACAGAAGCAACAGAGGTGCAGACAGAGGCAAGAGGGGTGCAGGAAGAGGAGAGAGAAGTGCAGAAAGAAGCAAAATAGGCGCAGAAAGGGGCTAGAGAGGCGCAGAAAGGGGCTAGAGGGGTGCAGAAAGAGGCAAGAGAGGTGCAGAAAGAGGCAAGAGAGGTGCAGAAAGAGGAAACAGGGGTACAGAAAGAGGCAAAAGAGGTGCAGAAAGAGGGAAGAAGGGTGCAGAAAGAGGGAAGAAGGGTGCAGAAAGAGGCAAGAGGGGTACAGAAAGAAGCAAGTGAGGTACAGCAAGGGGCAACAGAGGTACAGAAAGAGGCAAGAAAGGTGCAGAAAGTGGAAGAGATGAGCAGAACGAGGCAAAAGAAGTGCAGAAAAAGAAAGAAAGGTGCAGAAAGAAGCAACAGAAATGCAGAAAGAGGCAAGAGAGACTCAGAAAGAAGCAAGAGGGGTTTGCACACCATTAGTACCAATTTAATACCCACATTTAGCAATAAGTAACAGGTGGCCATTCTAGGTTTGTAAAGGGCCTTCCTCCACGCTGTAACACTTGTCGCCGCATTTTTGGTAACGTTTGAGCCGTTTGAGCAAGAAACAAGGTTTTTTTTTTGTTCAAATCTACAGAATATGCAGCAGATGATGGATTATGTGGCAAATGCGGAAAATGTATAATTGTGCAAAAGTCAGTGCAGCCAAACAGTCGCATAATTCCAGTGGCCCTGCTCATACCTCTGACTAGGTCCAGAAGTGCTCCTCAGTGGTTCCTTCGTTTTTTTGTCTCATTGAGTTTATAGTTTAGCTTCTATGGAAAAGAGGAAGTCTAAACCCGAGGTTACCACTCCACATCACAGACTACCATACCACGTAATTACTCTCCATAACACATAATCTCACTCTACATAATTCCTATACATTAAAAACCACATACTGTCTATCCACAAAGTCAAAGTCTATCCACATAATTTCACTGCACATCATACCACATAATTCCACTTACACACAACCTACATACACTCCACTCCAAGAAACATTAGTAAAACACTTTTACATTTACAACGCCTATAGCTCTAACTCTCGCGAATGTGAAACCTATTACATTGCAAATGCTTCTTTAACTAGTAGTCGCGTTTGCAGAGAGGTGGAGAAAGGGTGCTGGGCCTCCGAGCAGCACTCAGGAATTCTGCTGCATAGGACTTACAGGAGGTACCAGGAGGGCTTCTTGGCCCCCAAAGTCCCTCAGGAGCAAAGTGGACTTCATCCCCCAACCCGTAGTGTGCCAGGAGGCGCGTTTGCAGAGCGGTGGAGAAAGGGGGGCGTGGCTTCAGAAGACGTCTTACCAATATCACTGTGTGAGACTTAATGGAGGTAACAGGAGGGGTAGTTGGCCCCCAAGGACAACCTTGGGGGCCAACTACCCCTCCTATTACCTCCAGTAAGTCTCACACAACAGCATTGCTAAGTTGTCATTGCAGGCCCCACCCCCTTTCCCCACCACTCTGCAAACGCGCTCCCTGGCGCGCTCTTGGATGGGGATTAAAGTCAATTTCACTGCTGGGGGTCCTTAGGGGCCAACTAGCCTACCTGTTACCTCCAGTAAGCCCCACACAGTGGGATTGCTGAGAGGTAGACAGAGGCCATGCCCCCTTTCTCCACCACTCTGCAAACGCGCCTCCTGGTGTGCTCTTGGTTGGGGGATGAAGTCCCCTTGCCTCCTGAGGGTCCCTGGGGGGCAACTAGCCCTCCTGTTATATCTAGTAAGCCCCACACAGCTGGATTGCTGAAAGGTGGTCCAAGGCCATGCCCCCTTTTTACACCACTCTTTAAACGCAGCTCCTGGCGCACTGCTGCTTGGGGGATGAAGTCCACTTTAGTCCTGAAGTCCTCAGGACACAAAGGGACCTCATCGCCCCAACAGCAGTGTGCCAAGAGTCGCGTTTGCAAAGTGGTGTAAAAAGGGGCGTGGCCTCGGACCACCTCTCAGCAATCCCACTGTGTGGGGCTTACTGGAGGTACCTGGTGGGCTAGTTGGCCCCTAAGGACCATTAGTATTCAAGGGGGCTTAATCCCCCAATCCAGAACACGCCAGGAGGTGCATTTGCACAGTGGTGCAGGGACGGGGCAGGGCCTCCGATGAGATGCAGCTTTTTTAAAATTTTATTTTGGGAAGGGGGGCTGTGTGGCCCCCCTTCCCTTAATTATTTTTGGGCCCTGGGGACCCCATCCCCCAGGGCCTGAGCATTTTATTTTATTTTTAAAAAAAAACAGGTTGGGGGCCATGTGGCTCCCCTTCCCTGGGCCACTATTGGCCCCGGGGACCCCATCCCCTGGGGCCAGGCCTCATTTTTATATTTACTTATATTTTATTTTTGCCAGGAGGGGGGCCGCGTGCCCCCCTTCCCTAGGCCACTTCTGGCCCCGGGGACCCCATCCCCGGGGCCTGGCCTCAGCATTGGGGACCATGGGGAGAGCCCTAATGCCCCCACGGTCCCTGCTGGCTCCCCGCCTCCTGCGGGAGCCGGCATTGCTTTTGGACAAGGGGAGCTGCTAAAATGCAGCTCCCCTTGTCCAAAAGCAATTCCACTTTGCTTCTTGGAAGCGAGAGCAGGTTTCCTGCTCTCGCTTCCAAGAAGCAAAGCAGTGTTTGCTATGGCAGGGTGGGAGCCATGCAAACGGCAATGTCCCAGAAATGGGAACCCCGGGACATTGCAGGAGCTGGCCCTGGGGTGTGGCGGTCCCCAGGGCCATTGAGGGCTCCAGGAGGTGGGCCGTGCGGCCCCCCTCCCAACATGTAAATAGCCCCGGGGAGGTGGTAGTTACCGGGGCCAGGGGTCTGCTATGGACCCCCGTATGTTATTTATTAAATGCCACAGGGAGGTGGTGGTACCTGGGGCAGTGTTGGGGGACCGGACCCCCCCACACTTAATGTTTACAATAGTCCTGGGGAGGTGGTGGACCCCGGGGCTGGGGGGGCCTGTGAGGCACCCCCACCCCTAATTACACAAGCCCCGGGGAGGTGGCAGCCCCGGGGCTGCAGGGACCTGCCCGGCCCCTGCATATATTTACATATTGCCCCCGGGACCTGGCCCACCCGGCAGCTCATTAAAACGAAGTGCGGGAGCCCGCGCTTTTTAAAAAAAATTCTCAGCCGGATTCGGGCGCCCAGTCAGAAACACAAACAATAAAATCCCAAACATCGTAGTCGACACGTGTTTCGCCCTCCTGGACTTTTTCAAGGCTGCAAGATCATATTAAACTGGCATTACAAATATTAAAATTTTCTACAAATACCCTAGTGGGTGTCACCACTAGCAATCACCATGTGGTCAAGGCAAAAGTATGTGTATCTCGCGTGTATAGAAGAAGAGCATACACATTACCGAACCAAGTATTTAAGATTCAGTATTGTATGTTAGTAATTTTTGTGTAGAGTGAAACTAAAAAATCACCATGTGACACCAATATCAGCATAATTAAAATCTGTAGCATACAGAGAATAAGGATCAAATCAGTCATGACAGACTCAAAATGAGATCACAAAGTACCCAGAGCGAAGACCTCCTAGGGTATTTGTAGAAAATATTAATATTTGTAATGCCAGTTTAATATGATCGTGCAGCCTTGAAAAAGTCCAGAAGGACGGAACACATGTCGGCTGCAGTGTTTTGGATTTTATTGTTTGTATTTCTGACTCGGAAATAAAAGAAGAACTGAATTCTGTGGACTGGATCTGTTCATTTTCAACGGCACATCACTTAATAAGAGATTGACTCTCAATTAATGGACTATTGTGTGCTTGAGTGCTTTTTTCTCATTAATTGCACATATGATTCCCAATTCATATGTCTGGCTCAATTCTGCTCAAGTGGGCAAATAACTCATCTAAATTGAATAACAAAACCAGATCTACCGTGAACAGATTGAGGAGAAAAAAGGGACTATTAACATCCTTAACATATACAAATATACAATTATCCTAAATGAATATGCATCTCTTCATCCATGTTTAGGCCATTCAGAGTGTTGGTGTTAAGTTCCAAAATGTATTTCAACTCCAATTGTCTGAGTGCACATTCTCTGTCACACCCTCTTTTAATGGAAGATATGCGATCAATCACAAAAAAATTCAGTTTGGAGGTGTCCTGATTGTGAAATATATTAAAAAGAAATTTTACTGGATGCTGTTGGTCTATATGTTGGATTGCTCTTGCTTGTTCCAGTATCCGTTTTTTTTTGTGGGATGCGTGTGCTACTTACGTAAATCAGCCCACATGGACAGTTCATTACATATATGTGAAGTTACAGTTGCATGTGTAATGGATATTTATGTACTTAGTCTGACCGGTTAGGGGAGATAAGTATTCAGCAATCGCGGTACTGTGTTTCCAGGTTTTGCATTTCAGGCAAGGGAAAACGCCTTTTACATCCCTGCCTGTGTTGCTCATCTTCCTACTGATATCATTGTGACTGAGTTTGTCTTTTAGTGTAGTGCCTTTTCAGAAGGAAACCCTAGTGTGTTCATCTATCTGTCCATGTAAGCTGTTTTTAACCGATAATATGGCCCAATGTCTGCATAGAATCTTTTCCGGGTCTCCTGTTCTGTTAGTGCATGTGGTGATAAATCTACTATTAGTGGTAGGCTCACCTTCCAGTTCTTCATCCTGGGGACCAGTAGTTCTTCCCTCCCCGTATTTCCTACCTTGTGTAGTGCTGCCTTTAGAATTGCTGGTTTGTAACCTCTTTGTTCAAACCTTTTCAGCATTGCAGTGCATTCCTGCTGGAATGCTTCATTTGTGCTGCAGTTACTGCCTATCTGAGAGCTCGCCATAAGGGAAACTTTCAATGAGGGCTTTAGAATGGCTACTAGAGGTGTGTAATAAAGTGTTGCCTGCAGTGGTTTTCCTGTGGAGTCTGGAGGTAAGTTTCTTATCTATGACTTCCACAGTCATGTCCAGAAATTCAATTTTGTTATTACTCATCTGGCATCTTAGCCCTGTGTTGAGGGAGTTACTGTTCAGCTTGTTTGCAAAGCTTGCAACCTCTCAGCTAGTGCCTTTCCAGATTATGAAGAGACTATCAATGTAGCAAAGCCACATGACGACTATGGTGTTGAAATCTTCCTCTGTCTTGGCTACCTGCTGCCTCCACCATCCTATGAAGAGACTGGTATAACTGGGAGCAAAACAGGTCCCCATTGCCGTACCCTGTTTTCGCCTGAAAAAAGTATTCTCAAAAGGTCAGGGTATTCTTACCCTGCCCCCTTCTCTTTATTTTTATGGGGGTTTTTTTGGGACTTGGTTGAGGCCAAGTGCTAAAATGGCTGCCAACACTTCTTGGTTGGAGTGTTGCAGCCAATCAGATCTTTTTTTTTTTTAATTACTTTTAAACCATAAAACATTCATGATACATGAATTGCACAGACAGGTGAATACTTATACATATTTGACAGTTTCTGTAGTAGCATTTTAGCAGGAGATCTGTAATACACTAGTTACACACATTGGTTGTTTGTAATATTGAAATGTAGTACGTGGAATGAGAATGTTACATTCAGGACCATACAAGCGTCTTCACCATTTCCCTGGATATTTATTCGTGCGAGGGCCATACCCAAATAGCATACATCAGCGTGTCTACGTGTTATTTGCGATGTCAATTGGGTGTACAAGGAGATATGTTTTGAGGGGATCCCATATGTCCCTGGGCCTCGAGGTCAATGGGAGCATTCCGCATAAGTAAATGTTTGATCCTGCCAGAATAGCATGTCTTTAATCCAATCTTTGAATTTAGGAGCTCTGCCTCGTCCCCATCTACATGCTATTCTTCGCTTGGCTAGTAGCAGCCCTAGAGAAGTGAAGCGTCGGTATCCCACCTCTATAGTTTCTGTGTAACCCAAGAGAGCAGTTATCGGCAAAGCCCGGATTAGGGGTGATGTCAACTGTTGCAATGCTTCAAACACTTGTTTCCAATATTCCTGGATACTGGAGCAGTTCCAAGCAAGGTGTAAAAAGTCTGCCTTTTCCATCCCACACCTGTCACAGCAGTCGTTGTCCCGTAGTTTGTGCCTATACATTTTAACAGGTGTAGAATATATGCAGTGTAAAAATGTATAATGTATCATGCGTAAGCGACAACTGGATGACGCCTGCTCTGTCTGTTTACACCATAAGGTTTCTGCACATACACAGAGCTATGCACAGGATAATGGGACCCCGGAATACAGTGGTTTGCCTACCATATACCGTAGCACCCAAAAACCCCAACCCAACTAGCTTAGCATCCCATTAGCACCCAAGTACCAATGATTGGACAACCCAGAACACGGTATCTTTATCTCAGGACTCGCAGAAGCAAGAACACTCTTTCGTCACTCACTCGTACTTGTCCACAAGGTGCGTAGGAAGAGACACTGGATAGGTTAAAATGTTTATTCCAACTTACGTGCTCTAAGGTACAGTACACTTGTCAGTACTAATAGCATAATGCATATGAATAATATAAGCAGCATGGTTACAATTCCATAGAATACAAACGGGGAAAGCATTTCATAACTCAGTGGATAAATGTCTAAATAACATTACCACCCTCCCCGTGCAGTAAGATAGTTTATTATAAAAATAGAAGACCTCTGGGCTTTGACTAGCGAACCCTCATACCTCGGTCTCTAGATGCAGAACTACATCAGCAGACAATCACAGCTCTCCTCACTGGAAAGGATTCCTCCAAGTGTGTTAAGCGCCAGTAAAACTGCAGTATTAAAGCCACACAAAGTTTCATGTCATTTGCGCATAATGTTATGTCTGGGTGCGCGAGACTGGCCATATCAGGAAGAACCGAAATACATTGTTATGTGACCTTGTACATGTTGTGCAGTCTGAGCCCAAATCGAACAAGAGAAAAGGTGAAAGACAGAAAATGCAGACAGCGCAAAAGAACTTGGCAAGAGCAAAGGGCGAGGGAGCCCTGGCTCAGTGTAACGTGCGCAAAGAAAAGCAGCATGGCAGCTAGGCCTAGGCCAACATAACAAGGCAGGCAACAAACCACAAGACACCCTCCCTGGACAGTCCGGCGGCCAGGACAGAGGGCAAAAAAAAATCCAGTAGAGTACAGGGAGCGCCCAAACGGCAGAGGACAAGTCAATCCATGAAAGTGTAAGTGCAGAAAAAGCCATACCCTCCAAGAGGACATCATTGGAATCGTCAAAAAACATAGATGCCATCCAATCCATGAGATCAAAAGAGCAGGAATGCTCCTCAGCAGAGGGAGCATCCAAAAGCAATGCGGGACAACTTGCGTGATAATCGAAATAGCTTTGATGTAGGAGATCCCGGGCAGCCGCCCAGATATCCCATTGCGCCAAAATCCCCAGTGCAGCCGCACGCGCCATACAGCCGGCAACGGAACAGTCCTGCTTATGCGCCTCTAAGGGACCCATCAACTGAACAAAATCCGGAACAGACAATGACGAATTGGAGAGGCAATAATCCAAGGTCCAGGTGAAAGGACAGCGGATGCAAGTCATTACAGGTTGCACGCAAGTGAAATACGCAAAGCGAAAGGAAAGAGTATATGACACACTCAGTGTCGCCAATGGCAAGACACCAAAACCAGCCAAAAGGCGCTCACGAAGCAGCTGGAGGCGTTCTGGATCGAGCAGGTCCCATCGGGAGCAGCCATTGCGCATAAAACAAATTAATAACAGGACACCAGCCGCCAAGGCGATGATCAACGGGAAACCGCCAAAGACGCTGGAAAAAATAGAATGAATAAACGCCGGGATGACACCAAAAATAGTTTGGAAGGAGGACACCAAACCAGACCCCACGACTTTAAAAAAGTGTACCAGACCCTCTGTGTTAGATGCGTTAAAAATACGATGAATTAACTCCCCAAAATGTTGGGGGAGATTAGTGTTCAAAAGGGCCTGTATTTCACTGTGGGTACTCGCCACCTGGAGAATGAATGTCTCCCGGGCGGACGTGAGCATAACTTCCTCGTTCAATAATAGTGCCTTTATTCTGCTCAGTCTATTGAAATCTGCCTCCATGGTAGGGATGGAAGGCCAAATAGAGATATCAACCTTGCCATGAGGGGGAGGAAAAAGCACATTTTTGCAGCAGACAACCCTGTGCGAAACTGTTACAATGTAAGGAATGCCAGCCTGCAGGCCACAACAGTTTTCGTTATTCAAAAGTAAATAACTACCATTGGAAAGGAGAGTGAAAGTAGGAGAAATAACAGGAGCAGGAATACCTTTCAGCACACAAGCAAGATTAGGAGCGGAAACGCTACATGAGCCATGCAATTTAATGTGTTTACAAATAAGCGAATGACCCATAGTCGAGTCGCAGTACTCCCCGTGAGAAAGACTTCCTTGCCGTCCCGAAGGCATTTATACATGAAAGGCAAGGACCAGAGTTCATGCAGGAAAGCACTGCCCAAGGGCCGGTAACGGCCCACAGGATAATGTTTCATGCACGAGTCAAATTCAAACAAGGAAAAAGGTAAAGCGATAACCCCATGAACTAGCCACACAGCAGAATCAAGTTCTGCAACAGAGAACGGCAAAGGATCCATCTTTTCGATATGTAATAGAGTGTAAGTTGCATCTTTCATGGACATAAATTGCTGTTTGTCAGTTAAGTTAAAAGGTAGAAACAAGGCAGAGGTGTTCAAAAAATGCCAAGGAACTTTACCTAACTTGAGCGTTTGTAAAGTCCATGCAAACTGCATAACTGAACGCAATTGATTCTGACCATGATATAACACAGAAACATCATCTTGTACAATATCAACAACAGAGGACACAATATTCTCTAAAGTATAAATGCGAGAAGACAGGGTATTAATACTATTGTCAACAACAGCAAGCACCTTTTCCAAATTTGCTTGATCTATTTCCCGAAGACGGGAAGCAGCTTCCATTTGTGATAGCTTCCAGAGTTCATTATATGTCTCATAAATGAATCTTTTAGGTCGGGGACCACGAGGTCCCAAAACAAAGTCGGACAGATCAATATTGCCTGAAAGGAGGGACAAATGTTGTTTAACAGAATCAAGGGACGAATGTTGCAGCCATTGTTTGCATAATTTACCAACAGAATATGTAGTGACAGTACGGGAAGCAGTAAATCTCGGATCAGGCCTATCCTGTGTGTATCTAGTACCTGAGTCGTGAAAACGCATTTGACATGCATTAGATGATATAGGCCATACCAACCAGGGTGACTGATCCAGTTCGGAAACATTAAATGAATTATTCTGTAATAGAGCCTGTAGGGTCGTCAGGGACAGGTTAAAACGTGAGCTATCATTGGGAAAACTCGAAAGGGATGGAATTGAGGGCGAGTTTAATTGTTTAGTGGTAGCTAAGCCCCAACACGTAGTTTGATAGATGGAAGCATTTAGGAACATAATTTGGGTAGGGATGAGGCAAGCACGATGCAACGCCTCGGTTCCCTGTACCTGCCATGGCTTGGAGCCCCAAATAGATTTCAAATCTATTGTATCCTCCCAGTACTCATAACCACCCACTGCTAGGGCACTTAAAAAGGAACCCGAATAAAGCAATTTGGTGTGTGTTAACATAATTTTCTGAGTTGATGTGGTATTAAGTTTAAAATAATAGGATGCAGGGTTCGACCGATTAAAATCAGTAAAATAGGTAAACTTATTTCGAAGAGTTTGTGAGCTACCTGGCAAGGGGTTTGGACAATGTTCCCATTGGGTGTAGTTAACAGAACTACGCAGAGCAGTTGGCTTATGGAGAAAATGATTACCCCAATGCTGGTAACAATACAAATCGGCATAATTCGCAGAATTCATATATAAATCTTCAGCATTAAAAGATGCATAATATTTTAAATCGGCAAACAATGCTTCAACGGCATGCACATCCCAATCATCAGAATGAATGTTATTTTGTACTACATCACCCATTGAAACACGAAGGACATTAGGTACATTAATAATTTCTGTCGGACCATGGATTTGATAGTTCACTGCATCCCATACGATGCCATCAGCAACTGGAAAAGCTGAAATGTTCACAAATGTGTGGTCACGCTTCATGATGTGAGACGAGGAGTGAGGAGCCAAAGTTCCAGAAACATAGTCTACAGCAGAGCGTTCAGGTAAATAGTGACCATTGATTAGTAGAAAAAACACTGTGACAAAGCCAATGGACATGAATAAAAAAATCAAGAAAAGTACCAACCAGATGTATGTCCAGGGTGGAATCAAAAAATTGTCTCTAAACCAGGATACAAAAATACTGAACTTGGATGGGACTTTTGAAGAGGTGGAATCCGAATCAAAGGAATAACGAGTCGGGCCAAGTGGCGTTGTTGGTTGATGCGCCACCGATTCAGATGTAGGATAGGTATACTCGTCCTCGTCGATGTTGGTGGAGAGTTGGGGATCAATTATAGTTTCAGGCAAAGTAGAGGATTCAGGCAAATCGACCATCTCAATTACAGCATCAGCGACCGTTCGTGTAGATGGGCCACGAACATATGTCCGATAAATGGCAGGACAAGAGACCGCTGGTGTGACACTATTCAGGATCGGCCAGGCGCTGTAGCTTGACATTTTCCACTGAGATGTATCTGTTCTCCTTGCGACCAGGAAGCGGTGGTAAAATGACTGTACGTGTTCCCTTCAAGCCCAGAACTGGAACCGGTGCACGAAAAGAGGGGCCGAATTCTTTTTTGTTTTCAACCTTCTCTCGAACCAGTTCTCCAACCTTTGGAAGCCAGCCGGCTACCGGAATCTGCAACGCAGGATCTGTGGCTGAAGGCAAATGTGTAGTTGCAAGTTTGTCTCGGGCTTCTTGTAAGTCCTGTAACATAGCAGAATGGTTATCTACATCAAACTTGGCGGATTGCGCCGCGATGTCTGGACCCTCAAGGTCAGGCACAAACATTCTTATGCCAAAGAGCATTTCGTATGGGGTCCGCCCACCCAGAGGTCTTCTAGGGAGATTATTAAGTGCACGTTGAACGGTATACAAGTGGGCCAGCCAGTTCCTGCCAGTACCTATAACTCTAGCTGTTAAGGATTGCTTTAAGTCACGGTTCATTCGTTCAACGATAGAGTTGCCCTCAGGCCTATACGGAGACGAAAATTTCACCCGCACCCCAAGCGAAGCCATTGCATCCTTGTAAGCCCTAGAGGCAAACGCCGGACCTTGGTCCGAATGGAAGGTGCCGCATGCGAAAATTCCCACAAAGACACGCAAATCCCTGATTACATTTCGAGCGTCAGCAGTACGTTGTGGCCAGACCCAGAGGAACCGTGTGCACGAGTCCACTGCTACTAAGATATATTTATAGGCAGTGTCTGATGAGAATGGACCGCAGTGATCCAAGTAAACACACCCAAAGGGTCTGTTAGCAATGCAGAGCGGGGTCTGTGGAGGGCGTGTTACCGTGGAAGGCTTAATCTGTTGACAAACGTCGCAAGAAAGCACAAAAGCACGGGTGTCTTTATACAATCCACGCCACCAATAACGCTGCTGCAAGATGGAAACTGTAGCTGACACACCTGCATGAGCAGAAGCCATACCTTCGTGTGCAGCTGATATCAAGGCACTCCTGCGGTCCGCGTTGGGGATCAGCCGATCTCCAACGTCAGGTATTGTTACATAAGGAACCTGTTCGGGACTTAACTTGTAAGAATACTTGGAAGGAAAACCTGTAGGGTAATTAACACCTTCCTTTGTTGCAGCAATAGCTGCTAGAATAACAGAGTCAATTTTAGACATGGACCTGGTAACCGCTGCTACTGAACACGTGACTACTGCTGAACGGGCAGCTTCATCTGCCAGATCGTTACCAATAGCGTGTGCGCCCACCCGCTGATGGCCTAAGGTGTGTACCACCTGTGTGAGGGGCAGACGTTGTTGCAATTCTGCCACTTGAACCCAAAGCATTTTATGCTTAATTGTGCTCCCTTTTGCGTCCTTGTAGTCATTTTTCGACCAGAAAAACAGATTGTCATTGTAAGATTGTACACAGTAGAAGGAATCACATACAATAAGAGTGGTCTCATCCTGAGAAGCGAACTCAAGCGCAAGTAGCAATGCATGCAGCTCGGCCAATTGTGCGGTACTATCTCCAAGTGTGCGAGTGTGCACTACAGAGGATTTGAACGTTCCATTTACAAAGGAACCCGCAACAATAGCACATGCAGCTGAATAAGCGTGCTTGGACCCAGTGGCCGGTTGCGCCGAACCATCTGTGTAGATCACACATTTGTAATCCTCAAGCGGTAGTAAAAACAAAGGAGGAGGATGAACGAATTCATACTGCAAAAACTCCTGAGTCTGAAGAGAAGAATCAAAAACAAAAGTGACGTCCGAAGATGTCAAGGATGTAGCCCATTGTATCCAACGGGGATGCATTGCTTTTGAGTTCGGTACACTTGCCTTTGTTACTGCCTCTAGGGCAGGACAGGGTGTCACCACTAGAATCCGCTTTCCCTGTGCCAGTGCGCGTTCTTTTAGAATCGCCATTTGCACTGCAGTTAGAACTTTTTCGACAGATGTAAAGCACAATTCAGCGGAAGTGTACAGATGTGACTTGTATGCGATGGGTACTGTATCACCTTCATTAAAGGTTAAGTATGTGAATCCCACCGCCCCCGGAATTATTCTAATCACCAAGTTTGTGTGGTTATCACGAGTCAAAAGATATTTAGACTCCAATAGGTCTGTCTGCAAAGACTGCAGAATCGAGGTATGCTCAGGCAGCCAGCAAGACCTTGAATAAGTAGGTTGTATCAAAGCATACAAAGGCTTGATACGCTGGGCATATTCGGGAATGTAAGTACGCCCGAAATTCAAGAAACCCAGCAAAGACTGAAGTTTCTTCAGAGTATTTGGGGGCACAAATGTGCACATTTTTCCAAGAAATGGGGGCTAAGCCCTTACCTTCGTTGTTGAGCTCATAGCCCAAGAACAGAACGGTAAATTCAGCAATGTGTGACTTAGCAAAGTTAAATTTGTAACCCTGCTCCGCAAATTCAAGAATAATGCGGTCCACACGGGACAGATGCTGATATAACTCGTCGTCTGTCAGATAGATGTCATATACGTACGAACATGCGTCTTGATCAATGTCATCTAACAAAGAAACAACACGGGCGGCGAATATACCCGGACTATTTTTGTAGCCCATGGGTAAACGCCGGAACTGGAATAATTTACCACCGGAAGTGAATGCGGTCCATTGACCACTTTCCGGGGCTAGGGTTGTGCGTGTAGAAACCGTTTGAAAGGTCAAGTGTCGTTTTATATTTTTTACGAACAAGACTGTCTACAAGCGCAGAACTATGTGTATTCTGTACCGCAAAGTTCCGACAATGGGAATTTAAATGCCGGTAATCCAAAACTAAGCGGTACGATCCATCGGGTTTAGAAACCACGAAAAGGGGATTGTTCATAGGTGATACGCATGGTTCGATTACTCCCTGATATTCCAACTGTGTCAGAATTTCGGAGACGGGGCCTTTTGCCTGCCGTTTGATGGGATATTGGGGTTGTGGCTGCGGTAGTGACCGCAAAGGTATTGCATGAGGAGGTGATTCTTCATCCCATCCCACATGGTTGCGGTATAATGCTGGTGCCAGGTACACAGCCCACTCAGCTGCAAGTGCTTCAGCTTTGTCTTTTGGGACATGTCGTGAAAAGCTTGGAAGGATTACCTCCTCTCCTTTATGTGCAGCTAAAACGAATGGGGGTGGCCAATCCACCTCTGCCAACAAAATGTCATATGAAGAGGTTAGATTTTCCCAAAAATCCCTTTTATTTCACGCGGTATGTCACCTTCAATTTGGATGACTATGTTGTAAAGTCTGTCAGGGGTGCCACTCTCGTGTCAGCTGTCTCTACAGTAACGAATGTTTCAGTTGCTGTCGCCTCCATATGAGGACGTAGCGCCTCCCGCACTATGGTAACTTCCGCGGCGCTGTCTAGGAGGGTCACTGCCCACGTCCAATTCTGGAGTCTCGTTCTCACGGTCTGTGGCATATTTCGCTGTTACAGCGGCAACTTTTTCTTTTGAAATTGCGGTCGAGGAAGGTGAAAGTCTTCTGCTTTCCCTCTGACTTGTTGTCGAGGTTGGTCTCGCTCCTGGGGAGCCTCTCGGCCCCTTCCTCTATCTTGCCGTCCTCCTCCACCAGCCTGTGACGACGTCTGGGCCTGTGAAGAACGAGGAGAATGCGTATCAGAGCTCTGAAACCTTTCTGGTGATTTAATTCTCGACCTATCACGTAAATCATAAGTACGTTCAGAAGAAACCGAAACTGGGGAAGCGCCTCTCGACCCCGGCTTCTTTTGTTGCTTACCCTGTTTTTTCTGTCTCCAACTTTTTTTAGTGAAGACTGGTCTATCATCTTTCTCAGATGTACTTTTTGTTTGTGTAACTTGTGTTTGCGATTGAGTTTGCATTTTTACAAAAGGCTTGTTGCCTGGGCTGTTTCTTCCAATTGTTTTATAAGCCCGGGCTATAATTTTCGGTAATTCGCGAGGCCTGTCCAACTCTGGGACCAAAGCCAAAGCATTCGCTACTTGAAAGTTCATAGCATCGCCCTTGACATTTCCAAGGATCAGTTCAGCTACTACATCAAACACTCCCACTAGTCTCATCCCTAATTCCACAGCCGCTTCAGGGCCATGCTCGTCCTGTACTTTTTAATTACAGAGGGTAGAACCGTCATGGAAGGAGTACCAAAACATTTTGAATAAACTGCTGCGAATACCTTACCCCAGTTTTCACATGATGTCAAATCGGGGATTAAGTCTTTTGGCAAACTTATCGTAAGGATGCGGTGTTTATCCACTGGGGATGTATGTGGAAACACTGCTTCTATCTGATCGAACTTTTCTGCAAGCCAGTAAGGATAATCGTCCTTATTTTGTGGACGTTTGCCCATCACAGAATTTACCATGACAGGACTTATGGTCACTCCAGCTGCAACAGCTGGTTGGCCAGCGACTACAGGAGCAGCTCCATGGAGGCTACCTGTAACGTATGTCACTAAGGCTCGATGCACTCGCACCAGTTCGGTATGCATAGTGCGCAGATCCGCAATCGGTAATGCCAGATAATTTGGATGCGGGGTATACCCGGCCAATACAGGCCAAGTGGCCCCCTCAATGGATAAGGGGCCTAAACGAACTGCGGTATTTGGTTGGGGGAGGGCGCCATTAAACCAAACACGGTGCTGCCAAGCCGTGAGAGGCACTTCAAGATTAGTATAGGGTCGATAGGCAGCAGGAATAGCGGTGAGTTTATATTCATGAAACAGATTATCACCTGCATCCACCGCCTCAAATGTGATCCAAGTGTAAAACACTTCAAAGTGATAGGCCGGATCGGCTTGAACCACAAAGACCAACTCGACCCCAGTATCGGGCACTCCGTATACACCTAGGTGTTCTCGGAGTGGTCCTCGGCTATGTGCAGCTATCGCCACACCAGCCATAACTAAACAATTGTATTCGACAACCTAACAGGGAGCACAAAATGGGTTTTTATGTAACCTTTTTAATAACTTCAAGCTTGAAAGAACCTATAAAACGTTCAATATAGGAGGTATCACCATCACTTACGCCTCCGGAAGCGTACGTGAGGGTTTTGTGGACAAGCACAAGTACTACTCAAGCATCTCGCAGATAAGCCGCCCCACGGTGGTCGCGCCATGTCATAAGGTTTCTGCACATACACAGAGCTATGCACAGGATAATGGGACCCCGGAATACAGTGGTTTGCCTACCATATACCGTAGCACCCAAAAACCCCAACCCAACTAGCTTAGCATCCCATTAGCACCCAAGTACCAATGATTGGACAACCCAGAACACGGTATCTTTATCTCAGGACTCGCAGAAGCAAGAACACTCTTTCGTCACTCACTCGTACTTGTCCACAAGGTGCGTAGGAAGAGACACTGGATAGGTTAAAATGTTTATTCCAACTTACGTGCTCTAAGGTACAGTACACGTGTCAGTACTAATAGCATAATGCATATGAATAATATAAGCAGCATGGTTACAATTCCATAGAATACAAACGGGGAAAGCATTTCATAACTCAGTGGATAAATGTCTAAATAACATTACCACCCTCCCCGTGCAGTAAGATAGTTTATTATAAAAATAGAAGACCTCTGGGCTTTGACTAGCGAACCCTCATACCTCGGTCTCTAGATGCAGAACTACATCAGCAGACAATCACAGCTCTCCTCACTGGAAAGGATTCCTCCAAGTGTGTTAAGCGCCAGTAAAACTGCAGTATTAAAGCCACACAAAGTTTCATGTCATTTGCGCATAATGTTATGTCTGGGTGCGCGAGACTGGCCATATCAGGAAGAACCGAAATACATTGTTATGTGACCTTGTACATGTTGTGCAGTCTGAGCCCAAATCGAACAAGAGAAAAGGTGAAAGACAGAAAATGCAGACAGCGCAAAAGAACTTGGCAAGTGCAAAGGGCGAGGGAGCCCTGGCTCAGTGTAACGTGCGCAAAGAAAAGCAGCATGGCAGCTAGGCCTAGACCAACATAACAAGGCAGGCAACAAACCACAAGACAGCGGCATATACTTAGGTGGGTGGAACCAGTACTGGGCATAGTGGGCTTGTGCACAAAGATAGTACAATTCCAGATCTGGAACATCAAACCCACCTTGAGAATAGGGCCTAGTCAGCACATCCCACTTCAATCTAGGTTGTTTGCCACCCCACGTTAGTCTAATCATCTCGGTGCATAGAGTCGTGAAAAAATGGCTGTCGGGGTCAAATGGGATGTTCATGAATAAATATAAAAGTTTGGGGAGAATAACCATCTTTATGAGAGAAGCGCGTCCCGCCATAGATAGGGGTAGAGCGATCCATCTCGTGACACAGCTAGTGATGTGTTCCAAGGTTCTGCCATAGTTTAAGCGTATTAGTTCCGCCTGGTCAGAAATAATATAGATCCCCAGATACTTCACCTCTGTGGTACACCATTCTATTGGGAAGTCAGGGTCAAATGGTATCGTAGATGTAGTGAGGGGGAAGATCTGGGATTTCTTCCAATTTATATGTATTCCTGATAATTCCCCAAAGCGGACAAATTCACGCAATATGGGATTTAAATTCTGCTGAGAATTTCTGATATACAGGGTAATATCATCTGCGTATAGAGAGATGAGTATTGGGCGCATTTGACAACGCAGAGCCTTATCTTGATGATGCAGTCTCAATTTGGCCGCAAGTGGCTCAATTGCAAGAGCAAAGAGGAGTGGGGAAAGTGGGCATCCCTGCCTCGTACCCCGCGTAACAGAGAATGGCGAAGAGACCAGGCCAATAACCAGGACTTTGGCTACTGGTGAGTTGTACAGTAGATGGATCCATGCCTAGAATCCTATGTGTAGTGCAAGATAAGTGGTCTAAAAAAGTGTTTTTAAAAAGACCAATTATGTGACACACGCGCTAAGGTGTGGTATGTGGTAGAGGATTATTTCCTATAACGGCGCATTCCTGTAGGAGAAAGTAACAGACAAACATACAAACAGAGAAACATTTAAAATACTAGTATAGTACATACTGGTTGGTGTAGGAGAGTAGGATCTGCTTCACATGGGTACCCCCACTTTTTGCTGATGCTTCACTGTTTTTCGACATTAGTCTGGCTGGGGCCCTGCTAATCAGAACCCCAGCCTAGCTGCTTCCTCTCTAAAATGGTTTCCATGTGCCTTAGGCACATCACTGATTGGGATCTGGAGTGCCCTTATAAGTCCCTAGTATATGGTATACTATGTACCAAGGGCATAGGTACCTCAGAGGCCTGCCAGGGGCTGCAGCATGTATTATGCCACCCCTGGAAGGCCATCCAAACTGACACCACAGGTCTGCTACTGCAGCCTGGGTAAGGTGGTGCATGCACCCCTTACTGTGATATAGGTTACCTAGATCACTAAATACATACACACATATAAACCTATAAGTCACTCCTAAGGCAGGCCTTATCAATCCTAAAGGCAGAGTGCATGGTTCCTATGTGAGAGGGTGCCCCTGCATGAGCTGGGCCCCTCTGCAGCGTTCGGAGACCTTCTCTGATGCTGTTTGTAGTGCAGCCTGACCATATACTCTTAAGCGCATTATAACCTCGCGGTAAAATGCTAACTTTGGAATGGCTGCACCTAAACATGTCGTGTTTGGTGTCAAACATCTTGGAATACTACCCCCCCGCCAATTCTGGCGGCGGGGGTAGCATTCCACCCTTCTAGAGGGAAAGACATGTTAACTCTGGCTAGCCCGGTAACTTCTTTCCAAAGCCTTGGCATCACAAAATGGATGCTGCTGCCACAGACACGAGTCTGGCCTCCTGCTGCTGGATGAAACTCCGGCAGGGGAGGCCTGGACAATAGGTTTCCTGTCCCAGGGAGGTGTGACCACCTCCCCAGACAGAATAATGTGTATTGGGGCTGGGCGGGAGCACTTTCGGGTGCTTTGAAGTCCTGCACTGGGGGCACATTTGGTGTCCCTGTGCATACCCCAGTTCAAACCGGATCAGGGGCTTGCAGTCCCTGCTTTGGCGCGAACTGGACAAAGGGAAAGGGGTGTAGCCACCCCTCTGCCCTGACCCACCCATAGGTGGGGCCACAGAGTAGTCCAACCCCTATACTTAGTATAAGTATAGGGACCCAGTCCTTAGTACTTTAGATTATCCCTGGACGAAACTCTGAAACTGAATCCTGGACCTTCGACGCTCTACTCACGATTACAGGACAGAAGAATCTCCCTTGGGGTCAAGGAGTGACTCCCCTGCTTGGCAGGCACCAAAGAAGCATCTGTCCGGTTCGCATTTCTGAAGCTCCCGTCGGACGCCGAAGTCATCGCATCACCAGAGGTGAATTCTCAGACTTCCCCGAGGCTACCCTGAGTCCCCAGCAAAGCTGAGGCCCGTGGCTATCGTAGGTGACTTGAGACCGTGACCCCTGGACACCGAGCACATTTGCAAGTGCATCCTCTTCTGGGTCTCCCAAGAAGTTGTGCTTTGGGCTCCGAGTAGCCCTAGCCTCCAGCACCACCTGCACCAAAGATCACTGGCCTCCACTCCACGAGTGTCCTGTAAGCCAGATCCACGTGCAGCGTCACGAGGCTCCTTCGCGGTCGCTAGCCCGTTGGCTAGTAACCCTTAACGAAGGCCAATCTTTTTCTAACTTGGCATCCTGCTTGCTCCAGGCCTGCCCTCACTTACTCTCGCTGGGTGAGTTCCCCAGACCTTGCTGGTCTGCACTATCGACGATCTTCCTCTGCATCGAGACTTGCCGTTGCCAAGGCTTGTTGGGTCCAATCCGGTCGCCGACACCTCAGCACTCGACAAACATCGTGTATCAGCCCGAATCCTGCTCCTGGTCGCCGACAACGCCTCCGGGACCTCGTGGCTGAAGAGTCAAGGCGACCGTCAACGCACCTGAAGCACTCGACATCGGTGGGCATCTGTCCATCGCCTTCCTGGTCACTGGCTAGTGACCCAGACTCTGTCCCCTCTGCTTTCAGGTTCTTCAGAACTCCGATCCACTCTTGGATCCACCCGGACACTTTCCACTTGGTCGCCAGCAGCACTTTGCAGCAGATCGCCATTCAAATCGACGACGAAACCCGACCCCGAAAGGCACCTATGCACCCGGCTTCCCTGGGTGAGGTAACACGAGTACTCCGGTGCTCCCGTGGGTAGAGACTCTTCAAAGTCCTAGATCTCAAAGGGTTTGGTCCAAGTCCTCTTTTAAGTGTCCCTTTTCTCTAATTTCCCGATCACGACTTTCTCCATAGAAGTCAACGGCGTATCGCGGTTGTGTATTTACACTGCACGCGTCTCCCGTGGGTCCCCTGTGTCACTACCTTGGGTGGTTCCTTGTGGTCCAAGCACTTCTAGAGGCTCTAGGCCTAGTGTCTAGTTCAGTCGTGGTTCTTATACCACTTTATTGGTATATGGTTTGGTACGCCCCTAGGGCCCAAACGTGTATTTGTGCTATTACTGTGTTTAAATAACTTCTAACTTATGTACTTCGAACTCTAGCCTCATAAAGAGACTAGAGGGGTGTGTTTAGCAATAAATACATATATTTTGAATATATACCTGGTGTGGTGCTCTTTCATTTGATCACTCAAGAGATTATAGACTGGTAAAACAAGCTGCTTTACATTCCTTCAAGACTTAGCCTGAAGGCTGCTCTCCATAGCTACCACTAGGATAGCTTTCAATAAGGTTGTCTTTAACCTATCTCCAATAAGGGGTTGTTTGGACTGGTGCAAGGTGCCCACTATAATTAGTGGACAGCATATGCCAGGCCAACTTCTCACATTGGTGTGCAGCGTGTGGGATTCCAGCTTGCTATTGTTTTACCAGATAATCTCAATTGAATTGATCAACTGAAAACCACTAAAGGTACCTAAGGTACATATAATTTAAGCTTAGAATACAGTAAGTTCTACTGAACTTAGAGTTGTGTGTTAAGGGATAGCACAACCCTTTCTACAACTCAAGAGAGTTTAGTAGGCCACACTAGAGTAGGTAGTGCATACACCACACCACACTAGTAATGTCTTTAAGGGCAGGATCTAAAGAATCCTTGCAGGAAGCCATTGAGCTTCCACCCTCCAAGTATGATACACTCCCATTCTTGGAATTGAGAGCTTTATGCAACTTGAGAAAAATAAGGACAGGCCAAAGCCCCACCACCCAACACCTCAAGGAGTTGTTGGTGGCTTATGACCTTAGTAAGCCCTTGGGGACTGAAGGGGTAGGAGCTGAGGGTGGGGCAGATGATGAGGATGGGACCAGGGGTACCAGTACTCCCAGCCCCCCCTCTGAAACTGACCAGGAGGGCGACAATGGCCCTTACCTGGATAATCCAACCCCTCCTGAGGAAGATGAAGAGGAGGATCAGAATGATGCCCCCTTTGTCCCCCAGGAAGGATTGTGAGTGTGCCCAGAAGGTCTAGATCTTCTTCTCAGGAGTCTAACCACTCTGGCACCTCAATAGGGAGCTCTGTCTCATCTCATAGGAGGGAATCCTCTCATGAGAGAAGAAAGAGGCTGGTTCTATATGAGGAAGCTCAGCTTGAACTCAAAAAGAAGCAACTAGCCATAGACAGGGAGTCCCTAGATCTCTTTAGAGAGAGAAGAAAGTTGGGACTAGAGTCCCATGGTGGCAGCCATATCCCTAGAGATAGGGAAAGGTCCTATGACCATAGGAACCTGAGCAAGATTGTCCCTCCCTATCAGAATGGGGATGACATCCACAAGTGGATAACTGCTCTAGAGAGGGCCTGTAAGGTACAGAAGGTCCCTCAGGAGCAGTGGGCAGCAATCTTCTGGCTCTCCTTTGCTGACAAAGGTAGAGATAAGCTCCTCACTGTTAGAGAGGAGGATGCTGATAATTACAAGGTCTTGAAGAGTGCTCTTATTGATGGGTTTGGCCTAACCACTGAACAGTACAGGTTGAAGTTCAGAGATACCCAAAAAGCACAGACTCAAGACTGGGTAGACTATGTGGATTGTTCTGCCAAGGCTCTGGAAGGCTGGTTGATGGGCAGTAAGGTGTGTGACTTCTCAGGATTGTACAATCTGATAATGAGGGAGCAGATTCTTAATAACTGTCAAAATCAGCTGTTGCATCAATACCTGGTAGACTCTGATCTGACCTCTCCCCAAGAATTGGGAAAGAAGGCAGACAAATGGGTCAGAACCAGGGTGAAGCAGAAGGTACAGAACCAAGGTGGGGAAACCAAGAAGCAAGATGCTAAGAACTCTGACAAGGGTGGGGAGAAGGGTAAAGATCAAAAGTCTTCATCAGGCCCCCAAAAATCTTCTTCTGGTGGGGATTCACAGTCTACCAAAGGGAAAGGCCAAAGAAAACCATGGTGCAAGGTCTGTAAGCAAAAGACCCACTGGACCAGTGATTGCACCAAGTCCAAAGACTCCAGTCCAGCACCCACCAATGCCCCTAAGGCACCTGTTCCCCCTAGTACAGTTGGTGGGAGTGCTCCAGCCAAGGGTTTAGTAGGGTTCACCCTGGGTACTGAGTTGGGCTCTGACCTAGTCAGAGAACTGACTCAGGCTGTGTTAGTCTGTGATGGAGGCATGGATGTGACCTCCTCTGTGAGTCCCAGTAATCTGGGCAAGTACAGACAACAGCCTTTAATCAATGGACGTGAGGCTTTGGCATTTAGGGACACAGGGGCAAGTGTCACAATGGTGACACAAGACCTTGTGAATCCTGGGCAAGTTATACTTGGTGAGATGTACCAAGTGACCAATGCTAGCAATGTCAGAACAGACCATACTCTGGCAGTTGTTAACTTCTCCTGGGGAGGGGTAACTGGCCTTAAGAAGGTTGTGGTGAGTGCAAACCTACCAGTCGAATGCTTGCTTGGCAATGACTTAGAGACTTCTGCTTGGGCAGAAGTGGAGCTCAGGACCCATGCAGAAATGCTGGGGATCCCTGCAGATGTGTTTGCTGTGACCAGGTCACAAGCCAAAATGTCTAGCACTGAACAGGCCTTGGATTCTGGAAGAATGGACCAAGTGCCTTCCAAGAGGAGGAGTAGTAGGGTTAAGGCAGTGCCTTCCCCCTTGGCTCAGGAGGAAGATCAGTCCCTTGAGGGGGATGATCTCAGCCCTGAAGAAGGAACTGTCCCAGAGGAACTTGAACCTGACCAGGTTGAGTTCTTGGGGACAGGGGGACCTTCTAGGGCAGATCTGAGCCAGGAGCAGCAGAGCTGCCCCTCCCTTGAACCCCTCAGACAGCAAGCTGCTGCTGAGGCTGCTGGGAAAGCTAGTGGTCCCCATACAGTGTATTGGGATGATGGACTCCTGTACTCAGAGAGTAGAGACCCCAAGCCTGGTGCTACCAGGAGGTTGGTTATACCTCTGAAGTTCAGGGGCTTCCTATTGACCCTAGCGCATGATATTCCCTTAGCAGGTCACCTGGGCCAGAACAAGACTTGGGACAGAATTGTCCCTCACTTTCACTGGCCCCACATGTCTGAAGACAGCAAGGAGTTTTGTCGCTCCTGTGTAACCTGCCAAGCCAGTGGCAAGGCAGGTGGCACCACAAAGGCCCCCTGATACCACTACCTGTGGTGGGGGTGCCCTTTGAAAGGGTAGGGATTGACATTGTTGGTCCCATGGATCCCCAAACAGCCTCTGGGCACAGGTTTATCCTGGTGGTAGTGGATCATGCCACCAGGTACCCAGAAGCTATTCCCCTCAGGACCACTACAGCACCTGTGGTGGCAAGGGCCCTCCTGGGAATCTTCTCAAGAGTGGGCTTTCCTAAGGAGGTAGTCTCAGACAGGGGTGCTAACTTCATGTCTGGGTACTTAAAAGCAATGTGGAAGGAGTGTGGAGTGACTTATAAGTTCACCACACCCTATCACCCACAATGCAATGGTTTAGTTGAGAGATTCAACAAGACCTTGAAGGGCATGATTAAAGGGCTCCCAGAAAAGCTTAGGCGTAGATGGGACACACTCTTGCCCTGCCTTTTATTCGCATATAGGGAGGTGCCTCAGAAGGGGGTTGGTTACAGCCCTTTTGAACTTCTGTTTGGCCACCCTGTGAGGGGTCCACTGTGCTTGGTGAAGGAAGGATGGGAGTTACCTCTCAAGCCCCCAAAGCAAGATATAGTGGACTATGTACTTGGTCTCCGCTCCAGGATGGCTGAGTACATGAAAAAGGCAACCAAAAACCTTGAGGCTAGCCAGGAACTTCAAAAGGCCTGGCATGACCAAAAGGCTGTTCTGACTGTTTACCAGCCAGGACAGAAGGTGTGGGTGTTGGAGCCAGTGGCCCCAGCAGCTCTCCAAGACAAATGGAGTGGACCCCACACTATTGTTGAGCAGAAGGGTGAGGTCACTTACTTAGTAGACCTAGGAACACCCAGGAGTCCCCACAGGGTTCTCCATGTCAACAGGTTAAAACCATATGTGGACAGGGCAGACATGGGCTTGCTCATGGCTACTGATGAAGGGCAGGAGGAAGAGAGTGACCCACTCCCTGACCTGCTCTCACAGAACCCTGACGATGGGTCAGTTGATGGTGTAGCCTTGGCAGGCAGCCTCACTACCCAGCAACAAACTGATTGCAGGCAAGTTCTCAATCAGTTTAGACATATGTTTTCACTGACACCCAGTCAGACCACCTGGTGCACTCATGAAGTGGACACTGGGGACAGTCTGCCTATTAAAAACAAGATTTATAGGCAACCTGACCATGTCAGGGACTGTATCAGGACTGAAGTCCAGAAAATGTTGGAATTGGGAGTTATTGAACCCTCAGATAGCCCTTGGGCTAGTCCAGTGGTCCTTGTACCAAAACCTCACACCAGTGGTGGAAAAAGAGAGATGAGGTTTTGTGTGGACTACAGGGGTCTCAATGCAGTCACTAGGACTGATGCCCATCCAATACCCAGGGCAGATGAGCTCATAGATACTTTGGCCTCTGCCAAATATCTCAGCACATTTGACCTAACAGCTGGCTACTGGCAGATCAGACTAGCTGATACTGCAAAGCCCAAAACAGCATTCTCAACCCCTAGTGGGCATTATCAGTTTGTGGTAATGCCCTTTGGTCTGAAGAATGCACCTGCCACTTTCCAGAGGCTGGTGAATACAGTTCTCACAGGTCTGGAAGCCTATAGTGCAGCATATCTAGATGATATTGCTGTCTTTAGCTCCACCTGGGAGGATCACCTGGTCCACCTCAGGAATGTTTTACAGGCCCTGCAAAAGGCAGGCCTGACTATCAAGGCCCCTAAGTGCCAGATAGGGCAGAGTCAGGTTGTGTACCTGGGCCACCTTGTGGGTGGAGGCCAGGTTCAGCCTTTGCAGAGCAAGATCCAGACTATCATGGACTGGACTGCTCCCACTACCCAGACTCAGGTGAGAGCCTTCTTAGGCCTGACTGGGTACTATAGGAGATTTGTCAAGGGGTATGGATCAATAGTGACACCCCTGAATGACTTAACTTCTAAGAAAATGCCCAAAAAGGTTCAGTGGACAGTTAGCTGTCAAAAGTCATTTGATGACCTGAAGCAGGCCATGTGCACTGCTCCCATTCTGCAGAGTCCTGATTACTCCAAGAAGTTCATTGTTCAAACTGATGCATCTGAATTGGGGGTAGGGGCTGTACTGTCACAATTGAATGAAGAAGGTCAGGATCAGCCAGTAGCTTTTATTAGCAGAAGGCTGACCCCTAGAGAGAAACGTTGGTCAGCCATAGAGAGGGAGGCCTTTGCTGTGGTCTGGGCTCTGAAGAAGTTGAGGCCATACTTGTTTGGTACACACTTCCTGGTTCAGACAGACCATAAGCCCCTCTTATGGCTAAAACAAATGAAGGGTGAAAACCCCAAACTGCTTAGGTGGTCCATTTCCCTACAGGGGATGGACTTTACAGTGGAACATAGACCTGGGAGTAACCATGCCAATGCAGATGGACTCTCTAGGTATTTCCACTTAGAACATGAAGACTTAACTGGGCAAGGTTAGTTTAATGTCCCTACGTTTGGGGGGGTTGTGTAGGAGAGTAGGATCTGCTTCACATGGGTACCCCCACTTTTTGCTGATGCTTCACTGTTTTTCGACATTAGTCTGGCTGGGGCCCTGCTAATCAGAACCCCAGCCTAGCTGCTTCCTCTCTAAAATGGTTTCCATGTGCCTTAGGCACATCACTGATTGGGATCTGGAGTGCCCTTATAAGTCCCTAGTATATGGTATACTATGTACCAAGGGCATAGGTACCTCAGAGGCCTGCCAGGGGCTGCAGCATGTATTATGCCACCCCTGGAAGGCCATCCAAACTGACACCACAGGTCTGCTACTGCAGCCTGGGTAAGGTGGTGCATGCACCCCTTACTGTGATATAGGTTACCTAGATCACTAAATACATACACACATATAAACCTATAAGTCACTCCTAAGGCAGGCCTTATCAATCCTAAAGGCAGAGTGCATGGTTCCTATGTGAGAGGGTGCCCCTGCATGAGCTGGGCCCCTCTGCAGCGTTCGGAGACCTTCTCTGATGCTGTTTGTAGTGCAGCCTGACCATATACTCTTAAGCGCATTATAACCTCGCGGTAAAATGCTAACTTTGGAATGGCTGCACCTAAACATGTCGTGTTTGGTGTCAAACATCTTGGAATACTACCCCCCGCCAATTCTGGCGGCGGGGGTAGCATTCCACCCTTCTAGAGGGAAAGACATGTTAACTCTGGCTAGCCCGGTAACTTCTTTCCAAAGCCTTGGCATCACAAAATGGATGCTGCTGCCACAGACACGAGTCTGGCCTCCTGCTGCTGGACGAAACTCCGGCAGGGGAGGCCTGGACAATAGGTTTCCTGTCCCAGGGAGGTGTGACCACCTCCCCAGACAGGATAATGTGTATTGGGGCTGGGCGGGAACACTTTCGGGTGCTTTGAAGTCCTGCACTGGGGGCACATTTGGTGTCCCTGTGCATACCCCAGTTCAAACCGGATCAGGGGCTTGCAGTCCCTGCTTTGGCACGAACTGGACAAAGGGAAAGGGGTGTAGCCACCCCTCTGCCCTGACCCACCCATAGGTGGGGCCACAGAGTAGTCCAACCCCTATACTTAGTATAAGTATAGGGACCCAGTCCTTAGGACTTTAGATTATCCCTGGACGAAACTCTGAAACTGAATCCTGGACCTTCGATGCTCTACTCACGATTAGAGGACAGAAGAATCTCCCTTGGGGTCAAGGAGTGACTCCCCTGCTTGGCAGGCACCAAAGAAGCATCTGTCCGGTTCGCATTTCTGAAGCTCCCGTCGGACGCCGAAGTCATCGCATCACCAGAGGTGGATTCTCAGACTTCCCGAGGCTACCCTGAGTCCCCAGCAAAGCTGAGGCCCGTGGCTATTGTGGGTGACTTGAGACCGTGACCCCTGGACACCAAGCACATTTGCAAGTGCATCCTCTTCTGGGTCTCCCAAGAAGTTGTGCTTTGGGCTCCGAGTAGCCCTAGCCTCCAGCACCACCTGCACCGAAGATCACTGGCCCCCACTCCACGAGTGTCCTGTAAGCCAGATCCACGTGCGGCATCACGAGGCTCCTTCGCGGTTGCTAGCCCGTTGGCTAGTAACCCTTAACGAAGGCCAATCTTTTTCTAACTTGGCATCCTGGTTGCTCCAGGCCTGCCCTCACTTACCTTTGCTGGGTGAGTTCCCCAGACCTTGCTGGTCTGCACCATCGACGATCTTCCTCTGCATTGAGACTTGCCGTTGCCAAGGCTTGTTGGGTCCAATCCGGTCGCCGACACCTCAGCACTCGACAGACATCGTGTACCCGCCCGAATCCTGCTCCTGGTTGCCGACAACGCCTCCCGGACCTCGTGGCTGAAGAGTCAAGACGACCGTCAACGCACCTGAAGCACTCGACATCGGTGGGCATCTGTCCATCGCCTTCCTGGTCACTGGCTAGTGACCCAGACTCTGTCCCCTCTGCTTTCAGGTTCTTCAGAACTCCGATCCACTCTTGGATCCACCCGGACACTTTCCACTTGGTCGCCAGCAGCACTTTGCAGCAGATCGCCATTCAAATCGACGACGAAACCCGACCCCGAAAGGCACCTATGCACCCGGCTTCCCTGGGTGAGGTAACACGAGTACTCCGGTGCTCCCGTGGGTAGAGACTCTTCAAAGTCCTAGATCTCAAAGGGTTTGGTCCAAGTCCTCTTTTAAGTGTCCCTTTTCTCTAATTTCCCGATCACGACTTTCTCCATAGAAGTCAACGGCGTATCGCGGTTGTGTATTTACACTGCACGCGTCTCCCGTGGGTCCCCTGTGTCACTTCCTTGGGTGGTTCCTTGTGGTCCAAGCACTTCTAGAGGCTCTAGGCCTAGTGTCTAGTTCAGTCGTGGTTCTTATACCACTTTATGGGTATATGGTTTGGTACGCCCCTAGGGCCCAAACGTGTATTTGTGCTATTACTGTGTTTAAATAACTTCTAACTTATATACTTCAAACTCTAGCCTCATAAAGAGACTAGAGGGGTGTGTTTAGCAATAAATACATATATTTTGAATATATACCTGGTGTGGTGCTCTTTCATTTGATCACTCAAGAGATTATAGACTGGTAAAACAAGCTGCTTTACATTCCTTCAAGACTTAGCCTGAAGGCTGCTCTCCATAGCTACCACTAGGATAGCTTTCAATAAGGTTGTCTTTAACCTATCTCCAATAAGGGGTTGTTTGGACTGGTGCAAGGTGCCCACTATAATTAGTGGACAGCATATGCCAGGCCAACTTCTCACAGTTGGTGTTTCAGGAGCGGTGTGTCCGTGCTCATATGCGGGAAATGGCGAAGTGAGGACGGAACGTGGCGTTCAGTGACAAGTTAAAATAAACGCCTTTTTAGACCACTTATCTTGCACTACACATAGGTCCTGAAGAAAGCCATACCATTAAAGAGAGCATGGCTGAAACATGTTGACCAACTGGAGTTACCTTGATATTGGAGTTACCTTAGACCTCCCATAATATCCATCTTTCGTTTTTACTTACTGCCAAGGGCCCATACATTAAAATAGTCATTTTTGCTCTGTGGGACCCGTAGGACAGTCTTTTTAACATTTACTCACCCACTTTCACTGCACTCTCACAGTACAATACCTTCTCCGCTGTATCCAGGCGTTGTAGCACACCCAAGGTGCACTCGGTGCCTTGGGTGGGGCCCAATGATGAAGCATGTCACCAACTAGGTTGGTGAGTGAGGGCCCTGCTAAAAACATAATGTGTCTATCTAGGTATGCCAGTATCTGCCTGTGTTTATGTGGGTCTCCCAGGCCCCTGACATTCCACGTCAATAGTCGTATTTTTAAAGTTTCAGTGTCCTGAGACATAGGGGAAGTATCAGATGAGTGCTACAAGAATGTTTAGATCTTTCACTGATGGTGGTGCTCTGTGCATGTATCAACAAACCTATCCAGTCCATACTATATCTTACTAGAACATGAAATAACATTCCCAATCCCTCCCCCCCCACAACAGCAACCCAACCATGCTGGTATCTTTTTTCCCCACCCACCTCCCATACAACATAACTTGTCATGCAACTGTTAAAGTCCCAAAGTACATGGGGAACGCCCTTGGGGGTACAACAGGGGGCACACGAGGTTCTCTCTTCCCACCTGATGATGGACTGACCAGCCCTGATCTGGGATGGGGGGGAAGAGAGTTGCCCAGCATTGTTTATGTTTTTGTCCCGCTTCCTACATTATTTTTTCTCTCTCTGCCTCCCTACCACCCAATCCACTTATCTGAATGCAGTGCCGTGTCAATGTCTTCCAAGCACAGTACGCGCTGGGCGTTCAGTCTGGCAAGTAGTCCTTAAGCATAGTGGCAGTTCTCTTTGTTCATAAGAGTGGCTGAAGATTTCCAACATCTCCATAATCCCACGACGGCGCCAAAGGAGTTGAATCCCTTATCTCAGTCCGATGCCAGAGATGTTGATCTGGATGGAATTTCCTGCGATGTGCGAGGAGAGTTTTGTCGTTTGATATGCTTAAGGAAGTCCTCCTCCTGTTGTGCGTTAATAAAAAAATGCTGTTTGCCCTGGTGCCTAACAAGCAATCGTGCTGGATACAACAATGCATAGTCAATTTGTGCCTTACGTAGTTTCAGCTTTACTGGAACGAATTTCCGTCTTGCACTACGGGGTTAAAATCAGGGTATATGGTGAAGTCATTGCCTTCAAAATTCAGATGCCTTTTCTCCCGGGCCAGTTTCAAAGCTGTATCACGGTCCTGAAAGTTGAGGAAGCGAGCAATGATCGGGCGCGGATGGCTTCCCGGGGGAGGTCTGGGGCCCAATGAGCGATGCGCCCTTTCTATTGTCATTTGCTGTGAAAAGGCTTCAGCACCAACAGTTCTGCGCAGCAGGCGTTCGACGAACTCTTACATTCTGCCAGTATTTGCACTTTCTGGAAGTCCAATAATGCGTACATTGTTACGCCACGCCTACTGCGTGCTTCTAAGTCCTCATTCTTTGCAGCAATTACTTTAAGAATCTTGTCCATTTGGGCGATGTGTTTTTGCATTTGAGTCGTGTTGTCTTCGCCGTCCGAAATGCGCCTCTCTGCCTCTACGATCCTCTCCTCATGCCTGTCAAACTTATGTACGATGGAATCCATTTGTGTGTTCATGGAATCCATATTGGACTATGGAGGTGAGGCTGTGCTGCATTGCGAGCAAGAGGGCCTTGACATCTTCCCGGGAGGTCTCTGGTTCTTCTGTTTGCTCTGCGCCTACATTATCTGGTTCATCCACACTCGACAGCGTGATGTTTTTCCTGGCTTCGGAGGGCAGTTTTGACTGCTTGCTTTCTGCTTTCCCCATGATGGGCCTAGCACGATCTTGCTGTGCCCAAATTGAGCCTCCAGGTGCGCGCGCCGAGGCGATCGTTGACTCAGCGTGTCTCAACGGGCGAATGAGGATATAGCAGCCCGAAGTGATCCCAGGTCTGTGATTTAGACACTGTGCACAAAAAACAGAAAAGGTTTTCTAGGGCGCTGGTATCTCACCACTGTATTTACTCCAACCCGTGCAGTTACGTGAAGTCACTCACTGTAGTCGTATGATTGTATTGGGGTTCACTGTGTGTTCAATTGCTCAGTGTACAGAGAATTTGCACACTAAATCTATCAGGTCTGAGGCAGTCTCTGAAGCTTTGGTGTTCAACATTGTTCTGCTTCAGGCCCCAAACTGTACACGTATCCACTGGGCAGCAATAAGTAAAGGTTCTTGACAAGAGTGAAACGCTGCAGGTCAACACTATTTGGAATTCCCTCACTCTGCAGGCGCACCAGTTTCCACTCTATACGGAGCACATGGACTATGGTGAGGCAGGGGGCATTATACCTTCCAGGTGGCCATTTCCAGTCATTCGTGCCGCAGTGTTCAATAGAACCGCCAGAATACGTTGTGTCTCCGATGTGCAGTAAGCGTCTGCACCAGCACCCGGTAGTTGCACATTTAAATATTGTTACAGGGGCCGAGTGATCCGCTTCTGTTTATGGAAATCGCGGCACCGCGCAAGATGGCTGCGGCAGCTGGAGCAGTCTCGGGCAAGTACGTGAACGTTCGTCCCCGGGCTCTCCGCACTACTCTTGCAGATTGCCTCTATGCCGGAAAGCGCAATATGTTGCGTAGCGGGAGGATCGGTCAGCAGCCTTACTTGTATGGCGATGCGTGCTGCTGCAGCAGGATTCCACCGGAGTGGCCCAGCTCCCATGTGCACACCGGGGGTTCAATTACCAAGGGATGCCGAATTGCCGTCCAGCAGTCCGCGCCGTAGTCGCCGCGCGGCCAGATCTGCGAGCGGTGTCTCAGTCATGGGGGTCCGTATTCCGCTATCTGGGCATCATTAGGTGGTGGAGAGTATCGCAGACGATCGGCACAACATTAGGTTAGATTCATTTATTCGCGGCAGGATATTGATCGGATAATGCCTCCGGGCAGCAAGAGCCTCACTGCAGTGCGGCCATATTGGTCGTGCGCCACCTAGCGCCCCTCAGCCAATCAGATCTCTGCATGAGATCAGCAAGATTTGCAGAGGGTCTGCGGCCCAAGATATACAAATTTGGTTTTTATTTAATAACTCAAAAACTAGTGAACGTATTTACACCACATTACAAAAAGCACTCTTTCTGGACCAAAAGCTAGCTTTCTGACAAATTTGTTGTAATTCTGTCCAGCAGTTGTGTCTAAAATCCCTATAGTAATTAACATGGGACACAAACTTTTTTGGACACCTCCCCTTTTTCTCAGCCCCAGTTTAACAGATAACCCCAAAGCTTTCCATGGAGAAGTAGAACCAGTTGGGCACTTTTTTTGGGAAAAGTTTTTGAAGATTAGTCAAACTGCACCAAAGATATAGGCAAGTCAAAAACGCTTTTCCTATGGAAACTAGGTCCTAACTTTAACTACCTACTGGAGACCCAACAAAACAATGCTTTAATAACTAATTTAAAACATTACATTTAAAATACTTACAATAACATAAAAGTAAAAATGAATAAACTATATAATGAAAAATTATATAGAAATAATAACATTAAGAAATACAAATATTTATAATTTACACTTTAAATAAATTATATAAATAACAATATATATTATGTATTTGTTTTAAAAATATAATATTTAAAAAACAAAAATACAGATTCAGTATCAACGCTAATTCAAAATTACAATTAAAAACATTTATAACAATTAAATTAATAAAAGTACATAAAAATGTTTATATTTTAAATACAATATAATCATTAAAACAATTATGCAATAAAAAAGCAAATCACAATAATACATTTAGATACAATTTAAACAAAGTAGGAAATCATTACACCTTCCCCAAATTACATTTTGTATTCCCACTCCAATCTAAGGAACAGTAGGGAAAGTCTTGGACTTCAGAGGGGTTACTTTTACTATTCCCACTCAAATCAAAACAATAGTAGGGAAAGTGATGGAATTTAAAGAACTAGGATTTAGTATCCCCACTCAGTCTAAGCAACAGCAGGGAAGGTGATGGACTTCACAAGGGTTAGATTTACTATTCCTGTTTCAATCTAAGCAAGGGTTATATTTATTATTCCCATTCCTTTCTAAGCAACAGTAAGGAAAGTGTTGGATTTAGGAGGGGTTACACTTACTATTCCCACTCCTGTGTAAACAACAGTAGGAAAAGTGTTGGCACTCCAGACTAAACAATGTTAGGGAAAGTGTTGGCCTTAGGAGGAGTTAGACAAACTATTCCCACTCCAATCCACACAACAATAGTGAAAGTGTTGGACTTCGGACTTGTAGGTTTCCTATTCCAACTCCAATGTGAGCAGCAATAGAGAAAGTGCTGGACTATGGAGAGATTACATTCAATATTACCACTCCAATCTAAGCAACAGTAGGGAAAGTGTCAGACTTCAGAAGAGTTAAATATACTCTTCCCACTCCAATCTTTAAAATAATAAGGAAGGTTTTGGACTTTAGAGGGGTTGAATTTACTAGTCACACTCCAATCTAAGCAACAGTGGGGAAGGTGCTGAATGTCAGAAGGAATACATTTACTATTTCCACTCTAATCTAAGCACCAGTGAGAAAAGTGTCAGGCAGGTTACATACACCATTCCAACACATAATCACTTTTTTTTAATAACAGATTTAAATCAAAAAAAGAAAATAGTATTAATATATATTTGAATAAAAAATAATATATATATATTAAAAACGTTCAATTTAAAAAACCGCCGCTACCAGAGTCTGCCGACCGTGAGGGGAGCGGACTATACAAGTCTGTGGTGGACCGACCATATGAGGGACACCAGCAGGAGCTGTGCGAAATGAGACCAGCGGCAGGCGAGGGAGAGATGCCCAGCCTGAAAAACAGATATCAAGTGGCTACCAATCAGGGAAGGACATTAAAGAGAAGTGGCTGCAACGAAATATTTTCCATGAATGGATGTTGCATTATGGGACATTGAGGCTCCTTTCTCTTTATGTGTGAAACATGCCGATGCAGAAAAAATGAGGTCGTTTCCTGATTGGTGATAGCCCCACCAATGGAGTGATTAGTTGTTTTAAAGCAATTGCAAGCTGTGCAGAAAATTTTAAATGATTTGTGGCACTGAGGAAGGTACTATACCGAAACGCGTCTGCTCAATAAATCATTTTGAAGACCCCGTGAGTGCTCCGATTTCTTACCGTAGTTGTTGTGCACTCGCACGGAAGCACCCGCCGAGTGTTCAACCGCCTGGTGGAACGTTGTTGGGATATATATATATATATATATATATTATATATATAAACAAATTCCTCTCACCCTCAGTCTGGTGAAGAAACGAGCCACTCCGGTTTGCAGTTTATGATGAAATTGGAATTTATTCGGGCATAAAATACGACGCGTTTCGACTCCTTCCGGAGTCTTGGTCACATGACCTTTGATGGAGTTTCCACGTTAAATACACATTGCGTCCTACGTGACGCGCGTTTGAACAATGATAAACATAAACAACATACTGCCAACTTATTTGTGGGAGTTGCCCTCATTTGTATAACAGTGATTAAATTTGCACATGATTAATTTCATGTTTTCAATTCAGGTTTCCAAAACAATAAATTGTGAATAATAGTGAAAAACAATTTTATAAACAACTGAGAAAATACCACGTGATCCGATGAGGTTCACTGTTCAAAATTGGATGTGACTGATGTCAGTGCCTGGTAATTACAGTTCGTAAGCCCATTAAAGATTACAATGGTGCCAACAGTTTGGTTCAAAGTTTGTGCCTTTGCGGGTATAGTACCCCAATTCACTGTGGCTTGTAAAGGTTAGATAAATGTGTGTGTTTATCACACGGTTCGAAACCACATTAGCCCCTTCGCTGCTAGGCCTTTTCCCCTCCTGTGCTAAGCCTTTTTTTGGCTATTTGGGGTAGTTCGCGCTTAGGCCCCTGTAACTTTTTGACCACATAACGTATCCACGCCAAATTTGTGTCCTTTTTTTCCAACATCATCGGGATTCTAAAGGTACCCAGGGTTTGTGGAATCCCCTGGAAGGGACCCAGAAATTAGCCAAAATACAGCTAAATTTTGGTTTATTGGGGAAAAATGTGAAAAAAGGGCTACAGATGAAAGCATCTGGTTTTTTCCCTGCAAATGGCATCAAAAGGGGTTGTGGTGCTGAAATCACCATCTTCCCAGCTTTCAGGGACAAGCAGACTTTTGTCAGAAAACCAAAATTTTTTACACAGTTTTGGCATTTTTCTGGGACATAGTCTATTTTTGCTATTTATTGTGCTTTCAACCTCTTTCCAGTTAATGGTAGAAATGGGTATGAAAGCAATAATGGATCTTGGAAAGCCATACATTCCTGAAAAGTAGACAAAATTCTGAATTCAGCAAGGGGTCATTTGTGTAGATCCTTCAAGTTTTCTTTATAGAAACAAACAGTTAAATATAGGAAAAATTGAAAATTAGTTGAAAAAATCAGCCATTTGTGTCAACGTTTTCACCTGTAACTTCTTCTAATTATGACAGATATTTGAAAGCAATATACCGTTACATCCGCTGGACCTTTCTGGTTGTTGCGATATATAGGACTTGTAGGTTCACCAAGAACCCGACGAACCCAGAGCCAATAACTGAGCAGCGTCTTGCAATGGTTTTTTATTATGTACCGGGTATATGTCAATTATTCTGGGAAAATTTATACATGGAAAAATCGGTATGAAAGACACCTATGTATTTCTGAAATGGGAACAAAATATAGAGTTTAGAAATAGTAGATATTTGCACATTTCCGAAATTGGGAGTACCCATACTAGCATGAGAATTATAGGACATTTTTCAAAATGACTTTTTTTTACACATTGTCTTTCATTTGGAAGGCAGAAATGCATCAAAAGTCAATAGATAATAACAGTTGCTCTACAATTTTGTGTTACCCTAAGTCTCCCGATAAAAATGGTACCTCACTTGTGTGGGTAGGCCTAGTGCCTACGACAGGAAACGGCTCAACGCAACGTGGACACACCACATTTTCACAGTGAAAAATGACCCTTTTTTTGCAAAGTGCCTAGCTGTAGTTTTTGAACCCTAGCTCTGCCGGCACCTAGGGAAACCTAGCAAACCTATACATTTTTGAAAACTAGACACCCAGGGGAATCCAGGATGGGGTGACTTGACTGGCTCTCACCTGGTTCTGTTACCCAGAATCCCTTGCAAACCTAAAATATTGTCAGAAAAAACAAATTTTCCTCACTTTTCTGTGGTGGAAAGTTCTGGAATCTGCATGGATCCACAAAATTCCACCCAACCCGCATTCCCCATAGTCTTCCGAGAAAAATGGTACCTCACTTGTGTGGGTAGGCCTAGTGCCCGCGACAGGAAACAGCGCAAAACACAACGTGGACACACCACATTTTCACAGTGAAAAATGACCCTTTTTTTGAAAAGTGCTTAGCTGTAGTTTTTGAACCCTAGCTCTGCCGGCACCTAGGGAAACCTAGCAAACCTATACATTTTTGAAATCTAGACACCCAGGGGAATCCAGGATGGGGTGACTTGACTGGCTCTCACTAGGTTCTGTTACCCAGAATCCCTTGCAAACCTAAACAATTGTCAAAAAAACACATTTTCCTCACTTTTCTGTGGTGGAAAGTTCTGGAATCTGCGTGGATCAACAAAATTCCACCCACCCCGCATTCCCCAAAGTCTTCCGAGAAAAATGGTACATCACTTGTGTGGGTAGGCCTAATGCCCGTGACAGGAAACAGCGCAAAACACAATGTGGACACACCACATTTTCACAGTGAAAATGACCCTTTTTTTAAAAGTGCTTAGCTGTAGTTTCTGAACCCTAGCTCTGCCGGCACCTAGGGAAACCTAGCAAACCTATACATTTTTGAAAACTAGACACCCAGGGAATCCAGGATGGGGTGACTTGACTGGCTCTCACTAGGTTCTGTTACCCAGAATCCCTTGCAAACCTAAACAATTGTCAAAAAAAACACATTTTCCTCACTTTTCTGTGGTGGAAAGTTCTGGAATCTGCGTGGATGCACAAAATTCCACCCACCCCGCATTCCCCAAAGTCTTCCGAGAAAAATGGTACCTCACTTGTGTGGGTAGGCCTAGTGCCCGCGACAGGAAACGACGCAAAACGCAACGTGGACACACCCCAATTTCACTGTGAAAAATGACCCTTTTTTGGCAAAGTGCCTAGCTGTAGTTTTTGAACCCTAGCACTGCCGGCACCTAGGGAAACCTACCAAACCCACACATTTCTGAAAAGTAGACACATGGGAGATTCCAGGGAGGTATGGCTTGCGTGGATCCACCAACGTTTTCTTACCCAGAATCCCCTGCAAACCTGAAATTTTGCTGAAAAAAAATCACTTTTTTCACACATTTTTGTGTGAGAAAGTTGTGGCATCACCGGGCTGACACAAATTTCCTACCACCCAGCATTCCCCCAGGTCTCCCGATAAAAATGGTGCCTCACTCGGGTGGGAGGCCCAAGTACGCGCGACAGGCAAGGGCCCAAAACGTATTGAGGCGACATCAAAATTGCCTATCAGAAGACGACCTGGTTTTGCAAGGGGGTCCCATGACTTTTGGCCCAGGGCTCGGCGGCCACCTAGGAAACCTAGCAAACCCACACATTTCTGAAAAGTAGACACCCGGGGATTCCAGGGAGGTATGGCTTGCGTGGATCCACCAACGTTTTCTTACCCAGAATCCCCTGCAAACCTGAAATTTTGCTGAAAAAAATCACTTTTTTCTAAGGGTGGGCGTAGTTCGCGAAGTAGCGCTACGCGAAGCTACGCGAAGTGCACTTCGCACTACGCGATCTACGCATAGCACTACGCGAACTGCGTAGTGCGCTGTTCGCGATGATTGCACAGTGCCGGATGCTTGTCCGCACTGTGCAATCATTGAAAACGGCATCTTGCACAGTGCGAGCTGTCTTTTACTGCCGCTCGAGTAGATTTTTTCTCGAGCGGCAGCTTTCTCAACGCGGACTGGTAGTTTCTCATCGCGAGCGGTTGCGAGCATACGCGACCACTCGCAATGAGAAACCTGACCTCCCCGCGTTGAGAATCTCGCCGGGAGGTTTATTTTCCACACTCGCGATCGGCAACTTGATGTTGCTGATCGCGAACGAGGAAAAGTCTCGCCGGGATGTCATTTTAGCTTGCTCGCGGTCGCCAACTTGACGTTGAGGACTGCGAGCAAGCAAAAATGACCGCTACACTACGCGTGTTTGCACTGTGCTACGTGCAATTCGCGTAGTGCGAAGTAGCGCAAACTTCGCAAACTACGCGAGCGTAGCGTAGTGCTTTGCCCACCCTTACTTTTTTCACACATTTTTGTGTGGGAAAGTTGTGGCATCACCGGGATGACACAAATTTCCTACCACCCAGGTCTCCTGATAAAAATGGTGCCTCACTCGGGTGGGAGGCCCAAGTACGCGCGACAGGCAAGGGCCCAAAACTTATTGAGGCGACATCAAAATTGCCTATCAGAAAACGACCTGGTTTTGCAAGGGGGTCCCATGACTTTTGGCCCGGGGCTCGGCGGCCACCTAGGGAAACCTAGCAAACCCACACATTTCTGAAAAGTAGACACCCGGGGATTCCAGGGAGGTATGGCTTGCGTGGATCCCCCAACGTTTTCTTACCCAGAAACCCCTGCAAACCTGAAATTTTGCTGAAAAAAATCACTTTTTTCACACATTTGTGTATGGGAAAGTTGTGGCATCACCGGGATGACACAAATTTCCTACCACCCAGCATTCCCCCAGGTCTCCCGATAAAAATGGTGCCTCACTCGGGTGGGAGGCCCAAGTACCCGCGACAGGCAAGGGCCCAAAACATTTTGTGATAGGCAATTTCAATGTTGCCTCAATACGTTTTGGGCCCCCCAGGGGGGGGCAGAAAGGCTGTAATGGTGGCAGGTGGGGTGGGGGCATTGGCGTGCCCATTTTGGGCAGCCCCCACCCTAAAACAAATAGCACACAAAAAATCCCTGGCATTTAGTGGGCTTCGTCCCCGGGGGCAGAAAGGCTGTAATGGTGGTGGGGGGTGGGGGCATTAGCGTGCCCATTTCGGGCAGCCCCCACCCTAAAAAAAAATTACACAAAAATAAATCCCTGGCGTTTAGTGGGCTTCTGCCCCCGGGGCGGCAGATTGGGGGCTACTGCCCCCATCTGCCTGCCGGGGAGCAGAAAGGCTGTAATGGTGGTGGGGGTGGGGGCATTAGCGTGCCCATTTCGGGCAGCACCCACCCTAAAAAGAAATGCGTCCAAAAAAATCCCTGGTGTTTAGTGGGCTTTCTGCCCCCCCGGGGGGGGCAGAAAGACTGAACATTGGCAATTTGTTTGGGGGGAGCAAAAGCCCTTGCCCAAGGGGCCGCTCCCCCTCCCTGGTGCCTTAGTGGGTGGATCCCCAAGCAGGGATCCACTGGGGAAGAGTACCATTGGAAAGGGGAGATTCTCCCTTTCCAATGATACCTCTCCCGTCTTTCTACGTGCTCAGGGGCTGAGATAGCCCCCTGAGCACGTAGAAAGTGAAACTGAAATGAGCCTAAAGGCTCATTTTAGTTCGTTTTCAGTGAAATGAAGTCAGCGCGACGTGCGCGCTGATCTTCATTTCACTGAAAGGGAGGGGCCTCGGGAGCTGGGAAGCTCTTCCCAGCTCCCGAGGCTGTGGGGAGAAAAGGAAATCCCTCTGCTGTCTGCAACAGAGGGATTTCGTGCCTCTGGCCTCATGACGGAATGGTTCCGTCATGAGCACAGGGGCACCGATGCTCATGACGGAACCATTCCGTCATGAGCATCGAAGGGGTTAGAGATCACATTGGTGCCAACAGGTTGGTTAAAAGTTTGTGCTTCGCGGGTATAGTACCCCAACTTACTGTGGCTTGTAAGGGTTAGATAAATGTGTGTACTTTTTGCATGAAGTAGTTTCCCACAAGATTCTGACGTTGGTCGTACAATCTATGTCTCCATGATTTAACAATTTATAGTTCCTCGATTTATATACATTCATGTCATCTGGGTAAAGTACCCCATCAAATGATAAACACAATTTCATAATGCATGTTATCAAGGTATATTCAAAATACTTCCAAACTTATAATAGTGGTAAAAAGAAAATAGTATTAATACATACTTGAATAAAAAATACATATATATATATATATATATATATATATATATATATATATATATATATATATATATATATATATATATCTACTGGCGGTCGCCAGTAGATAGTTATAGTTAGGACCTATTTTCCATAGGAAATCCGCGACATTCTATTTGAAATAACTCTCTTGCCGGTTGACGAATCTTCGCAAAATTTTCAAATTTATGGCCCGCTCCGGTCCGCTCCTACCCTGAAAGTCTCGGGGTGATTCATCAAGCGGGGGCCGAGAAAAAGGGGGTCCCAAAACGTGTTTTTCCCATTCATTTTCCCATAGGAAACTTTAGACACGGTTACAGCCCGAACTGCTGAACGGAATTACACCAAATTTGGCAAAGAGGTAGTTCTTGGTTCAGAAAGAACCCTTTTTGTTAAATGGTGTAAATCCGTTCAGTAGTTGCGGAGAAATTAAAAAAATAAGAGTCAAAAATCAATTTCCCATAGGAAACTTTATGCAAGGCTACAGCCCGAACTGCTGAACGGAATTACACCAAATTTGGCAAAGAGGTAGTTCTTGGTTCAGAAAGAACCCTTTTGTTAAATGGTGTAAATCCGTTCAGTAGTTGCTGAGAAAATCAAAAGTAAAAACACATATAAATCTGGGCGGAGCCTAACCACACATGTCATCGTGAGATCTGATTGGCTGTCAGCACTTCATCCTGGAATTGCTGGCAGCCATCTTGAGACCAATATACATGAGAGTACCCCATTGAAATGCCTTGTAGTGAATCAAAGATTTTGAGGGTTACCAAAAGGAGAACTATTAAGGGTGATAACAGACTTTAGTTACATTAGAATTCATTTGTTGATGGTACCATACTAATTTCAGGAATTGTGGTGTGTTCTAAGGTGATTTTACCCTGTGAAAAACCTTCTGCTGGGATATCATGAATCATGTTTGAGAGAAAACTATTTTCACATGCTTGTCCCATACAGTTTTGGAAGGTGCTCCAGAAGCTAAAATGAGAGCATATTTTCTGTAAATTCACATTATCTTTCTCAGTCATGTGAGAATGAAGTCTGACATTCTCAGTAAAACATGTACATCCAACAAGGACAGAGACTGTCAGTTGATTCCTTTGTGTTCTACTGCAGCTTCCCAAAGTGTTCTAAAGAACAACTAGAGTGCTAACAGCCTTACTTATGACAAAAGTATGGCACACCTGAAGCCATCTTGATTGGAATAAACTGGTAACACTTAAAACATTTAATTTAAAAAGGAACAAAATGATGGGGTTCATTTTGTCATAGAAATTATGGTTAGTGCTATAGAAAGAAAAATTAGGACATGTTTCAAGTGAGATCTCAAATATCTTCCTGTTATATTTCAACAGGAGCAGCCTGCCAGTTGATGCCTTTGTGTTCTACTGCAGCTTCCCAGAGTGTTCTAAAGAATAACTAGAGCGCTAACAGCCTTACTTATGACAAAAGTATGGCACACCGGAAGCCATCTTGATTGGAATAAACCGTTAATACTTAAAACATTTAATTTAAAAAGGAACAAAATGAGGGGTTCTTTTTAAATAGAAATTATGGTTAGTGCTGCAGAAAGAAAAATGAGGGCATGTTTTAAGTGAGATCTCAAATCCTCTTCTATTTCATTAGAAAATTCTGACATGCAGACTGAAACAATCACTTTCAATACCAGAAGCAGACTTCCAGTTAACTCCCTGGTGAGCAGTAGCTTTAGTACAGTGATCTAATGAGCAACTAGAGTGCTAACATTCTGAATTTATGGCAAATGTGAGACACATCTGAATGCCTTCTTGATGGAATCAAAGTAAAAACTGAAAGCATTTCCTACTGAGGAGACTGCAGTAAATGAGGAAATTAGGACACTTCATAACAAAGAAGTCTTCCAAGATGGCCACCAGAGAAAAAAGAGCCCAAATGTAGCACAAATATTACCCAGATGTAGCCCACATATAGCCCAATGACAAAAGTGTGCAAAACACTTTTTATTTTTAGTTTTTTGCAGTTTTATGTAGTGCAGACTGGTCAGGTATTGGAGCGTTGCATCTTAAAACATGACCCCTACACTACAAAAACACTACTGCACTACTCTAAACCCTAAAACACTACCCCAGCATGACTCCCTACACTACACAAGCACCACTGCACTATCCTAAACCCTAAAACACTACCCCCAGCATGACCCCCTACACTACACAAACACCACTGCACTACCCTAAACCCTAAAACACTACCCCAGCACGATCCCCTACACTACCCAAACACCACTGCACTAACCTAAATCCTAAAACAATACCCCCAGCACGACCCCCTACACTACCCAAACACCACTGCACTACCCTAAAACATGACCCCTACACCACACAAACACCACTGCACTACCCTAAACCCTAAAACACTACCCCCAGCATGACCCCCTACACTACACAAGCACCACTGCACTACCCTAAACCCTAAAACACTACCCCCAGAACGACCCCTACACTGCCCGAACACCACTGCACTGCCCTAAACCTTGAAACACCAGCCCCTGCACGACCCCCTACACTGTTCGAACACCACTGCACTGCCCTAAACCCTGAAACACCACCCCCAGCACGACCCCCTACACTGCCCGAACACCACTGCACTGCCCTAAACCCTGAAACACCACCCCTTCACGACCCCCTACACTGCCCGAACACCACTGCACTGCCCTAAACCCTGAAACACCACCCCCAGCACGGCCCCCTACACTGCCCAAACACCACTGCACTGCCCTAAACCCTGAAACACTATCCCCAGCAAGACCCCCTACACTGCCCAAACACCACTCCACTGCCCTAAACCCTGAAACACCACCCCCAGCACGACCCCCTACACTGCCGAACACCACTGCACTGCCCTAAACCCTGAAACACCACCCCCAGCATGGCCCCCTACACTGCCCAAACACCACTGCACTGCCCTAAACCCTGAAACACTATCCCCAGCAAGACCCCCTACACTGCCCAAACACCACTCCACTGCCCTAAACCCTGAAACATCACCCCCAGCAAGACCCCCTACACTGCCCGAACACCACTGCCCTAAACCCTGAAACACCACCCCCAGCACGACCCCTACACTGCCCGAACACCACTGCACTGCCCTAAACCCTGAAACACCACCCCCAGCACGACCCCCTACACTGCCCGAACACCACTGCTCTGCCCAAAACCCTGAAACACAAGCCCCAGCCCCTCTCCCGTCTTTCTACGTGCTCAGGGGGCTGAGATAGCCCCCTGAGCACGTAGAAAGTGAAACTGAAATGAGCCTAAAGGCTCATTTTAGTTTCGTTTTCAGTGAAATGAAGTCAGCGCGACGTGCGCGCTGATCTTCATTTCACTGAAAGGGAGGGGGGGGGGCCTCGGGAGCTGGGGAAGCTCTTCCCAGGAACAGTGGATTTTTCGCTGTGTTTGCAGTCCGTGATTGCACGGAGAGACTTTCTCATTGTAGCAGAGTCTCCGATGACATTAGAGCCTGGATCATGCGGTGAGACGTTTGGGGGCCAAGGAGAGATGCTTAAAGCCGCAAGGACACCAAAAGATTATTTTAACTGCACCTATTAACACTTTACTCGGATCGCCAGCACTCACTAAGGGTTACAAAGGGGTGACAATGCAGCGCTTACCTGATGGCCGGGATGGTGCCTTCTGGGAGTCGTGGTCTGCTGAAGGAGGCCACGTCACATCGCGCGAGAAAATTCACTCTCAGCTGGGCTTCCACCAATGGGAGCAAGATGGAACATTTGGAAAGTGGCTGGTGTCAGTGTTTGGTTATTGGCATATGATTAAGGCACACATGCCGAAACGCGTCATGCCTCTTGTTGCTGCATTAAAGCTGGTCTGTTTGGTCCCCCGCTGTGTCCCTCCGGTTCTTTCCTTGGTGGGGAGGAATCTCTTTTGGATATATATATATATATATATATATATATATATATATATTATCTACTGGCGGTCGCCAGTAGATAGTTATAGTTAGGACCTATTTTCCATAGGAAATCCGCGACATTCTATTTGAAATAACTCTCTTGCCGGTTGACGAATCTTCGCAAAATTTTCAAATTTATGGCCCGCTCCGGTCCGCTCCTACCCTGAAAGTCTCGGGGTGATTCATCAAGCGGGGGCCGAGAAAAAGGGGGTCCCAAAACGTGTTTTTCCCATTCATTTTCCCATAGGAAACTTTAGACACGGCTACAGCCCGAACTGCTGAACGGAATTACACCAAATTTGGCAAAGAGGTAGTTCTTGGTTCAGAAAGAACCCTTTTGTTAAATGGTGTAAATCCGTTCAGTAGTTGCGGAGAAATTAAAAAAATAAGAGTCAAAAAATCAATTTCCCATAGGAAACTTTATGCAAGGCTACAGCCCGAACTGCTGAACGGAATTACACCAAATTTGGCAAAGAGGTAGTTCTTGGTTCAGAAAGAACCCTTTTTGTTAAATGGTGTAAATCCGTTCAGTAGTTGCTGAGAAAATCAAAAGTAAAAACACATATAAATCTGGGCGGAGCCTAACCACACATGTCATCGTGAGATCTGATTGGCTGTCAGCACTTCATCCTGGAATTGCTGGCAGCCATCTTGAGACCAATATACATGAGAGTACCCCATTGAAATGCCTTGTAGTGAATCAAAGATTTTGAGGGTTACCAAAAGGAGAACTATTAAGGGTGATAACAGACTTTAGTTACATTAGAATTCATTTGTTGATGGTACCATACTAATTTCAGGAATTGTGGTGTGTTCTAAGGTGATTTTACCCTGTGAAAAACCTTCTGCTGGGATATCATGAATCATGTTTGAGAGAAAACTATTTTCACATGCTTGTCCCATACAGTTTTGGAAGGTGCTCCAGAAGCTAAAATGAGAGCATATTTTCTGTAAATTCACATTATCTTTCTCAGTCATGTGAGAATGAAGTCTGACATTCTCAGTAAAACATGTACATCCAACAAGGACAGAGACTGTCAGTTGATTCCTTTGTGTTCTACTGCAGCTACCCAAAGTGTTCTAAAGAACAACTAGAGTGCTAACAGCCTTACTTATGACAAAAGTATGGCACACCTGAAGCCATCTTGATTGGAATAAACTGGTAACACTTAAAACATTTAATTTAAAAAGGAACAAAATGATGGGGTTCATTTTGTCATAGAAATTATGGTTAGTGCTATAGAAAGAAAAATTAGGACATGTTTCAAGTGAGATCTCAAATATCTTCCTGTTATATTTCAACAGGAGCAGCCTGCCAGTTGATGCCTTTGTGTTCTACTGCAGCTTCCCAGAGTGTTCTAAAGAACAACTAGAGCGCTAACAGCCTTACTTATGACAAAAGTATGGCACACCGGAAGCCATCTTGATTGGAATAAACCGTTAATACTTAAAACATTTAATTTAAAAAGGAACAAAATGAGGGGTTCTTTTTAAATAGAAATTATGGTTAGTGCTGCAGAAAGAAAAATGAGGGCATGTTTTAAGTGAGATCTCAAAACCTCTTCTATTTCATTAGAAAATTCTGACATGCAGACTGAAACAATCACTTTCAATACCAGCAGCAGACTTCCAGTTAACTCCCTGGTGAGCAGTAGCTTTAGTACAGTGATCTAATGAGCAACTAGAGTGCTAACATTCTGAATTTATGGCAAATGTGAGACACATCTGAATGCCTTCTTGATGGAATCAAAGTAAAAACTGAAAGCATTTCCTACTGAGGAGACTGCAGTAAATGAGGAAATTAGGACACTTCATAACAAAGAAGTCTTCCAAGATGGCCACCAGAGAAAAAAGAGCCCAAATGTAGCACAAATATTACCCAGATGTAGCCCACATATAGCCCAATGACAAAAGTGTGCAAAACACTTTTTATTTTTAGTTTTTTGCAGTTTTATGTAGTGCAGACTGGTCAGGTATTGGAGCGTTGCATCTTAAAACATGACCCCCTACACTACAAAAACACTACTGCACTACTCTAAACCCTAAAACACTACCCCAGCACGACTCCCTACACTACACAAGCACCACTGCACTATCCTAAACCCTAAAACACTACCCCCAGCATGACCCCCTACACTACACAAACACCACTGCACTACCCTAAACCCTAAAACACTACCCCCAGCACGATCCCCTACACTACCCAAACACCACTGCACTAACCTAAATCCTAAAACAATACCCCCAGCACGACCCCTACACTACCCAAACACCACTGCACTACCCTAAAACATGACCCCCTACACCACACAAACACCACTGCACTACCCTAAACCCTAAAACACTACCCCCAGCACGACCCCCTACACTACACAAGCACCACTGCACTACCCTAAACCCTAAAACACTACCCCCAGAACGACCCCCTACACTGCCCGAACACCACTGCACTGCCCTAAACCTTGAAACACCAGCCCCTGCACGACCCCTACACTGTTCGAACACCACTGCACTGCCTTAAACCCTGAAACACCACCCCCAGCACGACCCCCTACACTGCCTGAACACCACTGCACTGCCCTAAACCCTGAAACACCAGCCCCAGCACAACCCCTACACTGCCCGAACACTACTGCACTGCCCTAAACCCTGAAACACCACCCCGTGCACGACCCCCTACACTGCCCGAACACCACTGCACTGTCCTAAACCCTGAAACACCACCCCCAGCACGACACCCTACACTGCCCGAACACCACTGCACTGCCCTAAACCCTGAAACACCATTCCCCCTGCACGACCCCTACACTGCCCGAACACTACTGCACTGCCCTAAACCCTGAAACACCATCCCCAGCACGACCCCCTACACTGCACGAACACCCCTGCACTGCCCTAAACCCTGAAACACTACCCCCAGCAAGACCCCTACACTGCCCGAACACCACTGCACTGCCCTAAACCCTGAAACATCACCTCCAGCAAGACCCCCTACACTGCCCGAACACCACTGCCCTAAACCCTGAAACACCACCCCCAGCAAGACCCCCTACACTGCCCGAACACCACTGCACTACCCTAAACCCTACAACACTACCCCCAGCACGACCCCCTACACTACACAAGCACCACTGCACTACCCTAAACCCTAAAACACTACCCCCAGAACGACCCCCTACACTGCCCGAACACCACTGCACTGCCCTAAACCTTGAAACACCAGCCCCTGCACGACCCCCTACACTATTCAAACACCACTGCACTGCCCTAAACCCTGAAACACCACCCCCAGCACGACCCCCTACACTGCCGAACACCACTGCACTGCCCTAAACCCTGAAACACCACCCCCAGCATGGCCCCTACACTGCCCAAACACCACTGCACTGCCCTAAACCCTGAAACACTATCCCCAGCAAGACCCCTACACTGCCCAAACACCACTCCACTGCCCTAAACCCTGAAACATCACCCCCAGCAAGACCCCCTACACTGCCCGAACACCACTGCCCTAAACCCTGAAACACCACCCCCAGCACGACCCCTACACTGCCCGAACACCACTGCACTGCCCTAAACCCTGAAACACCACCCCCAGCACGACCCCCTACACTGCCCGAACACCACTGCTCTGCCCAAAACCCTGAAACACAAGCCCCAGCACGACCCCCTACACTGCCCGAACACCACTGCACTGCCCTAAACCCTGAAACACCAGCCCCAGCACGACCCCCTACACTGCCCGAACACCACTGCACTACCCTAAACCCATAAACACCATCCCCAGCACGACCCCCTACACTGCCTGAGCACCACTGCACTGCCCTAAACCCTGAAACACCAGCCCCAGCATGACCCCCTACACTGCCCGAACACCACTGCACTGCCCTAAACCCTGAAACACCAGCCCCAGCACGACCACCTACACTGCACGTACACCACTGCACTGCCCTAAACCCTGAAACACCAGCCCCAGCATGACCCCCTACACTGCCCGAACACCACTGCACTGCCCTAAACCGTGAAACACTAGCCCCAGCACGACCCCCTACACTGCCAGAACACCATTGCACTGCCCTAAACCCTGAAACACCAGCCCCAGCACAACCCCTACACTGCACCGAACACCACTGCACTGCCCTAAACCCTGAAACACCACCCCGTGCACGACCCCTACACTGCCCGAACACTACTGCACTGCCCTAAACCCTGAAACACCACCCCCAGCACGACACCCTACACTGCCCGAACACCACTGCACTGCCCTAAACCCTGAAACATCACCCCAGCAAGACCCCCTACACTGCCCGAACACCACTGCCCTAAACCCTGAAACACCACCCCCAGCAAGACCCCCTACACTGCCCGAACACCACTGCACTGCCCTAAACCCTGAAACACCAGCCCCAGCACGACCCCTACATTGCCCGAACACCACTGCACTGCCCTAAACCCTGAAACACCACCCCCTGCATGACCCACTACACTGCCCGAACACCACTGCACTGCCCTAAACCCTGAAACACCATTCCCCCTGCACGACCCCCTACTCTGCCCGGACACTACTGCACTGGCCTAAACCCTGAAACACCATCCCCAGCACGACCCCCTACACTGCACGAACACCCCTGCACTGCCCTAAACCCTGAAACACTACCCCCAGCAAGACCCCCTACACTGCCCGAACACCACTACACTGCCCTAAACCCTGAAACATCACCCCCAGCAAGACCCCCTACACTGCCCGAACACCACTGCCCCTAAACCCTGAAACACCACCCCCAGCAAGACCCCCTACACTGCCCGAACACCACTGCACTGCCCTAAACCCTGAAACACCAGCCCCAGCACGACCCCTACATTGCCCGAACACCACTGCACTGCCCTAAACACTGAAACACCACCCCCTGCATGACCCACTACACTGCCCGAACACCACTGCACTGCCCTAAACCCTGAAACACCACCCCCAGCACGAACCCCTACACTGCCCAAACACCATTGCACTGCCCTAAACCCTGAAACACCACCCCCTGCACGACCCCCTACACTGCCCGAACACTACTGCACTGCCCTAAACCCTGAAACACCGCCCCCAGCATGACCCCCTACACTGCACGAACACTACTGCACTGCCCTAAACCTTGAAACACCAGCCCCAGCAAGACCCCCTACACTGCCCGAACACCACTGCACTGCCCTAAACCCTGAAACATCACCCCCAGCAAGACCCCCTACACTGCCCGAACACCACTGCCCTAAACCCTGAAACACCACCCCCAGCAAGACCCCCTTCACTGCCCGAACAACACTGCAGTGCCCTAAACCCTAAAACACCACCCCCAGCACGACCCCCTACACTGCCCGAACACCACTGCTCTGCCCAAAACCCTGAAACACCAGCCCCAGCACGACCCCTACACTGCCCGAACACCACTGTACTGCCCTAAACCCTGAAACACCACCCCCAGCACGACCCCCTACACTGCCCGAACACCACTGCACTGCCCTAAACCCTGAAACACCACCCCCAGCATGGCCCCTACACTGCCCAAACACCACTGCACTGCCCTAAACCCTGAAACACCACCCCCAGCACGAACCCCTACACTGCCCAAACACCATTGCACTGCCCTAAACCCTGAAACACCACCCCTGCACGACCCCCTACACTGCCCGAACACTACTGCACTGCCCTAAACCCTGAAACACCGCCCCCAGCATGACCCCCTACACTGCACGAACACTACTGCACTGCCCTAAACCTTGAAACACCAGCCCCAGCAAGACCCCCTACACTGCCCGAACACCACTGCACTGCCCTAAACCCTGAAACATCACCCCCAGCAAGACCCCCTACCCTGCCCGAACACCACTGCCCTAAACCCTGAAACACCACCCCCAGCAAGACCCCCTTCACTGCCCGAACAACACTGCAGTGCCCTAAACCCTAAAACACCACCCCCAGCACGACCCCCTACACTGCCCGAACACCACTGCTCTGCCCAAAACCCTGAAACACCAGCCCCAGCACGACCCCCTACACTGCCCGAACACCACTGCACTGCCCTAAACCCTGAAACACCACCCCCAGCACGACCCCCTACACTGCCCGAACACCACTGCACTGCCCTAAACCCTGAAACACCACCCCCAGCACGACCGCCTACACTGCCTGAAAACCACTGCACTGCCCTAAACCCTGAAACACCAGCCCCAGCACGACCCCCTACACTGCACGAACACCACTGCACTGCCCTAAACCCTGAAACACCAGCCCCAGCACGACCCCCTACACTGCCCGAACACCACTGCACTGCCATAAACCCTGAAACACCAGCCCCAGCAAGACCCCCTACACTGCCCGAACACCACTGCACTGCCTTAAACCCTGAAACACCAGCCCCAGCAAGACCACCTACACTGCCCGAACACCACTGCACTGCCCTAAACCCTGAAACACCACCCCCAGCAAGACCCCCTACACTGCCCGAACACCACTGCGCTGCCCTAAACGCTGAAACATCAGCCCCAGCAAGACCCCTACACTGCGCGAACACCATTGCACTGCCCTAAACCCTGAAACACCACCCCCAGCAAGACCCCCTACACTGCCCGAACACCACTGGACTAAACCCGGAAACACCAGCCCCAGCAAAACCACCTACACTGCCCGAACACCACTGCACTGCCCAAAACCCTGAAACACCACCCCCAGCACGACACCCTACACTGCCCGAACACCACTGCACTGCCCTAAACCCTGAAACACCACCCCCAGCACGACCCCTACACTGCCCGAACACCACTGCACTGCCCTAAACCCTGAAACACCACCCCCTGCACGACCCCCTACACTGCCCGAACACCACTGCACTGCCCTAAACCCTAAAACTCTACCCCCAGCATGACCCCTACACTGCCCGAACACCACTGCACTGCACTAAACCCTGACTCACCACCCCCTGCACGACCCCCTACACTGCCCGAACACCACTACACTGCCCTAAACCCAGAAACACCACCCCCAGCACGACCCCCTACACTGCCCAAACACGACTGCACTGCCCTAAACCCTGAAACACCACCCCCAGCACGACCCCCTACACTGCCCGAACACCACTGCACTGCCCTAAACCCTGAAACACCAGCCCCTGCACGACCCCCTACACTTCCCGAACACCACTGCACTGCCCTAAACCCTGAAACACCACCCCCAGCACGACCTCCTACACTGCCTGAACACCACTGCACTGCCCTAAAGCCTGAAACACCACCTCCAACACAACCCCCTACACTGCCTGAACACCATTGCTCTGCCCTAAACCCTAAAACACTCCCCCAGCATGACCCCTGCACGACCCAAACACAACTGCACTGCCCTAAACCCTGAAACACCACCCCCAGCAAGACCCCCTACACTGCCCGAACACCACTGCCCTAAACCCTGAAACACCACCCCCAGCACGACCCCCTACACTGCTCGAACACCACTGCACTGCCCTAAACCCTGAAACACCAGCCCCAGCATGAACCCCTACACTGCCCGAACACCACTGCACTACCCTAAACCCAGAAACACCACCCCCAGCACGACCCCCTACACTGCCCGAGCACCACTGCCTGCACTGCCCTAAACCCTGAAACACCAGCCCCAGCACGACCCCTACACTGCCTGAACACTACTGCACTGCCCTAAACCATGAAACACCATCCCCAGCACGACCCCCTACACTGCACGAACACCACTGCACTGCCCTAAACCCTGAAAAAGTACCCCAGCAAGACCCCCTACACTGCCCGAACACCACTGCACTGCCCTAAACCCTAAAACACCAGCCCCAGCACGACCCCCTACACTGCCCGAACACCACTGCACTGCCCTAAACCCTGAAACACCAGCCCCAGCACGACCCCTACACTGCCCGAACACCACTGCACTACCCTAAACCCATAAACACCACCCCCAGCACGACCCTCTACACTGCCTGAGCACCACTGCACTGCCCTAAACCCTGAAACACCAGCCCCAGCATGACCCCCTACACTGCCCGAACACCACTGCACTGCCCTAAACCCTGAAACACCAGCCCCAGCACGACCACCTACACTGCACGAACACCACTGCACTGCCCTAAACCCTGAAACACCAGCCCCAGCATGACCCCCTACACTGCCCGAACACCACTGCACTGCCCTAAACCGTGAAACACTAGCCCCAGCACGACCCCCTACACTGCCAGAACACCATTGCACTGCCCTAAACCCTGAAACACCAGCCCCAGCACAACCCCTACACTGCCCGAACACCACTGCACTGCCCTAAACCCTGAAACACCACCCCGTGCACGACCCCCTACACTGCCCGAACACCACTGCACTGCCCTAAAACCTGAAACACCACCCCAAGCACGACACCCTACACTGCCCGAACACCACTGCACTGCCTTAAACCCTGAAACATCACCCCCAGCAAGACCCCTACACTGCCCGAACACCACTGCCCTAAACCCTGAAACACCACCCCCAGCAAGACCCCTACACTGCCCGAACACCACTGCACTGCCCTAAACCCTGAAACACCAGCCCCAGCACGACCCTCTACATTGCCCGAACACCACTGCACTGCCCTAAACCCTGAAACACCATTCCCCCTGCATGACCCCCTACTCTGCCCGAACACTACTGCACTGGCCTAAACCCTGAAACACCATCCCCAGCACGACCCCTACACTGCACGAACACCCCTGCACTGCCCTAAACCCTGAAACACTACCCCCAGCAAGACCCCCTACACTGCCCGAACACCACTGCACTGCCCTAAACCCTGAAACATCACCCCCAGCAAGACCCCCTACACTGCCCGAACACCACTGCCCTAAACCCTGAAACACCACCCCCAGCAAGACCCCCTACACTGCCCGAACACCACTGCACTGCCCTAAACCCTGAAACACCAGCCCCAGCACGACCCCCTACATTGCCCGAACACCACTGCACTGCCCTAAACCCTGACACCCCACCCCCTGCATGACCCACTACACTGCCCGAACACCACTGCACTGCCCTAAACCCTGAAACACCACCCCCAGCACGACCCCCTACACTGCCCGAACACCATTGCACTGCCCTAAACCCTGAAACACCACCCCTGCACGACCCCCTACACTGCCCGAACACTACTGCACTGCCCTAAACCTTGAAACACCACCCCTAGCATGACCCCCTACACTGCACGAACACTACTGCACTGCCCTAAACCCTGAAACACTACCCCCAGCAAGACCCCCTACACTGCCCGAACACCACTGCACTGCCCTAAACCCTGAAACATCACCCCCAGCAAGACCCCCTACACTGCCCGAACACCACTGCCCTAAACCCTGAAACACCACCCCCAGCAAGACCCCCTACACTGCCCAAACACCACTGCTCTGCCCTAAACCCTAAAACACCACCCCCAGCACGACCCCCTACACTGCCCGAACACCACTGCTCTGCCCAAAACCCTGAAACACCAGCCCCAGCACGACCCCCTACACTGCCCGAACACCACTGCACTGCCCTAAACCCTGAAACACCACCCCCAGCACGACCCCCTACACTGCCCGAAACCCACTGCACTGCCCTAAACCCTGAAACACCACCCCTAGCACGACCGCCTACACTGCCTGAAAACCACTGCACTGCCCTAAACCCTGAAACACCAGCCCCAGCACGACCCCTACACTGCCCGAACACCACTGCACTGCCCTAAACCCTGAAACACCAGCCCCAGCAAGACCCCCTACACTGCCCGAACACCACTAGACTGCCTAAACCCTGAAACACCACCCCCAGCAAGACCCCCTACACTGCCCGAACACCACTGCGCTGCCCTAAACGCTGAAACATCAGCCCCAGCAAAACCCCTACACTGCGCGAACACCATTGCACTGCCCTAAACACTGAAACACCACCCCCAGCAAGACCCCCTACACTGCCCGAACACCACTGCACTAAACCCGGAAACACCAGCCCCAGCAAGACCACCTACACTGCCCGAACACCACTGCACTGCCCAAAACCCTGAAACACCACCCCCAGCACGACACCCTACACTGCCCGAACACCACTGCACTGCCCTAAACCCTGAAACACCACCCCCAGCACGACCCCTACACTGCCCGAGCACCACTGCACTGCCCTAAACCCTGAAACATCACCCCCTGCACGACCCCTATACTGCCCGAACACCACTGCACTGCCCTAAACCCTAAAACTCTACCCCCAGCATGACCCCCTACACTGCCCGAACACCACTGCACTGCCCTAAACCCTGACTCACCACCCCCTGCACGACCCCCTACACTGCCCGAACACCACTACACTGCCCTAAACCCAGAAACACCACCCCCAGCACGACCCCCTACACTGCCCAAACACCACTGCACTGCCCTAAACCCTGAAACACCACCCCAGCATGACCCCTACACTGCCCGAACACCACTGCACTGCCCTAAACCCTGAAACACCAGCCCCTGCACGACCCCTACACTGCCCGAACACCATTGACTTGCCCTAAACCCTGAAACACCACCCCCAGCACGACCCCCTACACTGCCTGAACACCACTGCCCTAAACCCTGAAACACCACCCCCAGCAAGACCCCTACACTGCCCAAATACCACTGCACTGCCCTAAAGCCTGAAACACCACCTCCCACACAACCCCCTACACTGCCTGAACACCATTGCTCTGCCCTAAACCCTGCCCCCAGCAAGACCCCCTACACTGCCCGAACACCACTGCACTGCCCTAAACCCTGAAACATCACCCCCAGCAAGATCCCCTACACTGCCCGAACACCACTGCCCTAAACCCTGAAACACCACCCCCAGCACGACCCCCTACACTACTCAAACACCACTGTACTGCCCTAAACCCTGAAACACCACCCCCAGCACGACTCCCTACACTGCCCGAACACCACTGCTCTGCCCAAAACACTGAAACACCAGCCCCAGCATGACCCCCTACACTGCCCGAACACCACTGCACTGCCCTAAACCCTGAAACACCAGCCCAAGCACGAACCCCTACACTGCCCGAACACAACTGCACTACCCTAAACCGAGAAACACCACCCCCAGCACGACCCCCTACACTGCCCGAGCACACTGCCTGCACTGCCCTAAACCCTGAAACACCAGCCCCAGCACGACCCCCTACACTGCCTGAACACTACTGCACTGCCCTAAACCATGAAACACCATCCCCAGCACGACCCCCTACACTGCACGAACACCACTGCACTGCCCTAAACCCTGAAAAACTACCCCCAGCAAGACCCCTACACTGCCCGAACACCACTGCACTGCCCTAAACCCTGAAACATCACCCCCAGCAAGACCCCCTACACTGCCCGAACACCACTGCCCTAAACCCTGAAACACCACCCCCAGCAAGACCCCCTACACTGCCCGAACACCACTGCACTGCCCTAAACCCTGAAACACCAGCCCCAGCACGACCCCTACACTGCCCGAACACCACTGCACTGCCCTAAACCCTGAAACACCACCCCGTGCATGACCCCCTACACTGCCCGAACACCACTGCACTGCCCTAAACCCTGAAACACCAGCCCCAGCACGACCCCCTACACTGCCCGAACACCACTACACTGCCCTAAACCCTGAAACACAACCCCCAGCACGACCCCCTACACTACCCGAACACCACTGCACTACCCTAAACCCTAAAATACTCCCCCAGCACGACCCCCTACACTACCCGAACACAACTGCACTGCCCTAAACCCTCAAACACTCCCCCAGCACGACCCCTACACTACCCGAACACCACTGCACTGCCCTAAACCCTAAAACACTCCCCCAGCACGACCCCCTACACTGCCCAAACACCACTGCACTGCCCTAAACCCTAAAACACTCCCCCAGCATGACCCCCTACACTACCCAAACACACCTGCACTGCCCTAAACCCTAAAACACTCCCCCAGCATGACCCCCTGCACGACCCAAACACCACTGCACTGCCCTAAACCCTGAAACACCACCCCCAGCAAGACCCCCTACACTGCCCGAACACCACTGCACTGCCCTAAACCCTGAAACACCACCCCCAGCACGACCCCCTACACTGCCCAAACACCACTGCACTACCCTAAACCCTAAAACACGACCTCCTACACTACACAAAGACCACTGCACTACCCTAAACCCTAAAACACTACCCCCAGCACGACCCCCTACATTACACAAACACCACTGCACTACCCTAAACCCTAAAACACTACCCCTACACTACACAAACACCACTGCACTACCCTAAACCCTAAAACAATACCCCCAGCACGAACCCCTACACTACCCAAACACCACTGCACTACCCTAAACCCTAAAACACTACCCCCAGCAGTACCCCTACACTACCCAAACACCATTGCACTACCCTAAACCCTAAAACACTACCCCCAGCAGTACCCTCTACACTACCCAAACACCACTGCACTACCCTAAACCCTAAACCACTACCCCCAGCACGACCCCCTACACTACCCAAACACCACTGCACTACCCTAAACCCTAAAACACTACCCCCAGCACCACTGTAATACCCTAAACCCTAAAACACTCCCCCAGCACGACTCCCTACACTATCCAAACACCACTGCACTACCCTAAACCCTAAATCTACCCCCAGCATGACCCCCTACACTACACAAACACCACTGCACTACCCTAAACCCTAAAACACTACCCCCAGCACGACCCCCTTCACTACCTAAACACAACTACACAATTTGTTACAGGCGTTGCAACGCAGGCCTGTGGTGCTTACTGGAAGTACTTGGTGGGCTAGTTGGGCCCCAGGGACCCTCAGGATTCAAGGTGACCTAATCCCCCAACTTAAAACGCGCCACGGGGCGCGTTTGCACAGTGGTGAAGGGAGGGGGCGGGGCCTCAGGTGACATGTGCGCAAACACGCCCCTTGAATCCTGAGGGACCCTGGGGCCAACTAGCCCACCAGGTACCTTCAGTAAGCACAACAGAGTTGCGTTGCAGAGAGGTGAAAAAGGTGCGTGGCCTCGGAACGCCTCTCTGCAACTCAGCTCTGTGGTCCTAACTGTAGGTACCTGGGGGGCTAGTTGGGCCCCAGGAACCCTCAGGATTCAAGGGGACTTAATCCCACAACTTAAAACGCGCCACGGGGCGCGTTTACACACGCGTTTTAAGAGGTAGTTTTAATCCCCCTGCCCTATTATGTACTAGGGACTTACAGAGGAGGTCATGCTAATCACAGGGGTACCCCAACGTATAGTGTTCCCTAGTGTATGTAGGTGTTTTCACTGTATTCTAAGTGTCTTTTAGCATAGCACTGACTCTGGTTAGTCAGAGTCAGTTACCACCAGTACCTGTCTGAAAAAGTTGTGGGCACAGGATGATTTTGCAACATGGCCTCTTTCTGCTCCTCTGTTGGTTCTTTCTGCACATCTTTTGCTTCTTCCTGCACTTTTCTTCGTCTTTGTGGACTTCTGTTGCTTCTTTCTGCATTTCTTTTGCTTCTTTCTGCGCGTTTTTTCTTCTTTCTTCACATGTCCTACCTCTGTAGGCATAGTTAGAAACTAGCATTTAAAAACCTTTGAAATTCACTTAAAAATCATAGGTTTCAGGCACGTTATAGTTAGAAATTAGCATTTAAAAAACCTTTGAAATTCACTGAAAAAACCATAGGTTTCAGACACGTTATAGTTAGAAATTAGCATTTAAAAAACCTTTGAAATTCACTGAAAAAACCATAGGTTTTAGGGACAGTTATAGTTAGTTGGACATTTCACTCGTACAAAACCATAGAAATTCCCCGTTATAGTTAGTTCAGCTAACTATAACTCGCGCCCGCAATGCACTGCTGATGACGTCACATATTACATCACTCATGACATGGTCAGTGACATCACTGATTACATCTCAAATGACATCACTGATGACATCATCCATGTGATAATTTCATGCATCTTCTCACACCCTAATTTAGCTTTTGATACACCCACTCTAAATTACAGACTGCCATTATCAAAACCATACACACTCCAATACCAATAACTACATACCCACTCACTGATTCTTAGGTCTACACACACACATCTACTCTCTCACCCGTACAGTCACTCATACTTACAATCACTCAGTACAGGACTATCATATGCACTCATACACCTATATAAACACTCACACACCACCACTGATCCATAGAGGTACTCACACACTTAGTCAGTCATGCAAAAAATTAATCACACACCCATTTACTCACCTATACAGTTATACACACACCAGCTCACTTACTCATACAAATACTAGCACATTCTTACGCTCTTATACAATAACTGATACAAGCACACACGCATCCATACAGCCACTCTCACAATCACACACTCTCACTTATAGCCATTTAAATACTCTAACACACATATATACTGCCTTTTACATATGTAGTTACTCGCACATGTACCACTGAGATATACATTCACTCACTAACACACCCATACACACACTCACCCACCCAAGCAGTCCATCACAGATGCACTCTTGAAATCATGCACCCAGTGAATCACCCACTCACACATCTATGTACAGAGTCACACACACCCCACCCACACAAACACTCAGGCAGCCATACAGATACTCAGAGAACCAATCAATAACCCATATAGACACTCATGTAGCTATTCGCAAATCCATGCATCCACTTACACACCAACAAACAGACGGATACAGACATTCACACAGTTTAGTCACTAACCCATGCATTCAGTAAGATACGTTTAACAACTCACTTGTAGAGTCAGTCACGCACGTACTAAATCATCCATTCAGACACTTAAACACCCACTCATTCTTCAATACGCCTTTCCCTATATATATTAAACATATTTAAACTTTACAGAAACACACAGTCACTGGATGATGTCATCAGTGATTTCATTTGAGATGTCATCAGTGATGTCACCAGTGATGTCACTGACCATGTCATGAGTGATGTAATATGTGACGTCATCAGCAGTGCATTGCGGGGGCGCGAGTTATAGTTAGCTGAACTAACTATAACGGGGGAATTTCTATTGTTTTGTACGAGTGAAATGTCCAACTAACTATAACTGTCCCTAAAACCTATGTTTTTTTCAGTGAATATATATATATATATATATATATATATATATATATATATATATATATATATTAAAAACGTTCAATTTAAAAAAATCAAACCTATTAAAAAATAAAAATACAATTTACTTCCCTCCTTAGTAACCAAAACAGTAATTTATTACTATAATAAAATGTAAAACAATATTTCAATAAATATGAAATAATATTAAGACATTTTAGAAAAATAATTACTACATTTACTTATCAGTATTAATTAATTCAATATAAGTAATCAACATGAGAACTAATCAATTGTAAAATTAACATTATTGATAATAAATTATTATTTTTAAATATGTAAATTAAATACCTTCCATCTTATTACCGTACACACCCGACAACCTGCTACTAAAATCTAAGTGCATCATTACGTTGCCGATCGGACTCTTGTCCGACCGGCACCATAGCGGAAGTAGGACCATCCGACAAGGAGTCGGTGGTCCAGCTGCCCTTATTACAATGCGACCGCCTTCACGGCAGTCGCAAAGTGTATATTTTCCATTGCAGCTTGTGCTGCGGGCTGCAGCACACGTCACAATAGAAAATGTACACTTTAAAACATGTGCCTGCCACATGGTGCGGGGATGTGTAGGGGGCACCATATGTGCCTCCCCCAGGCTCTATAGCGGAGGACCAGGGGGCAAGGGGACCCTTCTAGGGGCCCCCCAAAGTCACTTTCCACCTGCCTTTTCATGGTGGACGAACCACCATGAAAGGGCAGGCAGAAAGGGACATTGTAATCCCTATGGCGGTGCCTGAGTAGGCACCGCCCCTACTGTAGAGAATACTGACCCTTGGACGGTCCGACGGGCTCCTTGAGCCTGTCGGAAAGCATCGGACTGTCCCTCCACCTGCTGCCTCTGACCGCACGCATTGTCATGCGTCAGTCGGACCCAGCAACAGATGGCAGTCGGACCGCATCCGACGAGCCGTCAGAATAACCCCCTAAATTACTAAATAAACTTTTAAAAATTACAATAAAAATCACAATTTATTCTTACATAATGTGCAATAATTGTAACAGTTATTGTCGTTTTCCACTGGCGTCCTGGATCCTGCAATCCAGTTGCACTCAAACTGAATGATAATGTACTCCATGTTTGTGCTTGACTCTCATGGTAGTGGGCCAAGCAGTCCAGGCTTTTTCCAGAATTAGTAAAAAACAAAGGAGGTGTCCCCTATGTGGCACTCTGTATTATTACACACCAGACACTCTCTTGCTCTTGCCTTTTCCACGCAGTCTCAAATAACTGAACCAATTTATATGTACAAATGTAACATTTTATTCTTATAGCAGTATTACAATTTTTTTTAAAAACAAGTTTATTCTAAAATCACAATCTGGCACATTCTGGTACTTAATCACACAGATGGTCACTTAATATATCCAGAATCACAATTTCACATCTATGTGCATAAAGTAAAAACACAATATTTAATCAATATCACAGTTAAAATAATCACAAATATCTCAAACCATATGCATGTCCATCTATACAAATAAAAATACTGTAACCACAGGGTTGTCGACGCAGCGTTTCAGTGGATGAAATTCAATAAGGCCACCTTCTTCAGGACTATTTATATGACAACAGTGATCTGTTTGTTTTACACGGACTGAGTTAATTCTGGGATTCCGAGTCACAATATATATCTTAACTGGGGAACTGAATCATCATCCCACTGGAATTATTGATGGTTCCTACACATCGGAATTCTGCTTCCGTAGTCTCATCTGACTTAACCAATTTAATTTGTGCTCTCCAATTATTTCCTTTCTTTATGTAGAGGGAGATCCTATTTATTGTTAATGCACTCACTTCAGGCTCTCTGCGGTTGTCCTTTCAGAGTCAGCATAGGCAAATTCTTCTGATCGAGGCCTAATCCCGTCTTCACGATCGGGTGTCTGTTTTTAATTATCCATTACCACTATATTATAGTAAATAATATTAAATACAACAATATTCTTTAAGTGGACATTATAAAAAAGATATTCTTGCATATGATATTCTACTACATGATATTTTTGTAGTCACAATATTTTTGACATGATATTCCCGTCACAAGATATTTAGGATGAAATATTTTTGTCATTCACCCTCTAGAACATCTGGTGACCATGCTGTGTTACATTTTCTCTGTCACAAAAAAACAAAAATACTTTCTTGGTAACACCGTTAAAGCACATTCTGATACCAGAAGAAACACAATCTGAAAACACCCCAGAAACGGCAAACACGAAGACTATTATCAAATAACCACACTAAATTAGCAAACCGTTTAAGGTAAAAAGGAGCCTTGGACACATGCAATAACTACTCAGGAGACCCAATAAATAAGTACCTGACCAAGAACGTTGGTAGCACCATGTCATACGGTTCTTACGAAATGAGTAAGTGTAGGAAGGTGGAATCTGACTATATGGTTGCCCCCACTTTTTTTATGGTGTTTTGCTGGTTTATGACTTAGTTGGACTGGGATCCTGCTATTCAGGGCCCCAGTCTATCTGCTTTCTCTGTAAAGGTTTCCATGTGCCTTAGGCACATCTCTGATTGGAATCTGGAGTGCCCTTATAAGTCCCTAGTATATGGTATACTATGTACCAAGGGCATAGGTACCTCAGAGGCCTACCAGGGGCTGCAGCATGTATTATGCCACCCCTGGAGGGCCCTCCAAACTGACACCACAGGTCTGCTACTGCAGCCTGGGTAAGGTGGTGCATGCACCCCTTACTGTGATATAGGTTACCTATATCACTAAATACATACACACATATAAACCTATAAGTCACTCCTATGGCAGGCCTTATCAATCCTGAAGGCAGAGTGCGTGGTTCCTATGTGAGAGGGTGCCCCTGCATGAGGAGGGCCCCCCTGCAGCGTTCGGAGACCCTTCTCTGATGCTATTTGTAGTGCAGCCTGACCATATACTCTTAAGCGCATTATAACCTCTCGTTAAATGCTAACTTTGGAATGGCTGCACCGAAACATGTTGTGTTTGGTGTCAAACATCTTGGAATACTACCCCCCCTGCCAATTCTGGCAGCGGGGGTAGCATTCCACCCTTCTAGAGGGAGAGACATGTTAACCCTGGCTTGGCCGGTAACTTCTTTCTAAAGCCCTGGCATCACAAAATGGATGCTGCTGCCACAGACACAAGTCTGGCCTCCTGCTGCTGGACGAAACTCCGGCAGGGGAGGCCTGGACAATAGGTTTCCTGTCCCAGGGAGGTGTGACCACCTCCCCAGACAGGATAATGTGTATTGGGGCTGGGCGGGAGCACTTTCGGGTGCTTTGAAGTCCTGCACTGGGGGCACACTTGGTGTCCCTGTGCATACCCCAGTTCAAACCGGATCAGGGGCTTGCAGCCCCTGCTTTGGCGCGAACTGGACAAAGGGAAAGGGGTGTAGCCACCCTCTGCCCTGACCCACCCATAGGTGGGGCCACAGAGTAGTCCAACCCTAAACTTGGTATAAGTATAGGAACCCAGTCCTTAGGACTTTAGATTATCCCTGGACGAAACTCTGAAACAGAATCCTGGACCTTCGACGCTCTACTCAAGACTAGAGGACAGAAGAATCTCCTTGGGGTCAAGGAGTGACTCCCCTGCTTGGCAGGCACCAAAGAAGCAATTGTCCGGTCTGCATCGCCTAAGCTCCCGTCGGACGCCGAAGTCTTTGCATCACCAGAGGTGGATTTCCAGACTTCCCCGAGGCTGCCCTGAGTCCCCAGCAAAGCTGAGGCCCGTAGCTGTCGTGGGTAACGTGTAACCATGACCCGTGGACACCGCACGCATTTGCTAGTGCATCCTCTTCTGGGTCTCCCACGAAGTCATGCTTTGGGCTCCGAGTAGCCCTAGCCTCCAGCACCAACTGCACCGAAGATCACTGGCCTCCACTCCACGAGTGTCCTGTGAGCCAGCTCCACGTGCGACGTCTCGAGGCTCCTTCGCGGTCGCTAGCCCGTTGGCTAGTAGCCCTTCATGAAGGCCAATACTTTTCTTCTTGGGCTCCCTGGTTGCTCCAGGCTTGCCCTCACTTACCCTCGCTGGGTGAGTTCCTCAGACCTTGCTGGTCTGCATCATCGTCATTCTTTACTTTCATTGAGACTTGCCATTGCCAAGGCTTGTTGGGTCCAATCCGGTCGCCAACGCCTCAGCACTCGACAGACATTGTCTACCAGCCCGAATCCTGCTCCTGGTTGCCGACAACACCTCCTGGACCTCGTGGCTGAAGAGTCAAGACGACTGTCAACCTACCTGAAGCACTCGACATCGGTGGGCATCTGCTCATCGCCTTCCTGGTCACTTGCTAGTGACCCAGACTCTGCCCCCTCTGCTTTCAGGTTCTTCAGATCTCCGATCCACTCTTGGATCCACCCGGACACTTTCCACTTGGTCGCCAGCAGCACTTTGCAGCAGATCGCCATTCAAATCGACGACGAAACCCGACCCCGAAAGGCACCTACGCACCCGGCTTCCCTGGGTGAGGTAACACGAGTACTCCGGTGCTCCCGTGGGTAGAGACTCTAGAACGACCTAGTTCTCAAAGGGTTTGCTCCAAGTCCTCCTTTAAGTGTCCCTTTTCCTTAATTTCCTGATCGCGACTTTCTCCATAGAAGTTGACAGCGTATCGCGGTTGTGTATTTACACTGCACGCGTCCCCCGTGGGTCCCCTGTGTCACTACCTTGGGTGGTTCCTTGTGGTCCAAGCACTTCTAGAGGCTCTAGGCCTAGTGTCTAGCTCAGTCGTGGTTCTTATACCACTTTATTGGTATATGGTTTGGTACACCCCTAGGGCCCAAACGTGTATTTGTGCTATTACTGTGTTTAAATAACTTATAACTTGTGTACTTCGAACTCTAGCCTCATAAAGAGACTAGAGGGGTGTGTTTAGCAATAAATACATATATTTTGAATATATACCTGGTGTGGTGCTCTTTCATTTGGTCACTCAAGAGATTATAGACTGGTAAAACAAGTTGCTTTACATTCCTTCAAGACTTAGCCTGAAGGCTGCTCTCCATAGCTACCACTAGGATAGCTTTCAATAAGGTTGTCTTTAACCTATCTCCAATAAGGGGTTGTTTGGACTGGTGCAAGGTGCCCACTATAATTAGTGGACAGCATATGCCAGGCCAACTTCTCACATTGGTGTGCAGCGTGTGGGATTCCAGCTTGCTATTGTTTTACCAGATAATCTCAATTGAATTGATCAACTGAAAACCACTAAAGGTACCTAAGGTACATATAATTTAAGCTTAGAATACAGTAAGTTCTACTGAACTTAGAGTTGTGTGTTAAGGGATAGCACACCCTTTCTACAACTCAAGAGAGTTTAGTAGGCCACACTAGAGTAGGTAGTGCATACACCACACCTCACTAGTGATGTCTTCAAAGCCAGGACCCAGTGAGTCCTTGCCAGAAGCCCATGGGCTTCTCCCCTCCAAGTATGATACACTCCCATTCTTGGAATTGAGAGCATTATGTAACTTGAGGAAATTGAAGACAGGACAGAGTCCCACCACCCAACATCTTAGAGAGATGTTGGAGGCTTATGATCTCAGCAGGCCCTTAGGGACTGAAGGGGTAGGAGCAGAGGGTGGGGCAGAAGATGAGGATGGGGCCAGGGGTAGCAGTACCCCCAGCCCCCCTCTGGAACTGACCAGGAGGGTGACAATGACCCTGACCTGGATAACCCAATCCCTCCTGTGGAAGATGAAGAGGAAGATCAGAATGATCCCCACTTTGTCCCCCAGGAAGGATTATGAGTGTGCCCAGAAGGTCTAGGTCTCCTTCTCAGGAGTCTAACCACTCTGGCACCTCAATAGGGACCTCTGTCTCATCTCATAGGAGGGAATCCTCTCATGAGAGAAGAAAGAGGCTGGTTCAATATGAGGAAGCTCAGCTTGAACTCAGAAAGCAGCAACTGGCTATAGACAGGGAGTCCCTAGATCTCTACAAAGAGAGAAAAAGTTGGGACTAGAGTCCCATGGTGGCAGCAATATCCCTAAAGATAGGGAAAGGTCTTATGACCATAGAAACCTAAACAAGATTGTCCATCCCTACCAGAGTGGGGATGACATCCACAAATGGATAACTGCACTGGAGAGGGCCTGTAAAGTTCAGAAGGTCCCCCAGAAGCAGTGGGCAGCAATCTTGTGGCTCTCCTTTGCAGACAAAGGTAGAGACAAGCTCCTCACTGTAAGAGAAGAGGATGCTGACAATTACACAGTCTTGAAGAGTGCTCTGATAGATGGGTTTGGCCTAACCACTGAACAGTATAGGTTGAAGTTCAGAGACACCCAAAAGCTCAGACTCAAGACTGGGTTGATTTTGTAGACTGTGCTACTAAGGCTCTGGAAGGTTGGATACATGGCAACAAAGTGCATGACTTTTTAGGATTGTACAATTTGATTATGAGGGAGCAGATCCTTAATAATTGTCAAAACCAGCTTTTGCACCAGTATCTGGTGGACTCTGATCTGACCTCTCCCCAAGAATTGGGAAAGAAGGCAGACAAATGGGTCAGAACCAGAGTAAAGACTAAAAATCAGGGTGGTGACCAGAAGAAAGATTCTACTAAGTCCCAAGAGAAAGGTGGGGACAAATCTAAGGATAAGTCCACTACAGGGCCCCAAAATTCCTCTTCTGGGGGTGGGTCCCAAACTCCTTCTTCTCCTGAAAAGAAACCATATTGCCATGTCTGTAAAAAGCCTGGGCACTGCAAAACTGATCCCAGTTGCCCCAGGATTGGCAATAAAGAAAATGTTCCTCCCACAACTACTACCACCCCTCCTGGTACTACCAGTAGTAATCCTCCAGTTGGGAGTAGTGCACCCAAAAAGTTAGGTGCTTTTGCAAGAGGAACAGAGGTGGGCCCTAGTTTAGACAGGGACCCCTCAACAGACTCCACTGACTCTGATGGTGGTATAGGATTTGCCACCTTTACCATGGGTCCCACAGCGTTGGGCAGGTACAGATTGGAGCCAATAATTAATGGTCAGAAAGCTGTGGCATTTAGGGACACAGGGGCTAGTGTCACCATGGTGGCAGGGAAACTAGTCCCCTCTCACCAGTTTCTACCCGAGTTTAAATACCAGGTGACCAACATTGATGGTGTCAGAACAGATCACCCCATGGCCATAGTCAATCTCAGCTGGGAGGGGGTCACAGGCCCAAAAAGAGTGGCTGTGTCCCCAACCTTACCTGTAGATTGCCTGATGGGCAATGATCTGGAAATTTCAGCCTGGGCTGAAGTTGAACACCAAACCCATCTAAGGATGCTGGGCGTCCCTGTAAAGGTTAGTGGGGCTGTGATGGCCACAGCCCCAGCCCAAGATTTTGGAGAGATGGAGCCTGGAAGAATGGCCCACTCTCCCCCAAAAGAGAGCACAAGGGTTGAAGTAAAGTCTTCTTCCCTTCAGACAGTAGGTAAGGGTCAGCCTCCTCAGGGAACTGACCCTACCCCTAGTGAAGGAACTGCCCCAGAGGTAGTCAGGCCTGGCCTGGCCACACCCCTGATGGCAGAGGACCCTTCCAAGGTGGTACCCAGTCTGGAGCAGGTAACCTGCCCTCTCTACCCTGCCTCAGCCAGCCCAGGGCTGCAGAGGTCAGGGAGGTCAGTGGACCCCCAGGGCCCCCTGTCCAGAGGAACCCCCATCAGCAGATTAGGGGCACCCAGTCTAGTAGCCCTAGCCAGGTGAAAATTCCTCTACACACTGAGGGATCCCCCATACCTTTATGTAGGGACCTCCCCAGAAGGACTCTGATAGGCAAGGGCAAACCTGGGACCAGAAGGTTCCAAACCTGCCATGTCCCTCCAGTAGTCCATCCAAAGGGACCCAACCCCCAGCTGTAGGCAGCCAAAGGTTGACCCTTAGAGCAAAGTGCAACTCAGTCATGGAAAGACAGGCATACATGGTGACCAGTGATCTGAGGAAGCTGAGACCAACCTTCCTAGGGCCTCACTTCCCTACTCAGACACCTCACCAGCCTTGTACTTTACCTAAGCACACCACAGGTAGTGATTCCCCATGGTGGAGACCCTCTCATACCCTTAGGGTGAGGGATTGCTTAGTGGACCATAAGACAGGGGGCAACCATGCTAGTGCAGGTGCTTCCTTATATGGCCACTTAGTCAATGAAGGCTCAACTGGCCAAGGATAGCCTTATCTCCTTTCGTTTGGGGGTTATGTAGGAAGGTGGAATCTGACGATATGGTTGCCCCCACTTTTTTATGGTGTTTTGCTGGTTTATGACTTAGTTGGACTGGGATCCTGCTATTCAGGGCCCCAGTCTATCTGCTTTCTCTGTAAAAGGTTTCCATGTGCCTTAGGCACATCTCTGATTGGAACCTGGAGTGCCCTTATAAGTCCCTAGTATATGGTATACTATGTACCAAGGGCATAGGTACCTCAGAGGCCTACCAGGGGCTGCAGCATGTATTATGCCACCCCTGGAGGGCCCTCCAAACTGACACCACAGGTCTGCTACTGCAGCCTGGGTAAGGTGGTGCATGCACCCCTTACTGTGATATAGGTTACCTATATCACTAAATACATACACACATATAAACCTATAAGTCACTCCTATGGCAGGCCTTATCAATCCTGAAGGCAGAGTGCGTGGTTCCTATGTGAGAGGGTGCCCCTGCATGAGCAGGGCCCCCCTGCAGCATTCGGAGACCCTTCTCTGATGCTGTTTGTAGTGCAGCCTGACCATATACTCTTAAGCGCATTATAACCTCGCGTTAAATGCTAACTTTGGAATGGCTGCACCAAAACATGTCGTGTTTGGTGTCAAACATCTTGGAATACTACCCCCCCACCAATTCTGGTGGCGGGGTAGCATTCCACCCTTTTAGAGGGAGAGACATGTTAACCCTGGCTTGGCCGGTAACTTCTTTCCAAAGCCCTGGCATCACAAAATGGATGCTGCTGCCACAGACACAAGTCTGGCCTCCTGCTGCTGGACGAAACTCCGGCAGGGGAGGCCTGGACAATAGGTTTCCTGTCCCAGGGAGGTGTGACCATCTCCCCAGACAGGATAATGTGTATTGGGGCTGGGCGGGAGCACTTTCGGGTGCTTTGAAGTCCTGCACTGGGGGCACACTTGGTGTCCCTGTGCATACCCCAGTTCAAACCGGATCAGGGGCTTGCAGCCCCTGCTTTGGCGTGAACTGGACAAAGGGAAAGGGGTGTAGCCACCCCTCTGCCCTGACCCACCCATAGGTGGGGCCACAGAGTAGTCCAACCCCTAAACTTGGTATAAGTATAGGAACCCAGTCCTTAGGACTTTAGATTATCCCTGGACGAAACTCTGAAACAGAATCCTGGACCTTCGACGCTCTACTCAAGACTATAGGACAGAAGAATCTCCCTTGGGGTCAAGGAGTGACTCCCCTGCTTGGCAGGCACCAAAGAAGCAATTGTCCGGTCTGCATCGCCTAAGCTCCCGTCGGATGCCGAAGTCTTTGCATCACCAGAGGTAGATTTCCAGACTTCCCCGAGGCTGCCCTGAGTCCCCAGCAAAGCTGAGGCCCGTAGCTGTCGTGGGTAACGTGGAACTGTGACCCCTGGACACCGCATGCATTTGCTAGTGCATCCTCTTCTGGGTCTCCCACAAAGTCGTGCTTTGGGCTCCGAGTAGCCCTAGCCTCCAGCACCAACTGCACCGAAGATCACTGGCCTCCACTCCACAAGTGTCCTGTGAGCCAGCTCCACGTGCGACGTCTCGAGGCTCCTTCGCGGTTGCTAGCCCGTTGGCTAGTAGCCCTTCACGAAGGCCAATCCTTTTCTTCTTGGGCTCCCTGGTTGCTCCAGGCTTGCCCTCACTTACCCTTGCTGGGTGAGTTCCTCAGACCTTGCTGGTCTGCATCATCGTCATTCTTTACTTTCATCGAGACTTGCTGTTGCCAAGGCTTGTTGGGTCCAATCCGGTCGCCGATGCCTCAGCACTCGACAGACATCGTGTACCAGCCCGAATCCTGCTCCTGGTCACCGACAACACCTCCTGGACCTCGTGGCTGAAGAGTCAAGACGACCGTCAACCTACCTGAAGCACTCGACATCGGTGGGCATCTGCTCATCGCCTTCCTGGTCACTGGCTAGTGACCCAGACTCTGTCCCCTCTGCTTTCAGGTTCTTCAGATCTCCGATCCACTCTTGGATCCACCCGGACACTTTCCACTTGGTCGCCAGCAGCACTTTGCAGCAGATCGCCATTCAAATCGACGACGAAACCCGACCCCGAAAGGCACCTATGCACCCGGCTTCCCTGGGTGAGGTAACACGAGTACTCCGGTGCTCCCGTGGGTAGAGACTCTAGAACGACCTAGTTCTCAAAGGGTTTGCTCCAAGTCCTCCTTTAAGTGTCCCTTTTCTTTAATTTCCTGATCGCGACTTTCTCCATAGAAGTTAACGGCGTATCGCGGTTGTGTATTTACACTGCACGCGTCCCCGTGGGTCCCCTGTGTCACTACCTTGGGTGGTTCCTTGTGGTCCAAGCACTTCTAGAGGCTCTAGGCCTAGTGTCTAGCTCAGTCGTGGTTCTTATACCACTTTATTGGTATATGGTTTGGTACGCCCCTAGGGCCCAAACGTGTATTTGTGCTATTACTGTGTTTAAATAACTTATAACTTGTGTACTTCGAACTCTAGCCTCATAAAGAGACTAGAGGGGTGTGTTTAGCAATAAATACATATATTTTGAATATATACCTGGTGTGGTGCTCTTTCATTTGGTCACTCAAGAGATTATAGACTGGTAAAACAAGCTGCTTTACATTCCTTCAAGACTTAGCCTGAAGGCTGCTCTCCATAGCTACCACTAGGATAGCTTTCAATAAGGTTGTCTTTAACCTATCTCCAATAAGGGGTTGTTTGGACTGGTGCAAGGTGCCCACTATAATTAGTGGACAGCATATGCCAGGCCAACTTCTCACAGTAAGATTGTGAATCTGGACAACATAGCTATCAGAATATCGGGACTGAATCCACACATATCAGAGTATGTTGGCCCAGTTCCTATCTAGCCCACAATGCCCCATCTGAACCCCTAACCATACCAGGGTGCCAGATGGTATTTGCAACCTCACAACATGACCACTCTATTTCCCCAAGGAAATTGTGAAAACAGATCTACCCTTTTGTTGTTTACTTTCGCATGCCCAAGGTAAACACAAGAAAGATACGAATTGGCTTTTCAAAAATTTATTGAAACAATCATATTCTTGTGTAGAATGCATGAGCTGCAATTATTAGGAGGATGAAACAAGGCATTATTACCAGCATTACAAGAATGATGAAAAAGATAAACATTTCAACCATTATAACATTACAGTGTGATTATGATTATATTTATACGCCTATCTAATACTACCTATACTATCGAGATCATAATAGGAATACCCTCTGCCAGATCTCTTGGGACAGCCTAGCCCCCATACTGGAGTATGATGTATCAGAAAGCCGATCTGGTGCAGCACAGGCTATCATCCTTTGCAGGATGATGGTTAGAGTCAGCAGGGCTGCATCTCCATCACAATTCACAGCATTATTATTATTATTATTATTATTATTATTATTATTAATGCATTTTATAGAGCGCACAGCTACCTCCAACGGAAGTGTCCCGGCGCTAACGGTAGGTGCAGGTTGCATACAGGGACTGAGGAATTCCGCAAATGTACTAGGTTAGGCTGAAGAGCCAAGTTTTCAAGGCCTTTCTAAACAAAGGCTCTGTCTTTGCCTTTCGGAGGTGGACTGGCATAGAGTTCCACAGCAAGGCGGTTTTACTGCAAAGCCCGACCCCCCATCCTAGCCTTTTTAAAGCGCGGAGTCACCATTAGGTTCTGATAATTAGACCTCAGAGATCTTGACTGGTGATATCTCCGAAGTCTATGCTTCAAGTATTGGGGGCCAGTGTCATTAATAGATCTAAAGGCCAGTATCAGTGCCTTAAACTCGATCCGTCTCTTGATCTGGAGCCAATGCAGGCTTCGCAGGTGAGGAGAGATATGATGGCGAAGAGGCACATTTCTTATTAGCCTGGCTGCAGCATTCTGTATAATCTACAGTTTTCTTAACAGGTAGTCCGGGAGCCCCAGATAGAGACTATTCGCGTAGTCCAGTTGTGAAGTTACGAGCGCATGGACCACATTTTTTCTGCAATTCATTGGTAATAAATGCAGGAATTTGCGTAGGCTTTTAATTTCCAGAAACACACGGAAGAAACTTTACCAACCTGAGCACTACCTGATAGGCTAGAATCAAATCGGAAGCCTAGGTTCCTAGCTGAGCTTACCGGGTTAGGAGGGGGTCAAGCTCAGCCGGCCACCAGAGTTCAGATGCAGGAGGAGAGGGTTGATTAAAAACAGTACCTCTGTTTTATCAGTATTCAACTTCATGCAGTTATTTGTCATCCATACCAAGATTGTGCGCAAACAGATTTTAAAATTCGCAAAGGCTGCCTCCGTGTGTTCTTTAAAAGAGAAGACAAGCTGAGTATCATCAGCGTACGAGACCACCTCTTCACGTCACACTGTTCAATCAGTGTGGAGAGAGGGGTCAAGTACACATTCAAGAGGGTGGGGCTGAGCGCTGAGCCCTGTGGGACCCCGCAGCTAATAGCTCTAGTAGCCGAGGTAAAAGGACGCAAGAACACATTTTGAGACCGACCTTCTAAGAAGGTCCGGAACCAGTTTAACACAGTACCTCTTCACACCTAGAGACTCAAGTCTCTCTAGTAGGATCTGGTGTGACACAGTGTCAAAGGCTGCGGACAAGTCCAACAGCACTAACATTGCACATCTGCCCTGGTCTACTGTTTCCCGTATGGTTTCTGCCACTTCCAGGAGGGCCGTCTCTGTGCTATATCCCTTCCTAAAACCCGACTGGGAGTCGTGGAGAAGATGGTTGATCTCCAGGAACTCCGATAGTTGCATTTGGACGACCTTTTCCAGCACTTTGGCCGGAGCCGGGAGGAGAGAGATCGGTCTAAATTTTTTTAGATCAGATGGATCCGCATCTTCTTTCTTTAGAATTGGTTGGACAATTGCAGCAATTGAAGTGCTTCTCTGCTCATTTTGGCTCAGTGGCAGTTTATATAATAAAAGCACTGTTCTAATCGCACTGAGTCAAAGGTGCGGAGCTGATGTGATGGTTAGTCTGGAGTCTTAGAGCTCTCTCCAACCAGATGGTTGCATGTGATTTCATAGAAAAATGATTTCACAGAATACTATTGCTGAGAAACCATTTCATCTAAACTGTTTAGAGGAAATTTTCATAATGAATGGCATTTACCTTTTCATAATGAATGGCATTTACCTTTTCATAGAAACCAATTCATAGAATGTCTTTTTGATCGAAATTGGCTTTTGAATGCTTATTTTTAGGTGTGAATGTGATGGTTGCAGGTCTTACTTTCAGAAACAGTTTTGTCAGAGATATTTACTTCAGTGCTTTACTTCAGGGGACATTATTTCATATTTCGATCATTAGTCTTATACACATTTGGGATCCAAAAGAGGGGGATCTGTGAAAGCCAGAGAGTACTGATCCCTCAAGAGAATTCTACACAGACAGAAGTCCGTCTGGCTATGCATCAGAGGGAAAAGAAAGAGAAGGAAAATAGAGACTGAGTACTATATAGGGAGAGGAAGGGAGAAGTTCCCTTCAGGACAAGAACCCTCACTCACGGTTAGGTGACATGCTTCATCATATGGGTTTCCTCCTCAAACTGTAGTGTGGGCTACGACTCCCCGAGGGGAGGAGCTGAGGTGTTTTCTCAAAAGACGAGCGTAAAGAATACATATGAATGAGGGGCAAAGTGCAGAGAAGTGAATTGGTGATGTTAAAAATGTCTCTCTGGATCCACTGAAATTTTATTAAGTGGTCACAGTGACATGATTAAAAAGCAAGAGGGCTAGGGATTCAACAGATATACCCTAGTTTATAAGGTCAACATGTTTCTGCCATTCGTAGGTCCCCTAAAGGGATCCAAAGGAATCCCTCTGAAAGGAAGAGGGTCGTTGAACAATTGGCCACCTTGTTCCAGTGGTGGCCAGTATAATGTTTCTTACTTTTATCACATTTGCAGAGTGACTTTACAGTTTAGGTCCTGATGAATGCCTTTGGATCCCTTTAGGGGACCTACGGATGGCAGAAACATGTTGACAGGACACCAAACACTCCCTTATTCGTACCTTTACCACACAAACTCAGATAACTGAACCCAATTTTATGTAATAATGTAACAATTTATTATCATAGTAGTTTACAAATATTAAAAACAATACTTATAATAAAATCACAGTCTAGCACTTTCTGGTAATTAATCACATAAATGATCTCTTAAGATATCCAGAGGCACAATATTACATCAATGTACATATATTAAAAAAACATTAAATCATCAATATCTCAATTAAAATAGCACAGACATATCAAACATATGGTTCACCATATGTACAAATGAAATTACAATAACCAAAACCATAGGGTTGTCGACGCAGCGATTCGGTGGAGGAAATTCGATAAAACCACCTTCTTCAGGACTTTAATTATATGACAACAGTGATCCGTTTGTTGTCCACGGGATTTATATTTGTTCAGGAGTTCCGAATCACATTATGTTCTTGACTGGGTGACAGGGTCAGCACCCCACTGGAAATTTCAATAGTTTTAGACGTCAAACTTCCGCTTCCATAATGTCATCTGATTAGACACTCAGTTTTACTCGTACTCTCCACCTGTATCTTTTTCTTTCTATGGAGGTATATCCTATTTTCTAGCTGCTAATACAATCTTCTCGCCAGGCTCTCTTCAGTTACACTTTTGGAGTTGACGTAAAAGGATTCTTTTACCTGAACCCAAGTCCCGTTTCTACGATCGGGCGTCTTTCTCTATAGGAGAATACATAGTGTCGCGTGGGAGACACCACTTTGACTTTTTTGTCTATTGACCCTGTCCCCTATGTTTTGTAAGGGTACCTCTCACATCTTTGTGGTGTGGCAAGGACACTACATAGTGAAGTGTAAGTGTCAGCCCCTCCCATTCTTCCCTGCCCAGGAAGACCCATCAGAACGCAGATGAATGCAGATAAGTGCTTAGAATGCAGATGAGCCTCACCTTCCTGTGTTTGTGGCTGTCTATAGGGAATGCACAAAATGTAGCTGTCACTCACTCCAGACGTGTATTGGAGACAGGCTGTCAGGCACATTGAGCTGTAAGTGCAGAGAAATGTCCAATTTCTAAAAGTGGAATTTCTAAAACATTAATGTTAAATTCAACTTCACCAGTAAGGAGAATGTATCATTACCATTCCAAAGATATGAAACATGAAAAAGCTACTCCTCTCTGATCAGGAATTACAACTTAAAAGTGTTTTAAGGAATTCCCAATGCTGGCCTATGAGAGGAGTAGGCCTCACAGTAGTGAAAAACAAAATAGGCTGTTTGTCACTACCAGGACATGCAAAGCAAAAAAGTACATGTCCTACCTTTTACTTAAATAGCACTCTGCCCTTAGCGTTACTTAGAGCCTACCTTAAGGGTGTCTTATATGTAATAAAAGGAGAGTGTGAGGCTTGGCAAATAGTTTTAAATGTCATGTCGAAGTGGCAGTAAACTGCACACACAGGCACTGTAGTGGCTGGCCTGACACAGGTTTGAAAGGCTACCTATGTGGTGGCACAATTAGTGCTGCAGGCCCACTAGTAGCATTTGAAGTACAGGCCCTGGGTTTATGGCATAAGACTTTACAAGGGGCTTACCAGTACATCAAATATGCCAATCAGGTACACACCATTTAAAAAATTTTTTTTTTTAGAATTCGCTTTATTCGACATGTGCTCAGTACATGTGGACCGTTCCATATTCGTAGTTTTCAACATAAGTATAGACATATAAGTATTCCACTTTTACAATGTTCACTAATCTCCAGTAAAGGAACAAGGCAACTGTCCATACAAAGTGTATCACTTTACATTGCTGATTAATCAAGCGAAACTCCATATAAATACAATTGCAATTTCTCCAGGGTATGTGTTCAATGACCCCTGTATGCCTCCCTCAGACACCAAACCTTTTCCCACTTCTGCGGGCAGCCCCGACTCTGGTACACCACTTGCTCTGCTTTACTGTACCAATCTAGATTGTTTTTCCAATCCATTACCCTCAGCGGGCAGTCCGCACCCCAGGCCCTGGCTATGTTCCTTTTCGCCATGATGGCCGCTACTATCAGCCATATCTTTTAATATTTGGGCCATACCTCCTCTCCCCCCCCACTCACACAGAAGGGGGCCCCTGAGACTGATATAAGGCAGAGAGAACAGGGGAGAAAGTCAAAACACAATCAAAAGAAACAACTCTGCCTATATATTCTTTTATAGAGTGCTACAAGTCACTAATATGGAAGAGCACTCCTAACACGCTGGCCTTCCCATTTAGGATACAAGAAGCTTATACATTAAGAATGTCATATTTATTTATACTATTTAGTCACATACACAGTCTTTCAACCAAACAGACAACCACATACCCAGACATACTCAAACATTCTATCAAGTCGAAATTCATTAACTAACTGAACATAATCAAATAATAACAGGATCCTTCCCATCAATAGAGAGGACATAGGATTTAAATGATACAGAACAATACAAATCAGATAGTCAAATTTTCAATCAACAATGCAGTCCGTAATCCAGTTTCTTCTCAAGGGGAAAGATGGAAACAAGGGAGACACGAGGACACCAGCGCCGACGCGTGTTTCGGTGTCAGAACCAACAGTGGGTCACACCTTCTTCAGGGCGAAATGATCGTGTGCGAAACACAAGATAAGAAGCGCCTAGAGGAACAACAAAAATTGTATAAACATAAAAGTACAATATGCTGTAATTAATCAGGGTAACCATTACAAAATAATGGGGTAACCCAATAATCACGTTAAACAATCAGAGAGAGAGGGTTTTTAAAGGGGATACTCTTGTCCCCTAAGGTTAACTGAAAAAACAATTGGAAGGAGTATGCCCCGAGGAGCCAAAGGCTACTACGGGAAGCACCGAAGATGAAATATGCCAAAGAAAATTTCTTTGGTTTCAAGAAGACCCCTCACTCACCAACCTAGTTGGTGACATGCTTCATCATTGGGGTGCCACCCGAGCAGCCGAATGCCACTCGGGTGTGCTGCAACACCTGATTACAGTGGAGCAGGTTTGTTTTAGTGAATCAGTGAAGTGGTGATCGTAAAATTATCTTTATTGTACTCCGTTACTTTTATTATGGAGCAATAAGACAAGGTTAAAAATGAATCCACAAGAATATTACCGTGATGGACCTAATTATCCACAGGTGAAAACTGTGGGTGGTGACAAAGTGAAAAGTGAAAAGTGGGTCTACATGTTTCAACCTATAGTGTATATTACTAGGTTTTCATCAGGACCTAGGACCCGGGCGGTATACACACGCTAAGGTGTACCCAACCCTCGGTCGCAATTAAAATACCATACTGTGTACTTACAGGATGGAAACCCTTTCAGTCTTCATGAAAGGAAACAAAATTCTGGAAAGATAAAGAATAAAAGAGCACATAGATAACACGCAACAAGTTAATCATGTATCCATGAGTCAACATATCCGTGCACATCGCACACAGGTGGCTCCCGTAATAAAAATGTGTGTGGCTGGTATCAGTGCTCATCTAGCACCCAAAGTATGTGAGATCGCACTCATGATAGAAACATACAGTACATTGCGACAAGTGTCTAAGTGCACCCAACCAATGCACGGTGCCATACTTCACTTGTCAATGGTGTGCCAGGTGTCTGGGTACGATTAACCTGGTGAATTCAAGATTAGGAACAAAGTTCCTCTAAGTTAAGCGTAGTACATACACTCCAATTAAAATAATGAATGGGCAAAGAGATATCAAGGCAGAGGCTTACACAATGACGATATTACGTCTGGCCTCATGGTTACCGTGGGGATGGATGCTGACTTTAGTCAAACCCTGCGGAAAAGCACAAATCATTAGCGATAATATAACTATTTCATTTGGGCAGTTTAAGAGCGGAGCCCACCCACGTACTCACCTCATCAAGTCATGCCATCCGCTACTCAAACCTGCGATGCGGCCCCATCAGGAAACCCGAGGATAGTGAGCCAGGCGTCCTCGCGGTCTATAACAAACCCTGAAGCTTCCGGGTGTGTCACGTGTTAGGGTTAGAGGCGTGCTGCGTGATGATGTCAAGTGCAAGCACTGGCTCTGGGAAAGCCAAATGGGCGTGCCAACGAAACGGTGACCATCTGTGTCTGGAGACGGGGATTACAGTCTCTATGGAAACCAGGGAAAATTCGACGCAGCAAAATGCCGTAAAAGCGGCATGTGTGCACGGCTAAAGAAAACGGCATGTATTCGTGCCGTAGATGTACAAAGAGTCATCACAAAGTTGCAATACAAGGAAAGGCATATGTTCACAAATGTGAAAAATGGCATGTAATCACGCCATAGATGCACAGAGAGTACTAACAATGTTACCATACAGTTAAAAAAGGGGAAAGGGACAACTTGATAAGGGTACAATGACATGCCAGTGTGATACCCATGCGGGAGAAAGATTGCACAGACTACTTTCAAATGCCACAGAGGTACATAGTGTTTGGGTATCTGGGGCAGACCCCTAGAAAATGAATAGAGGCAATGAGTAAAGGTAAATGAAACAAAGCTTGAAAAGGATGAGGAAACCGTAGTGTGACAGTGTCAAGATATGTCAGTCTATCTATCTGGATAGAACAATGTTCCACGGAATCCCATCATTCAACCCGTTCTTATGGGTTGACAGTCTGTAGACCAATCTCTGTTCCCTTTCGAACAGATATCTGTTAGTCTGATCACCGGGTCTCACAGATTCAATGATTGTCCATCTCAGGTCGTTAGTAGTGTGGTTACTTTGGAGAAAGTGTTCGGTCAATCTGGTTGTCACTTTCTTACACCTAATGGTGCTACGATGCTCACAAATTCGCTGTTTAACTTTTCTCCCAGTCATGCCAACATATCGTAGCCCGCAGGGGCAGGTGATTAGGTAGACCACATTAGTGCTGTTACAATTCGTGTGTGCCCTCTGAGTCCAGACCTTGCCTGGTTCCAAAGTTAGAGCCTTGGTAGCCTTGGTCAGATGACACACACTACAATTGCCACATGGGAAGTGGCCTGTGATGTTCGGCATTCCCCATGCGTTAAGGACAGTGGGTTGGCGTACCTGCTCTTTTGCCCTGGAGCGAGTGGAAACCAGAGTGTCCTTAAGGCTTCTTGCCTTCTTGAATGAGAACATAGGTTTAGCCCAATTAAGGTTCCCTGTGTTAATAATGTTCCAGTGTTTATTGATAGCACGTGTTACCTGGTTAGAAATTGTACTATATGTAGTAACACAGGTGAGGGGGATGTTGGAGTTGGTGTTTGCCTTGTTTTCCAGAAGGGTATCCCTGTGTTGATTGCGTGCGCGTTTCTGACATGTGTTGATCAATTTTTCAGGGTAACCTCTCTCGGTGAGTTTGTTAGAGAAGTCAGCTGCTTGGTTCCGATAATCCGACAGTTTGCTACAGTTCCTTCTTAGTCTGAGGTACTGCCCATGCGGAAGATTCTCCCTCAAAGGTCTGGGGTGAAAGCTTTCGAACCTAAGCAGATTGTTTTTGGCCGTTGGTTTGTGATGAGTCCTAGTCTCTAGTTTCCAATTTTCTTTGGTAATGACAATGTCAAGAAATATCATACTTTCATTGTGGAATGAATGGGTAAACTTAAGGTTCCTATCGCAGGTGTTGATCCATGCGATGAATTCCAGAAGGCTCTCACTCGGTCCTTGCCAAATGGCAAGGACATCATCGATATATCTTTTCCAGAAGACCAGGTGTGGTGCAAAGGGATTGGCTGCATTCAATATGTATTTTTGTTCGAAATCAAAGACATACAGTCCGGCCACACTGGGAGCAAAGGTACTACCCATAGATGTCCCTCCTATTTGGAGTTATAGGTTTCCCTCATATTCAAAATAGTTCTTTTTCAGTGCCAGTGTGGCGCACTCGAGGATGAATTGTCTTGGGGTATTAAAAGGCCATTCACTGCGTTCTAAGGCTTTCCTAAGTACCTCCAAAGTGTCATCCTGGGGAATACTCGTGTAAAGACTCTCGATATCAAAAGATACCAAGATCGTGGATTCATTAACCGTCAATTCTTTGAGAAGGTTGAGTAAACTTTTAGTATCTTGTAAATAGGTGGTTGTCTTTTGTACAATCGTTTTGAAGAAAAAAATCACAAAAGCGAGAGAGGGGCTCTAACAAAGAGCCTATTCCAGACACGATGGGTCTGCCTGGAGGTGGGTCCCTGTTCTTATGCATCTTAGGCAGTGTATAGAAATATGGAATCTTCTCATCACACTTGGTCAAAAAATCTGCCTCATGTTTAGAAACAAAGCCATTGGACTCGGCACTTGCCACCAAGGTGTTTATCTCTAATTTAAGAGCCTGTGTGGGGTCAGCAATAAGTGGGGTGTAATTTACTGTGTCGGCTAGCAGCTGGCAGCATTCCGCATGGTAAGCGGACTTGTCCTGCACCACAACGCCTCCCCCTTTATCTGCTGGTTTGATTATGATTGTATCACAATTTCTCAGTTCTGCCAATGCTGAGTTTTCCTCTTTGGTCATATTGAAAAAAGTTTTTTTTGTCTCCATACGTTCCACGTCATTGAACACAGCTTGTTCAAATGACAGAATCTCAATGGGAGTAGTGTGAATTGGAGGTACGAAGGTAGATTTTAAACGGAAACCTGTGTCATGAGTCTCTTGTGTAGAGGTGGAATCAGTCTGGCCCTCAAAAAAGCTTTAAGTTTCAGTTTTCTGAAGAAACCAGATAATTCGCAGTGAAGACCAAATTTGTCAACATTGGCAGTGGGGACAAATCCCAATCCCTTATTCAAAACCCTCTCTTCAACAATAGAGAGTGGTCTCGATGAAAGGTTGGTGACTAAGCCCTGAAGTTGCTTGGCCCTGCCTGTGGTTCCCGAGTCCTGCTCCTCATGTGATTGCCCACTGGGTCTTCTTCCTCCCAATGTACTTGACTTTGTCCCTTTCAGCGACCCCTTCCTCTTCTGCCCCTGCCTAAAAAAGGCGGCCTAAAAGAATTCTGTTGGAATAGGGATTGCGGGAATGGAGGTTGCCAGCCAAACATAGGGTAGGGTTGGTGGGGATTGTAGGGGCCTTGATAACCCATTGCGGGTGGGCCGTTGTAATTAGGCCAAGGAATAGGTGGTCTATACTGTCTTCTTTGTCCACTTGACCTCCCACTGCCAGTGCTGGAACCGCTACTGGCAGTGGAGTCGTTGCTGGATACATCAGAGACCCTGTCGCTATGGGAAGGTGCGATATATTCAGGATCAGAGATGGGGTAGACTTTTGTATAGGAGAACTTTTTGAGATCCTTGTGAAATTTCTGTGCTTTCTGTTGAGTTAAGTTCTCCTTATACTCATTGATCTCTTTATTTAGTTCATATAATTTCCTTTTGTAACCAGTGATAGTCGTTTTAATCTGGTTTTCAGTAAGTGATATTTCTATCATCATTGCCTCTGATAGTCTAAGTGCTGTAAATATGATCAGAACGATCCAGTCGCGTGTGCACCGCCATGCGATCTGTGCCCAGTCTTTCCGGAACGCTGGATCTTCAAGAAAAATGCATGGCGCATTCGTGACCAACAGGCCCTTAGGTGCAGTGTTGTTACGCAGATACGCAGTGAGTATTGTTCCATGTAATATGGTTCTTACCCTGTTCTTTTTCATTTCTGTAAGTTTGTCCCAGTCCGTGATTTGTGAGACCGTTTGTGCTATGCTTGCGTCTGCAAAGAGTGAGGGATCGCCAAGTAAGGCCTCAACCTCCTCATTGGAAAAAGATAGGCCTTGGTTCTCACCCATGATAACAATCAAATGGGAAGAATAAAGGAAGAAAGGAAGAGAAACTCTCACAGCTGTGCGCTGCCTGAACTACGTTAAACAATCAGAGAGAGAGGGTTTTTAAAGGGGATACTCCTAGTCCCCTATGGTTAACTGAAAAAACAATTGGAAGGAGTATGCCCCGAGGAGCCAAAGGCTACTACGGGAAGCACCGAAGATGAAATATGCCAAAGAAAATTTCTTTGGTTTCAAGAAGACCCCTCATACACCAACCTAGTTGGTGACATGCTTCATCATTGGGGTCCCACCCGAGCAGCCGAATGCCACTCGGGTGTGCTGCAACACCTGATTACAGTGGAGCGGGTTTGTTTTAGTGAATCAGTGAAGTGGTGATCGTAAAATTATCTTTATTGTACTCCGTTACTTTTATTATGGAGCAATAAGACAAGGTTAAAAATGAATCCACAAGAATATTACCGTGATGGACCTAATTATCCACAGGTGAAAACTGTGGGTGGTGATAAAGTGAAAAGTGAAAAGTGGGTCTACATGTTTCAACCTATAGTGTATATTACTAGGTTTTCATCAGGACCTAGGACCCGGGCGGTATACACACGCTAAGGTGTACCCAACCCTCGGTCGCACTTAAAATACCATACTGTGTACTTACAGGATGGAAACCCTTTCAGTCTTTATGAAAGGAAACAAAATTCTGGAAAGATAAAGAATAAAAGAGCACATAGATAACACGCAACAAGTTAATCATGTATCCATGAGTCAACATATCCGTGCACATCGCACACAGGTGGCTCCCGTAATAAAAACATGTGTGGCTGGTATCAGTGCTCATCTAGCACCCAAAGTATGTGAGATCGCACTCATGATAGAAACATACAGTACATTGCGACAAGTGTCTAAGTGCACCCAACCAATGCGCGGTGCCATACTTCACTTGTCAATGGTGTGCCAGGTGTCTGGGTACGATTAACCTGGTGGATTCAAGATTAGGAACAAAGTTCCTCTAAGTTAAGCGTAGTACATACACTCCAATTAAAATAATGAATGGGGAAAGAGATATCAAGGCAGAGGCTTACACAATGACGATATTACGTCTGGCCTCATGGTTACCGTGGGGATGGATGCTGACTTTAGTCAAACCCTGCAGAAAAGCACAAATCATTAGCGATAATATAACTATTTCATTTGGGCAGTTTAAGAGCGGAGCCCACCCATGTACTCACTTCATCAAGTCATGCCATCCGCTACTCAAACCTGCGATGCGGCCCCATCAGGAAACCCGAGGATAGTGAGCCAGGCGTCCTCGCGGTCTATAACAAACCCTGAAGCTTCCGGGTGTGTCACGTGTTAGGGTTAGAGGCGTGCTGCGTGATGATGTCAAGTGCAAGCACTGGCTCTGGGAAGTCAAATGGGCGTGCCAACGAAACGGAGACCGTCTGTGTCTGGAGACGGGGATTACAGTCTCTATGGAAACCAGGGAAAATTCGACGCAGCAAAATGCCGTAAAAAGCGGCATGTGTGCCGGAGAAAAGTGTCGCCGTCGCATCAGACGCCGTCGCATCCCCGGGGCAGAGCATCGACCTCGCATGAGACGCCGACGCATCGCAACATGAGGCGCGCCCGCATCCCAGGAGAAGATCGTCGACCTCGCATCAGACGCTGTCGCATCGCCAGGGAAGCGTGTCGCAGGGCCTGTCGCGGCTCCAAAGACTCATCGAAATCGTCGCACGGCCGTCGGGCGTGCACACATCACCTCTTCGTTGTCGCAACCTCAAGAAGACGCCACTTTGTTTCTTTTGCACCCGATCTTCAACGCATCACCGTCCTTGCGTGTAAGGGACTACCACATCACCTTCCCTGCAACACTTTTCGTTGCCCTGCGTTACGCATCTTAAGGTACATTGAACTCAAAGTGTCGCATTTTCATTTTAAGAGACTGAAGCTAATTCTACCATCCTTAAAGTACAGTATTGTGGATTATTTATGTCATTTATGGTCTTGTGGTAAATCTATATAAAAGATACTTATTTTTATAATACAACCTGTGTGGTGTCCATTTGTAGTGTTGTCACTGGATTACTGTATGTGTTCACAAATGCTTTACACACTGCCTCTGAACTAAGCCTCTCTGCTCGTGCCAAGCTACCAAGAGGGTGAGCAGGGGTTATTTCAGGAGTGTACCCCCTTACTCTGACTAGAAGCAAGGGTCCCTATTTGGACAAAGGTACCTACCTCTGCCAACTAGAGACCCCCAGTTCTAACATTGGTGGTCAGCGGTGAGGATTCTGGACTTGCATTTGTGACTCATGTACAGTGATTGGTGAACACTACCTAGTGAGTGCAGACCATAACACAACCACATACTTTTGGTAGATATTCTTTTCTGGGACTTTCTATTTTTGCTAAAAACTGCCAAGTTTAATCACCATGGATACAGCAGCATCCATAGCATCTGTTGATAATGATTGGGAAGAGGAGAAACTAGAATGCTACAACTTGAAACAGCTCAAGCATTTCTGCAGAAGATTCAAAGTTTCAATGACCGGTCTCTCCAAGAAGGATGAGATCCAAAAGGCGCTGAGGGCCTGGGTCGAAGCAAGGAATACCCCTGAAAATGAGGAGGGGGCTGAGAATATAATTGAGCAGCTGGATGGGCCAGTAGGTCCAGGGGAGAGGAGAGCATCTTCCCCATAGGTAGCAGTGTTTCTGCCCAAGGTCTGTCCCCAGAAGAGCTGGAGGACAGAGAAAAGAGTAGGATGCATGAAATGGAGCTGACCAAGCTCAAGTTCAAGGGGCAGTTGGAATTTGAATTGCAATCTAGAAAGTTGGCCTTAGAGGAGAAATGAATGGATCAGGAGCATGAAAAAGTTTGAGGGAGATGGAGTTTAGAGCCAAGAAATTAGAGATTACTCCCTCTGGTGGCAGCACACCGTCAGTGCCTGGTGAGGCCAGGGTGTATATTCCTAAAGATGTGGTTAAGGAGTTTTGTAAAAATGATGATATTGGGCAATGGTTCAAGGCCTATGAGGTAGCCATGACTTCCCACCGGGTCCCTGAGAAGGATTGAGGAGCGGGGTTGTGGGGTCGGTTCCTTAGTGAGGGACGGGATACCTTGTTGGACTTGCCCTCTGAAGTCTATAATTCCTACAGCCACATGAAAAATGCATTGATGACCAGGTATGGGTTGACTCCTGAACTCTATAGGCAGAGGTTCAGGAACTGTAAGAAGATTGAAAACAGTACCTGGATTGAATATGTGACCTTTTTGCAGAGCCTTGGATGGTTGGGTAAAGGGTAGCAAAGCAAATGATTTTCAGGCGCTCTTTGATTTGATTGCATGGGAGCACTTGTCCAGTAATTGTTTTCCTGAGCTACGCCAGCACCTGATTGACAGTAGGCTGACTAACCCTAGGCAGCTTGCTGAGGAGGCGGACCGCTGGGTGAGCACCCGGGTCCACAAGGGTCACGTGGGAGACTCTGCCAAGGGTGGGCAGGGTCCCCAGCAGAGGAGTGGGGGGACAAGGGTAAACAGAGGGAGTTCCAGAGAGGGCCCCAAAGTAAACCCCAAGGGAACCAAGGGAAAGGTTCCCAGCCTCCCCTGAGAAAAAGCACGGGGCCCCGACAGGTCCACCTGTCCATAGGGGACCCCTGGTGTGCTACAGATGTGGCGCCCTAGGCCACAGGGCCAATGAACCCCAGTGCCCCTTGTTCGGAAAGCCAGCACCCCCTGGTGCAGTCCCCCGGCAGTTGGCTAGTGTAGCCCTGGGGGAGGAGGTGGGTACCCAAGATGGGTGGGATCCTGTAATATTGTCCCTTGTCTCTTTAGGAGACTCTGAGATGGTCCCTAGGACCCAACTGCCTGAGAACACTAAGAAATACAGGCAGTGGGTGACCATCAATGGCCAAAGGGTGGAGGCTCTGAGAGACACAGGAGCCAGTGTGACAGCTGTCAAGTGTCACCTGGTGTCTAAAGAGCAGGTGGTCCCTGATGCATTCTATCCAGTTGTTGCCGCTGACAACACAGAGAGCCACTGCAAGGTGGCTCAGGTTCCCTTTGAGTGGGGGGTCGCTGGTACTCTTCAAGTAGCTGTGAGGCCAGCCATGCCTGTTGACTGTTTGTTAGGGAACGATTTGGAGAGCTCCCCTTGGGCTAAGGTGGAGCGGAGTGCTCATTTGGAGATGTTGGGCTTGCCTGATTGGGCGTGTGTGACCACCCGGTCCATGGCAGCCAGAGGTGTTCAAGAGGACCTGGAGCCTGAGAGGAGGCCCAGGTGCCTGCCGGAGAGAGAAGAGGCAGGGGCGTGGGAAACCGGCCCCCGAAGTTCCCACGGTCCAGGAGGAGGCAGACCCTGAGGGGGATGCCCTGGAGCCTACAGGGGAACAGGTAGCTGAACTGGGGGCCCTGCCTGAGCTGACCCATTGGCAGCAAGATGGAGGACCCTCCAGGGAGGAGTTCTGCGAGGAGCAGAACAAGTGCCCTTCTCTCGTGGGTCTGAGGCAACAGGCCACAGACCAGGCAGCAGGTGATCAGTCTGGATCACATTGGATCTACTGGGAGAATGGTCTCCTGTATAGCGAGCCTAAGGTTGCTGAGCCTGGGTCAGCCCGTGTGCTGGTGGTACCCCAGCGCTTCAGAGCCTTCCTACTGGGGTTGGCTCATGATGTGCCTTTAGCAGGACATCTGGGGCAGGACAAGACCTTTGAAAGGCTTGTCACCCATTTCTTTTGGCCCCAGATGCGCAGGAGTGCCGCCACTCACTGCAGGACTTGTCAGACTTGCCAGGCAAGTGGAAAGTGTGGGAGGAAGCACAAGGCTCCTCTCCAGCCATTCCCTGTGGTCAGCACCCCCTTTGAACGGGTGGGTATTGACATTGTGGGGCCACTGGACCCCAAGACAGCCATGGGCAACAGGTTCATCCTGGTCTTGGTGGACCATGCCACCCGATACCCTGAAGCCATCCCTCTGAGGACAGTGACGGCCCCCGTGGTGGGACGGGCACTGATGGGAATTTTCTCACGTGTGGGGTTCCCTCAAGAGGTGGTGTCTGACAGAGGTACTAACTTCATATCCAAGTATATGAAGTCCCTGTGGCAGGAGTGCGGTGTAACGTACACGTTCACCACTCCTTACCACTCCCAAGGAAATGGGTTGGTTGAGAGATTCAACCGGACCCTGAAGGGCATGATTATGGGTCTGGAAGAACCCATGAGGCGTAAGTGGGACGTCCTCTTGCCATGCCTTCTTTTGCATACCGTGAGGTGCCACAGAAGTCTCTAGGGTTCAGCCCCTTTGAGCTTCTGTATGGTCACCAAGTGAGAGGACCTCTGAGTTTGGTCAAGGAAGGCTGGGAGCAATCTCCCAGGAAACCTCCCCAGGATGTATATAGCTACATGCTGGCCTTCAGGAACCAAACTAGGCGTTTCAGGCAACTTGCTGAGGCAAATCTGGAAGCCAGCCAGGAGGAAATGAAGCGGTGGTACGACCAGAATGCCACTCTGGTTGAGCTTCAACCTGGACAGAAAGTTTGGGTCATGGCCCCAGTGGAGCCCTGTGCGCTCCAGGATAAGTGGACCGGACCCTTTGAGGTGGTGGAGCGCAAGAGTCCTGTTACCTACTTGGTGGACATGCGGTCTCCCAGGAACCCCTTGCGGGTCCTGCACGTCAACCTCCTGAAGCCCCACTTGGAGAGGTCCCAAGTGGGCATGCTCTTAGCTACAGATGCTGGGATGGAGGAGGAGACTGAGCCTCTTCCTGACCTCCTGTCAGCCCAAGAGCAAGATGGATCAGTGGAGGGTGTGAACCTCTCTACCTCCCTGACACCTGAGCAGCAAGGTGACTGTCGCCAACTGTTGGGGCAGTTTCCTGACCTGTTCTCCCTGGTTCCTAGTGTCACTGACTGGTGCGTCCATGATGTGGACACTGGGGACAGTCTTCCTGTCAAGCACAAGGCTTACAGGGTGACTGACAGGGTGAGAGCTTGCATCAAGGAGGAGGTCTCCAAGATGTTTGCATTGGGGGTAATTGAGTCCTCTCACAGCCCTTGGGCCAGCCCAGTGGTCTTGGTCCCAAAGGCTGCCGCGCCTGGTGCCACACCCGAACTCCGGTTCTGTGTGGACTACCGAGGACTCAATTCCGTCACCAGGACTGACGCACACCCCATCCCCAGAGCTGATGAGCTCATAGATCGGTTAGGGGCTGCCCGGTACCTCAGTACGTTTGACTTAACGTCTGGGTACTGGCAGATCGCCTTGACTGATGGGGCAAAGGAGAGGTCAGCATTCTCCACACCAGATGGGCACTACCAAATCCGGGTGATGCCCTTTGGGATGAAGAATGCCCCTGCCACCTTTCAGAGGTTGGTCAACCAGGTGTTGGTCGGACTGGAAGAGTTCAGTGCCGCCTACCTGGATGACATCGCAGTGTTCAGCGCCAGTTGGGAAGAACATCTGCACCACCTCTGGGAAGTGTTGATGGTGCTGCGGAGGGCAGGCCTCACGATCCAAGGCGAGTAAGTGCCAGATCGGGCAGGGTTCTGTGGTGTACTTGGGACACCAGGTTGGGAGCGGCCAGGTGGCGCCCCTACAGCCCAAGATAGATACCATTCTGGCTTGGGAGCCCCCCAAGACCCAGACAGCGGTGAGAGCCCTCCTAGGACTCACCGGGTATTACAGGAGATTTGTCAAGGGGTATGGCAGCATGGTTGCACCCTTGACAGAGCTGACTTCCAGGAAGCAGCCCAAGAGAGTGATTTGGACTGACACCTGTCAAAAAGCTTTTGACACCTTGAAGACAGCCATGTGCACGGCGCCCGTGCTCCTGGCCCCCAACTTCTCCAAAGAGTTTATCGTTCAGACAGACGCTTCAGAGCATGGTGTGGGGCTGTTTTCTCACAGATGAATGAGGAGGGCCTAGACCAACCTGTAGCCTTCCTTAGCAGGAGGTTACTTCCACGGGAACAGAGGTGGAGTGCTATTGAGCATGAGGCATTTGCTGTGGTCTGGGCACTGAAGAAGCTGAGACCATACCTGTTTGGGGCTCACTTCCGGGTTCAGACAGACCACAGGCCCCTCAGATGGTTGATGCAGATGAGGGTGAGAATCCAAAGCTGTTGAGGTGGTCCATTTCCCTACAGGGGATGGACTTCACGGTGGAACACCGCCCTGGTACAGAACACGCCAATGCTGATGGTCTGTCCAGATTTTTCCGCCTTAGTGAAGAGAACTCCCATGAGGTAGGGTAGTTCTCCCCACATTTCAGCTGGAGGGGACACGTGTTAGACCTGGCATCCTTGGCGTGGGTCTCCCTTCCATTTTTTGATGATGCCTCCAATGTTATTGATCTGTTTTTGCTGGTTTAGATGCTTTGGGCACTGTGCCACTGCTATTCAGTGCCACAGTGCAAGTGCTCCCTATTGTAAATTGATGTATGTATTAGTGACTCCATGATTGGATGATTGGTTTACTTGTCAGTCCCTAGTACAGTGCACTGAGTGTGCCCAGGGCTTGTAAATCCAATGCCGCTGGTGGGCTTGCAGCACTGGTTGTGCCACCCACAGAAGCAGCTTGTAAAATGTGTCTCAGGCCTGCCATTGCAGAGCCTGCGTGCAGCCTAGGCTGCCATGTCGACTTGGTGAGTACACCCACTTACCAGTCCCTAAACCTTCCCTTTACTGCATGTTGGTCACCCCTAAAGTAGGCCCTAGGGCAGGGTGCATTGTAAGTACAAGGTGGGACATGCCCTGGTGTGTGTGGCATGTCCTAATAGTGAATTACAGCCATTTTCGTTTTTCACTATTGCAAGGCTACCTGCTCCCCATAGGCCAGAATGGGCAGACTGACTATTACACGTTATAGTCAGAACTGACCCAGGAACATGGTAGAAAAACGAATTTAGTATGCCTGAACTCAAGATGATAAAATACATCTTTTAGTGAAGTTGGTTTTAACATTCTGTGTTTGAAAATACCACTTTTAGAAAGTGGGTATTTTCTTGCCTAACTATCCAAGCCTGCCTCTGCTAGGTTGTGTATTCCTTGTCTGGAGATTGAGTGACAGGGGCTGGGGGTGGCTACAGGAGACAGGGTGAGTCAGCACAGGGCTGAATAGAAAGATCTGCATCCAGAGTGGAGGGAGGAGTTGCACCTGGGTCTGAATAGGGCTGTGCCTGCCTTCCACAATACTGGCTCCACCTCCTGCCGGGCGGCTGAGCACTCTGCCCCACATTCTGAAAGGAAAGAAGGAGTCAGAAAAACAAAGTGCTCCAGGACTGACCAGAACTGGTTTTGGGCTAGGCAGAGGCCTCTCTGCCTCCAGAGAACAAAGAGAAAAGGTGTATAAAAAGGGGACCCAGACCCCTAGGAAATTAGATCACTTTTGGGAAACAAGAAGAAACCTTTGCTGAGGAGCGGAACCAAGAAGAAACTGAGGAGAAGACTATCCCTAAGCTAGAGGGATCTGCCTGCAGTGGTTGCCTGACTGCCAAAGAAAAGAGAAGGGAACTTTGTGTGTACTTTCATCAACTTGTGAAGGATCTCCAAGGGCTTGATTTTAGAGCTTGCCTCCTGCTGAAGTCTCAGGGACAACAGACTTCACCCACCAGCTCCCCCTGTGTTCCCTTGCTGGGAAATTGGACCTTCTGACACACTTGCGTGTCTCTGGGAGCTGGAAGCGCGGCTCAACACGAAGAAGCGTGTCGCCGCAGCCGCTGAGTATCGCATCGCCGGAGAAGAGTGTCGACGTCGCAGCAGACGCCGGCGCATCCCCGAATAAGCGCGCCGCATCCTTCGAAGCGCCTCGCAGCACCGGAGAAAAGTGTTGCCGTCGCATCAGACGCCGTCGCATCCCCGGGGCAGAGCATCGACCTCGCATCAGACGCCGACGCATCGCAACACGCAGGCGCGCCCGCATCCCAGGAGAAGATCGTCGACCTCGCATCAGACGCCGTCGCATCGCCAGGGAAGCGTGTCGCAGGGCCTGTCGCGGCTCCAAAGACTCATCGAAATCGTCGCACGGCCGTCGGGCGTGCACGCATCACCTCTTCGTTGTCGCAACCTCAAGAAGATGCCACTTTGTTTCTTTTGCACCAGATCTTCAACGCATCACCGTCCTTGCGTGTAAGGGACTACCACATCACCTTCCCTGCAACACTTTTCGTTGCCCTGCGTTACGCATCTTAAGGTACATTGAACTCAAAGTGTCGCATTTTCATTTTAAGAGACTCAAGCTAATTCTACCATCCTTAAAGTACAGTATTGTGGATTATTTATGTCATTTATGGTCTTGTGGTAAATCTATATAAAAGATACTTATTTTTATAATACAACCTGTGTGGTGTCCATTTGTAGTGTTGTCACTGGATTACTGTATGTGTTCACAAATGCTTTACACACTGCCTCTGAACTAAGCCTGTCTGCTCGTGCCAAGCTACCAAGAGGGTGAGCAGGGGTTATTTCAGGAGTGTACCCCCTTACTCTGACTAGAAGCAAGGGTCCCTATTTGGACAAAGGTACCTACCTCTGCCAACTAGAGACCCCCAGTTCTAACAATTACGAATACGCATATGTTGGTTTTCTATTGTTTGGTCTCATCGTATTTCTTTTTATAAAGATACTGCTATTTTTATGAAACCAGTGTGGTGTCCATTTGTGGTGTTATCACTGTGTTACTGGGAGTGTGGGTGCAAATACTTTACACATTGCCTTGGAGATAAGCCTGGCTGCTCATGCCAAGCTACCAGGGGGTGAGCAGGGGTTATCTAAGGGTGTGTCCCTCCTTACCCTGATTAGAAGAAAGGGTCCCTATTTGGACTAAGGTACATACCTCAGCCAACTAGAGACCCCCAGTTCTAACACTATCCTTCATTTATGATGGGAATAAATGGCGGTAGAGATTTTTGACTGCGGTACTATCTATGTAGGTAGTAGGGTGCGCCCCTTAAAAACACGTATTCAAGAGCATAGGAGGGCGCTCCTTAACAACGACAGCCGTTACCCCCTCACCAATCATTATAAGGAGAAACACCCGAACAATATCAGTTTTTGGTTCCATGGCATCGACCATGTGACAGCCGGAGATAGGGGTGGAAATCGAGAACTGAGGGTCAGACAGCTAGAGGCAAAATGGATTTGCCGTTTACGTGCCACGTATATGGGGCACAATACCGACAATGAACTTCACTATTTCCTTGATTAACTGTATTTATGAATTTTTGATCTATTGGGACAGATGGCGTCGGTCCAATTTGGTCTTACCCCTTTTAATGTACATTTCCTATTCAAAAATTCATCACCCCTCTTATCTAGGGTGTTTTTTAGGAACATGGCTTTACTTATTTATTTTCTCACTACCTTCCCCCTTTCTCATCTATGGTGATCTTTAGGTACATGACCTTATTTTTCACTACCTTCTCTTCCTTTCCTCAGTCCTGGTATTCATCCCTTGGCTATTTATAATGGCCAAGATCTCACACCTGTTTGTATCAACATGAGGAATTTAATTGAGCCCTCCAGTTATTGCTACACACCGCTGCATCTCTCATTTACTTTAAATCTAAGTCGTTATTGGTGGTTTATAGTGAATCCTGTGCCCTTTTAGCCCTTGGGCCAGGTTCACCCATTCATCTTTTACATCATTCCAAAATGGCCGATTTTTTTCTTCCCCTTGGTCCTATGAGGCTCTGGATGCACTCTTCACGGTGTTTAAACACCTAGCAAAATGGGGATTACTCATTCCAAGGATTATACTTGGGCACCCGTATTGTTAGCGGATAGGACCAAGTTCATGTTGTATAGTGATTTTTTAAATGGACTACTATTCGAATGAATTTCCTCACTTTTGATTCGGTTTTCTTTTACTTTATCAGTTGTTTAATTTCTGGTTGGATATTTCTGAATCTCTTATTTATAACATCATGATTACAATTATCGAGTTTTTGAATATGTTCAGATTATTTCCTCGTCGTAAATCATCCTTGATATACTTCACATTAACCATTACAAGATGGCCGCCATGCTTGTCCTACTTTGGAAATCACCTATCGACCGAGTGCACCACAGGTCACATGACCGCTGGGTTCAGCTCTCATCTCGCCTGCCCGGGTTCTTTAAATAACGCTCGTGACCAGTGCTCGGTTCGCTGCTGGTTACGATGCCACGCACGGAGGACCTTCCTGATCATTAGGTAAGTTAAGGCCTACCTTTTGGTTACGGCGCTCATATGACCGTGATAGATTTAGATTGGTTAGCAAGCTCTGCTACGCTCGTATGCGGTGATATAGGCTTATGACTTGTTAGTGCTTTTTTCCAATAAGAGTTTACTTACTTTGAAATTTTTACTTTTAGCACACATGCTGCATGCTGACCACGCAATTGCTAAATAAGGACAGCACTTATTCACTTTAGTCGCGTATACTACAAACAGAGGGACACTCTGTTGGGTATCTAGCATTTCTTAAGAGAGCCTAGCAATTAGGAATTCCTTACTACTCAGCAAGCGCGTTGCATCATTCATCACTCAATCGCAACATACCTGCCCTGTTAAGATCGCTGAGGCACGCATGTGCAAAAGGGCATTATATATCCACTCTGTTGGACTCTATATCACCCGTCTTATCCTTTGATTATGATACAGTAGATTTCAATAGTAGTAGTGTTAAATATTGTGATCTTTCTGTCATTATTTTGATACATGTTGTGCCACTGTGCATACTTGATTTTTGGATCTTGATATGTAAAGACTGCGAGGGTTATATTTCCTTTGGATGGTTTTCAGAACTTGACAATTTTTAGTTTGGGTTTTCACTATAATCATTTGTTCTTACAGTTTCTATGCTTATCCGCTGATATATTTTTGATGTGGATAAAGATACGACTATTATGTCCTATTACCGACAAAAAGCTCACACGTCCGTTTAATTTCGGAATTGTGAGGAGAGTCTACATCTATTTTTCATGCATGGGGTGTCGTTACTTTTAATTTTTCAGCACTATGGCGGCACTTATTCTTACAAGTCTCTCCATCCATCTTTTTCCTCAGAAATTGTTTACATTTACCTGTGAGGGAGGTCTACTCTTTTGCCGCATAGAAGTTACTACAGACAGTTTCATATGAAAGGTGAGTTGCGTGTTGCACATGACCCATATAGGGGTCCCTTCACTGACAATAGCTTGCCGTTTTAATGCCCAAATCTCATGCGGGTTTCCTTTTGAGGCCACTCTCGGTTTTTATCTTTTCATCTTTTTCTACTTATCTTCATCCCTTCTTCTTCTTTCTCAGTAAGGTCATTGATGATACTGGATTTTGAGGCCCATCTTATACCCAATGCGCTTAGAACCCTTGAGATACAAGAGTTGAGAGATATAATCTACATCTTCCAGTCGATATTGGGATTTTTTGATGTGGGTTGACATCCATATATGTTCAAATTACATTTTACACTCTCGGCATCAGTAATATGAACTTGACATCATATAATTGGTTAGATATGAAGTAGGGTCTGCATATGCACGCTTTTACGCTAGTACACTATAAATTTGTCTGTGTACTGTATTCAGTGTCTTTTAAATGTTTTCATATGTGGCGCATGTGTTTTTCTCCTAAATAAGGATGTAGGCCACAGTTGTAATTTGGGGATACCCAAGACTTATTGCAATATGGGTGATGTGCATTTTTGCTTATTCTTTTGTTGTTTATATTTTCCAAAGAGCATGGGTCATCTTAATATTTAAGTCTTGAGATATTGGCGTCAATATTGTTTATGTGGAGTCATGTTGTTGTTGCAATTTAATGTTGGTCATTTTGATTATGTTTTCTTGACTGTCGAAAGAGGTTGGGTCATTCAAAACATCATTTATGTTGTTATATATGTATATTTATTCTATCTATGTTGTGGTATGTCGTATTAATGTTGTATTTTGTCTATAATGTTATAGCCCTGATGAAGTTCCCCCTGGCAAAGAAATGGGAACGAAACGCGTTGGCTGTGCGCCAGTTTTTAAAAGTTTGATTGAATAAAAGAACACTTTTTGAATATACTATTGACGCAGATTGACTTTACTTTGAAACGAGTGCACCTTCCATCTTCTGTTTAAAATTGGCCCCTGCATCACACCTTTGGACGGCGGGTGTGGGAAGAGATCGCACCACCTTACGAATTACTAGTACTCATGGACTGAATGTGCTTGACCTTGGTCTGCCGTTTGTTTTTCCATTTACACATTCTTTTTATAAAGATACTGCTATTTTTATGAAACCAGTGTGGTGTCCATTTGTGGTGTTATCACTGTTTTACTGGGAGTGTGGTTGCAAATACTTTACACATTGCCTTGGAGATAAGCCTGGCTGCTCGTGCCAAGCTACCAGGGGGTGAGCAGGGGTTATCTAAGGGTGTGTCCCTCCTTATCCTGATTAGAAGAAAGGGTCCCTATTTGGACTAAGGTACATACCTCAGCCAACTAGAGACCCCCAGTTCTAACACTATCCTTCATTTATGATGGGAATAAATGGCGGTAGAGATTTTTGTGCAATAGTCAAAATATGAATCCTGCCATTACAAGCTAGTTGGAATGCAGAAAACACAACAGGCTGATTGCCATGTTTGTTGACTGCTTGTAGTCTATGCAACTTAATGTTCTTTCCAAATAGCTGGGTCGGTCAACGCGTTTCAAAACCCTTGAAATCTTCTCGGGTTCTCCTCAGGACCAGGACTAGGTCTCACACTACAGCAAAAATTGTGACATAAAACAGTGTATAAATTATATCTCCTAAATTAATCCATTTACCCTACTGAACCTATTTAGAGGCGGGTTCTACCCTTACCATTCTTGATCAATACTGGAACACCCATCGATGTCCAGAGTTAAGGCTCATTTTCTTACTGCTGATTATTCAGTATGTGTTGGAATCGGTTCTAAAAGAGGGGGGGGACAAATTATTTGTTCTGACAATTATCTAAATACAAGATTTAAGACGGTACACTCTAGAGCAGGAGCATCGCTGTCTGGTACTATGTTAGGGAGCTCGACCTGAAGTGCTATCTAATGGGAGGCCCACTCAGTGCTATGTCCCAGTACTTAGCTAGAGCCACACCCGCCCCGGGTATGTGGTATACCTGTTTACAGGGTGCACGAAAGTATGGCTCCAAAACCCCATCATAGCTGCACCGCAAGCCCACTGCTAGCAAGGCGGGTTCGCGCACCTTCCCTATGCCGTACAGGGGGAAGGTGCCAAGTTTCCTAAGGTTATGCAGAGAGAGTCAGCAAAGACTAGGAGGAAAAAGCAAAAAGTTTGGGGGTAATTTCCCCTTGGAAGGCCATGTCCAACTCACAGTCAAATGGAATTTCCCAGGAGGCTATTCTGCAGAACTCTGACAAATATATTATCTGGACCTTTGCCTACCAGACAGCTTTTTGCTGGTGCAGCTGCCCTTCTCTCCAGCCATCTTGGGCTGATGTCTCAGATGTGTGCATGTATGTGTGTTTATTCTTGTGTGTACCAGCATGCCTTCATGAATGTAAGCATATGTAGGTAAGTGTGTATCCATATCTCTTCATCCACCTGTCTCCCTAAATCCGGCTTTGCATCGCTGATCCTTGCATGATGTGTGTATCTGTATCCGTGTGTGTGTTTTGTGCACATCTATTTGTGTACTTCTCTCTTTGTTCAAGAATGTGCTTGTGTATGTGTCCGTTGTGGTAGACACGGGGTCCCTGCATCTCTTCACGTGAATGTGAAACTCTAACCCTGTGTGTATGATAGTAGCCCTGTCTGTACTCGTGTCTTGGTACTTGGGCAAGCATGTGAATTCCTGCATACACTGATATATCTGTATCTGAGTGTCAATGAATACATTTGTGAGGATGCACCAGAATCTCTGGTGTGAATGTAGTTATCTAAGTCTGTACTTGTTTATCTATTCCACTGTGTATACAAGTATCGGTATATGGGGATGCATGTACATACTTGTATTTATTTATCAGTAGGTCAGTATGTCTGTGTGCATGTATAAGTATCCTTGTAGTTGGGCATACCTGTATCTGTCTGCATGTGTGTCACACAATGACAATGAAAAATGTCTGCCATCCATCCAGAGGAGAGATCACTCACTCCTACTCTAACGCTTCTGTCCTGGATTAATACTCCAACAGTCATCAGTCATGTGAACACAGTTAAACTAATACAGGTTGCTTAATAATACACTTTGCCACATGGCTCTCTTATACTAAATATTGGCAGATCTTTTTCAGGCCTCATCTATATCAGTCCCTGGGGTCTTATGGCACTACCCACCATCTGGACAGGCATGGAATGACTTCTTGAAGTGATCTGCTGCTTGCTACTGGCTGATGCACACCTCTAGCATTGTCTACCCTAGCGAGTCGAAGCTCACCTCATATTATGACCACTCCTTAGCGTCATCTACTGACATTCACAGAAAGGATGACCGTAATGAAGTCTATCCTGGCAGACCAGACTCTCTCCCCTCCCACCCACATCTGCCTGGGGCCATAAGAGCTCAGAATGGATGACAATATGTGGTAACCTTCAAGGAAGAATGTAATATACAAGAACACCATGGGCCTGATTCACAAAGGTAAAATGAGACGAAAGTCTCACTTTACGACTTTCGATATTCACAAAGGGCATTGACTACTCATAAATGCCCTTTGTGAATACTGAAAGTCGTAAAGTTCAACTTCTGGTATTCAAAAAGGGTATTTACGAGTAGTAAATGCCCTATATGAATATCAAAAGTCGTAAAGTTAGACTTTCGTCTCAGTTTACCTATGTGAATCAGGCCCCATAAAGGGACCTACAAGGCCGATCAAGGTAGCCAGGATACTACTAACCATAAATTGCATGTCTATCTCTCACACCTCTTTATCCATAATATGCGAATACTGTTGCGTCCCATTACATTCCATAACACGATAACTACACTGTGGTGGGAAACCTTGGAAACACCTCAATTTCCACGCTCATTCCAATGTAACAGGCACGTGGCAATGGTCACGGAGTTGCACCAGTTGCTGATCCTATTGTGACCAGTTGCTTGATGCATTGCACGTTTGAAAGCGACTACGTTCGATGACTATGGAACTGTGAAAGCGTTTGGGTAGCGCTCTCTGCAAGCCACATACATCTGCAATGGTGAAGCTATAGAATGAAGGGGCTGTGAAAGGCATTGTGTAAAGAGGAGTATGTCTGGTGCATGGACATGGGCTTGTGTGGAACCCCCCCACCACTGTCTGTCTACTGGACACTGATAGGAGAAGCTTTGCACTGTGGTCCTAGAGGGCGCCACACTCCGGGAAACCTTAGGGCTGGCAGGGGATTGTGTTATCAGGTACAAGGCTACATGCTATGAGAGAGCCTGAGATGAGGCAGGAGCAGTGGGGCTGGTACATAATAAGCTTGTGGGTCATGTCCCACCAATTATGAACACATGGGCTGCAGAGATCTATAAAAAAAAATCTGCCTGGTATTTATAGATCTGTAAAAAGATAATCCCGTATTTAATCAAAGACATAACCTTCGTCACGTCAGCGAGTTGTGAAAGAACGGCCCCATAAATACATATACAGCCATGAAAAGGTCCAAGCAAGAAGGGGTGGGGTCAAATCCCCTCATGTACTGAAGCTCCATGGGCGTTTCGTGCAACAGCCCAATGTGACACGTCAGACATCTCTGGAAAACGTCTGACGCGCAGCAGTCTTATGTTTCGTTCCCTGCTTTCGGTTTCATAGGCTTGCTTCCTTGCAATGAAGATGAGATCCCATCAGTTTCAGGGACCTGTTACTGCCGAAGATCACCTTTAAGCTGGAACGGGATCAACACACCCCTTTGTGAATGGATGGCCCCAGTCAGTAATACTGGTGAGCCAGGGAAAATGGAGGTCTGGTGAGGGTTCATTTAGAGACCTGAGGAACTTGGGGGCATATCTACAAGGGCTTTATCTCCGCTTTTTTGGCTTCTAAAGCCAAAAAAGCGGAGATAAAATCATCGCCCTATTAACAAGAGGGTGCTAACATGCATTGGCACATGTTAGCACCCTTTACCCAACGTCCCCCTTTGCATCTCTAATGAGATGGAAAGTGGGCGTCACTGGGCAGTACAACCTTGTAAATATCGCTGATGTGCACATCGCGATATTTACAAGGCTGCTAACGCATTTTAGCAGACGTTAGTTTTGGGCGAAAACCGCTGTTTTCGCTGAAAACTAACGTCTGCTAAAATGCAGACTTAGGCATACCTATTATGGGGGTGGATTGTGCTGATACGACCACAGGGTCGTATCAGCAGAAGTTATCGCCGTTTTGCAGGGAACATCGCTGGAAAACCAGCGATGTTCCCTGCAAACGGCGATTTCCCCCGCTATCGCTGGTAATTATATCGCCCTGGGGAAAAGCGTTGTAGATAACGCGCTACCAGGGCGATATAATCAAGCGATAGACGGCGATAAGTAGAAAAGCGCTAAGGGCGCTTTGCGTTGACTTATCGCCGTCCTCGTAGATATGCCCCTTGGTTGGATCGTTTTTCCACCGAGCAAACTGTGAACTTGGCCAAATTGCAGTGACAAATAAGTAATCTCTGTTTACTAATTTGTAAACAAATGGGGGCACCTGGGGCGTTTCAATTCTGATTGTGCCTTATATAGGAAACCTAATACTTTCTTCATTTAATGCGCTAGACAGTAGTTGTGATACACACACATTTTGTATCAAATGTACACACCTTTTCACATTGTGACTCTGGTGATACTGTCAGAATGAGGGCGCATCGGGCCCACTGCCACCTGTCATTGTGTACTTCTGCTTTATAAAGAATGGTGCTGAAAGTCAACAAATGGAAATATCAGAGCTCTGTAGTGTGGTAAAAGTCAGAGAGTTGCAATCACTTAATGTCATCCACAAAATTGAGAAACCTGTGCAAGACAGAAATCAGATTGTATTTTTTTCTTTTTTTAAATAATTCCAAAAACTATAAAGACATCTAAGCAGCCATTTTGTGGTGATATACTTTCTCCACATAATCCTGCAGGCAGGCTTAATGTTATTTTGAAGTTTTAATGTTATTTTATTGAGCTCTTCAAGCAAAAGCTCAGTATAATTGTACTATAACATTTTATCAAGCAGGAATGTCAGCCAGACACAGCTACCACCAAACAGTGTTCAGCAATCACAGACAGGATTTGCCCTGCTTGGCTTTTGGCGGTATGGCGCTTTCATATGCTTTACGAGTAGTGATGCAAATAAATCAAGAGTAAATATTAGGCACTCTATAAAATATGCAATACACAGTTAAGTGAAAACATCACCCATTGTAACATGAGGTAAAACACTTTCAATGGCACATCATGAGCATTCTTGAGTTGTAGCAAGGGCGCCATGGAACTGAATGCAAGAAAGGGAAATGGGCCGCTCATGCCCTAGCTGGGTAGTTAAAAAATACCCATAGTTGGGGTACAGTGGGCGCCTCAGACCTCTTGGACCAGGTGCCTTTATACCTTCTGCATTAATGATAGTTGCAACCCTGCATTCTTGGCATGATTGAACAGTAGCTGGCATAATGGCATCAATCCTTGAAATATTGCTGGCATTTTTGTCGTAATTGTAGCCATATCCAACATAATGACTCTCATCTTTTTTTTTTTTTTTTTTTCATAAGATTTTTATTATGTTCTTATAAACCGTACAACAAACATTACAGGTTTGCAATAGCACTCGCTACAAATTTGCGAGTTACATCAATGCTATTTTTTGATTAGTACAACACATTCTACATTTCCTGTGATCTCCAATCAGAGCACAATACCTTACACAGTGGAAGATGGTATTACATTTGGATGAATCTGAAGGTAGTTCGTGAGGGGTATCCAATAGTGTCTGGGCCTAGATCTTGTTGGAAGTTCCTCTTCATATGTTTGCAGAGTGTCTCTGCAATACGCCATATCTCGGAGCCATTGTTTACCACTCGGACATTTTTTGCTATCCCAATGCATTGATACCCTCCTTTTCGCCAACAGCAGTGCAATTGTACAAAATTTACGCTTGACAGATCTTAAATTTCCCACGATACCCAGCAGACACATACGGATTGTACATTCTATTTTGGTTTCCAGCACATTGCCCAATATCTTGGTTATGGCTTCCCAGTATTTTCTAATTTGAGGACAGTGCCATGCTAAATGTATAAAGTCAGCATTATCTATTCCGCACCGTTGACAGTGTGCATCGGGTCGAAGTCCACATTTATGCAGTTTAAGTGGTGTATGATATGTTTGGTGCAGATATTTATAGTGAATTATGAGCAGGTTACCATTTGGGGTGAGCATGTCGGTCAGGGCGCAGCAGGTAGACCAGTCCTCGTCAGTGAGGGGTACCTCTAATAGAGCGTTCCATCTTTCTTGTGCTTTATGTGTATTACCCGCTATGTCTTCCTGTAGTAGTATATATAACTTTGTTACTAGGTGTAAATTATGGGAATTAGTGATAATCAATTGCAGTGCCTTTAGCGTTGGTGGTTCATTGGGAAATGTAGGGTATAGATTTTTAATTGCGCCTCTTAGCCTATGGTATGTAAATTTAAATAGGAGTGTTTGGTTGCTAATATAGCTAAGATCGTCAGTATCAATAAATGAGCCTTCATTATAAAGGTCCCCCATCACATCAATGCCGACTCGTTGCAGTATGTCCATACCAACTTGTTCCTGGGTTACCGATAAAGATGGATGGTGTTTCAGCGGCAATGCTGGGGCATACAATGGTAGTTTTTGTGCCAGCTTTCCCATTCGTTACCATGCTAAGTTTGTAGTGCGTATAGTATTTATTTCGTGCTTAGTCACATGTGTGCGCTGATGAGGTAGTATATGCGGAGTGGAATTGGGTATGCATCCCCATCCTCAACCGCCATATGTGGCAAGTATCGGACTGATAGGTACCAATAGTGCACATATTGCGCCTGAGCACATAAATAATAAAGTAGAAAGTCTGGTACTTTGAAGCCCCCTTTTGAGTAAGGTAATGTTAACGCACGGAGCTCGATTCGTGCTTGTTTACCTGCCCATATGAGTCTGGTGATGCTGGCTTTCAGTCTTTGGAATATATATTTTGGTGGGGTAATAGGGATATTACTGAAGAGATAGAGAAATTTGAGAAGGATGACCATTTTTACAATAGCCATTCCATCTGCTAGTGATAGTGGCAATTGTATCCATCTCTCTATTTTCTCTTCAAGTTTACTTATGGCTTTCCCATAGTTTGTGCGTAGGACTATTTCAGGATATCTATGATACCAAATCCCTAAGTAATTAACCGGGTCCAGTTGCCACTCAAGTGGAAATTCTGCTGGGTGTGGTTGAGTCACTTCTGTTAATGGGATGATCGTGGATTTGCTCCAGTTGATTTGGAGGCCCGAATGTCTACCGAATTTAATATATTCCCGTTGTAGAGGGGATAAATTATCTTTAGGTTCATGGACATAGAGCACCATATCATCCGCATAAAAGGAAATGTTTATGGGACATTGAAGGAATTGTAGTGCCGTGGCTTTATGGCATTGTCGTATTTTGCACGCTAGTGGTTCTAACGCGATTGCAAACAATAGGGGTGTTAGGGGGCACCCCTGTCTCGTGCCTCGTGTAATTTGTATCGTATCTGATACGTACTGGTTCACTTTTATTCGTGCTACAGGTGCTGTATATAGTATTTTGATCCACTGCAGGAGGCTCAGGGGCATACCCATTTTTTGAAATACTGTAGAGAGATATGTCCACTCGACAGAGTCAAACGCCTTGGCAGCGTCTAATAAAACCGCTGCCGCTTTGAGCTTCGGGTTTAACTGATGGGATAGTGCAAATAAAGTACGGATATTATGAGCTGTGGAGTGGTTGGGTATAAACCCTGATTGATCTGACAGGATAATGTTGGGCATTAGTGTTTGTAATCGTTTGGCAATAAGTTTAGCCAATATTTTAATATCTGTGTTAATTAATGATAGCGGATGGTATGATTCACAAGTTTCTGGGTCCTTGTCAGGTTTTAAAAGGGCTATGATCATCGCTTCTCTTAGTGTGGGGGGTAGGATTTGCTTACTATGGGCGTCACCATACATTTCTACAAGGTGGGGGCTAATAAATCAACATATTCTTTATAAAATTCACCTGTAAACCCATCAGGGCCAGGGGCTTTTCCATTGGGCAGTGTTCTAATTATGTCTGTGACTTCTTCGATTGTGATAGCTTGTGTCAAATACTCTCTTTGACCATCCGACAGCCAAGCTATAGCGATGTCTTCCAAATATGTTAATATTTCCTGTGAGTCGGCTGTATCACGTGATGCATATAGGTCACCATATGTGTGCATAAAAGCTTTCAGTATGCCCTCTGTGTCATATCGTGGGATGCCATGTGTATCTTTGACTTTGAGTACTGCATGTACAATGTGTCCATAACATATTTTGTGTGCTAGCACTCTCCCTGTTCTACCACCCTCACCATATGCTCTAGCTGTGTGCCTCCTCAATACATATTTAAGTTCGTTGTCTGCAAACTCCTGGTATTCAGACATTGTTTCTCTAATGGCGCCTAGTATAGTCGTGTTTTGAGTGCGTTCGTATTCCTGTTCTAGGGTTCTAAAGTTTATTTTCGCATTTGGTTAGCTGGTTACGTATGTCTTTCAGAATGCCAGCAGTTGTACTGAGACAGACGCCACATATGGTGGCTTTGAAGGCCTCCCACAATAGACTAGGGTCTTCAATTGAGGGTTGATTCAATTGAAAATACTCCTCAATAGCTTGTCTGATGGCGGTTGTGTATGGTGAATCTAGGAGTGCTTTGGCGTTAAATCGCCATAAGAATGGTGGTGGCACATAGTTGGGGAGCTCAATAGATAATAGGACTGGTTTATGATCCGACAATGTCTTCGGCAAGTGTTGTACATCACGCGTCCATGTGCTGGCTACTTCTGTTGTAAGCCAGTAGTCTATACGTGACCAGCTATTGGGTATTGTAGAATTGTGTGTGGCCTCCGCGTGCTGTGGATTGCGCAGCCTCCAAACATCCAACATTTTGAATTCATCCATACTATCCTTTACAACCTGCACTGCCCGCTTATGTGGTTCTTTTGTAGTTCCTGATCTATTCAATTCGTCGTTGAGTGAAAGGTTGAAATCACCTCCCCATAATATCTCCATCTCGGGTAGTTCTCTCAACTTCCGCCCTATGTCCTTAAAAAATACAGGGTCGTCTATGTTTGGTCCATAGACATTAACTAGGCCTACATGGTGTCCTCTAATATGGCCTGTAACAATAATATATCTACCCTGTTCATCCGTTATTGTGTGGTCTATAAGAAATTGTACACCTTTCTTCACGAGTATTATGACTCTTCTAGAATAAGTGGAGTATGACGATGCTATAGTAGTCTCGGCCCATTTGCCTCCCAGTATACATTTAGTTGCTTTCGCGAGATGTGATTCTTGCAACAGGGCTATGTCAATGTGGTGCCTGTCTAGATAGGCACAGACTTGACGTATTTTTTTAGGGTTGTTTAGGCCCTTAACATTCCAGGATAGGAATCTGATCTGTGATGATCTTACTCTATTCTCCTAAACATAGCATAATGTACCCAGCTAATTAGAGTATTCGTCTCCCACTTGTGCATTCTATGCGTGTTTAATATCAAATTCAGAGCTGCACGCATAAGACTATTTATGACATGGTTTGTAGTAGTGTACTGTTTTTGCAATTGCCTGTAAAACACAATAAACATTCCCTTAATCCCCCCTCCCACTTCAGCATCCCAATTATGCCAAAGACACACCCTTACAAACAACATTAACATTGTACAAACTGTTACGGGGAGCGCACTCGGGGGGGCCGCCAAGTGCTCGCTTGTACATCCGTGACAACAGATGTGGTCAGGTGTTACATGATTGGTTTGGCTTAAGTCATATGAAATAACAGTTACAAGAAGCACTTAGGCATAGTCTTAGTCATAGATACATTGCCTTTGATCATTTAAATATCATAATGCAACGTGCATTGTATAATAGTCTTGGCAGTACGCTATTAGAAGATCACATGGCTACTTGTTATTGAGTATCCAGTCTCGTAGCTAGTATACAGAAGTATGATACCCCACAATGGTCCATCACATTGCTAAAGTTTTACATCAGGTTTGTACACATGGCTACATAGTAAGTCTCAATGTCCGTGTACCTGATATCACACATTTGTGGAGTGCAGTTTCTAACATAGTAAAGGCAGGCTCAAGGTGTAGTCGCAGTTAGCTCTATATACTCATTAAGTGTATCTTTGGTTACAGAGTATACTATGTACATTACCACACACTCTGGCCTCCTCAGTCCGAATCTGGATCAGGGGTTACTCGGTCTGGTGTTTTTCTTCTGGTGGATGTCTTTTTGATAAAGTCCTGTACTGCCTTTGGCGTTGTTAATATTTTCGTGCGGCCTTCATGAGTTATACGCAGTCTTGCTGGGTATAACATTGCGTACTCAATGCCCATATCATGTAGTTTCTTTTTCACAGATGCAAAGTCTTTACGTGCTGCCTGAACTGCCATAGTGAAGTCAGGATAGAACGACACGATGTTGCCCTGATAGCGGATTTGCTGTTTCTCCCTTGCCAAGCGCAATATCGCATCTCGATCTCTGTAGTTGAGGACCCAGGAGATGATAGGTCTCGGTGGAGCTCCCGGAGGCGGTGTTGGTGCTAGTGATCTATGGGCACGCTCAATGATGAACATGGGGGAAAAAGTTTCGGCGCCAAATATATCGCGCAACATATCTTCCACGAAAGTTTCTAAGCGCCCCGTATTTGTGCTCTCTGGTATTCCCATGATTCTCACATTATTCCGGCAAGATCTCGCTTCTAAGTCTTCATTTTTGTTTTTAATAACTTCTAGGATCCTTTCTATCTCCGTGCACTTTCGAGTTGTGTACTGTATTCGTCCTCGACTGCCGAGATACGCTATTCTGCTGCGTCCAGTCTATCGCCTTGTTTATCGATTTTTGCAGCCATATTGTCAACCCTCAGGGTGAGCGTATCAATCTTGCAGTCTATAGCTTGTAGACTTTGTTGTATGGCTTGTAGGGCGGCTTCCATAGTAGAGTCTGTAGCGCGTTCTGCGTCTATTTCAGTGTCGGAGTGCCCCATTGTTACTCTAGGTGTTCGTCGGGCATCAAAGGAGAGTTTTGATTGTTGCTTGTCTGTCTTACCCATGACACTGGCTATATTGAGCAGTGGGAGCGGCAAGGAGTAGTGCCTGCGTGATTGTGTGTCAGTGCGTTTTATACTCCACCAATGTCGTGGTGTTGGTTGCAGTTATAATTACCAGACCATCCAGCACCAGGTACTGTAGTTGTAATATGCCTCTATATACAGTGCCCACACTTTATCGCGTTGTCGTTGGTCTACTGCTTTGCTTGCCTATAGTGACTCTGCTAAATCCCAGTTTACAGTCTGTGCCTCACAGTGGTGCCGTGTCTTTGTGGTAGTGGTCTACCTACTGCGTAGTATTGCGCAGTGGTAAGTCGCTTTTAACGGTGGTGCACGCCGATATTGCGTCGCTAAAGTTCCAGGCTATCGTATCTTGAACACAAATGCAGTAGTATCCAAATACAAGTAATAGTCTCACATCCGGTGATCTTGAGTAGGCGCAACATGGCGCGCAACACACATGCACGTGCGGGACACTATTATGAATATGGCATGTATCGTTATCGACCAGGGTGCACCGCAGTCCAGTGTGCAGCAAACTGGAGGTTTATTGTAGTCTTTGTTTGCACTCAGCGTCTGGTCGCAGTAACCATTGTGCGCCGGTATGTAGTGCAGAATTCTGCTCGCATCCATAAGCGTGGTGCGCACAATAATAGTAGCTTTTCACTATATAGTCAGCAAGGTCGTATTCTGCCAGATAACACATGCGCAGCACTTGCCTGTGTAGTAGAATCATCGCTGTTGGTGAGCTAAGGAAACGTACACCACCAGGGCAGTTTTGTCACCGTGAGCCCGCTTTCCGATTACAGGGCGTATCGGCGATTCCTCACCAGCCGCGGTTCTTCATCGGTCTTGCCTCCATGCTCCGCCGCCATTTTCCATTGCCGCCTCCTGACACAGTTCGGGAGCACAATGCGCACTCCAGTGGGACGATGGTTGCTATCGTAGACTGACACCACCATATAGCATAGCAAAGGATCGTACGTCGAGGACACAGTGAGTCCGATAAGTGTTTACTCATGGGTATGATAGTTTTTAGCCTGGTTTCACTTTCACTGGTTATACGCCGCACTTCGCCGCCATTTTGTTGTGGCCTGAGAGTCCGATGTACCACCCCTTCAGAGTCGTTTTCTCGGCAAATACTCGATATCCTACCCACACGATGCCAGTATATTGTAGTGTGGATATTCCAATGCAATATTTCGTGGTTTGCGCTCAACTGGATACGCCAAATACGCTGGTTTTCGCCGGATAATGTCCCGGAGCAGCACTATCGTGCAGCCATTCCGCAGCGTGCCCTCTAGCGCCCCCCCCCCCAATGACTCTCATCTTTGACAAGCCGGTGACATTCTCACCCTAATCCTAGCTAGTCCTGCCATGGTGGTGACCCTCATATAATGGTGCACATTCATTTTGAGGCCAACCTTGACACAATTGTGGCAAGTCCTGGCATAAGAGTGACCCGTCCTTAAAATATTGTGGGTGACCTTGAGATAACTTTCAAAATATAGTTATACTGCTGCCTATGCTTTCTTTTGGGCATGAATGACAAAATTCTAAGCATCCCTTGCATAAAAATGGTGGATTTCCCTGACATATTTGATTATAAATGGGCAATAAAAACAAAATCTGTCCAAGTGTAACAGCACAACATAGGAGCTCTTGATAACAATGCAAGGCCTGCCTGGAATGCTAGGAAAGTACTGGATCATGTAGGGAGATAACGCCACTTGATTTCTTTGCTTGCTCGTTCTAACACAAGCAGGTAAAAAGGTTCACCAGCCGCCACTGGTCGCAGACAGGCAGCTCACTGACAGCCGGGCCTCCATGCGCACAATGAAACCTCACCCACGGCAAGGCCGGAAGCCTGGCCACCTCGTGCGCAACCAGCTCATAGCTCCTGGGACACAACATCCAGGAATAGTGCCAATGTGTTCATGGAGGCTCACTTGTCCAATTAGAAACACGGGGGCATATTAGCAAGACCCACGTTAAAATTATCGCCGTTTTAGCGGCAGGAAACTGCCGCTAAAACGGCGATAATGGGCTTGCTAATTTGCGTTATAGAATTCCAATAGAAGCCCAGGTTAGATGTGCAGGACATCTAACCTGGGCTTCTATTGGAATTCCATAACGCATATTAGCAAGCCCATTATCGCCGTTTTAGCGGCAGTTTCCTGCCGCTAAAACAGCGATAATTTTAACGTGGGTCTTGCTAATATGCCCCACGGTTCCTTCCCACCTCGTGGGTATCCTGCCAGGAGCCTGTCATGGACGAGGAAGCAATCTTTTTTTTATCATTATTTTTTATTAAGTATCAGTTAACATTGTGCCCTACATCGGGGCTCGATAAGGACCACATCAAATGTACTCAGTGATACAAAGATCATCACCACATATCAAATAAAAAGTATGCAAACAAAAATCAAAACAATGACAATAACCTGATATGGTGCAGTCATCATGCTGCTCGTTCCCAACATCTACATCCCCAACGCATTGCAAGGAACACAGTCACATAACTATTTCCCAGTTCCTATTACTCAGTAGCAATTCCCCCACGCCCTCCCATATCTCTGGAACAATACAAAGGTTAATGAGTAAACACATTCAGAATCCTCAGCAGGTGATATCTTAATTTCTCCTTCTTTCACGTCCCTCCCGTTCCTCCACAGCTCCTGTTGTCACCTGACCTCCCTAATCCTGAATGCTCCTTCTCTTCCCTTCTCCATTTACCCATGTATGTTTCCGGTCAACATGGGCTCCATTCCCTGAGATTGTACTTGAGTTTGGGCCTTCTGTTGATGCTCCCCCTCCCGGTGAATGGAAAACAATCTTAATTTAAAAATGCATTAAAGCTGTTCCACAAAATTACTTGTAAGCTGGCGGGCGGGCAGCAGCAACTTTTGATGGTGCGAGGGCGTGGCGGTAGCAAGCCACCTGCACCGCCAAAAGTCGTAATCGGGCCCTGAGTAAATTAGTCAATACATTGAAAACTCTGTACTCTTAAGTTGCAAAGGGCACATGTCATAAATGTGTTATACTTAGTATTGTCTGATAAAAGCACCACCCATTGCCCCTGCCAGCGCCTCTAATGACAGAACCAACGCAACTACTACCCATCACACCCTACAAGTGGGACAATTCAGACTATTCCAGGCCTCCAAAGCTAATAGAATGGCTTAATTAGCAGCTATTAATCATTTTTAATGTATATTGAATTAATAAACAACTGTTGTTGTGTTCATCTGTAATTTAGACAAACAGAGTCACCATGTGGTAGACTGTCATAAGTGATGGTGTTAGCAATTAAGTGCCGGTGCCGAGCACCGGAAACTACCGGCTCAGATTAAGCACTGGGGTGCAGGATATTGTATACTGAAACAAAACAGCAGACACTTTCAGCATACGTTTGCAGCCTGCATCCAGACCAAAGGATATGTGGGGGAAGGCAGAACCTGGGGAGGAACCCGCTTATAACTGAAAATGAATAGGCGTATTCGGATGGGAATCGTCACTGCATGCTATATGTCCATTCGGACTGGGTAGTATGTTGGAAAAATCCTGTACGATACTGTATTGCCATAATAGTGATGCTCTCGCCATAATTTTGTAATTTATAAGTGCCTCCTTATGCAATAAATTGCCTACAATATGCCAATGACAACATTTGGCCATTGACGCCGTCCATAAACCATGGATGATCCATGTGTCAAAAATTACCACTAGCATGAAGGCCCAGCATCTTTGTCATGTTGGCTAGCCCCCACACCACATGCCATGGTTGCCCTCTCTTTTACAAGGAATTGCCTCCAATATGCCAGCAATAGCATTTTGCCATGAGCGCTATATGTGCTAAGAATTAACTCTTTTATGCCAGAGTCAGCATTTTGACACAGGTGCCACATCTGCTAAGTGTTTCCTATTCTATGCCAGCATCAGCATTTTGCCATGGCTGTCACATATGGCAAATATTGCCTTCAGTATTCCAGCACCAGAATTTTGCCATGGTTTCCTCAATAAGCCAACAATGACCTCTACTCTGCAAGGTCCAACAACAAACTCGTAAGCATAACACACTCGCATACACATGCAGACACACAGTCACATTTATTTATGCACATTCATTCTCACTCACACTCACTCTCTCTCACTCCCTAACACTTACACTTCACACATTACGGGCTGCCAGGTGGCCTGTATTGTGAGGTAGTGGTAGGGCAGGCACACACATGCTCACACTCATCCACATGTATGCTCACTCACACCCATCCATTTACAAGTGTGCACACATACACCCATCATTCATAAGCACATACACGCTCACACAGCCATTCAGAGCACACACATGTATGTACACATACATTCATACAAGCATGCATGCACCCAAACATTTAAAAGAAAATACTTACTGGGTGACTGCAAGTCTGGTGATGGTGGATGGGGAAACAGACGGCACTGGAAGAAGCTGATGCTTCAGGATGGAAGGGAAAACAGGATGATCTAACCACCTCGACTCGTTGGCTGATCTTGTCATGGGTCAGCAAGTAACAGAGTGGGATGAGGTCAGTGACAAATACAGACCCCACCCCACTCTCTGAGAAGGCATCATGGTAGACACTCAGCTCTGGGCACTTCAGGGCTTACAATTTGAAGCTCCCGGTCTGAGGCTTTCAGTTACGCTCCCCCTCATCATGAGGGGGAGGACCTTGCAGAGCTTTGCCGGGCTAAGGAGGTCATGCTCATAGGACTGTGAAATCTTCAGCCCAGCAAAGTTTGGCTTAGGCTGCCAGACACCTGCACATTTAGAGCATGTACATTGTTTGGCTGCCTGACCAAACCATGAAGAGTGACTGTAAGACTGATAGACACTCTTCATGGTTTGAAGAAGAGTGGGGGTGGTGGGTCTCTCCACCCTTAATGATGGGCCACCGCTGTCTCTGTCACTCATTCATTTTCTCTCACACTCATTTGCACTCTCTAACTCTCACTCACTGCCACCCATTCAATCTAACTCACTTCCTTTGTCAATCATTCTTACTCAATATCACTCAGTCCTCTGTCACTCAGTCTCACTCAACCTTATCACTCATACACACAAGCACTCACACATGCACTCACTTTCACCCATACATATGCACATAACATTTGAACACATTTTTTACTTCCATTCAGGTGCTTGCACCAGTCCGCGTCAGCTTCTCAGCTTATGATGCTGTATGCACCATCTCAGCAGGCATATGGCTCCCTCTTGCCTCAAGCATTGAAGCAGGAAACTGAAACCTAGAGCCTGAGCAGTACATACATGATGCAAATGCCAGATCCAGCTATCAGGTAGAGACTCTGCAGACTCCTGCTTTTTCACCCCACCCTCTTCCAACTTGGCACTAGAACGATTTAGGTACGTCAGACTCCTCATCCGCCTCACCATAGGATTAGATATGAGAGAGTGTGGTAAGTGGCTAATAGATGTGTGGCCCCAGGCATTACATGGCTAAGGCCTAAATTGTCCGGGGCTGCCTGTACCAGTGGCGATGCAGCACATCACAAATGGGCTTATCAGGCCCTCAAGGCAATGGCTGAGACTTTACAAGCCCAGGACAGTCTGAAGGCTGTATTTAGACAGAATATCAAAAACACAAATATCATGGCACAAAATTTTGTGTCAAAATATTGAGGAAAAAATATCGTGCTTGTAAGTTTCTATAGGTAAGTAAAGTTTTACTATATATAACTTGACATATAGGTACCTTGACGATATATGTATCTTCAAAGTACATAGATGTGGAGTTAAGAATAGTAAATCTATACTTACGTATTTGCACTTATCTTCTCGATATTTTAGTCCTCGATTTTTGACACGATATTCTGTCCACACGATATTTGTGTTTTCGACATTCTGTCAGTGATCCCTACGATGCGGCAAAGCGGATGCAATTGAAGCCGAGAAGCAGCGCTTGCTGAGGCCATTCATTTGTCTACTAACACGCGGTTAAACCGTATAAGAATTTGGAACCTTTTGATTTATTCTGGCCCGCATTGAGGAAACTACAATTTAGAAAATGAGTGGAGAATAATTCTAACCAAGTTGCCATCCGTCCGCCCTCTGCCCTAGGAGCCCTTAGGCCCACCTTTACAGATATCACCACCCAGTCGTTGGTGGCACATGGTGCCCCACACACAGTCCTGAGGATGACCCCAGTTGTAAGGACCAAAGTCACCTGCGAATTCCTTTTGGGGTCGAAACGTCGACAATGTTTCCCATGCCAATGTGGGCAACAGTGTGGTTCACTGTGTCCTTTCATCACACATAATGGCAGTCGAATTGTATATATCTAATTGGCAGGCTGAACAAGCCTTATCTTTGTAAATAGTATTGCTGAGGTATATATTGTCACTACCTTTCCTTTCCCTCACCACTTGCACATACAAATCCCTTTCCCTTTTTCCTATTTGGGGCACTCTTAATCTGTTTGCTATACATGTTTTCCAGATGTGTGCTGGATTTTGAACATCTTCAGGATGTTCGTTATGAAATAAATAATATTGAACAGAAATTCACAGTGTAAAGAATTGAGTGCGTGCTTGCGCAATTTAATCTGTGTGCTTTGAAGCTGTCCCACTGGGACCACTTTCCTTTTGCACAGTGATCCCTGAAGGCTGGTGCAGGTGCCTTCATGTGCATGCGCCAGCTAACTGACGGATTTTACTGCCTCCGACTGCTGCTTGACCCTCTCTTGCAGAGTGGATCAGCATTTATTATTGTACTAATAGTGAACATTTTTATAGGCCACATTAATATAGTAGAAAAGAGGACACAAGGGAGGATGGAGCCATCTCTGTGAAGCCCAGTAGCAAGTGCTTTCAAATTATTATTCAAATGCTGCCCCAAAAAAGCCAAATCTTACTCTGGAACTTTCACATGTTCATAACTTCCAAGTGGTCACTTGAGTCACATTCAGCCACTCCTGGCACAGATTAGTTTTGATTTCTCAGTTGCAAACATGGGTTTACAGGTCCCTATTGCCTCCCAATGCTGTCTTCTTCATAAAAGTACTGACTAAATTAGGGAATCTTCCCTCCCACGGCAGGTATTGTTTATATCACATACCTCAAAATAAAGCACATTTGCTTTCAACTTTCTTTACTTTTGTCTCTTGGTTTTCCTTTTTTGTGTTCTTGTAATAGCTCACTTAATTTCCACGATGGTCCCCAGCGCCTTGAGACCCGTAGGGGTGAGTAGTTTGCGCTTTACAAATACCGGATTTACGATTTGTATGATTGGTCCACCAGTTCCTTCCCAGAATACCAGTGCTGGAAGCTGACATAGCCTGGTTAGGATCACTGACATAATATCGACAACAAAAATATCGTATTGACAAAATATCGTCGTCATAATATCGACTACAATAATATCGACTACCAATACTTGTTTAAAAAATACAAAAATATCGAGTACACAATTTTGTATATAAAAAATATCGTACACCACAATATCGAAATACAAAATATCGTTAAATTAAATATTGTTTAATTTTAAAACATATACAAATTATCAAAAATATCGAATACCAAAATATAGACATCAATATTATCGACTTTTTAACAATATCGACTGTTGAAAAACTGGTCAATTAAATATATGTTTAGCACCAAATATAAATTCACATTATAAAACAATATAAAACACTTAAATAACATAAAATAATCATTTGCAAACACATCAATATATAAAACTGAATTTTTTTTCTAAACAAACAATTACAGTAATAAAATAAAAGCTTTAAAATATATAATGCTTGCATCATGTGATGTCACATTCAAAACAATGTTTAATATATTTTAAAAAGACAAACGAAAAATTATAACTTTCTACTAACAAGTTCTTAATTAGCGTTTCCCTTATATGGAAACAAACAGCCAAAACAATAAAAACAATTAACTTGAACGAATCAAATACTCACATTTTAAAATACACCAATAACATAAAGCAACCAATTAAATAAAACCTATATAAACATGAAATGTTTGCATCTCTTTTACACTTCTAACCTACAATAAAGAAGGTGAAACTCTGCCCGACTGTTTCCTGAAAGAAAACTTTAATTACTGAAGAAATCTTTAAAACTGCACTAAGTAAGTAAAACTGTATTTAAAATATAACCATACTACTAGCCTTCAACCCTAATTATTTCTGAGACCTAATTTACTAATCTTTCATTGCTTACATTTATATCTGCTCTACAGATATCTTACAAAGCCAGAAAAATATTTTCAACATCCTCACCAATAAAAGAACAATCAATGTAAGTATATTATATTTTTTTCCAAGCTACCTAAAATTATTTTTCAAACGTAATTCACTAATATATATTTTATTTTTATCTATCTCCTCTACAGCCAACTGCAAAAGCATCCAAAATCATTTTATAAACACTAACCAACTAAATACAATTAAAAAGTAAGTATATAATTTTCAATTATTAAACACCCTTAAATACCCACCCAAATATCCCTTTTCCCCTAAAATCCCTATCATCTACAAACAATGTAATCAAATTATTAAAATGTTTGTTTTCTCTTCTCAACAGAAAATACATCAAGAAAATAGAAAATAAAGCTTGAAATCATTTCCTGGACGATTTTATTTACATCAAACTAAACATTGTAAGTATATTCACTGAAATGTAACTGTATTTAATAAATATGTGGTATTTATTATATTAAAAAATTTGTTTTTTAATTTCCCCTAGCATAAGACAAAACAACATGACTGAAGGTGCAGAATTTGTAATGTCACAAAAAAATTAAATGTTATTATGTTATATGGGGTATGTCTATACACAGGAGAAACAAATTGGCCTTAAAGTGTTTTGGAAGTGTAGCAAATACTACTCTAACAAATGCTATGGAAGAGCTACTACTCATGAAACTACTGTTCTTTCTGTAAAAGAACATAATCACCCCCAAACATAACAGAGATTGAGGTTAGAGATGCTCTTGAAAGTATTAAAGAAGCAAGCACTAGTACTGATAAACCAACTACCCAAATACTGAAAGAGCAACTATTAAAAGTACCTCAACATGCATCAGGACAATTACCCTCCATAGCTTCTTTAAAAAGAACTATTGCCAGACAAAAAAAAGCAACTACAAGTACCATACCTGCCCCTAAAACGTTTGCAGAAGTAGTTATTCCCCCAGAATTAAGCATTACTCACACTAAAGAACCATTTATATTTTTTGAAAACAAATGCCCTGATAAAAGAATAATTATGTTTGCTACTGCAAACAATTTAGTTAAATTACAGCAATGTGACACCTGGATGATGGATGGAACTTTCAAAGTCTGTCCAAAACCATTCTACCAGCTGTACACAGTGCATGGATTGTACCAACATTCAAATATTCCATTCATCTATGCCCTATTACCAAATAAGCAGCAAACTACCTACATAGATATACTCACTAAAATAAAACAAGAAAGCAATAATTATTTTCCTTCAAAAATAATTATTGATTTTGAATTAGCCATGATAAATGCTATACTGAAAAATTATCCACACACAGCAATCCAGGGTTGCTATTATCATTTTAACCAGAGTCTCTGGAGACATCTACAAAAATCAACCCTAAGGGGCCAAATCCGATTCGGGCCGGAACAAATACCGACCGACTCGGTACGGGATCATAGTCCGACCGACACGTACCGGCGTTGCCCGACCTGGGAAGTACAATGAAATGCATGTGAATCACGACCGACTCGTACGGAACTCAAGGCGAACGACCGACCCGGACGGAAACAAGATATCCGGCCGGGAAACCACGCGAATCGAACCGACCGACACGCACCAGGAATAAATCCGAACGAAACGTACCCGCGAACTCCGACCCACGCAGTACGATGCAATGGGTGCAAAAGCAGACCGATTCGCACGGAGCCCAAGCCGTACGACCGGCACGCATACAAAACCCAGCCGAACAAACACAATACTCTGCGACCGACGCGTACGCCGCATATGAAACTGAGCTGAAACACAGCGGGAACGACTCGGAGAGGCGCGCACGAGATAACTGCAACGTCCTACTCGGTCAGAAGAACGACTCCTACATGCACAATAATCACAAATGAAAAAATAAAAAAAAGAGGGCCAAACAAGCAATGACAAAGCCAATAAACACAGGGGGTGAAAAAAATGGAACAAGAACACACCCCCAACTCCACCTACATAAAGGCCACAAATCCCTACCATGATCCTTTGCAAATTCCACTGACCTGCCAGCACAGAACACCAGCAGACAGCAGACACACACACAGCTCATCCAACACAAAAGCCACACACCATTAGCACCTCAACAAATAGCACCCTCACACACACACAGCAAAACCTACACACACACACCCTCACCTGCACACACACACACACATCAATCACCACCACCACCCATCACCATGCCCCTAAAGAAGAATCCAAAGTTCCTAGATAGTGAATTGGAAGTCATGGTAGACGAGATCCTGAGGGTAGAGCCACAGTTGTTTGGCACATTGGTCCAACAGACCCCCATGGCACAGAAAACCAAGATGTGGGCGAGGATCATCGACAGGGTGAACGCACAATCACCATGTTTGCGCACAAAGGAAGACATCCAGAACAGGTGGTATGATGTGCGCAGGAGGGTCAGGGACCTACTGAAGAAGGATTACCTCCTGAGCCAGCACACCGGCAGTGGCCCTCCTGCCAAACCAGTATACCTCAGGCCCTGGGAGGAGAAGATGTGGGCCATCCTACCACCAGTGAGCGTATATGGACTAACAAACATCCCAGAGCCTGGTGAGTACACAACTAATATACACAATATTGTGTGCCAATTCACACACATCACTGTCAAGGGGATAGTCAAACCATGCACCCCTAGCAAATCAACAGCAACCAAAAGATAATCATCCCAAGAAGTGTATGTCAGTCAGATAAACACAATACATGCCATGTCATAGTGATATGTAACTGTGTCATGACATGTACAAACCCAATACCAAATAGAGCTAGGCAGTGGCACAAATCTAACTAACAAACACTGTCAGATATTTAGCCACCACTAGAACACCACCTCACAGGGAAGCTCACAGAAAGGAAGGAATACTGTGTATGCTGGTGAAGTCAGTGTAGCCAAGAGCATGATGGGACTCGTAGTAACAGATAATGGGCAGCCTCACATTTGGACCATCAACACCACTCTGAACCATGCTCACAACACAGGGAGTGGAAAAGGACTGACAAGATGGCTGACACTGGGTACTGCTGTGGGGAGCACAAGGCCCTGCTGGGAACTGTGCACCAACAAACAACAGGACCACACTGTCAGCCATCTTGCCATTGCTGTCACACTCACACACAGTGAAGTCCACTCAAAAGGAAGGAAGTATGGGCATGCTGGGAAGGGGGTGTAGGCGATAGCATGATGGGAGTTGTAGGCACAGATATTGGTCAGCCTCACAATTGGCCCATCAACACCACTCTGAACCATGCTCACATCACAGGGAGTGGAAAACAACTGACAAGATGGCTGACACTGGGTACTGCTGGGGGAGCACAACGCCCTGCTGGGAACTGTGCAACAACCAACAGCAGGACACCACTGACTGACATCCTGAAAGACAACTTGCACTCCCTGCAATGGAAGCACGTTCCATGGTGGGATATCTGGCTGGGTGGGAAGGAGGACTCACAGCACTGACCATAGTTACAAGCACCTCCCCTCACACACCCCCTCAACACTAACTCCACATAACCCACCTGGGAGAATGCAATGCCTCACATCCTAACTGAAGATCCCACAAAGAACCACCACCCTGGGTTATGCTGTGTGAAGCACAGGGACACTCTTGGGACTTGTAGCCAAACAACTGCCAGGACAACACTCCCAGCCATCCTGTCAGCACAGGCACCCCACCCCACAGGGAAGCAGAGTCAAAAGGAAGGAAGGATGGGCATGCTGGGAAGGGGGGGTGGAGGCAATAACATGATGGGAGTGGTAGTCACAGATATTGGTCAGTCTCACAATTGGCCCATCAACACCACCCTGAACCATGCTCACATCACAGGGAGTGGAAAAGGACTCACAAGATGGCTGACACTGGGTACTGCTGGGGGAGCACAAGGCCCTGCTGGGAACTGTGCAACAACCAACGGCAGGACACCACTGACTGACATCCTGAAAGACAACTTGCACTCCCTGCAATGGAAGCACGCTTCATGGTGGGATAACTGGGCTGGGGGAGAAGGAGGCCCGGATGGCAAGCAAATACCACCAATGCTGGTCATGCACACACCTCAACATTCACATTGACATGCCACAGGTTGGCAGGACAATGTGCTACACCAATATCACTCTCTGACTGTCACAATTTAGGAGAATGCAATGTCCAGGCCCACATCCAGAGGTACAGTCACAACTGTCAGGTGTTTGAACAATTGATGCCAGTAGAAACATAACATACAATCTGTGTCTCTCCCCAAAACAGGTGATGATGGGGACACAGCAGCAGATGAGGAGGAGTCCCTGTCCCAGGCTCCGGTGAACACTGAGCTCACTGTTGTGGATCAGCCTCTGCACTCCTCGGATGGCGAAGAACCAGCTGGACCCTCCGGTGTGAGCCATCATGCAGCACCAGCAGGACCAACATCTGCACCCCCTGCACCCACCCCTCCAACAACTGCCAACACACAGGCCACCCCTGCCAACACGGACAGACCAAGGACCACAGATGACAACAGCGCAGGGACCCAGACCCAAACTGGAGCTGGTGACAACGAGCCCAGGAACAACACCCAAGTGGGCCCACGGTCACCTGTGCGTGCCACCGCAGGTCCTGCACGTGTCGCCAGGGGTGGTGGGAGGGGTGGTAGACATAGGTCGCTCTTTGCAGAGGGGTCTGGACTGCATGATGACCCACAACTGGCACGCATCGCAGATGCGTACCAGACTAGCACCGGAGAGGTCAGCCAGGTAGTGGGGATCCTCAAGGACATACAACAGCAGCAGGCTGCCCATCATGCCCGCTTGGACTCCCACATGTCCCGTGTCGAGACACACATGTCGAGACACACATGTCACATGTCGAGACACACATGTCTGGCATGGAGTCCAAGTGGGACACATTGGAACAACTGACAGCGGTGCATAGGGACATACTGACATGCCTCCGCCAGATCAGCACCAACATGGCCTCACCTCCCTGTGTGCCCACAACATCTGCTGCTGAAACAACTGCAAATGCCACAGGGAGGGAGGAGGACTCTGGCAGAGAGTCCCCTGCACCGCCGCAGCCTGCACCTGAGGGTCCCCCCCAAGAAGAGGGGCCATCCGAGGAGGCCAAACTGAGAGGCCGATGGCCATCTACATCCCCCAGGAAGCCAACACCTGTTCTGGAACTTTTCCTCTGTGTGCAAACTGCACGCCCTGTCGAAGCCAACCCAACTCTCCCACATGACATGGGGAGCTCTAGTTGGCCAAATTTATCAGATGACTGTGGACTTTACTCTGGACATTTCAGCTACCAAGACTTCCGAATCACATGGGAACTTTGGATTCCAATTTCTATGTACAGCACCCACCATCCTGTGCACCATCCTCACACCTGTATGTAAATAAACTCACCAATACACCATATCTGCCTCTGTTGTGATACCAACGTGCTCTCTGTCATGGAGATGGTGATCAGAAAAATGACACTGTGCATGCTAACTGCTACAGCAAGTCCAACACCGTCATGTCAGTCATGGCGACGTGACACATATGAGGGAGACACACCACTAGGGCCACACAACACATACACACCAGGGCCATCAGACTCATCACCTATATTGATGTTGCAACTAAATACAGTGGAATGCACAGACACGCCACCTATTCACAGTCTGTGTCAACTAGACTACAGGTGCAGTAAGCAAATGTCAGTCAGATGTGTGACTACAGACAACGCACATCCCAAAGTGAACCAAAGGTTTATTACACATTTGCAACATGTTGTTTCCACTACAAATGCTAGCTAATCCAACCTGGCTGTGGCCACAAAGTCAAAAAGTGCAGAAGATAGAAAGTCCAGGGGTGTGTGGCACATCACCTGTAGGGAAACGACTGCTTCCACCTTGGAAGTTGAATCATGGATTCGTGGGATCCAAGTTGATCAAACAACTCCGGCAGCACCCTGTGAAGGACAGACATGACACAGTCAAAATCACTGAAGAACAGCACAGAACGGCAATACTCATGTCTAATACATGTCACGAGATAACTACACAAAACCAAGTTAGCATGTCAACACTGTTGGGCAGTACAGACCACCTGCAAGGACACATCGCTGCACGCATCCAGTCAAGTAGCACATGGCCACACGCAAACAGCACCAGAGCACCACACACACATATCATGCAAACTCAAATCATTGACATTACAACCCTCTGGAGACTCACATTCAGCTGAAGAAGTTGGTGATGAGCTGTGTGCGGACATCACCATCATCATCATCATCATCTTCACTGGCATCGTGACCCAGGCCAGGATCGTCCACAGGTGGCGGACGTTGGTCATCGTCATCCAGGATGAGAGGCAACTCCTTCCGCACTGCCAGGTTGTGTAGCATGCAGCAGACGATGACAATCTTGCACACCTTTGCTGGGGCATATGGGAGGGCCCCTCCTGTCTTGTACAGGCAGCGGAAGCGGCTCTTCAGGAGACCAAAGGTCCACTCAATCACCCTCCTCGTCCGACCATGTGCCTCATTGTAGCGCATCTGGGCTGGTGTCACAGGGTTCCTGAGGGGTGTCAGCAACCACGGCATGTTGGGGTATCCCGAGTCACCTACAGACAGACAATTGCACATTAGCCAATTTGAAAATGTGTGCGGGAAAACAACATAGCAGAACACACACAATGGTACAAAGTCAGTACACACCAACAAGCCAGGCACGCTGGTTCGGCATCTGTGACATCATCCTCGGGATGCGACTACTCCTCATCACGTAGGCATCGTGTGCCGAACCGGGGAAACGGGCACACACATGTGTGATGGTCATATCTGCAAGACATACCACCAGAGCATTGATCGAATGGTAATATTTACGGTTCTGGTATGCCTGCTCATGTGCCTGTGGTGGTATCAAAGCCACATGTGTCCCATCAACGGAGCCAATTACATGTGGCATCCTCCCCAGGGCATAGTAGTCACTCTTGACGTCAGTGAGTCGTTGACGTGTTGGGAAATAGATGTACTGGTTCAGGTATCTCAACATTGCCCCCAAAACATCGCGTAGCACACGGCTGAACATAGTCTGTGACATCCCACCAGCAGTCGCCACAGTGTGTTGAAAGGTACCGGTGGCAAAGAAGTGTAGGGCTGCCATCACCTTAACCTTGGGGGTCATCGCTGTAGGATACGGACGGCCAGGCTGCAAATGTGGGTCCAACCGCACTGCCAAATCCTCAATCAGCTGCCTGGTGAAGCGGTACCGTCGGATGCTGTCACGTTCCACCATCGTTTCGAGGTCTGGGAATGGTCGATGGACAGCAGGAGCCCTGCAGTGCATAGGTGAAGAAAGCAAGATTGTCAGTCACCCCACCTATGTGCCGTTCACCATACTCAATTTCACATGATACATCATTAACAAACACAAGTACTTGATGTGTGTGTCGTTCTGTTTGGACATATATGGCACCTACATGGACATCATCTAACAACTCTGTTCAACAAGTGTTGACAACAGGTTCTAGGGTGTGCTATGGGAAACCATTAGGCTGTGTCACAGTACCCATTTACTGCTCTCACGTTCCACACACATACCACAGTGACATGTCTGGACAGATGCTCCACAGGCATCACAGCTCATTGACAGGTAGATTCCCAGGGACCCTGTCTTGCCACATGGACACTGGCATGACATGGCGTATCATGTACACGTCAGAAAAACAAACATGACACCCACAGGTAGTGGCCCCTGTAGCCTCTGCAGGACAGACATTTACGTCTGTGACACACACACATACAACATCAAAGTTCATGCACAAACCACGTGGATGTGGAGACTGTCTCCCATTGTGCACATGGAGTCAGAGACATGTGAAACACAACATGCACACAGACTGCGGAGGGACATCACTATTGTGGCAATGGGCCACCCTGTGATGTACATGCCTTCCCACATGTGAGCCTGGGGGTATGTGACATGTCATACACATACACAACCTGGAAATGTGACCATGACACATGCTCCAAAATGAAAAGTTGCACACCACAGTGGTCAGGTGCACAACACACAAAGGACCCTGTCCCCATGAACACGTGCACAGCCTGGGTGTGTCTGCCCCAAAGTGCCACCCCAAAAACCACATGTTCACCCACATACACAGATAAGGTTATGCTGCCACACATGCCTTAGATACAGTGTGGACTGGGTGTGGTGTTGTAGGTGTGCCCTTGAGTCCCTGGAAAGTATATGTGGCTGGCATAGGTTCACCAGTGACCAGCATGGTGACATATGTGTGTGACCTGTCCAGGGACGCGTTGTAGAGCAATGGACCGATCGGTGTGCCCGCATGGCCCATTGCATTGGATGTGGCGGTACGCGTTGTATCCCGGGTACGCGTTGTAGAGCAATGGACCGATCGGTGTGCCCGCACGGCCCATTGCATTGGATGTGAGCGGGTACGCGTTGTATCCCGGGTACGCGTTGTAGAGCAATGGACCGATCGGTGTGCCCGGCCGGCCCATTGCATATGATGTGTGCGGGTACGCGTTGAACAGCAATGGACCGATCGGTGTGCCCGGCCGGCCCATTGCATATGATGTGAGCGGGTACGCGTTGTATCCCGGGTACGCGTTGTAGAGCAATGGACCGATCGGTGTGCCCGCACGGCCCATTGCATTGGATGTGAGCGGGTACGCGTTGTATCCCGGGTACGCGTTGTAGAGCAATGGACCGATCGGTGTGCCCGGCCGGCCCATTGCAAATGATGTGTGCGGGTACGCGTTGAACAGCAATGGACCGATCGGTGTGCCCGGCCGGCCCATTGCATATGATGTGAGCGGGTACGCGTTGTATCCCGGGTACGCGTTGTACAGCAATGGACCGATCGGTGTGCCCGCACGGCCCATTGCATTGGATGTGAGCGGGTACGCGTTGTAGAGCAATGGACCGATCGGTGTGCCCGGCCGGCCAATTGCATATGATGTGAGCGGGTACGCGTTGTATCCCGGGTACGCGTTGTACAGCAATGGACCAATCGGTGTGCCCGCATGGCCCTTTGCATTGGATGTGAGCGGGTACGTGTTGTAGAGCAATGGACCGATCGGTGTGCCCGCACGGCCCATTGCATTGGATGTGAGCGGGTACGCGTTGTATCCCGGGTACGCGTTGTAGAGCAATGGAACGATCGGTGTGCCCGCACGGCCCATTGCATTGGATGTGAGCGGGTACGCGTTGTATCCCGAAATACGCGTTGTACAGCAGTGGACCGAACGGTGCGCACACATTGGCTGGGGCCTGGCATGGCAACGGACGCGTTTTCAAAGCTCCAACGAGTCTGATGCAGTGAATTCAGTTGGCCAGCCACAACAATGTTGCAAAATCATGGGTGTCATGAAGTTGAAGATTTGAAGGATGCTGTGGGCGTGTATTAGTGCTGCTATTCCATGGATTGGTCAGATTCAGAAGATGCAAACGACTTGGACCTATCACTTTGGACACATGGGACAGTATCTGCCTCTGCAGCACACATATAATGCTGGCTGTTCCCCTGAGAGCTCACTTGCCTGCACTACATGCTCCAGGACGACATCTGCCACCAACACTGCTGCTGTTTATGCATCCTCTGGCTCCTGCAATGGCACGTACTGTGGAGAGAGCCCCAGCCTTCAGCCTTGAGGAGAACCAGGCCCTGCTGGACAGCCTCCTTCCACAGTACAGCAAGCTGTATGGGAAACCAGGGGAGCAGGTGAGTGTGCTGTCCACTGCCTCACTAATTGTGCATGTTGTCTGACTAGCAGGACTTTCAGTGTGCACACCACTGGCTAGCATGCCCACTGAGTAGTTGTCACACCCCAAAGTGTGTAGTTACATGCACTGAACTGGTACAGTGCAGTAACAGTGCATTCCAACTAGGTTTACTTCCCATGCAATGATACCATGTAGTGACTGCTGGCAAACTGTTCATAGCCATTGTTGCACTGCCTGTGTACATCATATGCCCCTGTGATTGAGACATGTATATCCAACTGTGTGATGCACGTATATGTTGCATGTGTAGTAATGGCCTTTTCACTTTGTCATCCTCACAGGTTGATGCCCACCAGAAGCAGGAAATCTGGCTGACCATCGCCCGGAAAGTAAGATCCGTGGGGGTCTACAGGCGTAGGATCCGCAACTGCCAGAAGAGGTGGCAGGACCTTCGTGGCTGGACCCGGAGAATCGCAAGGGTCCAGCCGAAGCTGTCGCCTCCTCGCAGGAGGGGCGGACACCAGACCCTGACCCCCCACATGCTCCGGATCCTGGCGGTGGTCTTCCCTGACCTGGATGGGCAGCTGAAGGACAGACAGCAGCAAGGAGGGGTGAGTCCATGACTGCACTGTGCACTTTGTCTGACATGCTATGTGCCCTCCTCTGGCCTGGTTAAACTTCCACAGTACATCAGTCATGTGGTCCAGGACCCATGTCCCTCATTTGTGACATGCCCACTTCTCCTCTGATACGCATATGTGTGGCCCTTATAGTCAGGAAATTGTGTCATTTGGGGACTGTGTCATTGCATTTTGCTTTGCTCAAGGTGGGGGACAGCATTTGTTCCCGTGACTATGTTGTGCGATTCATGGGTGGGTCAATTGCTTACACAATGCCTAAGTTCTGACATGTAATCTGGGTGTAACTTTGATATGTGGTCCGCTTGCTGCTCTGACTCACCACATGTCCCTGGGGAATTTGGCACACACCCATGCTGCTGGTGGGAACAATGTTTGGGCCTCAGGAGTATGTGTATCCAGTGTGTCACACATGCTTAGCCACCTGCCTACTGTCCAGGACTCATCCCTCTTACAGGTGGAGCTGGACAGTCATGCCTACTCCAGGACATGCAATACACTCTGTACTCCCACTCCCGTGTATCATCTGGCATGTTGTGATCAGTGAAATGTACCCTCAGGTGTCTGCCTCTGTCTCATTGTGCTGTGTCTTCGTTGTCAGGACTACTGGTATGTTTATCGGTTAGGGCTCAGCATGCCATCTGAGATGTGACCATGATAGACGATACTTCTGTGACTTATAGGTGTCTGATCACTTGACTGTGCACACAGGTGTTTGCGACTGTGACTTTCAGGCAGCTGTATTGTCATTCACAGCACACTGTGAGGTGCTCATGTTCAGAGAGTTGTGTTTCATGTCCCCCATATGTCCAGTTGGTATGATGTGGACAAATAGTAGTATAGATGATGTGGTATTTGGGGGATGGACATGTGCACTTGTCAGTCACATAACTTGCATTCCCCATGCCCTCGGATTGTGACACAGTGCAGACTGTTGTTGGCTGGCTGCCATGGCCATGTGACTTGAGACAGTAATGTATGACTTTGCACGCATTCCTGTGTCATGGCATTAAACTTCCTGAGACTGATCCTGCAGGGAGTGACATGTGCAACATGCACCCCATTGTGGCATTGACTATCCGGACATGGGTGCATCATGGTGTCTGGTGCTGGTATGCATCACATGCATTTCTATTTAGACTCTGGCCATCCCTTTATCCGGACACCTGCACTGACTCAGTGGCAAGAGATGTGATGTGTGCATGTTCACATACTTCACCGTGTTCCCTGCAATGTACAACAACTGTGTAGGTGGTGCATGTGTCCACACTGGGGTCTTACCATCAGACAGGCACCAGACAGATGGGTGCAAGGGCAGGAGGGGTGTGAGTCCCATGGTTGACCATCAGACTGACAATTGGCTTCCCGAATCTGTGTGAGGACTTTAGGCAATGTTCAACTAAGGATGCCAGGGCTTGCTCTGTAATGTGCTGTACTTACTGTGGTGTGTGCGGTCAGTGCAGGTGACTGATGTTTGTCTGTTTCCCTAATTGTTTGCAGATACATCCACGGCCACAGGAGGGGACAGCTCCACGGACCAGGAGGAGCAGCGGAGCCAGACTGGGTCAGCATCGGACGAGTGGTCAGAGGGACCCAGTGGCACGGAGGGTGAGGGGAGCCACAGTCAGCTGAGGACCGCAGCAGCTCGGAGGATGACTCCCTTGTGGAGGCGGGTCTCAGCAGCCACCAAAGGCCAGCTAGTCTGTCTGGCCCGCCACCACCACCACCACCACCGCCCTCCCATTGGCTCCCATTCCTGAGGTCTGTGGAGGCTCCCGTACTCGGGAGCGTGTCTCCTTCATGCCAGGCACCGCACCCCCTGCCCCTGTGTCCCCTGCTGCCCTGAGTGAGGCGTCTGTGTACCTCCTTCGGCAGCTCCATGTAGGGCAGACAGCAATGCTGAGTGTCCTCCATGCACACACCACTCTGTTGACACAGCTGGTGTCGTTCATGGAGGGCATCTCGATGGGTATGTCTGCCCTACAGAGGAGCAATAAGTCCATGGACTCCTCCCTGACGGCAGCAGTGTCCCTCCTCCAACAGTCCCTTACCCCTCCCACCTCTGCCCCATCCACACTTCCTGCTCCCCTACCTGTCCAAAGCACATGCACACCTGCACAGTCACCCAAACACACAGACACGAGCAGCACAGACACACCCAAGAGAAAGGCAAGACGTGCACACAAGCATCCTCAGGGGACTGATACCACAGACACAGGGGATGGGGAACACACACACACACAGGCAACCACAGTCACTCCGCAATCCTCAAGATCCTCTCCCTCCAAGACCCCTTCCCTTGCCTCACCTGCAACCCCACCTGATAAGCAGCTCTTCCTCTGTGACCTCGGCCTCTTCCCCTCCAATCCCGCTGATCCAGCATACCGGGGAAGAGGAAGTCCACCCACACAGAGGGGAGTGCCCTCGCCCCCGGACACCCTCCCCCAGGCGCAGGCAGAGTGAGTCCCCCACCCGCAAGTCCCCCCGGGCCCGGAAGAGCAAGACCCCGCCACCGCCCTGCAAGTCAACCACCCAGTCTCTCACCTCCATCCCCCAGGCCACCACTCCACAGGTTCCACCGCCACACCCTGCCCCAGGTTCCCCCACACACCGATACCGCATCCCCAAATTGCTTAGGCCCTCCCTCCTGCCACTTGCTCTTCCACCCCAAAACCAGACGCTCTGCCTGTTTGTGCCACTGGTGTGGAGACCGTGTCCCCCCCTCTGTCCTGCCCAGCTCTTCTGCCCCCCCCTTCCACTACCTTGGAGTCATGCACTGCGGTGGAGTCCACAACCACCCCGTCTGACTCGGGCACTGCATTGGGGACCCAGTCCACTCCATCTGACCAGCCCACTGCAGTGGTTGCAGCACCCACCCCATCTGACTTGAGCCCTGCGGTGGTGCCAGCCCCCCCTGAGTCAGACACCTCCACTGCAGTTGCCGGTGACACTCCTGCACCCACCTCCCCTTCACTGCCTCCTTCTGGCATCCCCTGATCCTGTCCCTGCGGTGCCTGGCCTGCCCCTCGTATGCTCCTCCAAGGGGGATGTCCCCTGTCCGTACCTGTGCAGGCAAGCAATTGTTGACAAGTTGTCACACATCACCCTGTTGGGACTGTATATTTGGACTGGCCATTGGCCTTAGTTTATTTTGGACTTTTGATTTGAGTTGCACACTTGCTGAATAAAGGCTCTTTTTGTTTACTTGTGGTTAATCTTTGGAGGTACATGATGTAGATGTGTAGAATCATGCATTTGCTGTTGTAATAGTGTTCAGATCAGGTAAATGAAGTTGTGCTGTGATGGGCTCCATGTGGTCCATGGGATATGTGTCCTAATGTAGTCTGGATCTATAGCATCCTTTGCTGCAGTCTGAGGGTGTAATGTTCAGCATTTGACACATCTTTGTCCTACACTGATGCACATCTAGTGGGCTTACCACTGTCCAATGCTCCTAGTACCCTGACTGTGTGCCCATCTCCAATGGACATGCAGTTTAGCACATCAAATTTGCAGGACTCATCTGTGTACACAGTGCAAGTTGCTTGACACGTGTCTTGGGTGTATGCAGATGACTGACGTGACACTCCCGTGCCCAGGCTGATATGAGCAGAGCCTTCAGTGTGTTGTAGTTGTTGACTCACTGACCGAGTGTTCACAAGTCATGTGAATTTCAGTTTGTGGTAGCTTTCAGTGATTGTGACACGGTGTGTGTGTGACTGCTGCCACTCCTCAGGGTCAGAGCTGCAATGTTGGAAGTTGTGTACGTGTGTTCTTTGTGTGTCACCTTGGCTTCTTCGTAGGTGTGTGACTATGGCCAGGATCCCATTGATTGTGGTGGATTTCACATCATGCCCATGTACGGCGTACTGTGCTGTGTGTCAGACATTGACGAGTCTTATTGACTGGCCATGTGTGATGGGTATCTGCACCTTAGTTCCCCCACCACCCCTGGGATTGTCATGGGTGCATGTGCACTGTCACCAGTCCATGTGAGCTTCACTGCTGCACATTGGTGGAGATCAGGGTGTGTGGTGTTGAGTGTGCAAATGTGAGTTGTTGCACGGCTAGACCCCTACCTCCATATTGGCCTTGGCTGGCAGGCCGTGCTGATTGATTGGAGCTTGTGTAGGTGTGATGGTAGTTTGTTGCTCAGGACACATGGCTGTGGTTCACAGTGTGAACGACATCTACCTTTGTCATCACAGTGTGATTGTCATGCAGGCTAGTGTCACCACAATGTGGGGTCCCTGGGGGAGTGCTGTGGTGGTTCTGTCTCTTGCTGTGTTTGTTGCTGTTCCTACAAGCTTGTGTGACATGTGTAATTTGGGCTCCCTCTCATCTCACAATGCCTGTTTGCCCACATAGGGGAATCCAATCCATGAGTTACTTTTGTATGTGACTGTGTTGACATCTGTGTATTAGTGAATCTGGCCTCCTCATGTGTTGTGTGTTTGCCTGGGGACACTGGCACACAACCCCCTCACCTGTTGTGTATGATATGCAGTGTGAGTCTGCCTGTTTGTGTTTGTGCATTTGCACCACTGCATTGGCATATCTTTAGTTTGCCATTGGCTGTATGTTGTTTGTTGGCTTTCCCCTGCTGGCCCTGGGACTGCTAGGTCATCAGTCAGCACATTGATCATGGTTAGTATGTCCCATTGCTGCCATGGTATGGTATTTGTTCACCTGACATCTACAGTCTCCACAGGATATCTACAGTTGTGTGTCCATTGGTGCAGATATGTGGGTCTGCATTATGATGCTCACTTCTGTCATTGTGTTATTTGTGAATGTAGACAATGTGGGCCCCCATGGCTGATGTTTGTGTGCACATGGCCAGAACGATGTGTCATTGGCACTGCACTGCTTGCCTCACACAATCTATGTTGCTATGGGACACAAGCACTACAATGCCACTGTAGTGTTTGGTGTTGTGTGGCCAGGAATAATCCCTGCAGTTTTGTTTTTGCAGCTTTTACCAGGACTACACTTACCTTTTGGGCACTGTGGTGATGGGGCTTTGGGCCCCATTGCCACACTGTTCAATATGTGCTTCAGCTATGGAGCACACACTTACCTTTTGGGTACTCTGGTGATGGGGCTTTGGGCCCCATTGCCACACTGTTCAATATGTGCTTCAGCTATGGAGCACAGACTTACCTTTTGGGCACTGTGGTGATGGGGATTTGGGCCACATTGCCACACTGTTCAAAATGTGCTTCAGCTATGGAGCACACACTTACCTTTTGGGCACTGTGGTGATGGGGCTTTGGGCCCCATTGCCACACTGTTCAAAATGTGCTTCAGCTATGGAGCACACACTTACCTTTTGGGCACTGTGGTAATGGGGCTTTGGGCCCCATTGCCACACTGTTCAAACTGTGCTTCAGCTATGGAGCACACACTTACCTTTTGGGCACTGTGGTGATGGGGCTTTGGGCCACATTGCCACAGTGGCCATGGTCGGCTTGCATTGTGGAGGCCACACACATTTCTGTGTGACACATGTGCTAGGGGGTCACATTGTATGTTCAATGTCATGTTCAGTGTTGTATGCATTTGACACAGACCACACACGCTTGTCATGGTGTTGGGGGTGGGATGTAATTTACAGACAGTCCTTATGTGGGAGTATGCTAGTTGTGTCATGCATTACCCGTCCTATGAGTAGGGGTGGTTGTAGTGACAGGCATCCAGCCCCCCATGAGTGGGGATGGTAGTAGTGGTAGGCATCCAGCCCCCCATGAGTGGGGATGTGTGCGACTCGCGCGGCTAGGTGTACAGGGGGGTCCGACACGGACGCCCAAAGTGCGGCTCCGACTGCTCTTTCGAGCCGGACGGCGCGAGTCGGTCGGACTGCTTGCGGAGCGCATCGTACTTACCCAGCCGGGGAACGTCTCCATTGCGCGGTGCGAGTCGTGTCCGTGCGAGTCGGTCGGAGCGGTCGGCTTTCGCGAACGAGTCGGTCGGTGCGGTTGGGTCTCGCGAACGAGTCGGTCGGAGATTTCGCATCGTACTCGCTCGCCCAGACGCACGTACGAATCGGTCGGGAAACAGGGCTCCGAATCGAATCCGGTAAAGCCGAATCCGATTCGGAGCCCTACCGGCCGAGATCGGAATCGGCCCCTAAATATATATAATTTACTAATCAAACTCCACCAAATATTAAGTCCAAGAAAGTGCTGGACACTAAACATATATATAAATTACTATTCCCACTCCACTGAGTATTAAATAAGGGAATGTGCTGGACATTAAACATATATAAATTACTATTCCCACTTCAGTTAGTATTAAATCACAGAAGGTGCTGGACACTAAAGATATATAAATTACTATTCCCACTACAGTCAGTATTAAGTCATAGAAGGTGCTGGACACTAAACATATATAATTTACTATTCAAACTCCACCCAATATTAAATGAAAGAAAGTGCTGGACACTAAACATATAAAAATTAAAATTCCCACTCTAGTCACTATTAATTCAGGAAAGGTGCTGGACACTAAACATTTATAAATTACTATTCCCACTCCAGTCAGTATTAAGTCAGAGAAGGTGCTGGACACTAAACATATAAAATTACTATTCCCACTCCAGTCAGTATTAAGTCAGGGAAGCTTCTGGACACTAAGGGGCCGATTCCGATCTCGGCCGGTAGGGCACCTAACAGTATTCGTCCGGAAAAAAACCCAGCCGAATGCGTGTTTCCCGACCGATTCGTACACCCGTCCGGACGAACAAGTACGATGCGTATAACAACCCATTTCCCGAGCGAGCCGTACTCACCCAATCCAGCTCCTGTTCCCCGCCCGAGCCGGATCCGTAAACGCCGAATCGAGTCGCACGGAACCAAATACACAGCACCTTCCGGCCGGACTAGTACGATGCGCGCTCCGTACGCGCCGAACCAGTCGCTACGTCCGGCACGTTTCAGCAGGAGAGCCGCACATAAGCTCCGTTTCGCGCCACAAGACGATCCACGGCTACGAGACGAACAAGCCAGCGACGAGTAGGAGTCGAAGACACAAGAAACCCGAACGAGACGACCCAACCATGAATCCCATCGCGCAGGTCCTACCTATACTCTACATCTATTACCGGGACCGGTACGGACGCGTACGGCGCAGACGGTAAGTCAAACACCAACAATACAAACAAACTACATGTACCCAAAATATGTCACACACACATAGGGATGCACAAATGACGTACACTAGCAACAGCACAACCATAGGGGTGGGATGGGCATCACCAAGGCCATACACACCCATAGGGGGCTGGATGCCTACCACTACCACCACCCCTACTCAGGGGGGGCTGGATGCCTGCCACTACCACCACCCCTACTCAGGGGGGATGGATGCCTACCACTACCACCACCCCTACTCATGGGGGCCTGGATGCCTGTCACTACTACCATCCCCACCCAAGGGGGATGGATGCCTACCACTACCACCACCCCTACTCAGGGGGGGCTGGATGCCTGCCACTACCACCACCCCTACTCAGGGGGTGCTAGATGCTTACCACTACCACCACCCCTTCTCATGGGGGCCTGGATGCCTGTCACTACTACCATCCCCACCCATAGGGGGATGGATGCCTACCACTACCACCACCCCTACTCAGGGGGGGCTGGATGCCTGCCACTACCACCACCCCTACTCATGGGGCCTGGATGCATGCCACTACCACCACTCCTACTCAGGGGGGGCTGGATGCCTACCACTACCACCACCCCTACTCAGGGGGGGCTGGATGCCTGCCACTACCACCACCCCTACTCATGGGGGCCTGGATGCCTGCCACTACCACCACCCCTACTCAGGGGGCTGGATGCCTGCCACTACCACCACCCCTACTCAGGGGGGCTGGATGCCTGCCACTACCACCACCCCTACTCATGGGGGCCTGGATGCCTGTCTCTACTACCATCCCCACCCATAGGGGGCTGGATGCCTACCACTACCACCACCCCTACTCATGGGGGCCTGGATGCCTATCACTACTACCATAACCACCCATAGGGGGATGGATGCCTACCACTACCACCACCCCTACTCAGGGGGGGCTGGATGCCTGCCACTACCACCACCCCTACTCAGGGGGGGCTGGATGCCTACCACTACCACCACCCCTCCTCAGGGGGGGCTGGATGCCTGCCACTACCACCACCCCTACTCATAGGACAGGTAATGCATGACACAACCAGCATACTCCCACATAAGGAATGACAGAAAATTACATCCCCCCCAACACCATGCCAAGCATGTGTAGTCTGTGTCAAATGCCTACAACACTGAACATGACATTGAACATACAATGTGACCTACTATCACATGTGTCACACATAAATGTGTGTGGCCTCCACAATGCAAGCAGACCATGACCACTGTGGCCATGGGGTGGAACACCCCATCATCACAGTGACCAAAAGGTAAGTATGGGGTCCATAGCTGATGCACCTCTTGAACAGTGTGGCCATGGGGCCTAAAGCCCCATCACCAAGGTGACCAAAAGGTAAGTGTGAGGTCCATAGCTGATGTACCTCTTGAACAGTGTGGCCATGGGGCCTAAAGCCCCATCACCACAGTGACCAAAAGGTAAGTGTGGGGTCCATAGCTGATGTACCTCTTGAACAGTGTGGCCATGGGGCCTAAAGCCCCATCACCACAGTGACCAAAAGGTAAGTGTGGGGTCCATAGCTGATGCACCTTTTGAACAGTGTGGCAATGGGGCCAAAAGCATCAACACCACGGTGATCATAAGGTAAGTGGAGTCATGGTAAAAGCTGCGAAAGCCAAACTGTATGGATGAATCCTGGTCACACAACAACAAACACATCAGTGGCATAGTAGTGCTTGTGTCCCATAGCAACATAGATTGGGCGGGGCAAACAGTGCAGTGTCACAGAAACATCGTTTTGGTCATGTGCATACAAACATCACCCATGGGGGACCACACTGTCAGTATTCACAAATAACACAATGACAGAAGTGACCATCATAATGCTGAGCCACATATCTGCACCAATGGACACACAAATGTAGATATCCTGTGGAGACTGTCGATGTCAGGTGAACAAATACCATACCATGGCATCAATGGGACATACAAACCATGATCATTGTGCTGACTGATGACCTAGGAGTCCCAGGGACAGCTGGGGAAAGCCACCAAACAACATCCAGACAATGGCACACTACAGAAATGCCAATGCAGTGGTGCAAATGCACAAACACAAACAGGCAGACTCACACTGCATTTCAAACACAACAGGTGATGGGGGTGTGCCAGTGTCCCCAGGCAACCACACAACACATGAGGAGGCCTGAACTCCAATCACACAGATGTGTATACAGTGCCATACAAAAGTTACTCATGGATCGGATACCCCTATGTGGGCAATCAGGCATCGTCAGCTGAGAGGGAGGCCAAATTACACATGTCACACAAGCTTGTAGGAACAGCAACTAACACAGCAAGAGACAGACCCACCACAGCACTACCCCCAGGGACCCCACATTGTGCTGACACTAGCCTGCATGACAATCCCACTGTGATGACAAAGGTAGATGTCGTTCACACTGTGAACCACAGCCATGTGTCCTGAGCAACAAACTACCATTACACCTACACAAGCTCCAATCAATCAGCACGGCCTGCCAGCCAAGGCCAATATGGAGGTAGGGGTCTAGCCGTGCAACAACTCACATTTGCACACTCAACACCACACACCCTGATCTCCACCAATGTGCAGCAGTGAAGCTCACATGGACTGGTGACAGTGCACATGCACCCATGACAATCCCAGGGGTGGTGGGGGAACTAAGGTGCAGATACCCATCACACATGGCCAGTCAATAAGACTCGTCAATGTCTGACACACAGCACAGTACGCCGTACATGGGCATGATGTGAAATCCACCACAATCATTGGGATCCTGGCCATAGTCACACACCTACGAAGAAGCCAAGGTGACACACAAAGAACACACGTACACAACTTCCAACATTGCAGCTCTGACCCTGAGGAGTGGCAGCAGTCACACACACACCGTGTCACAATCACTGAAAGCTACCACAAACTGAAATTCACATGACTTGTGTAAACAACAAGTGCCAAGGGGAATCCTGAATGTGTCCCATCACCGTTTGCCCACATCCCCAGCCCTGACAACAAAGACAACCTGGGATGACAACCTCATGAACATTAGTTTGCCATGCAACCACATCACAGAGAAACCAGGTCCAAGATGCTGGATGAACACAGACCAACTCTGCAAGCAACACAAACAGGAACATCCCTAGGGACACAGCCTGTGTAGGAAAAGGGAAGGGAACACGCACAGACATGCTTACACAACACAGGCACACGCAATGTCACGGGATTACACACTGCCATGAGGGCACTCCACTCCTGTGGAAGGTCCGCTGTGCCAAACCTTATCTGTGCACGACTCAAACATGTCAGCAGGACACTCCGTCAGTGAGTCAACAACTACAACACACAGAAGGCTCTGCTCACATCAGCCTGGGTACGGGAGTGTCACGTCAGTCATCTGCATACACCCAAACCACGTGTCAAGCCAGTTGCACTGTATACACAGATGAGTCCTTCAACACTGATGTGCAATACTGCATGTCCAGTGGAGATGGGCACACAGTCAGGGAAATCGGAACATTGAACAGTGGTAAGCCCACCAGATGTGCATCAGTGTAAGACAAAGATGTTCCTTTACAAATGCAAAACGTACATCCCTGTGTCAAATGCTGAACATTACACCCTCAGACTGCAGCAAAGGATGCCATATATCCAGAGTAGAACAGGACACATATCCCATGGACCACATGGAGTCCATCACAGCAACACTTCATTTTCCTGATCTGAACACTATAACAACTGCAAATGCAGGATGCTACTCATCTACATCATGTACATCAAAAGAAACACCTCAATTAAACAAAAAGAGGCTTTATTCAGCTAATGTAAAATTAAAAGTTGACGTCCAAAAGAAACTAAGGCCAATGGCCAGTCCAAAATCCATGTCCCAACAGGGTGACAAGTGACAACTGGTCACACATTGCTTGCCTGCACTGGTACGGACGGGGGACATCCCCCTTGGAGGGGCATACAAGGGGCAGGCCAGGCACCGCAGGGACAGGATCAGGGGATGGCAGAGTGAGGCAGTGAAGGGGTGGTGGTGCAGGAGTGTCACCGGCAACTGCAGTGGAGGTGTCTGACTCAGGGGGGGCCAGCACCACCGTGCTACACAAGTCAGTTGGTGTGGGTGCTGCAACCACTGCAGTGGGCTGGTCTGATGTAGTGGACTGGGTCCCCACTGCAGTGCCCAAGTCAGACGGGGTGGTTGTGGACTCCACTGCAGTGCATAACTCCAAGGGAGTGGAAGGGTGGGCAGATGAGGTGGGCAGGACAGAGGGGGACCCGGTCCCCACACCAGTGGCACTAACAGGCAGAGCATCTGGGTTGGGTGTGGAAGAGCAAGTGGCAGGGGGAGGGTCTAAGCAGTCTGGGGATGCGGTATCGGTGTGTGGGGGAACCTGGGGCAGGGTGTGGCGGGGGAACCTGTGGAGTGGTGGCCTGGGGGATGGAGGAGAGAGACTGGGTGGTGGAGCTGCGTGGTGGTGGTGGTGGGGTCTTGCTCTTCCTGGTCAGGGGGGACTTCCTAATGGGGTCCTGTGTCTGCCTGAGCCTGGGGGAGGGTGTCCGGGGGCGAGGGGCACTCCCTCTGTGTGGGTGGACTTCCTCTTCCCCGGTATGCTGGATCAGCAGGACTGGAGGGGAAGAGGTCGAGGTCACACAGGAAGAGCTGCTGTGTATGTGGGGTAGCAGGTGAGGCAAGGGAAGGGGTCTTGGAGGGAGAGGATTTGGAGGACTGCGGAGTGACTGTGGATGCCTGTGTGTGTGTGTGTTCCCCATCCCCTGTGTCTGTGGTATCAGTCCCCTGAGGATGCTTGTGTGCACGTCTTGCCTTTCTCTTGGGTGTGTCTGTGCTGCTCGTGTCTGTGTGTTTGCGTGATTGTGCAGGTGTGCATGTGCTTTGGACAGGTAGGGTGGCAGGAAGTGTGGATGGGGCAGAGGTGGGAGGGGTGAGGGACTGTTGGAGGAGGGACACTGCTGCCATCATGGAGGAGTCCATGGACCTATTGCTCCTCTGTAGGGCAGACATACCCATCGAGATGCCCTCCATGAACGACACCAGCTGTGTCAACAGAGTGGTGTGTGCATGGAGGACAGTCAGCATTGCTGTCTGCCCTACATGGAGCTGCCGAAGGAGGTACACAGACTCCTCACTCAGGGCAGCAGGGGACACAGGGGCAGGGGTGCGGTGCCTGGCATGAAGGAGACACGCTCCCGAGCACGGGAGCCTCCACGGACCTCAGGAATGGGAGCCAATGGGAGGGCGGTGGTGGTGGTGGTGGTGGCGGGGCCAGACAGACTAGCTTGACTTTGGTGGCTGCTGACACCCGCCTCCACAAGGGAGTCATCCTCCGAGCTGCTGTGGTCCTCAGCTGAGGTGGATGGTGCTGAGGACTCCTCGGTGTGGCTCCCCTCGCCCTCCGTGCCACTGGGTCCCTCTGACCACTCGTCGGACGCTGACCCAGTCTGGCTCCGCTGCTCCTCATGGTCCGTGGAGCTGTCCCCTCCTATGGCCATGGATGTATCTGCAAACAATTAGGGAAACAGACAAACATCAGTCACCTGCACTGAACGCACACACCACAGTAAGTACAGCACATCACAGAGCCAGCCCAGGCATCCTTAGTTGAACATTGCCTAAAGTCCTCACACAGATTTGTGGAAGCCAATTGTCAGTCTGATGGTCAACCATGGGACTCACACCCCTCCTGCCCTTGCACCCATCTGTCTGGTGCCTGTCTGATGGTAAGACCCCAGTGTGGACACATGCACCACCTACACAGTTGTTGGACATTGCAGGGAACACGGTGAAGTATGTCAACATGCACACAACACATCTCTTGCCACTAAGTCAGTGCAGGTGTCCGGATGAAGGGATGGCCAGAGTCTAAATAGAAATGCATGTGATGCATACCAGCACCACACACCATGATGCACCCATGTCCGGATAGTCAATGCCACAATGGGGTGCATGTTGCACATGTCACTCCCCTGCAGGATCACTCTTAGGAAGTTTAATGCCATGACACAGGCATGCGTGCAAAGTCATACATCACTGTCTACAGTCACATGGGCATGGCAGCCAGCCAACAACAGTCTGCACTGTGTCACAATCCTAGGACATGGGGAATGCAAGTTATGTAACTGACAAGTGCACATGTCCATCCCCCAAAAACCACATCATCAGTACTACTACTTGTCCACGTCATACCAATTGGACATATGGGGGACATGGAACACAACTCTCTGAACATGAGCACCTCACAGTGTGCTGTGAATGAGAAACAGCTGCCTGAAAGTCACAGTCGCATACACCTGTGTGCACAGTCAAGTGATCAGACACCTAAAAATCACAGAAGTTTCGTCTATCATGGTCACATCTCCGCTGGCATGCTGAGCCCTAACCGATAAACATACCAGTAGTCCTGACAACGAGGACACAGCACAATGACACAGAGGCAGACACCTGAGGGAACATTTCACTGATCACAACATGCCAGATGGTACACGGGAGTGGGAGTACAGAGTGTATTGTATGCCCTGGAGTAAGCATGACTGTCCAGCTCTACCTGTAAGAGGAATGAGTCCTGGACAGCAGTAACCCTGGGCGGCAAATTCCGTTCCGCTCGCAGAACTTGCGAAATTTCGGCATTTCCGCGTTCCGCGCGGAACGCGGAAATGTCGAAACTTCCGCGATCCGCGGCGGAACGGAATTCGGGTATAAATAAAAGCAGGTGCCCGAGTTGAAGCTCAAATTCTGTAACATATGATTTTCTCGAGCGCAATCCTCGTGTAGAATTCGTGAGCGTGGTTAAGCAGATGTGCCTTCTCTCCATTTCCACCCTGTAAAGTTAGCTGTAATCCTTGATGGAGGTCTTTGCATCCTTGATTTTCTTGAGCGCAATCCTCGTGTAGTTCCCGTGACCAGGAGGTTCCTTCTCCTCGTCTGCCGCTGAGATCCTGCTCTGACCCTTTATAAACAAGAGGCATGTGAATGGGCCTAGAAGCCCCGCCCGTTTGGCCCCGCCCCACATACACTAGCAGTATGCAACGTCTTCCCTCCCTTTCCCCACTATGATGGACAGCTTAATCAAAGGACCCCGGTGCTTTCGGCGTGGTGGCAAAGTTACAGACACACTGGTCACTGGGCCAAATTCTTCAGGTCCTTTACGCAGCTGTAGTGTAGGAAAGGCACTATACATTTACCCAACGAGGTAGCACTTACTGATTAGCCAGTAGAAAGTACTCCAGCTGAGTAGAGGTATTGCACAAAACGGAGGCATCTTCTTGGATAAATATGCAGGGTAGGTGTGCAGAATTCGTGAGCGTGGTTAAGCAGATGTGCCTTCTCTCCATTGCCACCCTGAAAAGCTAGCTGTAATCCTTGATGGAGGTCTTTGCATCCTTGATTTTCTCGAGCGCAATCCTCGTGTAGAATTCGTGAGCGTGATTAAGCAGATGTGCCTTCTCTCCATTGCCACCCTGAAAAGCTAGCTGTAATCCTTGATGGAGGTCTTTGCATCCTTGATTTTCTTGAGCGCAATCCTCGTGTAGAATTCGTGAGCGTGATTAAGCAGATGTGCCTTCTCTCCATTGCCACCCTGAAAAGCTAGCTGTAATCCTTGATGGAGGTCTTTGCATCCTTGATTTTCTCGAGCGCAATCCTCGTGTAGTTCCTGTGACCAGGAGGTTCCTTCTCCTCGTCTGCCGCTGAGATCCTGCTCTGACCCTTTATAAACAAGAGGCATGAGAACAGGCTAGTAGCCCCGCCCCACATACACTCGCGGTATGCAACGTCTTCCCGCCCTTTCCCCACTATGATGGACAGCTTAATCAAAGGACCCCGGCGCTTTCGGCGCGGTGGCAAAGTTAGACACACAGGTCACTGGAGACAATTCTTCTGGTCCTTTGCAGCTGTAGTGTAGGAAAGGCACTATACATTTTCCCAACGAGGTAGCACTTACTGATTAGCCAGTAGAAAGTACTCCAGTTGAGTAGAGGTATTGCACAAAACGGACTGATCTTCTTGGATAAATATGCAGGGCAGGATTCATTCTGGGCTGGCACGATGCTCCTGTCACAAAAATTAAACCTCAACAGGAAGCACTTACAGATATAAAGGGGCGCAGCAAAATCTCCGCGAGCACGCGAAATTCCGCATGCTCGCGGAGATTTTTGCCAAGTTCGCGGAATTTCGCGGAACGCAATTCCGCAAATTCCGCCCACCCTTAGACAGTAGGCATGTGGCTAAGCACGTGTGACACACTTGATACACATACTCCTGATGCCCAAACATTGTTCCCACCGGCAGCATGGGTGTGTGCCAAATTCCCCAGGGACATGTGGTGATTCAGATCAGCAAGTGGACCACATATCAAAGTTACACCCAGATTACATGTCAGAACTTAGGCATTGTGTAAGCAATTGACCCACACATGAATCCCACAACATAGTCACGGGAACAAATGCTGTCCCCCACCTTGAGCGAAGCTAAATGCAATGACACAGTCCCCAAGTGACACAATTTCCTGACTGTAAGGGCCACACATATGCGTATCAGAGGAGAAGTGGGCATGTCACAAATGAGGGACATGGGTCCTGGACCACATGACTGATGTACTGTGGAAGTTTAACCAGGCCAGAGGAGGGCACATAGCATGTCAGACAAAGTGCACAGTGCAGTCATGGACTCACCCCCTCCTTGCTGCTGTCTGCCCTTCAGCTGCCCATCCAGGTCAGGGAAGACCACCGCCAGGATCCGGAGCATGTGGGGGGTCAGGGTCCGGTGTCCGCCCCTCCTGCGAGGAGGCGACAGCTTCAGCTGGACCCTTGCGATCCTCCGGGTCCAGCCACGAAGGTCCTGCCACCTCTTCTGGCAGTTGCGGATCCTGCGCCTGTAGACCCCCACGGATCTTACTTCCCGGGCGATGGTCAGCCAGATTTCCTGCTTCTGGTGGGCATCGACCTGTGAGGATGACAAAGTGAAAAAGGCCATTACTACACATGCAACATATCCGTGCATCACACAGTTGGATATACATGTCTCAATCACAGGGGCATATGATGTACATAGGCAGTGCAACAATGGCTATGAACAGTTTGCCAGCAGTCACTACATGGTGTCATTGCATGGGGAGTAAACCTTTTGGAATGCACTGTTACTGCACTGTACCTGTTCAGTCCATGTAACTACACACTTTGGGGTGTGACAACTACTCAGTGAGCATGCTAGCCAGTGGTGTGCACACTGGAAGTCCTGCTAGTCAGACAACATGCACGATTGGTAAGGCAGTGGACAGCACACTCACCTGCTCCCCTGGTTTCCCATACAGCTTGCTGTACTGTGGAAGGAGGCTGTCCAGCAGGGCCTGGTTCTCCTCAAGGCTGAAGGCTGGGGCTCTCTCCACAGTACGTGCCATTGCAGTAGCCAGAGGATGCAGAGACAGCAGCAGTGTTGTTGGCAGATGTCGTCCTGGAGCATGTAGTGCAGGCAAGTGAGCTCTCAGGGGAACAGCCAGCATTATATGTGTTCTGCAGAGGCAGATACTGTCCCATGTGTCCAAAGTGATAGGTCCAAGTCGTTTGCATCTTCTGAATCTGACCAATCCATGGAATAGCAGCACTAATACACGCCCACAGCATCGTTCAAATCTTCAAATTCATGACATCCATGATTTTGCAACATTGTTGTGGCTGGCCAACTGAATTCACTGCATCAGACTCGTTGGAGCCACGAAAACGCGTCCGTTGCCATGCCAGGCCCCAGCCAATGCGTGCGCACCGATCGGTCCATTGCTGTACAATGCGTATTTCGGGGTACAACGCTGTACCCGCACACATCACATGCATTGGGCCGGCCGGGCACACCGATCGGTCCATTGCTGTACAACGCGTGATTTCGGGGTACAACGCGTACCCGACACATCACATGCATTGGGCCGGCCGGGCACACCGATCGGTCCATTGCTGTACAACGCGTACCACGCACACAACACATGCAATGGGCCGGCCGGGCACACCGATCGGTCCATTGCTGTACAATGCGTATTTCGGGGTACAACGCGCGACCGCACACATCACATGCAATGGGCCGGCCGGGCACACCGATCGGTCCATTGCTGTACAACGCAGTATTTCGGGGTACAACGCGTACCTGCACACATCACATGCATTGGGCCGGCCGGGCACACCGATCGGTCCATTGCTGTACAACGCGTACCCGCACACAACACATGCAATGGGCCGACCGGGCACACCGATCGGTCCATTGCTGTACAACGCGTATTTCGGGGTACAAGGCGTACCCGCACACATCACATGCAATGGGCTGGCCGGGCACACCAATCGGTCCATTGCTGTACAACGCGTATTTCGGGGTACAACGCGTACCCGCACACATCACATGCATTGGGCCGGCCGGGCACACCGATCGGTCCATTGCTGTACAACGCGTACCCGCACACAACACATGCAATGGGCCGGCCGGGCACACCGATCGGTCCATTGCTGTACAATGCGTATTTCGGGGTACAACGTGTAACCGCACAAATCACATGCAATGGGCCGGCCGGGCACACCGATCGGTCCATTGCTGTACAACGCGTATTTCGGGGTACAACGCGTACCCGCACACATCACATGCATTGGGCCGGCCGGGCACACCGATCGGTCCATTGCTGTACAACGCGTACCCGCACACAACACATGCAATGGGCCGGCCGCGCACACCGATCGGTCCATTGCTGTACAACGCGTATTTTGGGGTACAACGCGTACCCGCACACATCACATGCATTGGGCCGGCTGGGCTCACCGATCGGTCTATTGCTGTACAACGCGTACCCGCACACAACACATGCAATGGGCCAGCCGGGCACACTGATCGGTCCATTGCTGTACAACGCGTATTTCGGGGTACAACGCATACCCGCACACTTCACATGCAATGGGCCGGCCGGGCACACCGATCGGTCCATGGCTGTAGAACGCGTACCTGTACAGGTCAGTCGCATATGTCACCATGCTTGTCACTGGTGAACATTTGCCAGCCACATAAACCTGCCAGAGACACAGGGGCACACCTACAACACCACACCCACTCCACACTGTTTCCTAAGGCATGTAAGGTAAGCCTGGGCGTAGTTCACGAAGTAGCGCTACGCGAAGCTACGCAAAGTGCAGTTCGCACTACGCGAGCTACGCGTAGCACTACGCGAACTGCGTAGTGCACTGTTCGTAATGATTGCACAGTGCCGGATGCTTGTCTGCACTGTGCAATCATTGAAAACGGCATCTTGCACAGTGCGAGCTGTCTATTACTGCCGCTCGAGTAGATTTTTACTCGAGCGGCAGCTTTCTCAACGCGGACTGGTAGTTTCTCATCGCGAGCGGTCGCGAGCATACGCGACCACTCGCAATGAGAAACCTGACCTCCCCGCCTTGAGAATCTCGCCGGGAGGTTTATTTTCCACGCTCGCGATCGGCAACTTGATGTTGCTGATCGCGAACGAGGAAAAAGTCTCGCCGGGATGTCATTTTGCTTGCTCGCGGTCGCCAACTTGACGTTGAGGACCGCGAGCAAGCAAAAAATGACCGCTACGCTACGCGTGTTTGCACTGTGCTACGTGCAATTCGCGTTGTGCGAAGTAGCGCAAACTTCGCAAACTACGCGAGCGTAGCGTAGTGCTTTGCCCAGGGTTAATGTAAGGCTGCATTACCTTTTCTGTGTATGGGGGTTGACATGTGGTTTCTGTGGTGGCACTGGTGGGCATCCACACCCAGGCTGTGCATGTGTTCATGGGGACAGGGTCCTTTGTGTGTTGTGCACATGACCACTGTGATGTGCAACAGTTCATTTCAGAGCATGTGGCATGGTCACATTTCCAGGTTGTGTATGTGTGTGACATGTCACATACCCCCAGGGTCCCATGGGGGAAGGCATGTACGTAACAGGATGACCCATTGCCACAATAGTGATGTCCCTCCACAGTCTGTGTGCATGTTGTGTTTCCGATGTCTCTGTTTCCATGTGCACGATGGGAGACAGTCTCCACAGCAACGTTGTTTGTGCATGGACTTTGATGTTGTGCGTGTGTGTGTCACTGACGTCCATGTCTGTCCTGCGGAGGCAACAGGGGCCACTACCTGTGGGAGTCATGTTTGTTTTCTGACGTGTACATGATACGCCATGTCATGCCAGTGTCCATGTGGCAAGACAGGGTCCCTGGGAATCTACCTGTCAATGTGCTGTGATGCCTGTGGCGCATCTGTCCAGACATGTCACTGTGGTGTGTGTGTGGAACGTGACAGCAGTAAATGGGTACTGTGATACAGCCTAATGGTTTCCCATAGCACAACCTGGTACCTGTTGTGCACACATGTTGTACTGAGAACTTAGATGATGGCCATGTAGGTGCGAGTTATGTCAGAACAGAACGGCACACACATCAAGTACTTGTGTCTCGTAATGATGTATCATGTGAAATTGAGTATGGTGAAAGGCACATCTGTGGGGTGACTGACAATCTTTCTTTCTTCATCCTATGCACTGCAGGGCTCCAGCTGTCCATAGACCATTCCCTGACCTGGCAACGATGGTGGAACGTGACAGCATCAGACGGTACCGCTTCACCAGGCAGCTGATTGAGGATTTGGCAGTGTGCTTGGCACCACATCTGCAACCGGGCCGGCCGTACCCTACGGCGCTGACACCCAAGGTGAAAGTAATGGCAGCCCTACACTTCTTTGCCACCGGTACCTTCCAACACACTGTGGCGACTGATGGTGGGATGTCACAGACTATGTTCAGCCGTGTGCTACGCGATGTTTTGGTGGCTATGTTGAGGAACCTGAACCAGTTCATCTATTTCCCCAAACGTCGACAACTCACTGACGTTAAGAGTGACTTTTATGCCCTGGGGAGGATGCCACATGTAATTGGCTCCATTGATGGGACACATGTGGCTTTGGTACCACCACAGGCACATGAGCAGGCCTACCGTAACCGCAAACACTACCATTCGATCAATGCGCTGGTGGTATGTCTTGCAGATATGACCATCACACATGTGTGTGCCCGTTTCCCCGGTTCTGCTCACGATGCCTATGTGATGAGGAGTAGTCGCATCCCGAGGATGATGTCACAGATGCCGAACCAGCGTGCCTGGCTTGTCGGTGTGTACTGACTTTGTACCATTGTGTGTGTTCTGCTATGTTGTATTCCGCCCACTTTTTGAACTCAGCTAATGTGCAATTGTCTGTCTGTAGGTGACTCCGGATACCCCAACATGCCGTGGTTGCTGACACCCCTCAGGAACCCTGTGACACCAGCCCAGATGCGCTACAATGAGGCACATGGTCGGACCAGGAGAGTGATCGAGCGGACCTTTGGTCTCCTGAAGAGCCGCTTCCGCTGCCTGGACAAGACAGGAGGGGCCCTCCCATATGCCCCAGCAAAGGTGTGTAAGAATGTCATCGTTTGCTGCATGCTCCACAACCTGGCAGTGCGGAAGGAGATGCCTCTCATCCTGGATGATGATGACCAACGTCCGCCACCTGTGGAGGATCCTGGCCTGGACCACGATGCCAGTGATGATGATGATGATGGTGGTGATGTCCGCACACAGCTCATCACCAACTTCTTCAGCTGAATGTGAGTATCCAGGGAGATGCAATGTGAATGATGTGAGTTCGCATGATATGTGTGGGTGGTGCCCTGGTGCTGTTTTAGTGTGGCCATGTGCCACTTGACTGGATGCGTGCAGCGATGTGTCCTTACAGGTAGTCTGTACTCCCCAACAGTGTTGACATGCAAACGTGCTTTTGTGTAGATATCTTGTGACATGTTTAGGGCATGAGTATTGCAGTTCTGTCCGGTTCTTCAGTGGTTTTGACTGTGTGTCATGTCTGTCCTTCACAGGGTGCTTACAGAGTTGTTTGGTCAACTTGGATCCCCCAACACCATGATTCAGCTTTCAGGGTGGCAGCAGTCGTTTCCCTACAGGTGATGTGCCACACACCCCTGGACTTCATATCTTCTGCACTTGTTGACTGTGTGGCCACTGCCACGTGGGATTAACTTGCATTTGTAGTGGTAACAACATGTTACAAATGTGTAATAAACCAGTGCTTCACTTTGGGATGTGCGTTGTCTGTGGTCACACATCTGACTGACATTTGCTTACTGCACCTGTGGGCTAGTTGACACAGACGCTGAATAGGTGTGGTGTCTGTGCATTCCACTGTATTTCCTGGCAACATCACTGTGGGCGATGAGTCCGATGGCCCTGGTGTCTGTGTTGTGTAGCCCTAGTGGTGTGTCTCCCTCATATGTGTCACGTCACCATGACTCACACGAAGGTGTTGTACTTGCTGTAGCAGTTAGCATACACAGTGTAATTTAGCAGAACATCATCACCATAACAGTATCCACATTTGAATAACAACAGTGGCAAGTATGGTGTACTAGTGATTTTATTTACAGAAATGTGTGTGTGTATAGTGCACAGGATGGTGGGTGCTGTACATTGTGATTGTGATCCAAAGTTCCCAGATGAGTTGGAAGTCTTGGTAGCAGAAATGTCCTGAGTGAAGTCCACAGTCATATGATACATTAGTCCAACTTGAACTCCCCATGTCATGTGGGAAAGTAGTGTTGCATTCGACAGGGTGAAACGTTTGCACACAAAGGAGAATTTTCGGAACAGGTGTTGGCTTCCTGGGGGATGTACGTGGCCATCAACCTCTCAGTTTTCCTTCCTCGGACGACCCCTCTTCTTTGTGGGGGGACCCTCACGTGCAGGCTGCTGCGGTGCAGGGGACTCTCCGCCAGAGTCCTCCTCCCTCCCTGTGGCGATGTCAGTTGTTGCAGCACCAGATGTTGTGGGCACACAGGGAGGTGTGGCCATGTTGGTGCTAATCTGGCGGAGGCATGTCAATATGTCCCTATGCACCGCTGTGAGTTCTTGCAATGTATCCCACTTGGACTCCATGCCCGACATGTGTGTCTCCACACGGGCCATGTGGGAGTCCAAGCGGGCATGATGGACAGCCTGCTGCTGTTGTATGTCCTTGAGGATCCCCACTACCTGTCTGACCTCTCCGGTGCTATCCTGGTACGCATCAGCGATGCGTGCCAGTTGTGGGTCATCATGCAGTCCAGACCCCTCTGCAAGCAGCAACCTATGTCTACCACCCCTCCCACCACCCCTGGCGACACGTGCAGGACCTGCGGTGGCACGCACAGGTGACCCGAGGCCCACTTGGGGGTTGTTAGTGGTGTTGTCATCCGTTGCTCCACGGTGGGCCTGGGACCCTGTGCTGTTGTCAGCGGTGGTCCTTGGTCTGTCCGTGTCGGCGTGGATGGTCTGTATGTTGGCAGTTGTTGGAGGGGTGGGTGCAGGGGGTGCAGATGTTGGTCCAGCTGGTGCTGCATGATGACTCAGACCGGAGGTGCCAGGTAGGTCTTCACCATCCGAGGTGGGCAGAGGCTGTTCCACACCAGTGAGCTCTGTGTCCCCCGAAGCCTGGGACAGGGACTCCTCCTCGCCTGCTGCTGTGTCCCCATCATCGTCACCTGTATTTGGAAGAGACACACATTGTATGTAATGTTTCTACAGGCATCAATGGTTCACACACCTGACAGTTGTGACTGTACCTCTGGATGCGGGCATGTACATTGCATTGTCCTAAGTTGTCACAGTAAGAGGTTGATATTGGTGTAGCACATTGTCATGCATACCTGGGGCATTTCACTATGAATGTTGAGGTGTGTGTGCATGGCCAGCATTGGTTGTATTTGGTGGACATCCGGCCATCCTTCTCCACCTGGCCCAGTTATCCCACCATGAAGCATGCCACCCTTGCAGTGGGTTCAGGTTGACTCTCAGGATGTCATTCAGTGGTGTTGTGCTGTTTGTTGGTGCACAGTTCCCAGCAGGGCCTTGTGCTCCCCACAGCAGTAGCCAGTGTCAGCCATCTTGTAAGTCCTTGTCCACTCCCTGTGATGTGAGCATGGTTCAGAGTGGTGTTGATGGGCCAATTGTGAGGCTGAGCAGTATCTGTGACTCCAACTCCCATCATGCTATTGTCTACACCCCCTTCCCAGCATGCCCGTACTTCCTTCCTTTGGACTGTGCTTCCCTGTGGGGTAGTGTGCCTGTGCTGACAGGAAGGCTGACAGTGTTGTCCTTGCGTTTGTTTGGCTACAAGTCTCAGGTGTGTCCCTGTGCTTCACACAGCATTACCCAGGGTGGTGGTTCTTTGTGGGATCTTCATTTGGTATGTGAGGCATTGCATTCTCCCAGGTGGGTTATGTGGAGTTTGTGTTGAGGGGGTGTGTGAGGTGAGCTGCTTGTAACTATGGTCAGTGCTGTGAGTCCTCCTTCCCACCCAGCCAGATATCCCACCATGCTACGTGCTTGCATTGCAGAGAGTGCAAGTTGCCTTTCAGGATGTCAGGCAGTGGTGTTGTGCTGTTTGTTGGTGCACAGTTCCCAGCAGGGCCTTGTGCTCCACACAGCAGTAGCCAGTGTCAGCCATCTTGTAAGTTCTTTTCCACTCCCTGTGATGTGAGCATGGTTCAGAGTGGTGTTGATGGGCAAATTGTGAGGCTGAGCAATATCTGTGACTCCAACTCCCATCATGCTATTGGCTACACCCCCCTCCCCAGCATGCCCGTACTTCCTTCCTTTGGACTGTGCTTCCCTGTGGGGTAGTGTGCCTGTGCTGACAGGAAGGCTGACAGTGTTGTCCTTGCGTTTGTTTGGCTACAAGTCCCAGGTGTGTCCCTGTGCTTGACACAGCATTACCCAGGGTGGTGGTTCTTTGTGGGATCTTCATTTGGTATGTGAGGCATTGCATTCTCCCAGGTGGGTTATGTGGAGTTTGTGTTGAGGGGGTGTGTGAGGTGAGCTGCTTGTAACTATGGTCAGTGCTGTGAGTCCTCCTTCCCACCCAGCCAGATATCCCACCATGCTACGTGCTTGCATTGCAGAGAGTGCAAGTTGCCTTTCAGGATGTCAGGCAGTGGTGTTGTGCTGTTTGTTGGTGCACAGTTCCCAGCAGGGCCTTGTGCTCCACACAGCAGTAGCCAGTGTCAGCCATCTTGTAAGTTCTTTTCCACTCCCTGTGATGTGAGCATGGTTCAGAGTGGTGTTGATGGGCCAATTGTGAGGCTGAGCAATATCTGTGACTCCAACTCCCATCATGCTATTGCCTACACCCCCCTTCCCAGCATGCCCGTACTTCCTTGCTTTTGAGTGGACTTCACTGTGTGTGAGTGTGACAGCAATGGCAAGATGGCTGACAGTGGTGTCCTGCTGTTTGTTGGTGCACAGTTCCCAGCAGGGCCTTGTGCACCCCACAGCAGTAGCCAGTGTCAGCCATCTTGTCAGTCCTTATCCACTCCCTGTGATGTGAGCATGGTTCGGAGTGGTGTTGATGGGCCAATTGTGAGGGTGACCAATATCTGTGACTACAACTCCCATCATGCTATTGGCTACACTGACTTCACCAGCATACACAGATTTCCTTCCTTTAAGTGAGCTTCCCTGTGAGGTGGTGTTCTGGTGGTGGCAACATATGTGACTGGTAGTTTGTTATATCTGTGCCACTGGCTTGCTCTATTTATTGTTAGGTTTGTACCTGTCATGACACTGTTACATATCACTATGTCATGGCAGGTATTGTGTTTCTCTGACTAACATAGTCATCTTGGTATGATTATCTTTTGGTTGCTGTGGATTTGCTAAGGGTGCATGGTTTGACTGTCCCCTTGACAGTGATGTGTGTGTATTGCCACACAATATTGTGTATATTAGTTGTGTACTCACCAGGCTCTGGGATGTCTGTTAGTCCATATACGCTCACTGGTGGTAGGATGGCCCGCACCTTCTCCTCCCAGGGCCTGAGGTATAGTGGTTTTGCAGGAGGGCCACTGCCGGTGTGCTGGCTCAGGAGGTAATCCTTCTTGAGTAGGTCTCTGACCCTCCTGCGCACATCATACCACCTGTTCTGGATGTCTTCCTTTGTGCGCAAACATGGTGATTGTGCGTTCACCCTGTCGACGATCCTCGCCCACATCTTGGTTTTCTGAGACATGGGGGTCTGTTGGACCAATGTGCCAAACAACTGTGGCTCTACCCTCAGGATCTCGTCTACCATGACTTCCAATTCACTATCTAGGAACTTTGGATTCTTCTTTAGGGGCATAGTGATGGGTGGTGGTGGTGATTGATGTGTGTGTGTGTGCAAGTGAGGGTGTGTGAGTGTAGGTTTTGCTGTGTGTGTGTGAGGGTGCTATTTGTTGAGGTGCTAATGGTGTGTGTCTTTTGTGTTGGATGAGCTGTGTGTGTGTCTGTGTTTGCTGTGTGATGGTGTTGTGTGCTGGCAGGTCAGTGGAATTTGCAAAGGATCATGGTAGGGATTTGTGGGCTTTATGTAGGTGGAGTTGGGGGTGTGTCCTTGTTCCATTTTTTTCTCCCCCTGTATTTATTGGCTTTGTCATTGCTTGTTTGGCCCTTTTTTCATTAGTGATTATTGTGCATGTAGGAGTCGTTCTTCTGACCTAGTAGGACGTTGCAGTTGTCTCGTGCGCGCCTGTCCGAGTCGTTCCCGCTGTGTTTCAGCTCCGTTTCATATGCGGCGTACGCGTCGTTCGCGGGGTATTGTGTTTGTTCGGCTGGCTTTTGTATGCGTGTCGGTCGTACGGCTTGGGCTCCGTGCGAGTCGGTCTGATTTTGCACCCATTGCATCGTACTGCGCGGGTCGGAGTTCGCGGGTACGTTTTGTTCGGGTTGTTTCCTGGTGCGTGTCGGTCGGTGCGATTCGCGTGGTTTCCCGGCCGGATAGCTTGTTTCGGCCGGGTCGGTCGTTCGCCTTGAGTTCCGTGCGAGTCGGTCGTGAATTCCATGCATTTCATCGTACTTCCCAGGTCGGGCAACGCCGGTACATGTCGGTCGGACTATAATCCCGTACCGAGTCGGTCGGTATTTTTTCCGGCCCGAATCGGAATCGGCCCCTCTATATATATATTTTACTTTTTTAACAACCTCACCATTTTCCCCTAATAACCCAACATCCCAGTACTAAAACAAACATATAATTTCCATTTTTAAGTAACTTTATTTCTTAAAATTAATTTCAATTTTCTAAATTTTAATTTAATAAGTAATTTTAAAATAATATTTAAAAACACTCCCCACCCTTATCCCCTAATAACACAACATCACACTCCTAAAAAAATATATAATTTCTTTTTAAATTTCACTTTCTAATTTTTACAAAATTGCAATTTTAAATTTTTTAATTAAATATGTCAATTCATATAATTATTTTTAAAACACTCCCCACCCTTCTCCCTAATAACGCAATATCCCACTCCGAAAACAAAAATTTAATTTCGAATTTTAAATTTAAATTTCTTATTTTAAATTATTTTCAAAACTCGAAATTTTAATTTAATATGTAATTTTATACTAATATTTTTAAAACACTCCCCACCCTTATCCCCTAATAACCCAACATCCCGCTCCTAAAACAAAACATATATTTTATATTTTTAATTTAAAAATCATTTTTTTAAATAATTTCTAATTTCAAAAAAATTAATTTAATATGTAAATTTATACTAATATTTTTAAAATACTCCCCACCCTTATCCCCAAATAACCCAACATCCCGCTCCTAAAACATATCTTACAAAAATTATTTTTATACAATTTCAAAAAAATATTCATACGATTAAACTAATAATAAATTAATAACAATACAGAATATTTAAATATTTACAAAAAATGATATTTTACACTTTCTATATTTTTTTCCGATATTTTTACAAAACTGACAAATCGATATTATCTACTAACGATATTACTTATTCGATATTTTATACTTCGATATTTTTTAATAAAAAAAAAAACGATATTTTTTACTACGATATTCATGACTTCGATATTATGAGACAATCGATATTACAACTTCGATATAACTGCAATTCGATATTTATAATTCGATATTATGTCCATTTACCCCTGGTTATTCATGTCTCGTTCCCGGCAGACAGGCTGTCCTGTACCTAAGGGTGCGCCAGCTACAGAGGAAGGTGGGTGCAATAACAATGGTTGTTTACCTTGCTGAAAATAGGCTCCAAAGTAGTGTGTGGCTTCAGTTCCATACTGCTTCCCTGGCAAATAGGCAAAGTAGGCATCGACCTATGGGCCCCACTCCTTTAAGGGGCCCCGCGACAACGGATCAAAATAATATTGATTTGATCTTGAAAGAAATTACAATCAAGCATTCTTAACCATTGTTTCCAAAAGATAGGAGAAAATGAATCAACTCAAAGAAACGAAAACTTTACATTAGAGGCTCTATAGAGAAAATACTGTATTAATGTAATGTGCCCATTAACAACTTAGGGGTCGATTCCGATCTCGGCCGGTAGGGCTCCGAATCGGACTCGGCATTACCGGATCCAATTCGGAGCCCTGATTCCCGACCGAGTCGGACGTGCGTCCGGGCGAGCGAGTACGATGCGAACGTACGTGAAATCGCCGACCGACTCGTTCGCCGGACCCAACCGCTCCGACCGACTTGCACGGACACGACTCGCACCGCGCAATGGAGACGTTCCCCGGCCGGGTAAGTACGATGCGCGCCGCGAGCAGTCCGACCGACTCGCACCGTCCGGCTCGAAATAGCAGTCGGAGCCGCACTTTGGGGGTCCGTGTCGGACCCCCCTGTACACCTAGCCACGCGAGTCGCACACAGGGGGGAGCCATACCTGTGCGTGTACGGCGCGACCCGCTTTGACGCGTACCCGCTATAGGGGGCGCCCTTGTTCGCCTCGCACCCATTGAGTCAATGGGAGCCCGCGTACGCGTTGTACGACCAGCTCCCATTGACTTCAATGGGAGTCCAACCGAATCGAGTCCGATAGCATGCGAACGCATCGTACTCGTTCGGTCGGACTGCTAGGGTCCGATTCGGTCGGAAATCTCTCCGGGTCCGGCTCGGTCGGAGAGATTTCCTGCCCGAATCGGAATCGGCCCCAAAAAGTACATAAACCAGAGACATCAGATTCACATAACAGTTTGTCTCTTAAAAGCTCAGCTTTTGGCACTTGTCAGTTTGTAAAAAAATCGGTGCATTGGGTATTAGGAGATAATTTGCGAGGGGGGGGGGGCGAAATTTAGACTGCCTAGGGGCCTCCACAGGGTTTAACCCGGCACTGACCCTGGCCTTGGTAGCACGAGCCTGAGGTGCGGCTGTAGATGGATGGAGCACGTCGAGGAAGTCAGTGCTCAGCCAACCAGATCACTTTCTTTATGATAAGCACCAGTTGGAAATGCCTCTGGGGAAATTGGCAGCTATGGCAGGGAGTGGGGTGGGCCTAAAATAAACTGAAATCTCAAAGCATACAGGATTTCTAATGCCACCCAGGGGATGCAAGGCCCTGCTCAGCGGGTCTTTTGATAATACTGTTGGCAAGCACCATGGAGTGCAAGAAGTGTGTGCAATAAGGAAAGTATGTCTATTTTACCTGGCAGGCGGAAATACACCATTCCCGTCTCCAGATGATTCACAAGAGTTGATGGACCAGGCTTGACTAGTTGCCTTGCAAAGCCACAACAAGCCCCAGAAAAGACACGGATGGTGATGAAGAGATAGAATGAAAAGCACAACGAGGGAAATGAGCCCAGGTTAATGAATTGTCACAAATTGTAAATCACACCAGCGAAAAACTGGATTTCCTGTAAATAAAAAAGGCTGAGCCTGATATTTTGAATCCTATGGCGCAAGTACATTGGATCTCTTCATAACGCAACCAAAACATCTTTAAAAACGAATAGCAGGAAATCAACAAAACAGGATTTCACAGATTTCTAAGCAAATTCTGTCCTACAATAGACTTTTACACAGAATTCCCCCAATTTGTAAAAGTCAGCTGTTTACTGCTGCCAATTATGTAATTTTCATCAGCCACTGAGAACCATCTGATCCAGAGGATGGTAATCTAGAAGGATCTTTAAAAAAGGCTCATGCAGCCACCAATGTTGCCTTTCATGCTGCAACTTATGCTACATTCACAACACAAGCCTTGCTAAAGGAGTTTCAAAACCTTTAAGATGGAGTCCGGGGGAGATGACTGCACTGTACTCTTTAATGGAAATTCTGGTCTACTTTCTGTCCAATACCCATTCGATGGATTTTGTGCAGTAGCTACTACGTCTGGGGCTAGTAGAGCAGTGAGCAGGGGCACATCTGAAGGAGACGTTGGAGGCTGGATGCTGCACACAAATCTCTTATTCCTCATTTGCCTTTTTGGGCCTTAAGCTCAGTTTGATGAGTTAACAAAGTCATCTACTGAGGAAAAAAGTAGACCCCACCTATTTTCAGTATTCACAGGGCCAGCACCTATTTGGGGGTGAACTCATGGTTGGGAGAGGCTGCCCTAACAGAAAAATCCTGACTCGTTACATCAGCTGTCTCCACAATCACCAAAAGCCTGACTATGATGAGGGATCCCATATTCTACTGGGAGGCTGATTGCCTCAAAGTTGTGACTTTTGGAAAACTCATATTCAAGACCAATGTGTTTTACAGATAGTTTTGGAAGGTTATTAGCTAGAATTCAAAAATCCTCGTCCTAGTGCACATTTTCATCTAACCCCTCTGCTGATAGATTAATCCAAAATAGAAGCTCTCTTAAAATGAATGTTGATGCTTCTTCAGAAAAAGTTGATTTAAAAAGCACATCAAATTAAAAAATAGACAATTCTTTTTCCAAGAAGGAAACTTTCTGGGAAATGAAGCCAGTTTCGGGCTTGAATGGAGTAGATCTTTTTCTAATGTCAATAATACTCAAAATGAAATTGTGTCATTACAATTGGCTATATCCTAAATACTTCCCACTTTGGATTTTCAGGATGAATATGTTCATATCCCTATAAATCCTGATGAGCAGAATTTCCTTCATTAGTTTCTGTCCCACTTTCAGCCTATCTCTCGCTCCCAGAGTATTCATTAAGGTATTATCTCCAGTAATTGCTTTTTTTCCGTTAAAAAGTATTCACAAACGGCCGTACCTGGATGACTGGTTAAGTTGTGCACCTTCTTTGTAAAAGGCACAGGAACCGACATCAGTGGTGTGCACAAAACACAAGAAATGTGCCTTTATTCTGAACAGGAAAAATTCTATTAGCTATAAAAGACCTTCAATTCTTAGATCCACATTTTTGCACAGATCTGGAGAAGGTTCTACTGCCAAAAGAATGATTAGTTAGTGCTTTGGAACTTTGTGCTCTTCTGTAAGGAGACTATGGAACTGTGAAACTGTTCCTAAAAGTTCAAGGGTTTGTGACACCAACCACAGTAGTGGCATCTTGGGCTTGTCTCTCCTTTGCAAAGGTTTTGCAATTGTGGTTCAGGTTTTCCCCCCACCCAAAAAAGAGAGGACTCAACTTAGGGCCTAATTACGATGTCGGTCGGAGTTGCCTCCGACCGACACTGTTTTGTGGAAGGAACCGAACAACTATAGGTGGTGGTTCTGACTGTGCAATTAGGATTATTCAATGGGAGCTTGTGTGATGTGCTAAAGCCGCCCGCAGCACAAGCTCCTATTGAAAAATTGAAGTTTTTAAACATCCCTGCACAATTTAACAGGCATCTCACTGTGCCTGACACACGGTGCAGGGATGTTTAGGTGGCCAAATGCGGAGGGCTAGGGGTGACGGGAGCCCTCCTAGGGGCCCCAAAAATCAGTTTCTGACAGCCAATCCATGTCAGAAAGGCCGACATGGATTGGCTGTCGGAAACCGTCATCATAATCCCGATGGCGGAAACGCCATCCTTAAAGGATTATGAGAACTTTCCGACAGGCTCATTGAGCCCGTCGGAGCCGGGTTGGATTTCCCGGCCGGTTTAAACTCTGACCGCCGTCATCATAATACGGCACTCAGAATTTAAACCTAACATGTCTTTCAGAAAGCCTCTGACCAGTGGTCGGAGGCTTCTCGACCGACATCGCAATCAGGCCCTTAGTTGTTCTTTGAGTGCTTTTATTTGAGAGTCTGTGGGTTGATACCTTCAAACAAGAATGTGTGAGTTGTTTAAAATAAAATGTAAAACCCCAAAGGTTTTGGTGATTGATGTTTGTACTGAGAGACTCTACGTCTGACCACAGGCTATGGGGGATATGTACAAGGAAGTGGAGGAGAGAAGCGTTAGCCTTCCTGGCTTAATGCCTCTCTCCTCCACTTCTGAAACGCAAGGCGGCACCATATTTGCAAGAATGTGGTGCAGCCTTGCGTTTCCCCTGCGGTGGCGCTAAGTTTAGCAACTTAGCGCCAACGCAGGCACCCTTGCACCAGAGTGCAAGTGTGTCCTCGTGCAGGGGAGGATTGTTTATGTGTAGGAAGGTGTCCCTTCCTGCACATAAACAATCCTAGAAATGGCATTCTGTCACTTTCATGTGTGCTGCTTCATGCAGCCCACAAGATAAGTGACAAAATTGCATTTTTTAACCCCTTCGCTGCGTTCGTCGGCCAACGGCCGTCGCGAGCACTACCTCGGTAGTGCTGCGCACGTCCGTTGGCCGACGCGGTCCCGCCCACTCCTTTGAAGTGCCGCACCGGCGTGGAATGTTCGCCGCGGTAAAGGGGTTAAAAAGCTTGTTTAAGTACAGGAAGGGACACCTTCCTGTACATAAACAAACCATGGCATTTTGCTTTTTCCATGTGTGCTGCACAAGGCAGCACACATGGAAAAAGCAAAAACGAGGAGAAATAATGCATTTCTCCTCGTTTCGCCATCTTAAGACCAGTTTTTACCTGGTCTTAATTTTGGCGCTGCCTCCTATGTACGCCACCCTTGTACATAGGGGGCAGAGTCAAAATGAATGGGTGTTACGGTGGAACGCCCACCGCAACACCCACTGCCCAACCCTTTCACGTTAACCATAGTGTGAAAGGGGGCCTTATGTACAAGGCAGTGTTAAGCCATGTTAAGTGGCCTAACGCTGCCTTGTACATAAGGCACAGCCCCTATCGCCACCACAACGTCACTATAGGTGACGTTGTGGTGGCGATAGGGGCTTGACATATGCCCCTATGTTAGCTGATCTTTTCCTTTCTTCTCACAAGTTTGCACCACTTTAGCCTGGAGCCCCTTGATGAAAAAAACTGTTTGGCTTCAAATGGTATCTTAATCTGACAGACTTGCCCGGAATCAAAAGTATTCTAAATGATTTTTTTTTTGTGCATTAGGGAGGCCTTTTTTATGAAGTGTAACTGCTCAAGCAGCACATATATTTGGAGACCAACGGGGAAGGCCTTCAATGTTCATTTATTTAGAAACAAGGGGAATGGAGCTAAAGCATTTTAGCAGCAGGAAAAACATTTTATATTATAGCTTGCTGGAACAAATGAGCCGGCAGGCAGATATTATCAAAACATATTCTTTCAAGAATGGACCATTTGGCATGAAAAAAATGGATTATTCACACAAATTCTTTAGATTCTGTTGCATTCCCTTCTGTTACCAAAGAACGTTGTGCTGCCATTGCAGTTCAGGGGCAGTGAACCATAGATTCATGGCAGTGGAGGGGCATCAGCGTCGGATTGGTAACACGTGCACTTGGGCAATGCCCGAGGGGCCGGTATCCGAATTCCTGCTGTGGGCTGCTTTTTTGAGCAGCCTGGCTGGCCGATTTGGGCGGTTTCTGCATTGTTCGATGCCGCCAGCGGCCCAGTGGGTGCCTTAGTGGCCTTTCTGGAGGTAGATGGGTGTCCGTTACCTCCCTTTTATCAACGGCAGAGGTGTCATTCCCTTTCTCTCGCTGGGCCTGCCCATTAATATATGCATATTGAGCGGGGGCCGAGCAAAAGTGGCCTCACTTGTTTTCAGGTGTGTTTCACCAGTTTAAAATAATCCGTGCATTTTTTTTAACCCACCCACCCCACCTTTTTTATAAAATTTTGCCGAAGCAGTGTCTTTCGGAAACGCAATATGCAAATGTGGGCCACTTATTTTTAGCTACCCGGGCCGATTTTTAATCCCAATCCAACCCTGAGGGGCATTGACACCTCATATGGAAATGTCTTTCACCATCTTGCGAGGGTACCAGGCCAGCGCCTATTTAAGTTGCTGTGGATGAAAGTAATGTGAGTGGCTTTGGCATCATACTTAGGCACTGGCGCACAGTGCATCTATAGATCTGTAAATGGCTCTTTCTGGTGCCCTGATTGAATAATTCCTTTTGGATCACTGCAGTGCGATTTTGGGCTGAGGCTGGAGTAACCCAATACTCGGCAAGGTCACGGGGGAGGAGGGTGAGAAGACGACAACCTCAACAGAAGAAACCTCTCTCACTGGAAGGCCACCTCCTATACCCGGCACTGCCTCTCCAGGGACGTCTGTGGCGAGGCATGTTAGGACTCCCAAAAAGAATGATGTGTTTATTTCAGGCTAGCAGTGACTAGATCCCGTCTCATTGGGCTGAATATTGACCTGGATCTGGTCCCTGGCTTGTGGTGGGCCAGCCCCATTAACTAGGGTGTTCAGAGCAACGGGGAGCTGTGGCATCCGGAAAGGCATGAAACAGGTCGAGAAGGAGGAGGAGATTGGAGCAGGAAACCCCTTCCCCCATCCCAGTGTGGGACAGCACATGCCACGCACTTCCTCATGTGTACCTAAGAGTGTGGTCTCGTGGTGCCCCTTCCCCCCTTGTGTTAGTCTGAGTATGGCCCGCCTCCCTGCGGTGTGATCCGCCCTCTCCGCCAGTCCCTGGCTGGAACCAAGCCCTCCATCCGCTCCTGGCCGCTGTCTATCTATGTTTTTATCCATTCTGTGTCTATGGGAAAATGTGTTCGCACATACGGCCCTGAGGACCAGCAGGAGCCTAGGAGCTATGCCGGGGAAGAAGGAAATGGCCAATTCAAAAAGCGATGGGTGTGATAGCACGCAAAGTGTAATTACACAGCATACGCCAGCCAGAAATGTGCCCGCAGTAGTAGCCTGACTTACTCCAGCTTAATAATCAGCCTTATCTGCTGAATATTCCACTGCACAAAATGTACTAAAAAGTGTACTACAGGCATGTACACGAAGATGGACTCGAAATGAGGAACGCCTCCTCAAAATGGGTGTGACAAGAGGAAAATGAAGGAGGCAGACTAGGAAGGCAATGCAAATTCGCTGACACACACAGTAAAGTGTAAGTCATACTGCATGGTACGATATTGACAAAGGGAAACGCGCACAGCAATTCAAGCAGCACTGCAAGCCAGAGAGGTAAGTCACACACCGTACACCTTCCACTGAGAGGAACTGTGAAGGCATCACATGAAAATCAGTAGATGCAGTAAACCAGAGTATCAGCAGAAAAAAGTGTCAAAAGGATAGGAACATCCAACACCTGTTGCCACACAGCCAGAGTCACAACAACAGCACCACGTCTACATAATGAAAAGGTTCAACAAATCAATTAAGCCTCTCTGAAAAACAATTTCAAAAAGACTAATAAAATATGTAACAAGCCCTTAAGCTACAGTGTCAATCGCGGCAAAAGACAGGTAGCTCCTTGAGTGCTACTAACACCATTTTGTTTTCAAAAAGCGTTTCATCCAGGCACATGTGAACACTATACAATGCATAGACGGATTATGGAAGTGCTTCACATCCAACAGTCCAAAAATACACTGAACTCACTTTTCAAAATGCAATAAGGGGAGTGTTTAACGGGAACACTCGTGCCACCTTACCCTGATGCAATTAATGAACGGAGCGACCAATCAAACTCACGTCTGCATCATAACTAAAGCAGCCACAGGCTCAACACGTTTTCCACAACGGCATCAGTGTTGGTTGCACTGCAGGTGATCCTGAGCTGGAGTGAGAAGATACAGAGACAAAGGGTCACACTGCTTGGTATGGCGGGGGTGCCGTGTTGGCGTATGCTTCCCTACTCGAGTAACCATGGCCGTGGTTATACAATGGGAACTGGAGCTGACGTCACCACCGGGCAGCTCTCAGGCCTCCCTGTCCATGCCATGGGGCAGGCTGCACTGCACTTCCTGTTCTCTGGAGATTTCAAGATGACCAGGGGCATCACAGCTAGCATCTCACAACCAAGCCAATCACAGTGCTTGCACCAAGAGCTATGATGCACCAACAGCCATGTGCAGCAATACATCACAATACAACTGTCACAGAGGAACAGGCAAACAGTGCCATGGCAGTTCTATGATGTAACTAATCTCCGCTGTGTGCTTGAACCCATCAACTACACACATGTGGCATTTCAACCACCCTGACACACCACACTCATGTATGACAACCCGTTGGCATTCCATACATTTGAAATCTGTGAACAATGCCACCTGCGCACAAATGTGTATGCCAGTTTTCCTGGTGAAACACATAGCAGCTTCATCATAAGTTGTCAATTGCTGTTCAATTTAATTCCGGTGATTATGGAGCCCGACTGTTGGGAGAGTACCAGGAACACATATGAGACATGTATGTTCACTTGGGGTATATCATGAATTTGAATGGCACAAATCACTACCCTCTACCCTTCGCAACCTCTGATGCACCTATCCAACGTATGTATAAGCTATCTGTATGTGAATATGCAAATATACAAATACTCCAATATTGAATTCCTCTTCACAGGTGACTCTGAACATATTATCTTTCTCTCCATTTCCTTGCTCCCAATATCTCACAACTGTGCCCCCTCAGAGGTACAACACAATGCTTAATTTGAGCTGGTGGTTGCCGGTGGGGATCACAAGCTCTCATTTTTCAATATCAGACATATCCAGAGAGCAAGAGAGGGGAAAACACACAAATAGGAAGGAAGAAGGAAGAGAAGTCGGAAAAAAAGTTCAACAAGGGAGACAGCAGGAACCTGCAAGAGTGCGATAAAGGGACAGGGAGTGTCTGGCAGTGGATTAAAGAGGCAGGAGGTGGATTCAGTATGCAGCCTTGGTATTCGATCGCAGGGACATTGTATATCATGAGCCACTGTCTTTGAGCAGTGCTTTGGGCACCGACACTATGTTACAAATTAGGCACTGCTACAACATAGCACATGCACATACTCATTATAGACCACCCATTTGGTATCTTTGAGTCATGCTTCAGATGGCTCAATCACAGGGGGTGGGGTGTTGCTGTACTCTCCTAAATCAGTGCTCAAAAGCATCCTTGCCTTCTGTGTGTTGCATAACATCACCTTGCATTGGGGCATATACCTGGAATTTGTCCCTGCACTCCAGCCCAATCCAGCTCCCTGATGCGTGCAAGTGTCCTCGAGTCAAGGCTTGCATGACTGTCACTAACACATGGTCTCTCACTTTGCATAAGCCAAGTGTTCGGTTTTTGAACCACACTGAAAAGACATTGTTGAGTAAATTATGAAATTTGGAACATAACTCAATCCACAAATACCGTACTTAATCACTATTGTCTGCTTCACACAGGTGCATCTTATGCATGTGCCAAAGTAACATACCCATGTATCGCAATGCTTGTATGCATGTGCACAGAGTTCTGTGTTGAAATGTTCACACTCGTGATTTTGCTGCATGAGGTACATTGTTTGCACCATATAGCAAATTTGTAATATTCCACCTGCTGCACAGACTATTACATCTACATGGGGTTATATTGAGACTGCGTTTATTTTGCTTCATAAATTTGAATTGCTTGCAAATGAGAATATTAACTAAAGAGACAAGTTGATCCAAGAATTAGGCCAGTGGTCTGGCCCCTCCTTTCTGTCACCTATTTTTAGCTGTTTTCCTGATATTGTACTGCATAACAGTATACTCTGTAATATTACAGCAACCCACATATCCAGAAGTGAGCAACTTGGAAGTGCAATATCGGTCTTTCCTGACCCATCCAACTCACTGAAAGGAGGTCTGCCTGCTGCTGTGTGATCACAATAGCTCCTCAAAGTGACAGACAAGAGGATTGTGAGTACTCTGACTTTATTCAAGCGGAAGTTGAGATTATGAGCTAGTTCCATCAATTGGATGGCAGAGCTTGCCATATACCTATGCTGGCAATCTGGCAAGTCATCACCAGATAGTGCACTGCAGTGGGGGTTGCCATCAGGAAGGGACAAGAATTGCAGAAACTGTGCTGGTCCTGGCACAAGACCATGGATACCGAGCAGGCCACCATCTCCGAGATGGCCTCCAATCAGGGTGAATATATGTGAAGAAGGCCAAGAACCAACTGGCTCCTCGGACTGAAGTGCGCACAACTTGCAAGCTATATATCAACGATTTTGCCTTATTTCATGACATGATTATTTAATGCATCATTTCAATTTTCAAACAATGATTAACATATATATATTTCACGTGCTCTTAGTATCCTTGGGCAACAATCAAATACATATTTTTTGCATATTGCATCTTCAATACATCAAAGTAAAGTGACAAATTCATCAATTCTGATGAATCACAGTCCATTTGTGAGCCCAATGCATTTCGGGACACTAGTCCCTTCGTCAGGGGAAAATTACAGAAGACACGGAAAGTACACTTAGATGTTATATTCAATATATCCGCTCTGATTATAACTTGATCCTGTGATCTTCAGAAACCGGATTGTCCCCGTACTGATGTAACTTGAATAGGGGTAGAATTCCGCAACAGAACTCTGTCATGAAATAAGACAGGTGGAGAACATGCTAAGTGCGCATGACTGATTGGCACACTTAGGGAGTGCAAACCACTCCTCACTCTGCTCTGGCGAGCTCAGTCTTGCCCCACCCCAACCTGGCTCCAGTCCCGCCAAGAAAAATAAAATGATAATAAAGTCTTGTGATTATCATTTCCTTTATCTTATTGCACTGCTCAAATAGCAATGGGGAGACTCTATTCCGCCTTAGCGGAGGAGCCGCCACAGTCTGCTACTCTATTCCCCAGGCCTCTCTGCTGCCCCGGACCCTGTGCTACTCTATTCCCAAGGTCTGTCTGCTGCCCCGGACCCTGTGCTACTCTATCTCCCATGCCTGTCTGCTGCCCCAGATCCTGTGCTACTCTATACCCTAGTGTTACAGCAAACAAATGATGGACGGAATGCTGACAATGCAAACATTCTCCCCCAGTCAAAAGATCTGGGTTAAATCCATCGTTCTTTTGCCCACTACGCCACCCCAGTTTGGACCCAGCCATATGCAAATCAGTCTTGACCCTGTGTCCCATGGGAACAGTCCAGACCGAACTGCCAGGCCAGGTCCTCCCTGGACCGGAAACAAGCATCCTGGGACCGGTTTCAGGGTACGTCACCCTTCTTCAGCCAGGCTAGCTTGAATCCAGTGGCACAGTGAGCAAGGGACCCACGTCTGGGCATACCCATCCCACTTAGGGCGAAAAGTGTTACAGCAAACAAATGATGGACGGAATGCTGACAATGCAAACATTCTCCCCCAGTCAAAAGATCTGGGTTAAATCCATCGTTCTTTTGCCCACTACGCCACCCCAGTTTGGACCCAGCCATATGCAAATCAGTCTTGACCCTGTGTCCCATGGGAACAGTCCAGACCGAACTGCCAGGCCAGGTCCTCCCTGGACCGGAAACAAGCATCCTGGGACCGGTTTCAGGGTACGTCACCCTTCTTCAGCCAGGCTAGCTTGAATCCAGTGGCACAGTGAGCAAGGGACCCACGTCTGGGCATACCCATCCCACTTAGGGCGAAAAGTGTTACAGCAAACAAATGATGGACGGAATGCTGACAATGCAAACATTCTCCCCCAGTCAAAAGATCTGGGTTAAATCCATCGTTCTTTTGCCCACTACGCCACCCCAGTTTGGACCCAGCCATATGCAAATCAGTCTTGACCCTGTGTCCCATGGGAACAGTCCAGACCGAACTGCCAGGCCAGGTCCTCCCTGGACCGGAAACAAGCATCCTGGGACCGGTTTCAGGGTACGTCACCCTTCTTCAGCCAGGCTAGCTTGAATCCAGTGGCACAGTGAGCAAGGGACCCACGTCTGGGCATACCCATCCCACTTAGGGCGAAAAGTGTTACAGCAAACAAATGATGGACGGAATGCTGACAATGCAAACATTCTCCCCCAGTCAAAAGATCTGGGTTAAATCCATCGTTCTTTTGCCCACTACGCCACCCCAGTTTGGACCCAGCCATATGCAAATCAGTCTTGACTCTGTGTCCCATGGGAACAGTCCAGACCGAACTGCCAGGCCAGGTCCTCCCTGGACCGGAAACAAGCATCCTGGGACCGGTTTCAGGGTACGTCACCCTTCTTCAGCCAGGCTAGCTTGAATCCAGTGGCACAGTGAGCAAGGGACCCACGTCTGGGCATACCCATCCCACTTAGGGCGAAAAGTGTTACAGCAAACAAATGATGGACGGAATGCTGACAATGCAAACATTCTCCCCAGTCAAAAGATCTGGGTTAAATCCATCGTTCTTTTGCCCACTACGCCACCCCAGTTTGGACCCAGCCATATGCAAATCAGTCTTGACCCTGTGTCCCATGGGAACAGTCCAGACCGAACTGCCAGGCCAGGTCCTCCCTGGACCGGAAACAAGCATCCTGGGACCGGTTTCAGGGTACGTCACCCTTCTTCAGCCAGGCTAGCTTGAATCCAGTGGCACAGTGAGCAAGGGACCCACGTCTGGGCATACCCATCCCACTTAGGGCGAAAAGTGTTACAGCAAACAAATGATGGACGGAATGCTGACAATGCAAACATTCTCCCCAGTCAAAAGATCTGGGTTAAATCCATCGTTCTTTTGCCCACTACGCCACCCCAGGTTGGACCCAGCCATATGCAAATCAGTCTTGACCCTGTGTCCCATGGGAACAGTCCAGACCGAACTGCCAGGCCAGGTCCTCCCTGGACCGAGACAAGCATCCTGGGACCGGTTTCAGGGTACGTCACCCTTCTTCAGCCAGGCTAGCTTGAATCCAGTGGCACAGTGAGCAAGGGACCCACGTCTGGGCATACCCATCCCACTTAGGGCGAAAAGTGTTACAGCAAACAAATGATGGACGGAATGCTGACAATGCAAACATTCTCCCCCAGTCAAAAGATCTGGGTTAAATCCATCGTTCTTTTGCCCACTACGCCACCCCAGTTTGGACCCAGCCATATGCAAATCAGTCTTGACCCTGTGTCCCATGGGAACAGTCAGACCGAACTGCCAGGCCAGGTCCTCCCTGGACCGGAAACAAATATCCTGGGACCGGTTTCAGGGTACGTCACCCTTCTTCAGCCAGGCTAGCTTGAATCCAGTGGCACAGTGAGCAAGGGACCCACGTCTGGGCATACCCATCCCACTTAGGGCGAAAAGTGTTACAGCAAACAATTGTTTCTTTTGCATATGTCGCCCTAAGTGGGAAGGGTATGCCCAGACGTGGGTCCCGTGCTCACTACACCACTGGATTCAAGCTAGCCTGGCTGAAGAAGGGTGATGCCCTGAAACCGGTCCCAGGATGCTTGTTTCCGGTCCAGGGAGGACCTGGCTTGGCAGTTCGGGCTGGACTGTTCCCACAAGGAACAGGGTCAAGACTGATTTGCATATGGCTGGGTCCAAACTGGGGTGGTGTGGTGAGCAAAAGAATGATGGATTAAACCCAGATCTTTGTGACTGGGGGTGAGTGTTTGCATTGTCCAGCATTCCGTCCATCAATTGTTTCTTTTGCATATGTCGCCCTAAGTGGGAAGGGTATGCCCAGACGTGGGTCCCGTGCTCACTACACCACTGGATTCAAGCTAGCCTGGCTGAAGAAGGGTGATGCCCTGAAACCGGTCCCAGGATGCTTGTTTCCGGTCCAGGGAGGACCTGGCTTGGCAGTTCGGGCTGGACTGTTCCCACAAGGAACAGGGTCAAGACTGATTTGCATATGGCTGGGTCCAAACTGGGGTGGTGTGGTGAGCAAAAGAATGATGGATTAAACCCAGATCTTTGTGACTGGGGGTGAATGTTTGCATTGTCCAGCATTCCGTCCATCAATTGTTTCTTTTGCATATGTCGCCCTAAGTGGGAAGGGTATGCCCAGACGTGGGTCCCGTGCTCACTACACCACTGGATTCAAGCTAGCCTGGCTGAAGAAGGGTGATGCCCTGAAACCGGTCCCAGGATGCTTGTTTCCGGTCCAGGGAGGACCTGGCTTGGCAGTTCGGGCTGGACTGTTCCCACAAGGAACAGGGTCAAGACTGATTTGCATATGGCTGGGTCCAAACTGGGGTGGTGTGGTGAGCAAAAGAATGATGGATTAAACCCAGATCTTTGTGACTGGGGGTGAATGTTTGCATTGTCCAGCATTCCGTCCATCAATTGTTTCTTTTGCATACTCTATACCCTAGGCCTGTCTGCTGCCCCAGACTCTGTCCTACTTTATTCCCCAGGCCTATATCCTGCCTGGACCATGTGCTACTCTACCCCCTAGGCCTGTCTGCTGCCTTGGACCTATTGCTACTCTATCCTCCCCCAGGACTGTCTGCTACGACGGACCCTGTGCTATTTTAATCCTCAGGCCAGCCTGCTTTTAAGACCATGCACTACTCTATTCTGGAGGCCTGTCTACTGCTCCGGACCCTGCGCTAATCTATCCCCCAGGCCTGTCCGCTGCCCCGGACCTATTGCTACTCTATCCGCCCCAGGACTGTCTGCTACGATGGACCCTGTGCTACTTTAATCCTCAGGCCAGCCTGCTTTTAAGACCATGCACTACTCTATTCTGAAGGCCTGTCTACTGCTCCTGACCCTGCGCTAATCTATCCCCAGGCCTTTCTGCTGCCCCAGATCCTGTGCTACTTCATTCCCCCAGCCTGTCTGCTGCCCCAGAAACTGTGCTATTCTATCTCACAGGCTTGTCTGCTGCCTCAGACCTTGTGCTACTCTATACCCGAGGCCTGTCTGCTGCTCCAGACTCTGTGCTCCTTTATTTCCCAGGCCTGTCTGCTCCCTGGACCCTGTGCTACTTTATCCTCCTTGACCTATCTGCTGCCCCAGACCCTCTGCTACTCTCTCCCCCAGGCCTGTCTGCTGCCCCGGACCCTGTGCTACTCTATACCTTAGACCTGTGTGCTGCCCTGGACTCTGTGCTATCTTATTACCCAGGCGTGTCTGCTGCCCAGGACTCTGCACTATTCTATCTCCTAGTCATGTATGCTGCCCCATACTCTGTGCTTCTTTATCCCCCCATCTGCTGCTCCATCTGTATGAAAGCTAAGATCCACCCCTAGACCCAGCACTGCTTCAAACTTGGGTGTTAGTGGTGCTACCCCTCATACCTTATTCTGCCCCATTTCCAGATCCTTTTCTGTCCTAAGTCTCCAGGACTCTGCAGTTTTACACATCCCTCTGGACACAGCACTGCACCTACCACATTGAACCTGATCTGCTTCACACCTCCAGTACTGCACTGCTTTACCTCACTTGGACTGTGCACTGCTGAACCTCCCCTAATTCCTGCGCTGCTCCTTTCCCCCAGTCCCTGCATTACTAACACATCATAGCATGACCTTCCACAGATACTGCACTGACACTGGAATGGAATTTAGATGTTATTTTAAGGAGGATGTTGCAAGCGTCAATTGTAGCAATCTTATTCAGGGCAGATTTGACTTTAATTAGTTCTTGCAAGTTAGAGGAAGACTTATAGGTGAAATAAGTATGTTCAAGAGTTTTAATGTGTTGGATAGCTGAAACATATTTTTCTTTTTAGCGGAATAGGCAATAGCGAAGGCCCTGAAGGAAGCCTTAAAAGCATCCCAATTATTGTGAACAGAAGTATCCTTAGATTGATTAAATCTAAAGAACCCATTAATAAAGGAAGATGCTTCCAAAATAAAGGTTTGGTTTGATAATAAGGAATTGTTAAATCGCCATCGTCCCTGTTTAGAAGTATTAATAGACAGGTCAAAAGAAGACAAAACAGGGCCATGATCAGAAATAAAAATAGGGGCAATTTCTGATGATTGAATAGAGGGGAGTAAGGATTTAGAAACTAAGATATAATCAATTCGAGACATAGGGGCCGATTCCGATCTCGGCCAGTAGGGCACCGAATTGGATTTGGCTTAACCGGATCCGATTCGGAGCCCTCTTTCCCGACAGATTCGTACGTGCGTCCGGCCGAGCGAGTACGATGCGAGCGCACGCGAAATCGCCGACCGACTCGTACGCGGTTCCGAACCGCTCCGACCGACTCGCACGGACACGACTCGCACCGCGCAATGGAGACGTTCCCCGGCCGGGCAAGTACGATGCGCGCCGCGAGCAGTCCGACCGACTCGCGCCGTCCGGCTCGAAAGAGCAGTCGGAGCCGGACTTTGGGGGTCCGTGTCGGACCCCCCTTTACGCATAGCCGCGCGAGTCGCACACAGGGGGACCCATGGGTCCCCCCTACCTGTGCATGTACGGCGCGATTCGCATCGACACGTCCCCCCTGTAGGGGGCGCCCTTGTTCGCCTCGCACCCATTGAGTCAATGGGAGCCCACGTATGCGTTGTACGTCCGGCTCCCATTGACTTCAATGGGAGTCCGACCGACTCGAGTCCGATTGCATGCGTGCGCATCGTACTCGTTCGGTCGGACTGCCAGAGTCCGATTTGGTCGGAAATCTCTCCGGGTCCGGCTCGGTCGGAGTGATTTCCGGCCTGAATCGGAATTGGCCCCTTAGTATGATGTACATTGGAAAAAAATGTAAATTCGTATATATTCGGGTTACAAGTTTTCCATGTATCAAAGAACGGACGAGAGGCAATGGCAGATTGAAATGCTTTGTGAGACTTATCAGGTTTAAATTTATGCTTAGATTTCCTGCCAGTAAACGGGTCTAGCCATTCATTAAAATCTCCAGCACAATACTATTAGGATTAGAAATAGAGGATAACTTTAATTTAACACTGTGCCAAAATTCTGGATCATATTTAACAGGACCATAAATATTTTAAAAAGTAATTTGTTTTTGAAATATAATAGCATCAACTAAAACCCATCGTCCATTCGTATCACATTCGGTTATAAAATCTGAATATTCAATATTGTGGCATAGAATGGCTACGCCACCTTTACAGTTAACAGCAGGAGAAAAGATAACCTGACCAACCCATTGATGTTTAAGTTTAAGTGATTCAATATCATTACAATGTGTTTCCTGCAAAAAAGCAACATGTGCATTGAACTTTGATATGTGAGAAAGTACCTTTTGATGTTTGACGGGATGACCCAGACCACGAACATTCCATGAGACAATATTAAATATGTTGAGGGATGAGGGTAAGGATACGAGAACATTTACAACAGGCTGCTGAACCAATAGGAGAAACAAAAAGACACCTTTTTATCAATAATGAAGGAACATAAAGAAACAATCATTAAGAAAATGAAAAGAAGGATATAGTAAACACTCATACAAATGCAAGAGAAATAGGAAGAGGAACTAAGGAAAAAGGGAGAATAGGTCAAATAAGAGGGAGAGAGAAATGAAAGAAAGAGAATAAAAAAAAGAAAAATACAAGACAGATCAAGGATAAAAATCCAGATATGAAGTGAAGAGAATGAAGGATAAGCAAAGGGCATGTTAGCGCCAAGAGAAAAATCAACAACAGAGAAGGAGACACAAGAATATAAAAAAAAATTAGCCATGGATTTAAGGAAATATAGAAACAAAGAATAAAATAAGAAAGACCATACGTAAAGTTAAGAATATTTAGCAACATCAAGCATCAGCCTCCATATTCTGACTTGTAATATTTAGTAAAAAAGTTTTAAGCTTAGCCGGATCCGCGAAAGATAGTGAAACACCTTCATGGGGGATTTTACAGAAGGCAGGGGTGTAGAATGCCATAACAAATGTTCAGTTGTCTCATCCGGGGTCGAAGGGCGAGGGATTCTTTCCGACGAGCATTGGTTGTGTTAGAAATATTTCCAGAGATGAATATGTTATGGCCAGACCAGACGACGTTATTCCTTAGCAGCCTTTAGAACACGCATCAAGTCAGTCCATTCCATAAAGAGCACATGGTTTAGTGGAATGAGGGTGAAGACGGCCCAAATGATGCGCTCGTTGAATATTAAGGGATGGTGCAGATTGAAGAACAAGGAGATCAGGTAGAAGCTTCTTCAGGAAGGACAAAAGGTTGGGACCTTCAAGGTTCTCTGGAAGACCATAAAGGTGAAGGTTGTTCCTTCTGTTTTGGTTTTCAAGGTCTTCAGTGTGTAGTTTAAGATTTTGAATTTCTTGTTCCAACATAGGTTTTTTTAGTAGCTATGTCCTGAAGCTCACCAACACGCCGTTCCACCTCAGAAATCTTACCCTCCATAACAATCCAGCGGTCTTCAAGTTGTTGTAATTTTTCATTAGTTGCACACATGAAAGGTTGAAGGCCGAGCACTTCATCCAAAATCGTGTCCAAAACAGGATTATGAGATGACAAAATTGGAGACGGAGGGTCTTTTTTTGCTCTCTTTGGTTTTGTACTTGAAGAAGATGGCTTAGAAGATGTATGTAAGTCACTGGCCATCTTGACTAAATGAATTGAATGGTGCGTAAGCTTTTGAGAAGACCAAATCCTGCCCATTCATTAAAGAGATGAGTTGAATAATCGTGGAGGCGCAAGAATTCAATATAAAATGATATAAATAGATTTATCTAGAAAAATTATATCATAAATGTTACATTTTCATTATAATTTCTATTTGTTAAAGGAGCTGGCTGGCATTATAAACTGGGACCGCAGCATTCATTTAGCAGCAGACGGAGATAAATGAAATTGAGGTCAGATTAGATCAAAAAATAATTCCAAGAAAAACATATTTGAGGAGTGTCAGCTAACAAGGATATCTGAGGAGACTGGCAGTCAAGCTGCTCATAAATATGAGAGACAAATCACCGCCGCGGCACCAGGGATTTAAGAACATACCTCGACAATTCTCTGAAGCACAGCATTGCAATTATCAGGCAAACCCTGAGGAAGCTGAAGATTTGAAATGCGAGTGACACGTTAGAAAATGGCCACTCACATGTGTGAGAAGAAAATTACTGCAGCGGCACCGGGAACTTGAAAGCGTACCTCTGACGATTCTTTCTGCTGCCTGAGGTTGCAGTGAGTTCAAGGAGCCGAAGACCTCATTGGGAGAAGCAAGGTATGGCGAAGAGAGGCTATAAATACTGACAAAGCTCCATAGTCGCACCGGAGATTAGCTGTCCGCCGCCATCTTACTTCAGCGCGGAAGCCACACCCTCCCCACATGTACAGCTTGAACAGTAACTAAACATGGGCAGTGTGTGTCCTCACAGTGCTGGCTATGCAACATCAGGTATGTAGTGTCGCCAGAAGCCAGGGCCTGAATTGCATGCATTTCCCCCAGCAAATCTGCTGTGCTTGCACGCCCTTCAAAAGGAGCCTCATCTGCTCTCTGCTCAACCTCCAACAGAAACCTCCAGCGCTCTCTCTTCACCCTCCGACCTAGGGCATAAACAGGGCTTTAAGTGGAATGAAAAAATAAGGAGGTCTCTCAAGGGGTAGTGGCCGACGTAATTAAGGGCGTGGCTTAAAAATATGCAAGCTAGAAATCTGTGCTTAGCATAGTGTGCTGCACGACTGGTATTTTGCAGTTTCTGTCATTGCATACAGATATATAATACAACAAGTAACATTACATCTACAACAAGTCAGGGCTATTGGCTTTGCCAATGGTTGTTAGTTGTGTAAACTAAATAAGCAACAACTATGGCTTTGTTGTACATAGTATTGAAAATGCTTCCGTTCTGAAATGACGAGACTGTGAAAGAACTATAACGAGTCTCTTTGAAGTTACCTCAAAGGCAGTGAAGGGTGGTACTGCTGCAGAGAAAATATTTTTTTTTACCCCGAGGGTGAGGGCAAACATGGAGAGCCCGATAGAGACTCGTCTCAGCACCTGCTTTTTAGAACTGCTGGTGCTGGGGCCCGGTCCACTTAAATGCTGGTGCTGTGTCCCGACCCACTTAAAGCCCTGGGCATAAAACATGCCCCTGCATGCCCTGCAGCACATAGGGCCTTTAACCCTCCATGGGGCCACCATTTAGCCCAAAGCCAATGAACATTTGTGAGATATGGGAGACTCATTGGCCCCTCATCACATTCTGCAGGGGGTGGCATCCTTTCGCGATAGCCAATGCCTCTGATAGAAGCCTCCACCGGCCTCTGCTCGTCCCCCTAAACGGCTGGACTGAGTCCTAGTACCAGAGAAGGCTCCCATCTTTGTATCTAGAGGGCTGTAATTCACTGATTCTCCAGCCACAATGTTTGTGTATCTGCTCTCTGCCGAGAGGGTAAATCACTCAACATCAAAACTCTGTAATCTGCAAGATCAAGAATCAGCAGAGACAGAACACGCACACGTTTGTGTCACGATTGGGCACACAGAATGGCATTTGCTGACAGACTGCATTTCATCTTCTGTCTTACTGCGAAAATGACATGCGTTTGTACCTACATGAAAGCACGTAGGACAAATTACTGATAAATTGAAAAGCATACGCAAACGTTCGCTTGCTCAGATAATTTACATTCTGTTCACAGGGAATTCACAGCTTTGAAGTACCTGTGTCAGACCCAGTGCTCGGTGCATCCAGAGAAGCTGCTTCACATTAGTGGCAAACATGTAGGAAATGAAAGTAATTGCCATTAACCGTCAGTAATTTTGACTTTTGTACCTGTTAACAACGAGTTTATGAAACGTTTGTTTACATCTCAAAGTGAGCGAATTTCACGCTTAAAGAACCTGTATGTATAGGCTTATAATGTGCATGTTCTGACGTGTAATTTAATACGCAGATGACAAGAGCTGTCGTCCATTGCGAGAAAACATTAAATGAAAAATGACACGCATAATTGGAGTGTGTTATATAAACAAACCAATTTACATATGGGAGCTCATGATGAATGGCAGATGTGTGAATGCTACATGTTTATTTCAGAACACATTGGGCTATATGATCAAGAACGGCGATAACATTATCGCCGCTTTAGCGGCAGGAAACTCCCGCTAAAGCGGCGATAAGGGGCTTGATAATATGCCCTATAGAATTCCAATAGAAGCCCAGGTTTGATGTCCTTCACACCAGAACCTGGACTTCTACTGGAATTCTATAGGGCATATTATCAAGCCCCTTATCGCCGCTTTAGCGGCAGTTTCCTGCCGCTAAAGCGGCGATAATGTTATCGCAGTTCTTCATAATATGGCCCATTCTGTCATTGCCACTCCTCCGTGAGATACATCAAAACGTGAAGACGTCTTCTGTATGGCTATACTACATACGGCCCATGCTTCCAAGCGACAGACCAGCGTCCACAAAGTGACCATGCTTATTGCGCAGCTTCTGCACGTGAGGATTTATATTTAGACGAGTGTGAATCACTCACTAGAATGAACCTTAAAGTTGAAAAAACCCCTCATGAAACAAGCACTGGCAAAGCTAATAGGTTTCACCTACAAGAGCTATTGACTTAGTCAATGTTTTGTAGCCATATGGTACAATTTAAAAGAAAGCTCTGGCTGCGTCATAGCACTTTCTTTAAATAGGTTTGAGCCAGAGCCATGCTGCACAGCAGCCGCGCTGCCGTAGAACATGACAACAAAACATTGACAAAGCCATTAGGTCTGGTAGGCGAGACCAATTGGCTTTGCCAGTGCAGGCTGAGTTTGTGACGGATCCTTTGCTGAGTGCATGCCAACAGGCCGCAAAATTCTAGAGAATCAGTTTATGGTAGTTCTCCGGAAGTCTTTTTTGCAGTATGCTAGCCCAAACGAGGTGTGATATCTCCCCTTTTGGTCTGGCCCCCATGTGCTTAATTTGAGCCGGTGGTTCCTGGTGCTCAGCACCGGCACTTAATCACCAAAACTGGCAACAGGAGAAATGAGCTGCTGCAAGCTGCCTCCTGACGAGAGCCCTGCCAGTTATTTTTTTACAAATTAACCATTGTGGGTCCCCAATCATCATGCCGTGTTATGTTAAAGAAAAAGTTGGTAACATTGATTTCCAGTTGCGGGTAGCATAATGTGGAGAGGTGTGGTGCAGCGGCCAGGGCAGCTGACTTCAGAGCACAGGGCTCACGGTTCGATCCCCGGCTCCGGCGGCAGCTCAGCTCAGCACCATGTGACTCTGGGCAATAGCTCACTTAATTTCCACGACGGCCCCCAGCGCCTTGAGACACGTAAGGGTGAGTAGTTTGTGCTTTACAAATACGGATTTACATTTACAATGCTTCACAGTTGATAGAAGGATGAAGCGCTACGATGGCCATGTGGGTATTCAAACTTCTGACTGTTAAGTTTCACATAAATATTGGGGGAAATCTCACTTAACTTAAGACATCTTACTTGTTTCGCAGATATTGGAATAATCCCTAAGCTATTTATAAGTTTACAGGTAGCAACCACCTCATGCTGTCGACTCATTGCCCGTATTAAAAACGATGCTACTAGTAAAACCTTGGGGCATATTTACAAGCCCCTATCACCACAGGAACGCCACTTTTCCCCACATTCCTGTGGCGAAAGGGGCTTCGCCTTCTTCACAAGGGGGCGAGCCACTTAACGTAGCTTAACGTCGCCTTGTGAATAAGGCCCCCTTTCACGCTACACTTAGCCTGAAAGGGGAAACAGCCTTTACAACGAGGTTTTTACCTCGTTGTGCCTTTACCACGCATTTTTTAGCACGCATATTTTTACCACGAATATGCATTTACAACGCATGCCAATACCACGCATTTAAGGTAAGCTGGGGGAGTGGAGGGTCTCCCCCCACAAATACATTGTTTTTAAATCTAAAAACAATGCGTGGTATTGGCATGCATTGTAAATGCATATTTGCGGTAAAAACATGCATGCTAAAAAATGCGTGGCAAAGGCATACGATGTATTTACCTGTGTTGTACTGTCGTACAACCACCTGAAAGGGGTGGGCAGTGGGTGTTGCGGTGGGCGTTCCACCACAACACCCATTGATTTTGACACTGCACAGTAATTACAAGGGTGCCGTAAATATGGGACAGCGCCAAAATTAAGATCAGGGAAAGCCTGGTCTTAACCTGGTGAAAGGAGGAGAAATGCTTTATTTCGCCTTGCTTTTGCTGTTTCTATGTCGGCTGCATTGTGCAGCACACATAGAAACAGCAAAACGCCATTGATTGTTTATGTGCAGGAAGGTGTGCCTTCCTGCACATAAACAATCATTAAAAAAATTACAAGTTGCTACTTCTATGTGTGGTGCATTCTGCAGCACACAAGAAGTTTCAAAACACCATTACTGATTGTTTATGTGCAGGAAGGGACACCTTATGTGCAGATAAGGGAATCTGCCCCTGCAACGCCGGCACCCTTGCACAATGGTGCAAGAGTGCCTGCATTGGCGCTAGGCAGCTATATTTAGCGCCAGTGCTAAGGGAAAGGCAGGGGTGCAATGTATGCTTGCGAATACGTCGCATCCCTGCTTTTGGAGACGCTCGGAGCGTGGCGTTAGCCTTCTTGGCTTAACGCTGCGCTCCGACACTTTCCGAATAAATATACCCCCTTGTTCCGCAGATTTGTTGCTCAGCTCACATTGATTTTACTGGTATTACAATGGTGAGCCAAGCCATATATGTTGCTGAAGTAACAGACGAGGTCGAAGGCCCCGGGTTTGCGAGTTGTGCAAAAAAGGTCAGTGTGTAGCTTGCGATTGTGATGGGTTAACATGAAAGAGTGCTATACCGGTTAAGAGTGTCATTGGCACTTCATCTTGACTCACTAAGAATTTTGCAAACACACCACTATCTCTTCTAAAGCATCATTTAGTGAACGGTGACTTGAGGGTGCCGTTCTACATTTCATGGTGCAAACGGATATTCCACTACTGGATCATTTCCCGGCTGTCTTGGCCTGTGTCAGGGAGGCAACAAGCAGGGAGGGAGGGTGATAGACAAGGATGTGGATGGGGGAGGGATAACAAAAAACGCAATGATCTACGGCACTGTCATAGCATTTTTTTTTATTCCTCACGGGAAGCAACACAGATGAAGAGAGAGTGATAGACAAGAAAGTGGATGGGGTAAAAGTAAAAGTTCTATGATGTATGAAGTGCTGGTCATCTCATAGCACTTTATATTGCTCTCCCAAAGCAACAGGGAGGGAAGGATGGGGACAGAGAGTGTGTAGGAAAGGGCTGGGAACAAGCAGACGGACAACGGAAAGTGAGCGGGAGGAGCTGGGGCAAGCACAAAAACGACAGAGGGTGGGAGGGAGTGGATGTGGCAAGCACACAGACAATAGAGAGAGGGAAGGGCTGGGGCAAGCAGACGGACAATGCAGGGTGCTCAGGAGGGGCTGGGCTGGCAGACAGACAACTAAGGGTCAGCAGTTGGGAGGGACTGGTGAATAAACAGAGAGAAGGGAGAAATACATGAGTGAGACAGCTAAAAAACACACAATCTCGTAAAGTGCTTAAACAAAACTAAAACATTTGGGCCTGAAAAAATTATCAGTGGCAGGCCACAAGTACTGTTTCTATGCTGCAGAGTAGGGATAAACATACGAAGGGGAAGGAAGCCTACTGAGGCTGTGATAAGAAGCAAGCAAATGAGAGTGACAATGAAGCGAAACAAGGGTAAGCAATAGTGGCCTCAAAGGCCCCTGTAAGGTAACGAGAGGTCTCACAAAAGAGTGTCTCGCAAAAGAGTTCTAGAATTGAGAAAGAGGTTCTAATGTGCAGAGACAGGGTGTTCCAAGCTTGTGAGTAGGAGTCCAGCTGAGTGGAATTGTCTGGTAGGTTTGTGGAAGTTTATGTACTTGTTGAGGTAAGAAGGGCCAATGTTGTGTAAGGCTTTGTATGTGTGCATGAGGAGTCAAAAAGGTGCTCATTTGTTAATTGGAAGCCAGTGGAGCTCTTTGAGGTGTAGGGTAATGTGAGTGTGGGGTGGGAGGTTGAGGGTGAGCCTAGCCACTGTTGAGCATTGATTCTGGCATAGAATGCATTGCTGTAGTCCAATATTCTGGTGATGAGGGCTTGGGAAACGGTTCTGCAAGTTTTGGTGGGGAGCCATTTGAAGATCTTTTAACAAGAAGGACTGGGTCATTGCATAAATGTATACATTTTTCAATATATCACTATATAAATTGACCTTTCAACTGGAGGTCACTGGTATTCATCCGGTTAATGATGCCAGTACCATGTACTCCTATATGAAACAAACAGTGGCGTAACATAGGCCCCTGCAGCCCCCGCAGTGTGGGGGGGGCTCGAGTTCCAGGGGGCCACCTCACCACAGTACCCTGGCATGAGAGCTCCTGACTGAGTCTGGAGGGGGGCCCCACCATGAAGTTTGCCGGGGGCCCCCCAAGTTTTGTTATATTAGTGCTTACAACAACCTGGTCCTTCTTGTTAAAGAGGGCAGGCATAAAGCAGCTGGACTTGCTCAACGTGGACTGGTGTTCTGTTACCTATGCACATATAGCGGATGCTACAAAGCCACACAGGTCCCAGCCCAAACATATGCCACACATGTATTTGGAATTCGCTTTGTGGATTTGGCCTTTCTACTGGTGGTTGAGCAATGATTCAAGGTCACTAGTATTTCTTCTCATCCTCCTCACATGGTCCCTAACAACCGATTCACCTCTTCTTGAACAATTAACTGTTTTCTGCATCACTTAAAAGGTTATGGAATACCCAGCTTTAAGAGTTAGCAGATATTTTCCCCTCTCCCATTGTATGGTAGTCCCACCATCCCTGGGTCTACAATATAGAGGAGCTTCCCTGTTATTACTGTCTGCGGTACTCAGTCATTTAGTAATTAGTAATTTTGTATCAAATTCTTTCTAACACGGGGAAGTGTGGACCTTAAAATTGGAGTTATACTTGTGAGATATGTTTTGTTTTAAACTGCCATGTTATTTTACGATGTTATCTGACCTGCTCCTTGGTCCGCCCCCCATGTACAGAGAGAGCTTCATGATTGGCAGACATTTTCTTCACTCCTGGCCAGAACCCCTGCTCCATTTCTTTCAGGTTCTGAGGTAAGATTGAAATATTTTGGTGATGAGCTCCTTCACTTCAGGGAATGGGGCCTTCTCTTGGCGATAGCTTTAAACAATGTTTTTAAACCTTTAAATTGTTTTAAGCATTTGCCGGGGATCACAGTTGGGCCTTTCTCTTGTAGCTCATGACAATTTTCATGTGTGGCAGCTTTGACCTCTTCTCGGGGTTTGGAAGCAGGCTGGAGTTTAAGAGATCTCACTGTACTAGGGTCAGATAAGGATAAAAAATGTAATCTCTTGAAGGGGGGATACATTCCTTAGTTGCTTATACTATAATGCCAGATCCCTTCCTAAAGATGCTATGCAAATCTGGGATCTTTTAGTATCCACCAACCCAGATAGCTGCTTTATTACTGAGACTTGGCTTCACCTGGCTGCCATTCCAGGTATATCAATTGCCATTCCAGATCACTATAAGGAAATTAAAGTGGACAGAGAAGATAGGACAGGAGTAGGAGTGGCTATTGAATTTGCCAGTACTTTTGATATGACTATGATGGAGCAGGGTTTCGCAAAAATGAAACCTGCTCGGATTCGATACCCCCATAATACGTACTAACAGTAAATGGTTGTTGAAAACTAATGTGCACCCCACACAAACACAAGGGAAATTGCTTTGCGCGTGTCTGAACTAACATGTAAACAAAATAATCTTGTAATAATGATTGTGATTTGGGAAAACAAGAAACTTTGGATAAATAAGCCGCATTATGCTACAGTAAATTGCATGTTGCATTCTGTTTACACTAACGAATAATGCCGCTCTTGCACAAAGCTTATGCTAGGTAACATTAATGGGGAATAGTGCAAAGTGGGTGGTAAACAGTGAAGGTTTCATTATCATATAATTAATATATGTTCATTTTTTATTTACTTTAGTGTGCTAGATGAAGCAGCCATCTTTATAAAGTTGGCTACAAAAACGGAGGGGGAAAACACGAGGAGCAAGTTGCTCTGTCAGAAGCAAGGCAGACGCGCAGTACACCGCAGATGACATGAGGAGGGTGAAGGCCAGAATGTCGAACGACTGCCAAAACCAGTGCCCAAGCGTGGGACCGGAGAAACAGACTGCGGATGATGTTAAAGAAATGAATGAAATTGATAAACTTTGTATTATATGTAATAAAGTGAGAACAAACTGAGAATCATACCCTGGGAATGGAGATGAACATTAGGGTAGTTGAAAGAAAAAGTGAAGTCACTGTGGTGTGACAACGCCACCCCCCCAAACCCACCAATCCCTTTACGAGATTTAGTGATGTTTGCAACACTTGTGAGGTGGACATGTTAGTTTAAGGGTATAATTGGGGTGCCTTTAGGGGTGTGGTGAGAGCTTAGGCTGGCAGGAGAGAAAGAGGGGAGCTGCGTCGCTGTCCGTCGGTTTATCGAGAGGCCTAGCTGTTCCTGACCTGTCCCGATCCTGCTTTCTTTCCATCCTTTGTTTCCTGATCCTATCTCGGGGAACCCCATCATCCCCTAGGCCGAGGGGTTGGTTTTCTTACAGACCAATAGGTTTGTATTTAGTCTAGTGTTGTTCTCAGAACTATTTTATGAATGTAATTTGTCCCTGAAATTTTTGTCTCTCCACCTATCCACTCCGTCAATGATATGTATTATTATTAGATGAAACTTTTGTCTCTTCATCTATTCCCTCCATTAGGTATAATGATGTTTCGCATATATATTTTTGCTGAAACTTTTGTCTCTTACTCTATCCACTCCTTTATTGCATAAAGTCATTGTTATATTTGGAGGGGATTGTTTCCAATTGTGCTGCATATGTAAAATTTTCTCCCCATGTGAGGTTCAGTGTTTGTACTGTGTAACCAAATGCAGTTGAGCATAATCCTTAATTTCTTGAGATAAAATTCATTATTAATTTTACCAAGAGTCTGTGATCATTTTAATAAATGATTGATAAGTTGGAAGTTAATCATTGCCATCAACTATTCAACTAATTGGTCTATCGACCAAGTAGAAGGAAAGTTGATGAAAATAAGTTAGTTGTGATGTCATAATTTGACCTATGGAAGAAAAGGAATTGATCGGACATATAAATTGACCCCAGCGCATCAGGGATTCTGGGTGAATGTGTATGGGCCATTGTATCATGACGTATTGAGTATTGATCCCTGATAACTATTTGGATTAGCGCTGGATCAGTTTCTTGGTAGCAGAGGACGGTTTAATTATTGATTAGATTGGTAATGATTATTGATTGTATGTCCTTAACATGAAAAGTTAGTGTCACGTTCTATGTTGTCTAGAAGTACAGGTACGGAGATACCTGAGGAATCCCGGGAATGAAATTTAGCCTGAGTTAGGCAGAAGAAGAGTGTGGTAAAGAAGCCACACTGCAGAAGTACTTTGTCTGTTGTAATAATACCTAAAAGCTACGGAGGGCTGTAGGTGTTATATTTAGGGAAATTTCGTATGTGAGTAGAGTGTCTGAATTAGTGAAGGGTCCACCTCCGAAACTCTAGCCTTATCCCCAGGGGAGTACCAAGACCTCTTTTCACACCAAAAAGTCCTCTTGCGAAACTTTGGCCTTATCCCTAGAAGAGTAATTGGTCCACCCGGAGCTTGTTTGAAGAGTAAAATAGCGCTGGACGTTATTAGGACTCGTAGTGAAGAAAACCTCTTGAAAAAAGCGAAAACTGTCTCTTTATTTAGTGGAACAGACAAGGTAGTGTTGTTTTATGTTATTACTAATCGAATTTTTGATTAAGAGTGCTTAGAAAATTATTGCCGTATTATTTGGTAAAGGGAGGGTCAGTAGAAGGAGTAATACTGATGTCAGAAACAGCCGCGCTGGTATTGGACAAGCAGCGGGCGTGTACTGAGCTGTGATTGGTTGGTTGGTGTGAGCCGCGCAAGTATTGGTTGAGACTGTGCTTACGTAGTGGTGTTCCGATTGGTTGGTTGGTGTGTGTCGCGCTGGTATGGGATAAGAGCTTACGAATAGAATAAGTAGAATCACAGAAGAGTTTCCTTGTTAGTTTGGTTGAGATACGCTATTATAAGATGAAGTTGATACAGAAATTAAAGAATTTCTTTAAAAAGGACAAACCAATTGTGACTAGAGAGGGAATTCCAATTCCACCTCCAAAGACGCCTGCTTCTTTTATGATGTTGGAGCGAGGTTATCATACATGTATGTGGTTGGAAAATTGGGAGGAGTATACAAAGGATGATGGTGTTCTAGCTTTTCCTCAGTATGGTACATTTAATGTAAGGATATTGCAGAATTTGAGAAATCGAATGGATTCATTAGAACCGAACCCTAGGTTGACCCAGTACGAAGCTTTGGAGGAATGGGAAGTTGAGGCATTTGAGAGAGAAAAATATAGAATGGGTAACAGAGGTCATAGGAGTATGATGTTCAGATATCCGTTTGAGAATAGGGAAGAGAAGCTGACACGATGGAGGAGAGATGTGGTAACGGAAGGGTTATACCCAGTTTTAACAGTCGATGAGCAGACAGGAAGTAAGTGTAAAGAGAAAAAGAAAAATGTAGAAACCTCAAGTGCAAGAGATGGTGTGATTTGATTCTGATGATGAGTTATTGGAGGATATTATGACCAAAAGACCCCCGCCATATCGAGAAAATTCAGTTGAAGTAACTCGGATTGCACCCTTTATGGGAAATCCATTGATCCCACAGATTGCGGATATGGCTAGGATAATGAGAGAAAAGGAGTTTGAAATGTTAAACAAGACAAATGTAGAGCAGATTCAGAAAATAAACCAGTTAAGTTTAAATGCAGAGGCGTTGACGGTACCCGTTACAATAGGTCCTGTAGTTCCTTTGTTTGGAGAAAGTCCAAATACACCTAAAGTACATATATTAGCAGTTCCAATGGGTAACGTCAGGAATGGATTGGAGACGATAATCAATGAGAAAAGACAGTCTGACACGAATGTTACACTCTTGGATCTCCCAGTTTGCGAGCTGATAACAGAAACCCCTAGAAGAGATTCACGTATTCCGCGACCACTGACACATGTGTGTGCGGACGGGACACTCTCGTTTAGAGGGGTAAACTTACCAGGGTTGTGCTCTGTGGTATCCAGGGAAGATTGACTAACCTTGGATCGCCAATATCCTCTTTTATTGTTTGCCACTCGTGCAGTGTGTATCAGGATTTTACTGTACTCGCTTTATACACTTAAGCGATTGTTGCATACCTTATGGGCAACATCGGTGCGTTTCACAGGTCCGGTTTTTTGGGGGATTCCATTAATTTGCCGGATGTCAGGTGTGGCAATGATACATACTTGTATGCTTTGACCTTTTACATTACGATATCCTTATTTGGATTCCGGATTTCTTTCGGTTGATGTACTGAAGGGACGGACTCATTTTCTGACTACAGTTTGCCAATATTCCCATTTTTTGCCTTGAAAAAGTCTGAGTACAGACGAAACACGTGTCGGCTAATCGTGTGCTGGGAATTTTAATCTTTTGGATTCTAATAAAGGATACAAGAAATTTCAATTGATGAACTTATTGGATTATTTTGAACACATTGGTTATTTTTCATCGCCCTCATTGTGCAGAGATTAACTTTACTATGGAACCAATTCAATTTATGACCAGTAATTTTTCTGGATAATTAATGTATTCAGGTTAAAAGGGTGTGCTGTAAGAGCTTCTTTTGTTGTGTCTAGTTAGATGCATGTTAAAGTTTAATGTGCAGTTAGCACCTCTAGGTAGTAGGTGTTTGAAGCTGATTTAGCACCCAGTTGCCAATATAGCAACACGTATATGACATCTCATGCCAATTATTGATATTTTGAAATACTTTCACTGATTGGATGTGCGGTTTTTTCCCTTATAGGGAACACTACTACCTGTTCTTTCTCTTGGAGATTTACAAATGAGTCCAAGAAGAATAGAGACAAATGTCATTCCAATGACAGGGAGTTCAGCAGGTCTTTCGTCAGAAGAATTGAATGATTGGATAAAGGAAAGGGAAAAGAAAGAAAAACAAACTCAGAGTATAAATGTGAGCCAATTGAAGGTAGATTTGGAAGAAATGATTATTGGTACGATTAGTCCAGACAGGTTAGGGACTTATCGGGATGATGAATTGTTGTTCTTGTGTAAAAGCATTACTTGGAGAGGGAAGAATCTTCATGAGAAAATATCTCAAGCTGCTAGTGAGTATGGAATAGACATAGAAAAGTCAAAAGTATTGCAGAAATCATACAGATTGGCATTTACTGAAAAAGATTTGGAAAGTTTGAATGCGTCTGGAAAAAGGTTACAGATAAAAGAGTTGAATCTTTTGAAGAAATGGGGAGATGTAGACCAATGGAGAAATAGATGGGTAAGAAAGAAGGAAGAAGCAGCAAGTAAAGGAGTGTCTATGTTCCCGTTAAAGGAAACAGAACAGGTTGAAAGGGCGTGTCCGATGAGAGAAGTACCAGGTGGCGGATACGTTCATGTTCTGTGGTCAAGGCAGGATATATTATCATTTACGAATGATTTCCCCAGACTAAGAGAAAAACCTGTGGAATGGTACAAACAGGTAGAAAGGTTTGTAAAGGTCTCAAAGGTTTTGTTAAAAGATTTAGATGGGGCGTTTGAAATTGTCGTTCCGGCAGACTTATGGACTGAGTGTAAGATCACAGTTGACTGGCCAAAGGATGAATATCGTAGGGATGCTAAAACAGGTGCACCATCAGAGGAGGTGATGAAAAAGTACAATCAGGTAATCACGTTTCTGAAGGGAAAAATTTCCCCAAAGGAAACAGATTGGGTTAAAATTGACAGGACCGCACAGGAACCAAAAGAATCAGTGCACGCCTATTATGAAAGGTTGTTGCAGCTATTCAAACAGTATAGTGGATTCGAAAATATTGGAGACAAAGACATGGGACATTTCGTGTATTGTTTTGTGTTTGGATTAAAACCAGATATTAGTAATATGATTCAACAACATTTAATTTGTTGGCAGAGCAAAACGATAGATGAAATTTTGAGGTATGCAAAGTATTGTAGTGACGACATTGAATCAAGACATAAAAAGTTAAAAGAGAAAATGATGTGGGCACAGGTGAAAGTGGCAGAACAACAAGAAGTAAATAATAATCCTCAAACCAGTAATCAGATGGGTGGTCAGAATCAAAATGGACAGAATTTCAGTGGAGGAAAAGGTAGGGGAAAAATGAGTAACGAATAAGCTATGAAGAAATTTCCTTGCCATGCGTGCGGAAAGCTTGGACAGTGGAAGAATGAGGGTAGATCCGCTAAAAAGATTAATGGGGGAAATCAAAATTTGATTCCACAGATGCAGAATGAGGTGGGTGTAAATCAACAGCATCAGCAGCAGATAGTTACTCAACAGTTACAGGTGCCGCAAGCTCCCATGTCAAATAATGTGAATGCTCAAGTGCAGAGGTACAGTGTGAACACTGGATATCACGGAGGTGACCAGGTTGGTAAGAATCAAGGTGTGATTCCGCAGTATTGGGTGCAGTGCAATGGGAGTGATTCAGACTCATCTCAATGACGGTGCCTGAGGGGGGAGGAAGAGTGAGTACTTGGCGCATCTTTGGCGGTAGATCAGTCAGGTCCATTTGTTGATGGAAAAGTGGAAGGTAATGACATTACATTTTTAGTGGACACTGGTGCTACCCGTTCTACTGTGAGAGCAGCAGAAATTCCAAACCTACCCCTCTCGGGAGAAACTATCAAAGTTGTAGGAGTCTCGAACAAGCATATTAGAACACCTGTTACAAATACAATTGCAGTTCACATTGGTAACTTCAAAGACATGCATCGGTTTGTGGTATGTGACTCAAGCCCAGTAAATCTCTTGGGAAGAGATTTACTATGCAAGATGAACTGCACCATCTATTGTACACCAGATGGAATTGCATTTCAGACCCCTGATGAGGATGTTGAATTCAAAATGATGTTAGCAAAGCAAGGGACAGAAGTGGATGAATTGTATTCACTTCTCACAGAAGAAAATTCGCCTGAAGAATTAAAAAGTGCAGGGAGATCTGATGTGTGGGATTTTTCAGGAAAAGAGATTGGCTTAATGACAAATGTAGACCCCATTCAGATTACAGTAAAGGATGGTGCTAAATATCCAAACACACCACAGTATAAAATGAGTCCAGAGGTAATTGCAGGAGTTACTCCTGTGATCGATCAAATGATTGAACAAGGAATTTTAAAAGAGATAATGAGCAGTCCTTGTAATTCACCTATCATAGGTATCAAGAAGCCCAGTGGGAAGTACCGAATAGTGCAGGATTTGCGAAAAGTTAATAAGATTGTTGTACCATGTTGTCCAGTAGTACCAAATCCGGCCGTGATTCTTTATCAGATCCCATGTGATGCTGAATGGTACACAGTTATTGATTTGTGCCAAGCCTTTTTCTCAATTCTGTTGCATCCGGAAAGCCAGTATTTGTTTGCATTCCGGTTCGGAGACCGTGTTTTGGCATGGTGCTGAGTTCCTCAAGGGTATACAGAAAGCCCCTCAATTTTTAATAAAATCTTGAAAAAATGTCTGGAGACTCTAGTCATGCCAGGTAATTCGGTTTTGGTTCAATACATTTGGTGGCATCAAAGACACGAGAGGCATGTGTGACAGACACAGTTCCCTTATTGAACCATTTGGCAGAAAAAGGACACAAAGTGTCCCCAGCAAAATTACAATTTTGTAAACAGGAAGTACAGTACCTTGGACACAGAATAGAAAAGGGAGTCAGAAAAGTAACTCCAGAAAGAATCAGTGTGATCAAACAAATGAGTACACCTAAAACACAGAAAGAAGTGCGAATGTTCTTGGGAATGGTTGGATACTGTCATCAGTGGATTTGTGGTTTCTCAGCGATTGCAAAACCTCTACAGAGGTTAACACAAAAAGATGTGAAGGATCCGTTTGTCTTGGATGATGAAAGTATGGAAGCGTTTGTAAAATTAAAAAGTAGTTCGTGTCATGCACATGCGTTGGGGATGCCAGATTATTCAAAAGAATTTGCATTGTATTGTTGTGAGAGAGATGGGTGTGCACTCTCAGTCCTAACACAGAAACATGGAATGGCACGACATCCAGTAGCATATTTGTCTGCTAATTTGGACTCAGTGGCTGCAGCGTTGCCAGGATGCTTAAAAGCAGCTACTTGCTTGAGTCTGGAACAGAGTGAATCGATTGTGATGGGATATCCAGTTAAAGTGAATGTGCCACACTCTGTTGAGATCCTTTTGACCCGAACCAGGACACAGTATCTCACATCTAGTCGGCTGACTAGAGAGTGATTCTGGGTGTTTCTGGGTGTTTCTGGGTGCTGGGTGATTCTGGGTGCTGAAAACGTGACTGTGGTAAGATGCACGACTGTGAATCCAGCAACTTTGTTGCCAAATTCTCGGTGTGAGGAAGTGAGAGAGGAAGCTGATCATGATTGTCTGGATGTGACTGAATTTTGCACCAAACCTAGGCCAGACATAGAAGATTGTCCCTTGGAAGAATCAGATTGTGAAATGTTTGTTGATGGATCCTGTTTGAGAAATGAAAGAGGTGAATTATGCACTGCCTATGCTGTTTGCACCCTAGAAGGGGTTCTTGAAGCATCCTATCTGAGAGGAGTAAACTCTGCCCAAATAGCTGAGCTGATAGCTCTGATTAGAGAATGCAAAATTGCCAAAAGCCTGAAAGTAACAATATTTACAAACAGCCAATACGGATTCGGAATTGTTCATGACTTCGGCCAGCTATGGATGCAAAGGGGATTTCTGACCTCTTCAGGTACCCCCATTAGAAATGGAAAAACAGTAAAAGAACTGTTGGATGCTTTGCAATTGCCCAAAAGAATTGCAGTAGTCAAATGTGCCACACATAAATCAGGAGATGATTATGTGAAGAAGGGCAATAGATATGCCGACCAAATAGCACGATATTGTGCACGAAATACAATTGCATTGAACAGATCAATTGATAGGGGAAATGCAGAATGCCATCTTTTGTTTGCAACCACATTTGAAACATGGGAAGAAGTTAGACAGTTGCAGCAAGAAGCAAGTGATGAGGAAAAAGAAAGATGGAGCAAAACAGACTGTAGCAAGAGAACAGAAGATGATCTATGGGTCTGTCTTGATGGGAGACCAGTGTTACCAGATTCCTTACTTTCCCATATGGCCAGAGTTTACCATGGAATTGCACATGTTGGAAGAGATGCAATGATCAGACTCTTCAAGCAGTCATGGTATAATCCGAAGTTCAGGGTCATTGCAGAAAGCCTTTGTCAGAGGTGCGTGATCTGTCAGCAGCAACATCCAGGCAGAAAGACAGTTGTAAGTTGGGGATGCATAGGGAGAGCAGGAGGTCCATTTACCCGGCTTCAGCTTCACTTCATTGAGCTTCCCCCGTGCAACGGGCTGAGATATGTACTGGTCATTGTCTGCTTGTTCTCTCGTTGGGTGGAAGCCTATCCCACTAGAAGGAACGACAGTTTCACAGTGCCAAAACTACTTTTGAGAGAACTGATCCCTTGATTTGGAATTCCAGTCACATTGGAGACAGATAGAGGAACACACTTCAATAATGAGATAATTCGGCTAATTTGTGCAGCATTTAAAATTGAGCAGAAGCTGCATTGTGCCTATCGACCAGAAGCCTCTGGAGTAGTTGAACAATTGAATGGCACTATAAAATCGAGATTAGGGAAAGTGTGTGCATCCACATCACTGAAATGGTCTTATGCTTTACCCCTTGTACTGATGAGTCTAAGAAGTATTCCTGACAAAAAGACTGGATTGAATCCTCATGAAATTCTCATGGGAAGAGCAATGAGACAAGCATATATACCAGCAAACAAACTAATGAGTATATCTGATGATCTAGTGCTTGACTATTGCAGAGGATTGGCTGAACTAGTACGTTCTGTGTCTCACCAGGTTGGAGAAAAAGCCACAACGATACAACGAAATCAAGCTCATGATCTGAATCCTGGTGATTGGGTTTTTATCAAGAAGCATGTAAGGAAATCGTGTTTAGAACCCAGGTGGCACGGACCTTATCAGATCATACTGGTGACAACAACGGCAGTGAAGTGTGCTGGCTTGCCAAATTGGATCCATGCAAGCCATACCAAATGAACCCTAGATCCACTTGAAAAACCAAAGAAGCAACAACTGGTGAAAGAAAAACAAAGACCAGTGCTCGAGGTGTGTGAAGCTGATGAATCTAGAGTGATAGATTCTGACGAACAACCAGATGGTGAACAGCTGAGCACAAGTCAAGTAGAGTGGGCGCAAGATTCCAGGGTTCGAGAGACTGCCTTTGAACCAGAAAGAAGCGAGTTTACTGTTGATCCAGACGAAAGTGAACTCCCAGCTGAGCTTGGAACAGATGAGATTGTTCTTGATCCAGAAGGAATTGAGTTTACAGTTGAAAGAGAAGTTATTGCCGAATCGGAAGAACCACAAGAGACTGAAACTCAGGAAGAAGAGCAATCAGAAATAAGAACAAATAAAAGAACTTGTGAAACAAATGCAGAAAATGACCAAGTGATCAAAGCAAAGAATCCCAGAAAGGATGAGAAGTGGCCAAGTGGAGTGAAAAGACTGAAATACACTCTTGTGAAAAGAAGGTTAAGAAAAAGACCAGAACAAAGCAATGAGGTCTCAAGTCAGACAGAACAAGAAGAGTCAGGAAAAGATTAAGTACGAAAAACAAGAAGAGTGAGAATACCCAACAGAAAGTTCAGAGCACCTGAATGGACCTACGTTATTCTAGAAGAAATTGAAAGTTCAGATCCAAGTGAAGAAAAAGACAAATCTGACACTGAGCAAGTTGATGAAAACAAGCTAAGACCTCCTTAAAGAATTGTGACAAAAACTAAGGTGCAACCTTGCTGATTAAAAGAAAAACGAAACAAAGACTCAGAGAAAACTGAAGAAAAAGAATAAAAGAAGGGGGTAAAGATGAAAGCCTTGAAGTGTAGGATTACACTACTATTTTTCTTTAAGATATATTATTTATTTTTTTAGCTTAGAATATTATAGGATTGGATAGATTTTTATAATTTTTTCCCTAAGAACAAAATGGCTGAAGCAGAAGTGACTGAACTTCCAAATTCTAGTAAAAAAATTAGATGTATTAAAGCTTGCTTATGTAGTGTCTTAATGTTAACATTTATATGGTTAATATTAACTGTACTTGTACCTATTCTAATCGTAACTAATAATGTAAACAATACTAATAATGTAACAAAAGAAAGAATAAACGATGTCACTAATGAGATTCCTAATACTAACTTAGAACCGTTGGATGGAAGTATTCTCCATCATGATAAATCAATTAGTGATTTCTCGTTAAATGTCTTTACCAAATTACTCACTGAGTACATTGACACAATGAATGTAAGTGATTGTTACGTGTGCATGCAATTACCTTCGTCTGTCTCAGAGGGGTGACTTATCACCAGCTTCCGTTAACCTATGGTGTGTCTTGCAGTATACTCACAAGCCTATTTTACGTGACGGGAAAGCTCGAATACTATTTTTCTAAAATAGATTTAGTATTTTCTGAAATTCCTATTATAAAAGAACTAAATAAGGTTTTGAGTGCTAAAAATGCGCGATATATGGGGGAATTTTTCCATATCACTAAAACTTTAGACATGGAATATGCTTATAAGAATAATTTAACCTGTAGTTTGCGGGTAGAAGAGAACATTTTCATAGAAATGGTAGAAGGTAGAAGAGACAGTTTCAAAAAGAAGGCTGCTGAACAGAAGTCATGGGTACCACCATGGGATTTTAGGGAAGGAAGTTATGAAAAAGGTGAAGGGTATGCTGCAATGTCCCTGGACTGGTCACAGAAGGGAAAAATGTGTTTACTTAGAACGAAAACTAACTATAATAATTATTTTATTGGTTCTAGTGAATGTGAGCATACTTTTCAAATCACTGGAGGTTGGGGATTGAAGGGTGGAACTGATCCTGTTTTTCCAGGGATTTATTATGTGTGTGGTAAGAAAGCCTATTATAAGTTGCCTGCACATTGGTATGGTAGTTGTTATTTTGCCATTGTTTTCCCCAAAGTATATCACATGGATCGAAACAGTCATAAACTGAACGAAGTAAAGCAAGGAGTAACACGTAACAAAAGAGCAAGTTTTTCAGAAATAGTAGGAGATATTTTTGGTGCACTGATACCCTCAGTTGGAGTCGTTCTTAATTCACATAAAATTCGAAAATTGTCTACAGTGATTGATCGGTTATCTACAGATACCGCAGGTGGGTTCTTGATGATTGACACAGAAATGGTTGCAATCAGGTCAATGGTTTTGCAAAATCGACTTGCCCTTGATATATTATTGGCAAAAGAGGGTGGAGTCTGTGGAATGTTGAAAGTCCAACATTGCTGCACATATATCCCTGATAAAAGCAAAGGAATCGAGGGATATATAAAGAATATTACAAATTGGGTCAAATGAAGATTTGACCCAACTGGAGGTTGATGGTGTTTGGGAGAGACTGAGTAAAAGTTTTTCTACTATAAGTAAATGGTTTTCTACCTTTGGAAGTAGCATATTAGGAAGAATAATAATACCAATGGTTTTAGTAGCATTATTAATCTTAGTAATAATAACAGCATATAAGTGTTGTAAGAGTAAGAACAAAAGAAAATAAATGATAGAATCAAAGAATAAATGAAGAGCAAGAAAGAGAAAAAGAGAAGAAATAGAATTAGAGGAAATGAAAGGAGAGTACTATGACTTAATGAAAGATTTGGATGAGGGGCCATAAAAAGAGAGAAGAATACAAAGATATAAATGATTAAAGATGGCACTCGGTATGGTAGGTATTTTATGATGGCTTCTTTAAGCCATCAGAGGGGGGGATTGATGGAGCAGGGTTTCGCAAAAATGAAACCTGCTCGTATTCGATACCCCCATAATTCGTACTAACAGTAAATGGTTGTTGAAAACTAATGTACACCTCACACAAACACAAGGGAAATTGCTTTGCGCATGTCTGAACTAACACGTAAACAAAATAATCTTGTAATAATGATTGTGATTTGGGAAAACGAGAAGCTTTGGATAAATAGGCCGCATTAAGCTTCAGTAAATTGCATGTTGCATTCTGTTTACACTAACGAATAATGCCGCTCTTGCACAAAGCTTATGCTAGGTAACATTAATGGGAAATAGTGCAAAGTGGGTGGTAAACAGTGAAGGTTTCATTATCATATAATTAATATATGTTCATTTTTTATTTACTTTAGTGTGCTAGATGAAGCAGCCATCTTGATAAAGTTGGCTACAAAAAGGGAGGGGGAAAAACACGAGGAGCAAGTTTCTCTGTCAGAAGCAAGGCAGACGCGCAGTACACCGCAGATGACATGAGGAGGGTGAAGGCCAGAATGTCGAACGACTGCCAAAACCAGTGCCCAAGCGTGGGACCGGAGAAACAGACTGCGGATTATGTTAAAGAAATGAATGAAATTGATAAACTTTGTATTATATGTAATAAAGTGAGAACAAACTGAGAATTATACCCTGGGAATGGAGATGAACAATAGGGTAGTTGAAAGAAAAAGTGAAGTCACTGTGGTGTGACAACGCCACCCCCCAAACCCACCAATCCCTTTACGAGATTTTGTGATGTTTGCAACATTTGTGGGATGGACATGTTAGTTTAAGGGTATAATTGGGGTGCCTTTAGGGGTGTGGTGAGAGCTTAGGCTGGCAGGAGAGAAAGAGGGGAGATGCGTCGCTGTACGTCGGTTTATCGAGAGGCCTAGCTGTTCCTGACCTGTCTCGATCCTGTTTTCTTTCCATCCTTTGTTTCCTGATCCTATCTCGGGGAACCCCATCATCCCCTAGGCCGAGGGGTTGGTTTTCTTACAGACCAATAGGTTTGTATTTAGTTTAGTGTTGTTCTCACAACTATTTTATGAATGTAATTTGTCCCTGAAACTTTTGTCTCTCCGCCTATCCACTCCGTCAATGATATGTATTATTAGTAGATGAAACTTTTGTCTCTTCATCTATTCCCTCCATTAGGTATAATGATGTTTTGCATATATATTTTTGCTGAAACTTTTGTCTCTTACTCTATCCACTCCTTCATTGCATAAAGTCATTGTTATATTTGGATGGGATTGTTTCCAATTGTGCTGCATATGTAAAATGTTCTCCCCATGTGAGGTTCAGTGTTTGTACTGTGTAACCAAATGCAGTTGAGCATAATCCTTAATTTCTTGAGATAAAATTCATTATTAATTTTACAGAGAGTCTGTGATCATTTTATTAAATGATTGATAAGTTGGAAGTTAATCATTGCCATCAACTATTCAACTAATTGGTCTATCGACCGAGTAGAAGGAAAGTTGATGAAAATAAGTTAGTTGTGATGTCATAATTTGACCTATGGAAGAAAAAGAATTGATCGTACATATAAATTGACCCCAGCGCATCAGGGATTCTGGGTGAATGTGTATGGGCCATTGTATCATGACGTATTGAGTATTGATCCCTGATAACTATTTGGATTAGCGCTGGATCACCTATCATTAGGCCCCATTACTCTAACCATTTGAAGATGTTGGTATTTAGATTAGATGCATGTACACATAACTCCTGGAGAGAAGCTTTAATTTATCATCCCCAGGGAAAGACTTTAGCTTATTGCTATAAGATTTGCTCTTCTCCTATAATATAGAGGCAGATACATTTCTGCTGTTGGGGGACTTTATTTTTGATGGGGAGGGCTCTGAAGACAACAATGTCCTTCAGCTGCAAGCAGATCTGGGCACTACTGAGTTGACGCAATAGGTGTGTGGTCTGGCACACATGCCGGCCATACACATGACTTACTATTTAATACCTACAACCAGATTAGGGTAGATTCACCCAAAACACTCATTTGGACATATCACCATCTTATTAAGTTTCAAATTTCATCTCCTCACAATCTTACTTCTTGATTGACTGAGAAGCAATGATTGACTATCTCATGTAGGAAAATTAACCAGGCTAACATGGAGACATGCCTACAACTCCAAGATCTGGAAAACATTGTTGACATTGATTACGCTGTGGCAAGATATCATCATTCCCTTATTAATGCTTTTGATATGGTTGCCCCTTTTAGAATGATTACAATTAAGGCAGCGGAAACACAGGCCATTTGGTACAACAATTAACTTTAAATGGAGAATGAAGCTTGCAAGAAACTTTAAAAGACCTGTCATCTGTCCAAAGCTCCCCAGGATAAAAAGGTTATATAAACTAGCCCTAAACATCTAAGTGAGGCACACAGGAGTTTCTTAGCTGCTACGATTCAGAAGTCGGGTAACTCTGCTAAAAGGATCTTTAAGATCTTGAATGAATTCATACAACCTGACGTAGGTAAGACATTGGTACTCATCTCTCCTGATATATGCGATCCTCTCTCCGCTTATTTTCATGATAAGATCAGCAAAATACATGCTGAGTTTGACTACCAATCAGAGCGTTTGGTCAACCAAGCACAGGACTGAGTTCCACCTTCACACTCTTCAGCTCAGTTGGGATAGTTTGATCCTATTGTTCCTGAGGAGGTTCGAGAGCTGTTTTTTGCCGTTCAGTCTGGATCTCCTGATGACCCTTGTCCTGCACACATATTTTCCTTTCTCATGTCGCTATTAGCGCCATATTTCACTGATCTGTTTAATTTGTCTTTGAATATGGCTAAGGTGCCAAAAGCTTGAAAACTTGCCTATGTCTCTCCTATTTTTTTTAAAAACCCACAGCAGACCCGGCCATTCTTTCTAACTATACGAGCTTGCTGTTGCTGTTTCCAATCCAAATCATGGAGAAATTGAGAAATTGATTAACAGCTCTGTCAATATTTAGAGACGTCACATGCTAGACTGCTCATAGTTGGGGTTCAGGACAGCTCACAGCACAGAAACAACTCTTTTGGCAGTCACCAACGCCATTAGGACCAGCTTAGATGAAGGCAAATCAGCTGTCTTTATATTGCTGACCTTTTTGGCAGAATTTGCTACGGTGTCGCATGCAGTTCTGATAGAAAGGCTGTATGACATTAGAGTGCACACACACGCCTTGGCCTGGTTAAGGGACTTTTTACTAGGTACATACCAAGTAGTAACTATTTCCCCTTTTAAATCAAGGATTGTACATAAAACCTGTGGAGTGTCCCATAGATCTTCTTTGAGTCCCACGCTTCTTAAAATCTATGTGGCCCCATTGACAAAGGTTTTTGGGTCTTTTGGTTTTCAAATTTCATCTTATGCCGACAACACCCAATTAGTTATATCATTTGGACAAAACCTTGATGTAACAATGGCTCGGTTTGGTTACTGCATGTGCATTGAGGCTTCAAGGATGAAGTAGAATTGTCTCAAACATAATGGAGGAAAGATGGAATTTTACTATTTGGCAAAACTAACATGGCCTGGTCGGAGAACTGGTAACTTTTGGAACTGGGAACCTCCGCTTGCCCAAAAAAGGGTGGTAAACAATCTTGGTATTGTATTTGATGATAAGCTTACTATGGCTAACCAGGTCACTGCAGTCTGTGATTCCTCTATTGGCATATTTTGCTTGCTCAGGAATTTTTTTCCTGGCTTCCTTTGAACATGGACATCATTTAGGGGTCGTTAAGGGTCGCAGTTTTGACCCCTAGCTTGCCCCTTGCCCTGGCACTGCCTTTGTGACCCTTGGCTTCAGAGGTGGCAAAACCAGTGCCAGGAACACAGGGGTGCCTCTCATTATCATGGGCACAGGGTCAAGACTGATTTGCTTATGGCTGGGTTCAAACTGGAATGGCATGGTGAGCAAAAAAATGATGGATTTAGGCCCAGATCTCTGTACTGGGGTGAATGTACGACATTGTTCTGCATTCTGTCCATCAATTGTTCTTTTTGCATTTGTCACCCCAAGTGGGACGGGTATTCCCAGACGTGGGTCCCGTGCTCTCCATGCCACTGGAGTCAAGCTATCCTGGCTGAAGAGGGGTGAAACCCCAAAACCGGTCCTAGGATGCTTGTTTCCAGTGCAGGGAGGACCTGGCCTGGCAGTTCGGGCTGGACTGTTCCCATTGGGCACAGGGTCAAGACTGATTTGCTTATGGCTGGGTTCAAACTGGAATGGCATGGTGAGGAAAAAAATGATGAATTTAGGCCCAGATCTCTGTACTGGGGTGAATGTACGACATTGTTCTGCATTCTGTCCATCAATTGTTGTTTTTGCATTTGTCACCCCAAGTGGGACGGGTATGCCCAGACGTGGGTCCCGTGCTCTCCATGCCACTGGAGTCAAGCTATCCTGGCTGAAGAGGGGTGAAACCCCAAAACCGGTCCTAGGATGCTTGTTTCCAGTGCAGGGAGGACCTGGCCTGGCAGTTCGGGCTGGACTGTTCCCATTGGGCACAGGGTCAAGACTGATTTGCTTATGGCTGGGTTCAAACTGGAATGGCATGGTGAGCAAAAAAATGATGGATTTAGGCCCAGATCTCTGTACTGGGGTGAATGTACGACATTGTTCCGCATTCTGTCCATCAATTGTTGTTTTTGCATTTCTCATTATCATAGTCAGACTCTAACCTCGTTTTCTGCTAATTTTTTATTACATTAATAGTGAATAATATTTTATTATTCACTATTAGTGTAATAAAAAGTGGAACAGCAAGATCTTGACCTTCAGTGGCATCTTAGATAAGAACAATAAAAGGGTTTTAATGTATGCTGTGTGCGTGCATGTGGTTGAGAGTGAGTTTGGGTGAGAGAGCGTGTATATGTGTGAGCATGTATGTTTGTATATGGGATTGTGGATGTGTGTGTCTGTGTCAAAATGAGTGAGTAAGTATACGTGAGTACGAGTAAGTGAGCGAGAGAGTGCCAATGAGTAATTCAGGGTGAGAGTGAGTGCACGAGAGTAGGTGAAAATGAATGAGTGCAAGTCAGTGCTAAATATAGAATGAGTGTGAATAAGTGAATGTAAGTGAGCATTGTTGTTATGCTTTCAGATTTGCTGTTGGACCTGGCATGCTTCTTGACTTATAGAAGCACCCTTGAAAAAATGTTGGCACTGGAATGGAGGCAATACTTGCATATGGGATACCCTCGGCAAAATGCCACTGCTGGCACTCTGTAGATAAATTTTGGCATGGAACACCAATGAAAAAATGCCAGCACTGGCCTCCTGGAGGAAACTCTTGGCATAGTTGGCACCTGTGGCAAATTGCTGGTAATGGCACATTGGAGGAAATTCTTGGCATATGGGAAGACAACTGTGGCAAGGTCATGGGGCCATCCATGACAAAATATGGTCCATGACATATTAGACATAACCTTTGACATAAGGGACCTCCATAGTGCAAGAGAAGCAGTATTAGGAACATTCTGGCACTGGCATATTGTATGTAATGTTTGGGCAAAAGGGACCGCCATGGCAAAATGCTGGTCCTAGCAATGGAGGTAATTTTTGACATAAGGGGGCACCCATGGGACATTTTAAAAACATAGGGCCTCATTTACAAGAAAGTGCCGCAGCGCGGCACCGCAAGCCCTTTGGCTGCGCCACGCTGTGGCACTTTCAAAGCACAGGGATGCATCATATCTACAAGGATATGACGGATCCCTTTGCTCTCCCCTGTGCTGGCGCACAATTTGGTGCCATGCGCCAACACAGGCACCATGGTACAAGGATGCCTGCATCACGACATGATTGTTTATGTGCAGGAAGGTGTCCCTTCCTACACATAAACAATCTGAAATGGCGTTTTTAACTCCTGTGTGTGCTGCATTGGCACACATAGAACTTGCAAAACGTAATTTTTTTAATGATTGTTTATGTGCAGGAAGGGACACATTCCTGCACATAAACATTCACCAGAGGTGCAGAATGCAGCACACATAGAAAGAGTGTGCAGCACACATAGAAAGAGTGTGCAGAATGCAGCACACATAGAAAGAGGAGAAATGAATACATTTCTCCTCGTTGCGCCTCCCTACGCCTCCCCTAGGGAGGTGTAGTATTCAGACGCATTTCAAGGTTTACAATTTCTCGTAAATCTGGAAATGTGTCAGGTTCCATGGGTGTTGCATGGGAACACCCACAGCAACACCCATGGAACGCAAAGTTCTGCATGTAAAGGGGCCGTATTTACAAGGACAGGAAAAGCCACGCAGGGTCGCCTTTCCTGTCCTTGTAAATATGGGGCAGCAAAAAATGACGCACCGGTGGCACAAGGGGCTTGTAAATAAGCCCTCTTATTGAGTGGGCCCATGGGAACTGTCAGATTTCAGTGGCTTGGCACACCATGAAAGAACTTGAATATTTAGTGAGTGTTTCTTAAACCCTAATGCTTTTTAGCAAATTTATGTGAACATTGTGAATTAAAATGCACTAGTAAAGCCTATTTTTTTCTAAATTTTCTCAGGGAAGAGAAACCCCCACCCTTTGTTCTCCCCTAGAAGAATATGTAATATTAAGTTTGTAATTTTGTAACTTTAGCAATGTTAATTATTGTGATGTCATCAGGATTAAGGTTATGTGACATCACTTCTTCTGATGATGCAGAGTCAAAGGTCATATGATATCACTTCCTGTGACATCATAAAGGTCAAAGGGTATATGATTTCACTTCCGCTACCCCTGGCATTTTGGTGAATTGACGTCCATGCCTTTGAAATGTAGACAGACCATCAAGCAGGCTCTTATAATCACTCCTGTATTACGTAAATGCTCTATTTGTTGCCATGAATGAATCTCTTCTGTCACTATTGCAGGTGGTTCAGAACACAGCTGCCCGATTGATATATCATCTTCCATCGGGGACGCCCTCAGGTCTGGTGTTGAGATCATTACCTTGGCCCCCGGTTAGGAAGCTATGTATTTTTAAACTTCTTTGCCGTGCTCATAGAGCCTTGTACGAGCTAGGCCCTGCGTATCTCCATTCAAGAAGTAGGTTCTACCAACCAGCGAGGAGTCTTAGATCATCTAATATCACACTTGCTGCACTCCTACATATTCGAACAGCCATGGGGGCCATGCTTTTTTTTTTTACCTAGCACCACATCATTGGAATAAGCTGCCAATCCAAATTCGCACTTGGCAAAATGTTACCACCTTAAAAAAATTGCTAAAAACCTGGTTAGTTTAAATCTTCTTTCCACTGGTACGCCAGCTATCTGTCCTCTAGGCTTAGGGCTTTAGCGCTGGGACTTTATCAAGTGCCCATAACGAAGCATAACATCAAGTTTCCTAAGTGTTCATGTCACGACTGTTGATGATGCACATCCTTCTAAAAGCCTCAGCATGGAGCCACGTGAAGATTCCATTGGTCGGATGTCGGTTCTCTAGTGCCACACATTCATCACTGCATGTCCCCCAGTGCCACACATTCTCCACTGCATGTTCTCCAGTGCCACACATTCATCATTGCATGTTCTCCAGTGCCACACATTCATCACTGCATGTTCTCCAGTGCCACACATTCATCACTGCATGTTCTCTAGTGCCACACATTTATCACTGCATGTTCTCCAGTGCCACACATTCATCACTGCATGTTCTCTAGTGCCACACATTCATCACTGCATGTTCTCCAGTGCCACACATTCATCACTGCATGTCCTCCAGTGCCACACATTCATCACTGCACGTCCTCCAATGCCACACATTTATCACTGCATGTTCTCCAGTGCCACACATTCATCACTGCATGTTCTCTAGTGCCACACATTCATCACTGCATGTCCTCCAATGCCACACATTCCTCACTGCATGTCCCCCAGTGCCACACATTCATCACTGCATGTTCTCCAGTGCCACACATTCATCACTGCATGTCCTCCAATGCCACACATTCATCACTGCATGTCCTCCCACACATTCATGACTGCATGCAGTACTCTCGGTATACTGGACTACGAGCTCTATCTTATAATTGCTCTTCTCACACCACTAGCTCACATGAAGTAGTATCAGTGCTTGGACCATGCCGCATGCTGCAGTGACGACCACATTCAGGACAGAGCGCATTGCTGCACGTAGCACTAGCCTTTTATCGTTAGTCAATTGCGTTGCAGTGAAAAGCTTTCCTTGTGTCGCCCACGTCCTGCCTTTATCCACCACCCACTCAGAACTCCAGCCCACACACTAACCACCGAGGCGAGGCAGAGGCGGCGCGAAAGGCGGAAGAGGGTCCCACATGCAAAATCACCGCCATCACAAGCAAGCTATGCTGATCTGAGATCTACCTTAAAGAGCCATCATCCAGCGGAAGCAATTAATGGATGATTGATACCAGCCCGTAAATACCGTTATTACTTGCCAAAAATGCAACAAACCATAGCTAGGAAAAGCAGAAGCTGCAAACAGGAAGGTACAGAGAGCACGCAACCACTGGCTGCATGCAACAGTGCACACTGAAAGCTGCGCTGAGAAAAAGCAAACATCACAATAGCACATACATGCCCCTTTCAGGCGGGAGACTCCCTATTTTTAAGCACAAAATTACTTTCTTTTAGGTTTTTCTCCCTCCTAAAATTGCCTTTGCTTCAATGTACTTCAAAGTCTGCTTTTTTCTAATTTTAAAATGTTGGTATGTCTGATACCACAAGGTACGAGTAAAGAACACGCAACAGTTCTAGACTCCCAGCAGAGCCTGAGCGGCCGAGAAACACAGAGCTCCCAAGACCCAGCGCTCAGCGTGCCGAGGGACGTCGCAAGTTCAGACAGCAGATACAAAGTATGGATTTCTTTAGTTATGATTGTACCACTGTTTTTGTCCGAAACCATAACTGTGCTGTGATCGGGGCTGTGGCAAGTCTCGCACATTTCACCAAGTGTGATACGTGCAAAGTGGGAGATCATCCCTGCGGCTGACGAGGGGCAGCGTGGCTTCTCATTCACCCCTGCTTTAAACCCAGAGCCGGCTTTAACACTGGTGGCGCCCTGTGCGACAATTTTGTTGGCACCCCCCCAATTCTGAAACTCCCGACATGTATTTGTAAAAGCGCACAGCTACCTCCGGAGAGGTGTCCCGGCGCTGGGGCCATCGGGAAGATTAAGCGAGCTATTGCCCAGAGTCACATGGTGCTGGGCTGACCTGCCGCCGGCAGCAGGGATCGAACCGTGAGCCCCAGGATCCAGAGTCAGTCGCCCTGGCCGCTGCGCCACACCTCTGCCACAGATTCCCTCACTAGCACCCTTTAACAGTGCCCCTCAAGGCCCCATAACCACTGTCTCTCAGATTACACTTTACATCACACACACACTGCACAGAGACAATCATATGAGTGTAAATCAGTGTATAGGAAATGTTACATCAGACAGGACTACAAGATGTCGGAGTCACATGTCCACGATACTGGTAGGCAATATAGTTTAAGAGTCCTTATTCTGGAAAAGCACAAATTCAGGATATAAAACATAACACCATTATCAGGGGTTCTTTCTTCAATAATAAGAATTTTTTTCTACCAAAATGAACCCTTTTGGCAAGATTAGTCATTGAGTCAATGTATTCTTCATAAAACCGAAGACATTTACAACACTCATCTATTACTCTTGCGTCATCATTAATTCAAAACACACCCACTCCTAGTCAGCAGAGTACCTCTAGTATATACAATAATGAAATTATCATAAACAGCGAAGGATGATTTGATAATCGAAAGACAATACAATCTATTACTGATTTCTTTTTAAATCAGTCTTCATGGGGCTTTGGTTCAATTATCTACCCGCATTTCCGCACAACGCCGCATAACCAAATCAATACTCAGTTCATAGTAATTCAATTTTCCATATATTTGCTCTCCGGGCCGGGCATAAGATGCCATGATCTTGTTACAGTTGACACTCTATTTTGGCATAGAGCTACATTTCTCCCAGCTGTCTGATCAATATGGAGCAATTAACTCGATGGAAAAGTTCGAAATATTCAATTGTAAACAACAGCACATTCCACATATAGATAGGATGAACACATCCCTCCGGATCATTATGGACACTGTTGCCAGTTCTGCTAGTCTAATGCATTCTGGCAGTTTTAGGCTTGTCTATTGCAGTAATGATTCCAACACTTCTGAAATCAATGATTTGTATATGAAAAGTTTAGGACTTGAGACAGAGTTCATCATGATGATGAGTGGGGTGCTCACCGTACTTATAGAAAACAAGCATGACAAAGCTGATTACATATAATTTAGTACATAATAATATTATTTATAACAAACAACTTCACAAAGTATCAGTTAATCACAATTTCATTATAATTTAATTGTTGAATAGCATCATCCATCCTCTAAGTAGTCCTTTGAAGATTCTAACTGCTATGTTTAAATCATCAGAGATTATATTCAGGGTAAGGTATTTACATATTCCCACCTCTAATTAGAAGGCCTTGGCTTAGGCCAGCCGTTTTTATGCTGCAGACATATACTCTGACCGGTAGTTTTCTAGGTGACCACATAGCCTCTTTAGTAAAATCTGCAAAGATATTTAGGGGCCGATTCCGATTCGGGCCGGAAATCTCTCCGACCGAGCCGGACCCGGAAAGAACAACATACAGTATGTAGAACTCAACTGAACACTTAAGAGGGAGATCGAACCTTGAAGAATCAGAAGGGACTAGTATCATTATTGGAATTCAATATCAGGTGCACTGATTGCGCCGGGTCATATTGTTATTGGTGTCTTAAGGACAAGGGCCTCATCCTGAGGAGGACGATACTCCATATTTTGGGATTCTTGCCTGCCAGAGAATGATCTCTCTGCTGTGAAGATATCCACAATTACAGCAGATCCTTTCACAGCATTGAGGTTTTACTCAGCCGGCAGCATGTTTAAAGCAAACTTTTGTTCATACAAAACAAACTCCCATATAAGAAGTTTCTTTCTTGGAACAAAAAATAAATACCCATAACATGCAGGGAGCTTTCACCCTGCCCACGCAGGGAAACGAGTGACTATTGTCCTGCCTTTTTAGGGGGTGACGACAGGCAGTCGTGTGGCATTTGGAGCACTGTACCGAGGCTTACGGTTGGCAGAACTAGCAGAGGCTCTGCCAATACTAGCCAAGCAGTTCCTTGACTCTAAATAGAGTGAGGAAATCACAGGTTTGGCAGGGCAGGAATACTTCCGGTTTATTGCCTTTCTTCCGTACCACCAAACCCTAAATGAGACCTCACGTGGTATTTTATAATAGGGAGTTCATTGTGCCCTTTTATATCTGTGATATTGTTTTATTTTTTTTATGTTTGTAAATAAATGTATTATTAGTAAAGTTGTTTTTTGTTTTCTTACAGCAAATTTTTATGTCAAATTAGTTAACTAAAGAAAGATATTTGTTAAAGTGGATTTGAAGGTGTGAATTTTGTGCAGAATACATGAAGCACACAAATTGGATCTTTTACGTTTTTTTTTTGAGTTTTTCTGGTATATTTAGAAAAGGTATTGTGTAGTGATATTGTACCCTATTGTTCTCCATGTCCTGATGGTTATAGGGAGAATTTAGTATTTTCAAAGGTAATACTGAGTGTTCCCCTACAGCCGTGGGCCGTGCAGGTAAGAGCAGTGGGGCCGTGGGGCCGATTTGGAGGGGGGGGGGGGGGTGTTTCGACAGACGACGAAGAGGGAAAATTCAATAAATAATTAATTTTCCCTTGTCATCGTTCGTTGCAATCCCCTGCCACCCGGCCCCACCGTCTGTCGAAATCCCGCCCCACCCGGCCCCACTACCCCACCGCTCTTACCTGCACAGGCCGCAGCTGTTCTCCTAATTGGACAGAAAACTCTAGGAATGGTAATGGTTAAGCAGGGCCAGGATCTCATTTGATGCTCCAGTGATATGTTTGTATGTATTCATGCATGTATATGTGTTGCATTTCTATAGGACGAACTAAGGCAAAAGGCAACGGAGTACTGTAGAGGGTCAAAGACAAGCAGTGGGTTAATGAGTGATGCGAGAGGTATCAGTTTTGTGTACTGTTAATGCATTGCGATGCAGTTTTTTTAATAGATGTTTGTCTTCAACTCCTTCTTAAATTGAAGTGGTTGTTCCAGATCCAGGGTGCATTGTTGGAAAAGGCCTACTGCCTTATTTTTTCTTTTTTACACTTCTTATTCTGCATTCTGCATTCTGTTTGTATCCTTGCTGCTCGGGTGCCAAGAACCACCAGAGAAGGTGTGCTTGTTTGTAATCGGAGGTGCTGGTTGCGATGACTTTGTATATGATGCAGGTGGTTTTGGGGATGGCTCAGGCCGGCAAGACTAGCCAACGGAGTTCCATCAGGATGGGGGTGATGGATCATTTTTCTTCAAGACCTGGATGAGACATGCTGCTGTGTGTAGGATGCCCTTAAGGTGTGCCAGTGTGGAGTCTGGCAGGTCATGAAGCAAGGTGTTACCACCATCTTGATGCGATAGGACAGCAGTACTGAAGTCACTTTCAGAAAGAAACAGTTTCACCTTCTTTGACACAGATAACCAGTACCAGGCCGTCTCTGTTTTTTTGGCAATGTGTTCCTTAAGGGAGAGGCTGACGTCCAGGGTGAGTCCAAGTTACTTTGCATCCAGTGAAAGTGGGGATTCAAAGCTGCCATTGTGCAAGTTATTGAACCTTTTTACCCTCTTCACCATAGAGCTGCAGGAAGGATGGCACTCGAGTTTACAGCCAGTCACGTCTTTTTGTGGCTGCTGGTGCGTGAGCGCAGGTGAATGCGCAGCTTGGAGGGTGCACGTCGCTGTATGGTCTCAGATTTTTTAAAAGTGTGGGGCTTTTTTAAAGAAACGTTGGTGCTTGAATTTGAGACCAATAATTGCTGCTAAGGGGCGGGGGAATGTTCCATGTGTTTTTTGTATCGGAACAGTGAGGGGCATTGAACTAAACCATAGAGCGCACCTCTTTATCGTCTTCACCATAGAGCTGCAGGAAGGTTGGCGCTCTAGTTTACAGCCAGACACGTCCTTTTACGGTGGCTGTGATGCAGGCTCACAGATGAGAGTGCTGCTCGAAGGGTGCATGTCGCTGTATGTTCTCATATTTTTTTAAAGTGTGGGGCTTGTTTAAAGAAACGTTGGTACTTCAATTTGAGACCAATAATTGCTGCTCAGGGGCAGGGGAACTTTCCATGTGTTTTTTGTATCGTAACGGTGAGGGGCATTGAACTAAACCATGGAGAGCACCTCTTTACCCTCTTCCCCATAGAGCTGCAGGAAGGTTAGCGCTCTAGTTTACAGCCAGCCACGTCTTTTTATGGCAGCTAGGGTGCGGGCACGCAGCAGGTGCGCCGCTGGTGTGCCAAAGGCAAGCCCGTCTGCACCCGTCCGCTCCCGAATGGGCCCAGGGGCCAGGAACCCTGTGAACCCCCCCTCCCACAGCCATCTTAGGTACACCGTGGAAGAGCTATTGCTGCTCAGGCCGACACCTGGGCCACAGTGTGCCTCCACACTCAGTCCAGACAGGACGGAAGGAATCAAAAATGTATGTGATTCCTGTAACTTCGAATTAAAGGGCCACTCAAAGCATAATAAGGCAACACAATTCCCCCAAGGGAATAAGGAACTTTGGAAGATGGGTCTAATTAACAGAAGGTCTCTCCCAGGACATAAAATAGAGATTAGGCTGCTGTTAGAGGAGGAATAGCTGGATGTATTGTTTATTATGGAGAAATCGCTCAAGGTGAGGTCCGCTCCCAATATTATAATGGCCCTACCCCAGCGATATCAAATTTACAAACAGGATCGGGCAGGCAAAACAAGAAGCGACATCGCCATTATATTACCAAAGGGCTTAGATGAATCACCACACCGCTCACTATAACGGATTGTGATATCCTGCAATTCGTGATGACTTTTTCCCCCACATGCACCTTCACATTAATTCTCATTTATAGACCTCCAGGCTCATGCAGCACACTCATTGATGACCTCCCAGAGGCGCTAGCTATTCTGATTGTGGGAAAAGGCCACATCACCACACTAGGGGATTTTAATATACACCTAGATGAAACAAACAACTCCTCAACCAAGAGACTACTACAAGATCTAGAGGCCTTGCAACTCATCCAACAAGTGGACCCTGCCACCCATGAAAAAGGACGCATCCTTAACCCCATCTTTTCTACTGAGCCAAAGATAGAGGTTAATACACCCATTCTGGTACCATGGTCAGACCATTATTTTATCCCTTTTACCCTCATAAAGACATCAATGCGAGTGCTTTCTAACATCACCGTAAGACAGTCTAGGAGCTAGTCCAAACTTGCACCGGAAGGCTGGGCCAAAACCATGGAGGCTTCGACTCCACACCTAATAGATAACCCAGATTAGTCCCCCTGGCAATGAGAACACTGGATTGAAGAGTCGCTAGACGAATGTATTCTGAAATCCAGGCCACGGCCTCAATTGAACACCAAAAGAGCTCCCTGGCTTAACCATCATCAAGCCTCCGTGAAACTAAATTGTAACAAATTGGAAAGGAACTGGAGGAAGTCTTATGACCCTGCTCTAAAATTGCAATATAAAATCACCATTAGACATTACCATCCTGAAATTAAACTAGTCCAGTCTAAGTTCTACGAGGAAAATTTAACCAGGCCACTAATTCCCCTAGAGAATTATATAAGATAGTAAAAGCCCTGACAAACGTCGAGCAGTGCAACTCTCCTCCACAATCCACTAAGAAAAGATGCAACAAACTCGCAGCCTTTTTCAATAAGAAAGTGGTGACATCTACGATACACTTACAGGCAACATAAGTGCAGATCAGAATCAACTTTTGGGACTCCATGGTTATCCCAGCCTCACCAGTCCTGACTCGCTCCCTAGCTTTAAATGAGGAGAATACCCGACTACTTATGGGTAAAATCAAATCAGGCTCCCCTTTACCTCCCACACCGCCCCACATCCTTCTCAAGGGTGCGGAAGCCATTCTTCCAACTACAATAGAGCTATCCACACTCTCACTAGACTCTGGGACAGTCCCAAAAAAGTGGAAACATGCAATCATAAGGCCCCTGTTGAAGAAACCCCACTGAAATCTAGCAATGCTGGACAACTATCATCCTATCTCATTACTACCCATCCTAGGAAAAATACTTGAGAAACACGTCAATCACACACTATCCCAATTTCTGGAAAAGAACCATTATTTACATCAGACACAGATGGGTTTCCGCCCACAGCATAGCACTGAATCAGCTCTCTTGGTGGCCACCGAGGAGCTTAAAAGCATCCTGGAACAGGGGGGCTCGGCTGCAATTCTGCTCCTGGATTTAAGTGCGTTGTTTGACACCGTAGACCATCGCACTCTGTTAAGAAGGCTCAGGGAGGTCGGGATTCAAGGCAAGTCCCTAGAGTGGCTCACCTCGTTTCTGATGGGCAGATCATTTCAGATCATGGAAACCGCCTGTCTCTCTGACACTATGCCAACTATATGTGGAGGCCCACAGGGCTCGTCTCTCAGTCCCACATTGTTCAATGTGTATATGCGCCTGCTGGTAAAAACCGTGCAGGAGTCTGGGCTGTCTGTCATTTCCTATGTGGATGACACACAGCTGGTGGTCTCCTTTGCGAATTGCCGAAACTCGAAACATCATCAGTTAGTGCTGTGTCTGGAAAAGGTGTCGAATCGGATGGCTAACTATTGCCTAAAATTAAATGGCGACAAAACAGAATTGATGATCCTGGGGAATAACCATTGTCCCAGGCTTGTGATTAGCTGGTCGAAGGACATGGGTAACCCTCCCGCCCCCAAATCCTCCATAATAACCTGGGTATGTGGCTGGACAAAACACTAACAATGGACGATCACGCTAACAAACTAGCGGCCACATGCTTTGGCATTCTTAGAATGATCGGGAAGATCATAGGGCTTATCCCGGAACACATAAAAAGAATTGAGATTCAATCCCTGGTGGTGTCCCGCCTTGTTTATGGCGATTCCCTCTATTTGGGCTCACCAAAATATATCACAAATAGACTGCAGGTCGCACAAAATGCTGCTGCCAGGTTACTGCTCAAAATCCCAAGACACGAATCAGTAAAAGCGTCCCTGAAACGGCTCCACTGGCTATCTATTGATGCCAGGATCAAGTTTAAATCACTTTCCCTGGCTCAAAAAGCAATGAATGGCAGGGGCCCTCGGAAAATCAGAGACCTCATCTCCACATATATTTTTTATTTTTTTTATTTTTAAAGTTTTATATACCGCTGGCTAGACCCAGAGGTATCAGAGCGCTTTACATTTGAGGATAATATAAAGCAAACATGGCATACAAATAGATAAAAAAGATAATGAAACAACGTGTGAGATATACATAACAAAGATAAATATACAGGTACAAGAGCTATACACTTCAAGTAACTAGGTATATGATGTTCGGGAAAATGGACAGATATTACTGAACAAAATGTAACATGGGGATTGGAGATCAGGTGCAGGACACAGGTTAGGACCCCCGATAATAATTGTGCCAAACATGGCGTATAAGTAGATTTAAGATAAAGACAACAGCATGTGAAATATACAAATGAAATAGTTAAACAAATCAAACAAATAGATAAACAAATCAAATAGATAAACATGGGCAGGAGCTATGCATATCAGGTAATTAGGCAGATGATGTTCAGGAAATGTACAAGTATTTCTGGACTAATATGAAATGGTGAACTTTGAGATCAGGTGCAGGTCACAGGTGAGGATCCCCAATAATAGTTGAGGAGGTGTATTTTGAGGTCTTTTTTGAAGCTGAAATAAGAGGGGTTGCAGCGCAGGTTTTTTGGGAGGGCATTCCAGATGATAGGGGCATTACCAGAGAAGGAGCGTGATTGTGTAGCTTTCTTTTTATGCAGTGGTGGTATAAGGAGGAGGGAGTTGGGGCTTCTCAGAGGTCGTGTGGTGCCCGCAATGATGAGTTTCTTGGAGAGGTACTGCGGGGTGTTTTGGTGGAGGGCTTTGTGAGTGATGCAGGCAGTTTTGTTTTTGAGAGCCGGGGATATGTGATCGAAGCATCTGCAGTCTGTAATGAGCCTGGCTGCAAGGTTGAGCACAGCTTTGATAGGAGCTAGGTGGACCTTGGGGATTCCGTTGAGGATGGCGTTACCATAATCAATATGTGAAAGAACAAGTGCCTGAACTACAAGTTTAAAGTCGTCGGTAGGTATAAAGGGTTTGATTTTCTTGAGGTGACGGAGAGTGAAGAGGGCTCCTTTAGCAGAGTTTTTGATGTGGACGTTAAGGGTTAGGGCGTTGTCGATAGAGATACCAAGAGATTTGACAGAGTTGGACAGGGTGAGTGAGCAGTTGAGTGCGTTAAGGTCAGTGATCCATGATTGAACGGGGAGTGGGTTGTTTTTAGGGGAGAAGAGAATGATTTCAGTTTTATTAGGGTTAAGTTTGAGATGATTTGAGTGGAACCAGGATTGGATCTTGGTGAGGGTGTTGTTCAGGTGTAAGATGTCAGCATGAGTTTTAATCTTGTAATAGATTTGGGTGTCATCGGCGTAGAGGTGGTAGTTGATGCCTGCTTGTTTAAGAATGAGGGTGAGGGGTTCCATAAAGAGGTTAAAGAGGGCAGGAGAGAGAATAGACCCTTGGGGGACTCCAAGGGAGACAGGAGTGGGGTTGGAAAGACAATTTTGAATTTTGATTTGCTGAGTTCGGTGTTGTAGGTAGGAGACGAACCATTTGTAGGCAGTATCGTTGAGGCCGAAACGGGTCCTAAGCACATTAAGTAGGGCTGAATGGTTGACTGTATCGAACGCAGTGGAGAGATCAAGGAGGATAAGAAGGCAGGTCTCGCCATTGTCAAGTGAGTGGTGGATGTCATCGACGACATTTAGCATTGCCGTTTCGGTGCTGCAGCCTTTCTTGAAGCCTGATTGAAAGGGATCGAGTAGGTTGAAGTTTTCGATGTGTTTGTCTAGTTGTAGTAGGACACATTTTTCAAGGACCTTTGAGAGAAGGGGGAGGTTAGTGATGGGGCGGAGATTGTTTAGGTCATTGGGGTCAGCATTGGGGTTTTTGATTATGGGAGAGATTTGTCCAAGTTGAAAGGAGGTGGGGACACAGCCAGTGGAGAGAGAGGTGTTGATGATTGTGGTCCCGTATGGGGTGATGATGTGCTTAAGGGCAGGGACAAGGTTAGAGGGTAAGGGGTCTTTTGTGTGGGAGGACTGTTTAAGATTACCAATTATTTTAAGGACTTCTAGCTCAGTCACGGGGAGGAAGTTGAGCAAGGAGGCATTGTTCTTTAATTGTGAGTTAGGGGAGTTGGTTTCCGGAGGAGTGGCAGTGGGTAGGTGTGGGGAGTGATTAGGGGGTGAGGAAGTAGGCGGGACAGGAGAGTCACTAGAGAGCGGTAGAATAGAGGGCGGACGAGAGGAGGGGTCAGCTGGTCGAGGGGATGTGGAGTAGGCATTAGAGGTGAGGACGGGCATGCATAGGGATTTGGAGGGGAGCTGTGTGGAACGGAAGGATTGATCAATTTTGGCTATTTTTTCCGAGAAGAAGTGGGAAATTTCTTCGCATCTGGCTGAGGAGGCGATCAGATTTGGAGGTACGGGGGAAGTTTGGTTACGAATGATTTTGAAGAGTTCAAGAGACAAGATGTCTTAGGTCTGCACGAGACCGTCTTATGAGAACCTCAAAAACTAAGAGCTCAAATGGGGAGTTAGATCTTTTTCACACCTGGTTCCGAAGTTGTGGAACTTTATGCCCCGGGAGCTGAGACTGCTCGAAGAAGAGCTCAGCTTTAGGAAGAAGCTTAAGTCATGGCTGTTCCCACTTTAACCCCCAATTGCCCACCCTCTCTTACAGCACTCTCATCCAGCGCTGGGAAGCCCTTTGGCAGCCATGCGCTTTACAAAAACCAAAGCATAAACATAAACATAAACATAAACCAGGCTTTTAGTATTTCTTGTTTGTTGTTCTTGACAAATAAAGGGAATTCTGTATTGGTTGGGTTAAGCTTCAGGTAGGCGCTGGACATCCAGGTCTGGAGGGTGTGCATGCAGTTTTTGAGGCATTGGATGTCCGAAGCAGAGGAGACTTTCAAGTAAAAAATGTGCATCATCTGCATTTTTATGAATCTGAAGGCAGCTGAGAGCTCCAATAATATCAGGAGGCTGGGGCTATCTTTATCTGTGGTCAGAAGGGCATTGTCTACGATGTGTAAGGTTGCATTCCAATTGCACCAAAGTGATCTGAAGCCAGACTAGTAGTTGTACAGGAGATATTTATAATTGATGTAACCCTGGAGCTTAACATAGATTGCTTTTTATGATCTTGCATGTGAATGGTAGGTGAGTGATGGACCTGTAGTTGGCAAGCTCATCAGGGTCTAGTGCATGTTTCTTTAGGAAAGGGAGGATCTGGCCTGTGTTGAAATCTTCTATGAAGAGGCCTTGAGTGAGGGAGGCATTGTTGTCGGGGAGTACGGGTAAAACAGCATCCCAGAGAGCTTTGCTGAAGGAGGAGGGTAAGACATGATCTTCATCAGAAGTGACTTTGAAGGAGTTGAGTATATGGGAGAGATCTGCAAGAGACAGGGCTTTGAAGGCTGACCATTCCAGGATTCTATGGAAAGTGATAGGGGTAAGAGATGAAAGAAGCTTTGTGTTCTCAATGTACTGTCAGACCTTCTGTATTTTTTCACTGAAGAAGAGGCTGATGGCATTGTATTTCTCTGTGAAGCCAAAAAGGTGGGTCTAGCAGGGAGTTGAAGCAGTGCTTGATTGTCTTAAAAAGCGTTCTGTTTCTGTTGGTGGCATCACTGATGGTGTTGGCAATCATGCTCTGCTTTGGCTAATGTGCTGAGCAGTCTGTGTGTTGCACAGAGGGGCTTCAGTATCATTTGGTCATCAGGAGTTTCAATTTTCGTCTGTTTTCTTCCCTGCCTGCAGATGGATCGTTTACTGTCAGTAAGGTCTTAAGAGTACCAGAATTTTGAAGGATGTGGCTTGCACTTGAGTGTTTTAATTCATGCATTGATGTTCACATAGTCTTGCAAAAAGAGCATTGAAGGTGTTTGGAAGGTGTTTAGAAGGGTGTTGGTGTCAGACGTTGAGTTAGTAGAATGAGAGATGAGTTCAAGCATGCAGAAGTCTTTAATGGATTTGAAGTTTTGATCTTTTGGGTTGACTACAGTTTGTTGATAGAACTCGGTGTATGGCAATGTGGATGACGAAGTGGTATATTCAGTCCAGGGTTATGGGTGGTTTGCATTGGATTGTTGGTGATGTTGAGAAGGCAAGGTTGAGAATGTGGCTTTTGGATTGTGTTGATCGTATAACATGCTGTTCCAAGTTGTATGTGTTAATGAGTTGAGGAGGGTGTCTCTTGTGTTTTTTAGCTTTTGTTTTTTGGGAGGTTAAAGTAGCCCAAGAGGGTGGTGTGGGCACATTGGACGCTTCAGGATGGGAGAAGGTCTGTAATGTGCAAGGGTATGGGGTGAACCAATTTTCTGTGATGAAGAGGACATCAAGCTTGTGATAGGTGATGCAGTCATCAATGTCTGTGTGGTGCATGGAGTACTGCAGAGCAAGTGGTAATGAGTATCTGTCGGAATAGGTTTGAGGGTGAGGTAGTTAGTGGGATGTTTATGAGGTTGAGTCTATGTGCTGCATGAATGCTATGTGAGTGTTTTGTTCATCTAGGTCTTGGTGACATTGTTGGGATTTGGCATTATAGGATGTTGGGTGAGGCACATAATTATATTTTACCTTGGATGTTTCGTTGAAACATGGGTCTTGCCCAAGGTCCTTTCTCGCCGTTACAGGCTTAATCAGGCAGTGCCTTTTTCTGTGTCCACCCGGACGATAGGACACCCTAAAGAGTTGATTAAAGTAAGGAGAAGGTAGGAAGTGATGTCACTTTCTGTGCAGGAGGATGATGGAAAAGCTGTGAGGTCACTCCCTATGAAAATGGATATTTGAATATGAAGAATTATTGCCTGAATTCTTCTTTTTAAGGTGGTTTTATCAGGAAATCAGTGATGTCTTTTCCTGTGCATATTTATGATGGAAAATGTGTCCTCTTGCTTGGCTCTTTCTTTTAAAGATGGGCTTGGCAACAAACTGGTGAAGTCACTTCCTGTGCAGATGGGTGATGGTAAATGCAGTGATGTCACTTCCTTTGGAGATGGATGATGACAAAAGAAGTAATCTTTCCTAGTTTCTCTTCTTTTAAAGACAATTTTTGTGTGAAACTAATTATGCCAATTTCTGAGCAGATGGATGATGGGAAGTGAAGTCCTCTTGCCTGGCGACTTCTTTTAAAGGTGATTTTGGTTGGAAACGTGTGATTTCAATTCTTGTGCAGCTGGATGTTGAAAATGGTAGATGAAGACAAACAATGAAGGTCTAGCTTACGGAGGTGATATTCAAGTTAGAACCATTTACAATATAAATGGATTTTAGTCCACAAAGAATAAATATACACATTCAATAAGAGCAATTGCTTGAAAACAATTGTGGCTAATATAACCCCATAGAAAGATAGAATGGTTACTTATTAGCTCCATTGTAATCCAGGCATCTCTACAACTAACCCTTATAGAGGAATGACCGCAATGACCACAAACAGCATTGACAAAAAGCAGGTACCACGTCTCACACAGAAATGCATGGGCCAATCATGATCTATATGGAGTTCACAATTCTATAATGATATTTGTGATTTCTATGATCAGAATGGAATGATTCACTGTTAGCATGTGAGCAACTCTTGTCTGGGTGAAGTAATCGTGATCTCCTCAGGCAGGCATATGCATGAAAAGATATGGCTCAGTGTTATCCATTTGGATGATATCCTTTGGACCTTTGTGTCATGGATAGCTCTAGAGCTGCCCCTTTTGCTGTAATACTTACAGTGGAATCTCTGGGAAGACAAAGGGTTGTGAAGATCTGCTTCCTGTGAGGTCAAGAGGGTCAAGCCCATCACTGTTCAGTTGTTCATAGTCCATATGTTTCCTGGTGCAGCAAACAAGCAATTGGAAACACGAGCCAAAATCGGACTTAGTAAAGTACTTCTGAGTATTACGTTGATTTCTCTGTATAGCTTTTAAGTTTTTCTGGTACACATGGATTCCTTGAATTTTATTACACGAAGGCAAGACTATATGTTCTTGGTTTTGACTAAAGGTTTGAGGGGAGGTGTGCGATAGTGATGGATCCTCATGCTAGGAAGTCAACTATTGGTGTATAGTAGGTCCTTTATAAAGAAACACTACTTCTGTACTGCTGGGCATCAATTTAGGGACACACGTGCAGCACGTGGCTGGGAGGAGGGAGGTCACAGACTCCTGCTCAGTGATAAGCCAGGGAGTAGGTGTGCGGGAATGGACCTAGGGAGAAAGTGGTAAACATCACTGACTCACTCCATGGTGGTGTTTTCTGCATGAAGGCTCCTGCCAGACGGTATCACCACCCAACTTGCTGGATGACCTGGTAACTCCACAGTAAAGGGCAGCTGTCTAGATCTCTTGAGACTTTGAGGTTGTTCCTAGGCTTTGCCTCTGACTGGAGCTCCCACAGGCCAATGGGGTTTAGTATCATAGGCAGAAGCAGGTTAGTGTCCAGGGGTGATACTTTTTCTGCTTGTTCTATCTAGAGAAGGAGTGAGCAGATTCATGTATGTTGAGAAAAAGAGTTGCATGTTCAGTCCTCCTCAGCAATTCAGAGGATCTGTATCGAGTCTAATTTGTTTTCTGGAAGGGTGCGCCAAAGAACTTTGATCAGGCAACAACTGTTCTGTGGCAGGCAGGGCGGATAATGAGTATGTTTGAAGCGGCTAACCTTAGGCATATAAATGGGTGGGTGGTGTGGAAAACTTAAGCTAGCTATCCAGTAATGCAACCATGCAGCTCCCAGAGATTTGTCGTTGAGTCCTTCATGGCAGGTGTGATATGGTCATGGCATGGCATCCCAGACCAAAAATGAACGGAGCTCCATGATTATGTACTTTTTGGTGCAGAAAGAGAGTCCTGTTTTGCAGTCAGGTTTAGAATGTGCTGCAGGAGTCTAGCTGCAAAGAGACTGTCACAAGCACATGTGGTTTTATGGTGCAACTGCAGAATGCATTCCTGGATTGCACAGTAATGGGGAGTGATTAAAAGGTTGCTATCAGACAAGGAGCACCGGTTGTGAGTTTGCGTGACCATGTAGCCATAAACCTTTTTGAATCTGGCCTATGAAATTGAAGAGGTGATGAATGCATGAGCAAGTAAATAACATCTCAGTTTTCTGACTGTTAGGTCAGAACCATTTGTTTTCCATGCAGTCCTTACATCTTCTAGGCAATTGGCCACTCAGTGGCTTCCCGCAGATCTTCCAGCTGGAAAAAAGAGAGACTTTGCTGAAGGTGGTTATGGTAGGTACCACCGTGGACATTAATCGCATTGACGGTCTTCTTTTGATTTTGGAATATCGCATGGATCTTGCTGATATCTTGAGTGTACACTAGCGACGGCTCCTCGGCTCAGCAGACATTATGGGTGAGGCTTGATGTTAGCCTTGAAAGGATCCAATTTCTGCCTAAAGAGAGTGATGCAGACCTCGCTGTTCCAGCGTATGTGAGTCATAATCGCTGGATCCTTGGACACTCAGTGGTTAATGGGAAATGTCCATGTTTTGAAGTATTGTTTAGCAATGGCGTCTGAGATTTTCAGGTACTAGCCACCACAGTTCGATAACCACGGTACTCCATGTGTATACTTGGCTGTGAAGGGGAAGCGAGTCAATCTCTTAAGGATCACCCTGAATGGTGATAAGCTCACACTAATATTTACAGATAATAAACTCAATGGCAAGTTAAATCTACATATTTGAAAAGGAATATGTTTCTTTTATTTACAGGTACGAAAGTACAGGAGATGACATTAGGAGCAGCACAAAAAAGTGAAGTCCTCAGCCCATGTGCTGTATGTGGTGTGGACTTGTGGCTTTACTGTAGACTCTGTTGACTCTACAACTGGTCACTATCAAAATTGCCAGATATAATGCTGCATACTGTTACTATTGTTCTCTTGTCTAGTTTCCCTCCCAGCTGCTCTTTGTGCAAGGCTGATTAACTAAGTGGGTTTGAGATGCAGTGGCTAAGGATTCAGTAAAAAGATCCAAAAATATTTGTATCTAGAAACCAACCATTCAGAATGAACATGGGTGTCACCCAATGTCTTAATTGATGTTTAGGGTGCCTTTGGACTTATTTATAAAAATGGTTGTGTTCATTAATAGTACTGCCAGATGCCACGCAGCCTTTATTGACAGTTGAGCGTACATGCACTCCATGTACTAGGGGGTTATTTACAAGCCCCTTGCGCCGCCGGTGCATCACTTTTTATAACACTCCTGCAGCGCAGAGTGCAAATCCATACCTACGAGGGTACGCAAAGCCACTTTCCGTGGCTTTTCATGGCCTCGTAGATATGCTATAATGAAACGCAGCTCATGTCGCTGCATTGATTTACACTGCGTCAGGGTGGTGTTTCATGGGCGTTGCAGTGGCTTTTCCCACGCAGTACCCATGAATTTTCACACATTTCTAGATTTACAAGGATCTGTAGACCTGGGAATGCGTCTAAACTGTACGCCTCCCAGGGAAGATGTAACAAGGAGAAATATCTTTATTTTTTCCTATTATTTGTTCTTTCTATGTGTGCTGCATATTGCAGCACACATAGAAAGAGGAAAACGACTCCATGAATTGTTTTTGTGCAGGAAGGTGTCCCTTCCTGCACAAAAGCAATCCTATCAACAACGCAGGCACCCTTGCACCATGCTGCAAGGGTGCCTGCGTTGGCGCTAAGCACCAAATTATGCACCGGCAGAAAGAACAGGAATGCACCGTATATTGTAAATACAGACCATTCCTGCCCTGTTGAATTGGCATAGGGCAGCGCAGCAAAAAGACTTACGGCGCTGCCCTACGCCAATTTATTATAAATGAGGCCCGTTGTTTTTAAACTTTTGGTTTAACTTGCACCACTTCGAAGACTACGACCGAAAGCTGAGTACACAACTGAAATGACTCTGACTCTGACAGTGACTCAGAAAAATACTTTAAATGGACTCATATGAAATTCGATTTGAAAGCAAGTACATAAACACACGTATAGTGAATGAAACGGCGTCGAGTCTGTAACATCAGCTAGAGAAAGGCGTCTACCTCTGGATCCAAAGGAGCATGTGGGACCATCAAGATATGTGAGCTTTTAATGCAGGCTGAAGTATAACTGTGAGGCAAGAGCCACATGAATCGATGAGGCCTGCCAAGGCTGACAGAGGGCATACTTAGACCTTTAGGAATAAGGGGTCAGCCATCTAGCCCGGGGTGTCCAGCGAAGGCCAGATCCATCTTCGATTTTCACCAAGACAGCTGGCTATGCAAATTATTTATATATAGTTTCATTGCATCTAATAATGCCCCCCACGGATGGCCTTCAAATCTAGCATATATCTGGCCCTCCAGGTCTGTAGTGTCCTGCTGTCACGTCATGCAGCAGCCCCTCCCTAGGGGCAGTACTCACACCCATCCAACACAGGTGTCACCAGTCAGGTTGGTCTGTTAATAAAAAAGGCCCAGGCACACGTGTTTGTGGCTAGTTACTACACTAAGGGGCATATTCACAAGGAGCTATCGCCGAATTAATGGCACTTTATCACAGCCAAAGTCGTGATAAATTTACCCCCCCATTCACAAGCCGGTGTTAACATGTTAACAGCCCACAGCACCAGTTTACCCGCGATAGCAGCTGCAAAAAACATCGCCACAGAGGACCCTCGCAAATATCGCTAATGAGATGCAGAGTAGGCGTTCCCGTGACAAAAGCAGAGACAACAGCACACCTCAACATTCACAACGACCAACCACATCCGCGATAAAAACACAAGATAAGGCGCGTTAGCACCAGGAAATCTACACCTGCTCTGACCTGGTGTAAAGTCGGATGGAAGCCAGCACCACAAAAGGGAGCACAGCCCAGGGCCACATTCGAAGGGCAACAGATGCCATGGAGCCACTCATCATGCAGCCCGGACACCCAAGAGGGCCACAACACCCACTGCCACCACCCCCAGGCCCGCAACACCGCCCCCCCCCGGACCACCCCCAACCCCGAACTAAGAAATTGCACACCAACACCACGAATCCCAAAACAAATATTTTGCCTGATGTCGCACAAGCAGGAAAATAAACATACATGCGTGTCCAGAAAATGGAGAATCAGTCATACAGCAATGCAATAACCAACACAAAACACCATACAAACAAAAGCAGAAACAACCCTTAGGATGAGTCCTAGCTGCTCCTCACTGGACAATCCGTAGCACACAGCCTGGAAGACCAAATCCAAGAGAAGAAGGTGTGCCATGCGCCCAACAAAGGAAAGAGAGGGAGAAAGCGAGGGAGAGAGATGGAGTGAGATAGCACAAGCAGCGCAAGGCCGCTCGGGCACCTGGCTCCACATGCCAACATGTGTGTGTGCATCGCCATCCGTACACCATGAGCCCAAGGCTGTGTCCCAATCTCAGCGCCAAATCCACATCACATTCCGAAAACGAAAGTAGTAGTCAGACAAACATCAGGGATGAAAGCACCATTGTCCCAATGCAGAATGCGGGAGGACACCTGCACCTCTGACCTTGGTCCAGAACGCGCCTGGAACACCCTGATAGAGATGCAATGGCAGATGGGGACGACTCCCACACCACGCATTCCGCAAATGAATCAACCGACTCATCCACAGCCCACACATAGAAGCCCCTGCCTGTGGTACACCCACATGGGATGCCCTTGACACTCACGGAAACAGCAACCCATAACCCACAACGTTGCACACACATACAAATCATTGCTCAGAGCTGTGGCATATCCTCCACACAACTGCCGCAGTCCAGAAGAGTGCCTGTTCACGAGACGCACCACCGCAATGGCAGGCCATACCGGGCACATGCACAACCCCCGTCACGTGGAACAGTACCGTGCACGTATGCTGCAATTACTGGGCGCACTGCCACTGGCAGTGCTGCGGATCAGTTACAGGCTCAGCTTCCGCATTGCCCACGTCACCTGCGTCCAGCCCTGGTTCCACTGCCGAACATGCATATTCGAGTGTCCCATGGATGTCTGCCTATCCAACACAACTGTTGATGAATTGGACTATGACTTGTGTCTGCGCCCCCTGTTGGATCACGAACAGGATTGCAACAGAGACAGCCGTGCATGGGATGCCTTGACATACTGCGTATGTATTGATAGTTGTGCATGGGAGATTGCACAATTTCTCGTGTGCAGTGACCACATCGAGGCGCTCCCCTATTGGGCTGTGTTGCGGATCGGTGAGACGGCGTGGGCTGAGCACACCTGCCCGGACCACCTAATGGATTGGCTCACCCTGGTGTTCCTTGAACACGACAACGACGTACTATTGGAACACATTGCACATGAAGCTGCACGGGCATTCATGGACGAGTAACTACGTTCCTGCAGCCACATCCGATTGCCACCCACAGCACATGGCCCAACAACTTGTTGCATCCTGGGGATTGATCACATATCCCACCACAACAGAGGACACGTCTGCCTTTTTTCGGGCTCTGGATGCATGTGCGTGGAATAACGTGTGTGTACACACACCTGTGCAAGGCGACGCAGGTCCATGGTCGGAGCAACACAGCGTCGTCTGGCAACGTTGCCAATTCGGACACACTGCTGGGTGAGAGCACACACATGGCAATGTAGCATGACATGTGAACCTGTCGGACCCTCACACCTGATCACTGTCGGCAGAGCAGACAATCGGCGCACCACGGAGGCAGAGCACCATGCAGACCCCACGTGCAGTGAGTCGTGCCCCCTCACACGGGGCAATGTGCAGACGCCAAACAACACATGACTCATCCAGCAAGGCAAGGTGGGCTGTGAGCGTTGCTATCCCTGATGAATGTTGTCCATTTCAGCCCCACCATCAACTGAACCTCGACATGTACCCATGCTGCGTGTAAGTGTCTTAAGCATGTCCCTGCCTGTTGTGGCCATTGCCTCGTCCGTACTGACATGCACAAGCCAATAAAGCCCATGCCACTCCACTGGTGTCTAACTGTGAGGTGTGTTGTTTAGATTGTCCACTCCTGTGCCACAAAGAGCCTCGTCCCAACACAGGGAGGAACTGACTGACGCATGTGCAATGGGGGTGTGTCCCTTTGGCAAGCTTCGCCTCTGTGAGCCAGACATTGTTTTCGGATAGGTGCTGGACGACATGTGCACTTACATGACTCCAGCTATGTGTGTATGGTGTCCAACCTCTGACCATGTGGAGCAATGTCATACATCACAACAGATTGTGTCCACACAGATGTGTGTAAGTCGGTCTGCGACGTGAAGTTCTGCTGTCACACATGGTGTGGGATACCACTCCTGGCCTGCCACTGTTTTGGTCACTCCTACACACGGCCCTATTCAACACATGGACGTGTGCCTACTTTGGGGTGTTGTGAGATTGCTGTTGATGTGCAATGAGGACACAGCTAGTACTCACCTTCCCAGTCATCCAATTGGCCATGTGTCTCAGGGATAGAAATGCGCATAGATGTCAGTTACCAGGGTGTACCTTCATGTGCAATCATCCTCCCCACATCCAGCCATACTTCCATACGTGAGTGAACATAGTGATGACACATCTGTGTGATTAAGAATGTTTTATTCACATTCAGGTGATTGACGGAGCTGGAGCTGTACCTGGCCATCCAAGCCCACATCACATGGAAGCCCAGTGGTGGGCCAACCAGAGTCCTTTGGGGATTGCACAGTGATTGGGATGAGGGAGAGTGCAGTCCGCAGCAGGATTGCTGGGTGATTGGCCAGCGGTGCAGAAATGGCAGTCCGTGTCGGGGTCTGGGTGAATGTCGCAGGGTTTTCCGGAGGTCAGTAGGAGTTATTTCCCAGGGCATGATGCATAGGTCATGACCAGGCAGGGACAGGCCATATGGCGGTGATGGATGCTACTGCCTCCTTCCTCACACAGTAGTTCCCATCCCCTTCTCACTCCCCTGATACGGGTTCTGTGTCCGGTGTGTCCGGTGTGTGTGGCGGGGTGATGGCTGCATCGCTGTGTGCCCCTGACACATCAGACTGCGTAGGTGATGGGGCAGCATCACAGTGTAACACGGACACATCAGGGGTCGGAGCTGTGTGTGTCGATGTTCCCGCTGCAGTCATCTGGGAACGGCTCAGTGGCAGCAATGGCAAGTTGGAGTACTGCAGGGCGTTGCTGTTCCCAGCCACTGCTCGCTGGTGTCCAGCCGTGGCGGACATCCTTCCAGACTGCATCTGCTCCATGGTGTCCATTGCCCTCCGCATCTGTGCCAACTCTGTGCTGTCATGGCTGGTGCCTGTCTGACCAGACAGTGCTTGTATTAGACTCATGGCACCAGCGAGGTTAGCCAAGGTCTGTGGCGGAGCATGGTGCGTACAGGGGGTGTCCGATAGGGACTGTACGTGGTCCCTGATGGGACTCAGACACCCACGTATGGCATCGAGTTTGGCTGCCACGAGCTCGAAACCCACCCGCAGCTGATGAGCCAACTCCACCTGGCAACCCAACACACGCCGTTGGAATTCCATGTATTGGTCGGGGTGGTCCTGGGAGACAGCCGTGGTGGTGTGTGTTTCCTGCCATGTAGTCTGTGCAGGTGGTGGGGTCACCTCGAGGCAACTGGCCTGGCCTGCTCCTGGGGGTGGGGTGCAGAGGCTGTCCAACATGCGTTGGAGGGTGTCTTGACATGTGTGCAGGTTGTCCTCTTCATCATCAATGGTGGGATGTGTGGTGTGCTCTGCAGGGGTGTTGTTTGTCCCTCTGCAATGTAAAGGGGAGATGCAGGTTAACAGAGTTTCACATGTATGGTGATGATTTGCAGATGTATACATTCAGACTGCATGCCAATGTACATTGTGACTGTTTGGGGGTGCTGGCTATTTGATGGCAGTCAGTGTGTTTTTCGACTACATGACGGATGTGTGGTAGTGCCCGTACATTATCATCACACAGTGTCAGGCAATGCCAGATGTGGGTGGACAGTTACTACGCACGAGCGGAACCTGTTGTGAGCTCTGTCATGTGGTGCTGGTGTTGCACTTTGTACCACATTGCCTTCATTGCTGATGTTCTGTGATTGCTATGTGTGTGTGCTGCATTGTGGGTGAGTTGCCCCTGCAGCTCTGATTTCGTGTAGCCTTCTCCCTTTGAGGCGGGGTGCCTTTGAATTGTATGCTTTTCGGGGCCTGATTTGCTTTTGACTTGGGTCATGTGTGCTCGTGGACTATTTTTGTGGCCTGGTGCATTGTTCGTCTGCTGCGTGTATTGTGAGGCATGGGTTGTGGGTGCATGTGGACACGTCGGAGTGTGAGCTGCTCCTTTACGGATGTGATCCGCACTTGGCTAGCTCCATGTCGCTTCGTGGGCCATGTCATTTTTTTGGTGAAGCTGCCGTGCTATCGGACATGCAGTGTTACTTGCATAGTCAGTGTGGGTCACGGAGCAGCTGCTTTGCTGGATTCAGCACATGTGCACGGGTCGGTTGTGATATTGGTGATAGGGGGGGGGGGCCCTCTGTGCACATTGTGGATGGGGGCCTACTTGGCGTTTCTATGTGTGCTGCAGTGTGCCAAGGCATTCAGGGACATAATCCACGGTCATTGTGGGTGTGCTGTGTGCTGCGCGTAATTGTGCATGTGTGCCATTGTGCCCATCTCCCCACGTCCCCCCCCATCCCTAGTGGTTACTCACCCTGTTGCTGTTGGGTCAGGTCGTATCGTGCTGTGTCCAGGCCCCCCAATCCTGACACCGTCTCCTCACTGCTGACTGTGGCCACCATTTGCTCCAGCTCCACCTGTGTCGCAGGACTCCCACCTCCAGTCGCCGTTGCTGCCTCCCTGTTGGCGGCGAGCTCATGTTTGGTCTGCCTTTTCAGATCATGCCAGCGCCTCTTGACCTCCTCCAGTGACCTCCTGGACACTCCGACTGCATTCACCTTGGTGAGGATGGCCTGCCATATTTCGGTTTGGGTTGCCAGTGCCGCAGTGGAGGTGCCGAACAGTTGTTGATGGTGTTCGGTCACCCCCGTGACGATGATCTAGTCTTCCTGCGGAGTGTACCCGGTCTTCCTCTTCCTCTTGTCCTTTCCCTTCCCCGAAGGAGGGGTTCCTGGCTGGTCCTCCGTAGAGCTTGTGGTGTTCGGCTTGTCCTCTGCACTCGGTCCGGGTGCATCCATGTTGCTACGCAGTTTGAATTGTTTTTGGGCTCTTTTTTTCTCTTTCTTTTATGGTGCTTTTTCCCGCCGGCCGCGTGGGATTTACAGGCCTGTGGCTGGTGTTCGCTGATTTCTGTACCGCGATTGGCCTCATCACATGATTTCTCGCGTTTTTTCGGCGTGGCGTTGATTTTGACACTGACATTTGACGCATTATCTGGTGGCTATCGCATGGTACCGCCTTGTTGTGAATTCCACGTTGACACGTGGATATTTTCCTGCGATGGGCTGCGATATTGAAAGTTGCGTTACGCTACTCTTGTGGTAGTTTTCACACGTTCTTGTGCATATACCCCTAACAGTAGTGCCGGCGTCCATTATTTTTGCAGCATTCGGGCCTAGCGCCTAAGACATTACATTTGGTGACGAGGCAGACCGGGCCCCACAAGTTACCGCAACACTAGCCGGGATGATGAGGCCATTCTCTGGCTCAGGTCGTGCTGTCTATCCGGATCTGAGACAGCCCCCTTTCCGGCTGAAACTGTTGCTGTCTCCTGGTGAAAAGGAGGAGATAACATAGCAACCATTGGCCCCGGCAAGGCCCTGTGACGGACTGGGCCACTTCGCTGTTCTGGGCCACACAGAGGTAGAAAACGTCTCATAAGGTATTTGCCTGCCTCACAGTCTGCAGCATAGGGAAAGAGTGAGGTGCCAGGAGGTAGCCTCAACCCTAAGCTCAACCGCTGCATTTGGTGTCTCCTGGGACATCTATTCGAACCACAGTACCAATGTCCAGAGCATTACTCTGTTGCTCGCCTCACTGCTCCTTCTTGGGAGCAAGAAGACCTGAACATAAACCCCCAAAACATATGACGGAGTGTGGTCTCAGCAAATAAAACCTAGAAAATCGAGGTGCAGCACTAGTCATATCGCTTCTCTACACTGCTGTGGCCCACCCACACTGAACTCTCAGGCCACTTACACAGGGCACTCACCGAGTCCTGCTGCCCACAAGCCAATGCCTGCCTGTAACGAAGGGGGGAGAGCTGAGGGCTGCCCCCACTGCCGAGGGCAGCGCTGGATAAACAGCAGTAGCAGATCCTGTCTCTCGCAGTGACATGGTCCAAGCCAGCAAACTAGTCATACCCCACACACCCCCTCGTGGCCATCTGCCACTGCTGCGGGAGGAAAGGAGCCTGTTTGCCTCCTGCTGCAACACTGCACTCTATTTCCTACACGGAATCAACATATGACCTTGCAGCACCGGCCATTGCTCACCGGTAAGAGAGGGAAGACATGGGCCAAGAGAGAGAATGCCACACTGAGGGCACAGTCCAGCAAGGGGCTATGCCTACCCCGCCTCCCTAGTCATCACTGACACTGAGTCAGACCAGCACCGGAGCTGGGGGCAGAAAAACTGTGGTTTGTGAGGCGGCAAACACTGTGCGACCCCTGGTGGCTGCATACTGTGATTGCAGGCACAGGCGGGAGGATGTACCCGGCCTACTGCACACCTGCACACCCTGCTGGCTGCCTGATACCACTGCCAGGAATAGGAGAGTCTCTTTGCCCCCCCACAGTAGCCCTGCCGCAACAGCAATCCACTGCCTGCAGGAAGAAAGGTTGTGGAAAGGCACTGCAGACAGTCCTGTGGAACTACAAACTATGAGGCACTTGACTGCCATCAGTCACAAGAAAAGTGGAAGGCGAGGAGTGCTTGCCCCGAAAGGGAGAAGCCAGAACGGAAACAGAGAGCACCATGCACCCCTTGGTGGCCACATGACGATGCCCCAAGACTAACACCAAGCAAACGGTACACCACCTGGTGGTTGTCTGTCAGTGCTGCCGGGAGTAAGAGAAACTGTATCCAGCAGCAGCCCTTCTCCATCAGCGACTCGCTACAGGTACGAATGAGAGGCGGAATTTCATGTGTAAAGAGAGGTGCACTAGAGGTACACCATGTACCCATGACATCCACCTGATATCCCACAGGCACAGAAGAGGCAAACGTATTCCACATCAAATGCACGAGGTCATCACCTGCCAAAAGTAGTAACACAGTAGGGATACTGCCAAAGAAAGACAACAAAAGTGAAGCAGGGTGGCAAAGCCTGCAACCCCACCCCAGACAAGAGCCGACAGCAGCGGTCAGCCTCAGAGCCACTACTGTATTGTAGGCCTCGGCGGTGAACTCCATTTGCAGAGTTTTCCACACTCCGCAGAGCACGCGGAGCTCTTCTCAGAGTAGAGTTTTTTCCTCACTCGCGCTCGCCAATGTTAAGTTGGCAAGCAAGGAAAATTCAAGTCTAGACCACCTCCCAGCAAGATTTCTCAACGTGGGCGGTCGCGGATGGTCGTGACTGCTCGCATTGAGAAACCATCCATTCGCATTGAGGAAGCTACCGCTCGAATTGAATATCTACTCGAGCTACAGAAAGAAAGCAGCGCCCTCTTGCGCTGCTCATGGTGCCATTCACATTGATTTTCCAGTGCGAGACAAACACCTGGCGTTAAAAATCAGCGCGAACGTGGCAACCTAATGCACCTCGCCGCTTACAGAACTCTGCGTAGTGCAGCAGAGTTTTTTGGTCACTTCACAGAGTTCCGCATAGCAGAACTCTGAGAACTCCACCCAGGCCCACTGTATTGCGCCACCACCAGGGAGACGTTTTCTGAAAAAAACAGACAGGAACCTGCTTCCCTAACAGTGAGAGAAGAGGATTAGAGAAGCTGAGCAGCAAAATGGAGGACAGGTGCTCTGACCCTGGTCTTCGTTTGGTGAAGGAGAGGGGGCATCATGGGAAGACACCCAGAGCACGAGGTGCAATCCACCCAGTGCCACCCGCTAATGAGAGTAAGTCAACATACACTAGAGCCAACAACATGACCGTCCACACCTGCCAGGTGGACATCACCCACAGACAAAGGAAAGGCCAAGGGAAGCAAGGCCGGACAAGAAGGGGTCAGAAGCACATGATGCCACGACTGTGGTCCAGACACCAGGACTGCACCGCACCATCCCGCAACCTCATGTCACACCATGCCACACCCTACCAACCATGCCTGAAGGCAGCGACAGCTCAAGGCCCAAGTCCTGCGCTGCCCAGAGCAAGGAGGCAGAACCACAGCTCCCTACTGCTCATGGAAGAATGACCTGAAAGAGGGAACACCATGGTGTCGGAGCTCCAAGAAGGTCCCTTAAGAGGGAACACACAACACGTGGCCGGACGCCATGCCACACTCAAGAAGAAGAGGAGAACAGGATCAGCGATTGCCCTGATCATCACCAAGCCCAGCACCTGAGACCAGTGGCTGGACTACAGAAACAATCGACCACTGAGAGGTCCTGTTGGGTGTTCCTGACAAAAGTGCATGCTGCTGCACCCAGAAGAAGAGACTTGAGCAACGAGAAGTCTTAACATTATCATTGGAAAGGATGTGCAGACTGAAGCACGAAGAAAGACGTGTGACCTACCGGTTCACACTGGGATCCCTGATGACCAACCAAGCCCAGGAGGGAAGATCAAGAGTGGCCAGGCCTGGAAGGTGCGCTTGAGAGGACTCGGGCCACTGACAGAGGGAATCTAGCCACACGAAAAAGCTGCTGAGGTGAAACAAGGACAGCCTGGCAACAGCAAAGCGTGGGAATTGCGAGTAAGCCACAAGCATGTGCAAACCGAGTCTCTGCCCCAAGCCCAGCGTAACTGTCCAGACACAGTAACTGGGGACTCAGCAACGCAGATCATCCAGGCTGAAGGGTGCAGGTACCTTTTTAAGAAAAAGACAAAAGCACCTGGCCATGTCACTCCAATTTGTCGACGACCCAAGAAGGAATGCCCATGACAATGAAGGCAAGTCGTCACCACCTGTTGTACAGGGTCACCATACAACCAGCAACCTCATCATGCCAGCCCCTGTCTAGTGCGTCATTACTACCACCCAGGGAGCTTCGAACAACCAGAGTGGAGTCCAACATTGTTGTCATACCTATAGGCAAGAAGTCACAATGATTTCCTGAAGAATCAGTCAACAAGCGATTACCTACTCACCCCGCCTGTATTCTGATCTCGGGAGTGAGAGCATGTCCTGACCAGGACCCAACTACCCCTATAGTTGCACAAGTGACTAGGTAGCGACTCCTCAGCGGTCTTGCAGCGGCCAGGATGTGGCACACACGCAGCCCCAGCGCAGACCACACACAGTCCCGTGGCAACCCTGTGACTGCCTGCGGCTGTTTTAAGTGCTTAATCTGTTCTCCTTCTCTTTTGCTCAGCGCCAGGAAACCATTCTGGGGAGCTGTTGAGCTTTATAAGACTTATACATACATTGTTTTATTAATTACCCAAACTAGTGCCATCTACAAGCACCAGAGATGGACTTGACACTGTCCTACTGAAGGGTGCCAGGAGCTAATGGGGCCTAAGAACTGAGATTTCCACAGATTGCAGTACACCAAGACTGCCTTCAAGGAGTCAAGCAACACCACCAATGGAATCTTCACGATGGACTCCGACCACACTCCTGATGTACCCTGTTATTCAGCTAACACCAACCATGAATCATCAGGAGCATCAGCAGAGTGGACCAATTCCACACAATGGGCATGGCTCCAGCCGGCATGCAGCCAGAAGGTTTTGGACGTCCGTGAACCAGTGTTCGTGTACTGCCTCACACAAGTTAAAGTATGAATGCGAGCTGAGATGTCCTGTTGCAGACAGCTTCATCAGTCCATGTGTCCTATGCTGCCCTGCTGATTGACTCTAGCGACTAATGGACCATGTGGTATCCAGTTTATTTTGTTTTGTTTCCACAAGTTGGACTTGTTGTCTTTTCTTTTGGGTTTTGTGAGGAATGTAGTGCCCTGTTGCTAACGTCATGCAGCTGTCCCTCCCTAGGGGCAGTACTTACACTCACCCCACACCCATCTAACACAGGCATCACCAGTCAAGTGACCCTGTTAATTAAAAGGGCCCGTGCGCACGTGGCTAAATACGTACCCTAAAAGTAGTGTAGGTGTCCGTTAATTCTAGAAGCCTGCGGGTCTAGGACCCACGACATTACAAGGACCTATCTTGAACTGCCCTGGTCCAGGGCATCCTTCCAGCGACACTCAGATTTCTGATGAAGGTAAAAACATACCTTCTCCAAATGTCTTTGCGTTATCATTGTCCAACTTCACCTTTCACTGGTGCAGCGTGCAGCAGTGGATTCTTTATTGGAGCGTGGGGGCGTCACCCCCCTGTTTGTATTGTTGCCACTGGACGCTGTGCAAGCCCCATGTTAAAGGCTTTACTGACTGAATTTGTTTTCATTAAAAAAAAATGTAGCCGTGCATGCGAGCGGAATGCTCGAGCAAAGTTTACTTTTAATAGTGCAACAGACAAAGCTGAGGGGAAGGTGCAGACTAGGAGATTGACAGGCTCCTTGGGGTGAAGTGCGCATGTTGGTTTGGACAGGTGCCTTTCTCCATCCAGCCCAACATGCACACTTAAACCCTCGCCTACCTAAACTATGTAGGAGCCATGGGGATTGCTGCCACAGCCCCAAAGTCTCCTAAGGAGTGTTGGCAGTGCCTTACCGAGCCAATCATTGTGCTGTTCTAATGCTGTTTCCTAACATAAACAGCAAGGGAGCAGCACAATGATTGGCTCAGGAGTCGCGGGTAGGACTGATGGCCGAGCTGGTAGTCAGGAGTTCCATGCAGCCTGGAGGGGAAATCACAAGACGAATGTCTCTTCTGCGATGGCTGGGATCGGAAGGTAAGTCACTCTTGTTTTGTGTCATTGTCATCTGGGTACTTGGAAAGGGGAATCCACGAAGACAGTATGTTATTTTTAGTTCCTTCTATCTGTGTGCTCCCCTCTTTGTTTCTATCCCTCCAACTCCAGGTCAATACAAAGTCATTTATAGATTGCTGTCTCGTGAAATTGAAAATAGTTATTAAATATATGTATTACTTTACTACAGTTATGACGTAAAAGGGTGGCAATAGTATAGGCTGCATTTTGTTATTTTGATAACATTGGACTTTAATTGCACTTTTATGTGATATTTTGTTAACTTTCGAACAACAGAAATAAAAAAACCTGCAATAGTAACAGCCAAAAAAGCCAGATTATTAGAATATGAAAATAGCTGCTGGGGTACAAGAACACTGTGCAATGGTGTAGAAGTGGCGTGAGTGTGAAAAACTTCAACGGGAATAAATGCAATGGGGGCTTGGAGTTCGTATAAACGTGTGAGCCAGCTGATGTGTGACCTGTAACTGGGCGATGCATGTACACTGTATATGGGTTCTAAGTGCACCCAGGGCCTTTGAGATCTGAACACCATCAGGAGAGGCAGGCCTGTCTCAAACCGCAGCAGCACGAGGGTTCAGTGGTGCATAAGACGTGTGCATGGATAACTGTGCGTGCACCCCACTACTGCAACCCAGCAAACGGGAATTTGTAAACAAAGAGGCCTACCCCATAGGGCAGGATGAGAGGGGCCTCACCAGCTAGAGGCAGTGAATGTGGGAACGGGCTGTGAAAAAAGGAAGGGAATGTAAGAGAACACACTTGTATGTTTGTGTGTGTGAGAGGTGGCAGAGTGAGGAGGGTGAATGATTGAGAGGAAGAACTAGTGAAGGGGAGACGGTATACAGGCGAACAATTCTATATGTCAAAATTTAACACATACAGTAACGGTTTAAACAGCAAAGAAGAGTGGGAAAAATTGATCTAAATAGGACTACTGTCTTACCACCTTTAGTTTCCCTTTTTCTTTCTTCTCAAGCTGCTATTCGTTAGTTTACTTACTGAGATATAGTGAGATTTGGGTCCTATACGTTCGTTCCGAGCCACATCTTTCATAATGTAGGAACATTGACCCACTTTAACGTTAAATGCATGACTGTTAAGAAACACCATTCTCGACATTTGAAGATGGCCGCCATGGAAATGTTTGTTTATAGTACAAGCTGTTTTAGTTTCAATCTTTAGGGCCCTATTAGGGATATCACACTAATAATTATTGCCCGTTTTGAGATCGCACATTAATAATAGTTGATGAAAATCTCTTAAAATCTCAAAATACAGATCGAGTCAAGTCCGGTACCACCTTGTACTCTTTTGCACCATTTCAAGATGGCTGCCGTTTTTCGGACCCGAGACAATTTATATATAAGCTTGTTCTCGGAATAAATTTATTAAAAGGAGTTCTCATATTGCTAACAAAGTACGGATAATGTCGTCCATCAAGAATAACTAGGAAAATAAAATCATTTTAGACACGAGCTCGTTAGTGACGAGACTCCGCCCCCTCTAGTTATGCCTGTCAAGTCTGGCAAATAAAAAGACCTCCAGGTCAAATCCCACCAGGATCCTGACCCGGAAGAAGTACGTTAGAGCAAGGAGGCCGCCTGTTCCCTACCCGGTAAGCTACACGATAGGTTTAAGACTTAAGATTTGTTAAACAATTATAACCAATTACCTATTTAATGGAGGTGTATTTGGTCACGCATAGACGTATTTTATAAAATACTGCCATATGTTGCCATTTAAAAAAAATATAAATAATGGTGTCTTTATGTCACAATACTAGGTAGTAGAAACCGTTACCCTCCACAATATGTGTAGCAACAATGCATGAAGGTCTGGCTTAGACAACCTTAGGCTAACCCGTTTTTCGTAAAGATTGTATTTTTCGAGCGGTCATATTGAACGTCCCTTAAAAACTGCCATATGTTACCGCCATGATTAAAAAACATTAAACATAAATTATGGTTTTTTAAATCACAGTACAGATAGTATAGACATTTTCAAACTGTTATCCTCCACAATATGTGTAGTAGCAATGCATGAAGGTTTGTCTCAAATAACCTTAAGTCATTCCGCCCTTCATAAAGATCATGTTGCATTTCTTGAGCAGATAAACTGAATAGTTTGTAATTTAGTACACTGCCATATTTAGAACCAGGAGTATATTATTTCCGCTAGAACACAACATGTTTTATCAATATAAACATGTTAGGGCATACTTGGCGATCTCTGCCAATACAGCGTAATGAATATCCACATAATTATTTATGACAAAATTATCATCTTTCCCCAACAAATTTTTTACGAAAAAAAAGGGGGACACAATCAATATATCGCCATATATGCGGTGTATAAGTACAAAGCAGTACACCTGTACAAATATTCGCACAAATTATTGTTGCACAATAATATGATTCGGCTCACTAAATTAACACATTATATTTAAAATATGACTATATATACCGCCAAATATGCGGTGGTATAATTACGAAACAGTACACCCCATAAAGACAGGGCGAGTATAACAATAAGTGATGCAAAAAGTAATCGACACACCGTTATTTATGTATAGTAAGCGACAAATCGGGTTCATCCATTAACACTTTGCCCCGTGTCTGATATTTATTTTCACAGATTTTATCCTATCAGCCAAGCGCTATTTTCAAGACACAGAACAAGGTAAATGTAGACCATGGCTATTACAAAAAATGGGAATAAATGATTTTCTATCTTACACCATTAAAAACACAAACCTTGTGTTTTTCTTTAATTAGTACATCACCAATGTAGAAAACGTCGATTTTGTACTAGGAAAGTTGAGAATCACGGCACATCAGTTTGCTTAACCGGTAAGCAGTTACATTTGGAGCCTGCATCCTTTGGTTATTATGTACACCTTTAGAATTAGTTGAGTGACAGAAAGTTCTCTCTTCTTTCTTTTTCTGATAAGGCTCATACTTCAAAGCACTGCTGATTTTTAATTTATACTTCAGGTGGCTCTAACGAATGAATATAGAGTACTACGTACTATTTTAAAGGTATGTCATAGTCTATATTAACCTTTCAGTTATTTCAAACAGACTTGAAAGTAATGGGCCTCTTCTTTATCTTAGGTCATCCTTTTTAGGTCTCGCCTGACCCAGCGCTTAGCGCTGCTCTCGGCGAGAGTTTTAGTAAGCGGGTTTTGGAAGTGCAAACAGCAGTGGCTTTTGCTGGCGATCAGCTTGCGTTCACGATAGCGTGCACGCGCGCAACCGCCAGCTTTCAGCGCCCGATCAGGCGCCATCTGTCTTTCCTCTCACTTGTTTTGCTTCCTGTTACGCCTCACCCCTTACTCTCCCTCCCAGACCTCTTACATGAACTAACTGCCTACACCCCGTCTTACACTTTTTTTTTTGTAATTTCTCATCGTGTTGCCCTTCTCCCCTAGACTTGCCCACTTTTTATCTGGCATAACTCACCCCTCCTCTCTCTGATGTGGCTCTTAATAGTAGGCATTTTTTCCTTCAACTGCATTTTAACGGTTGCGCCAAGAGGCCCTTTCCACACCGATAAAGCGCTCTCTAAATTACTCACTTTCTGTTTTTAGTTGGTTTTCAAATTCTGTATGATTTCTTTCACCTCCTCAGTCCACGCCCCATCTCCTTCTCCTCTCTACCCAACATGTTCCATCCCTCCTTCATTCATTTACACCTCCCACCCTCTACTCCCCGGTGTGATCCTGGGCACATGTTCTTCATTCTCTCTTCATTTCTCTTCACTGCAGAATGTTCGAGTGTCTTGAATCCGACAAAACCCGGAATAAAACACAGCATAAAACCCAGTGGTCTGTGCAGGGGAAAAAACCTCCGGGCCGAGCAATACTAATAATTCAAACCTTTAATGTGTCTGTCGAGCCTGTACACTCCGTTTACAGTGCAAGCACCTAAACACAAAACCATATGTGCACAGTTCCTCCGATAGTTCGCGCCCAACTACAGGTTCTTGAGTGTCCCGAGATTCAAATAAAAGTTGTTTGGGCATGTTTGCTGGCAGAAACTATTCCCTCTCCAGCCCGCACATTGTGACAGCAGGCGCTGGGTGTCTTAAAGTAGCAACAGTGCACCGCTTTATTTTTAGCCGTCTTCTCGATGACGCGCACATGCGGATAACAGCCTACGTTGCTTTCTCTGCGCTGCAAACGTTGTGCATTCGCATATGAACAGATTTGGAAGTCAGTCATCAAGGTATATGCCCTGTGTAGTTCACTATAATAATGCACACGCGATAAAAGTGCACAGCAGTACATTCTTTTTATTATGCCCCTAAAATAAAAGCTATTACGACTCAAGCTGCACGTACTGTATATTCCTTGCACGGAAGAAAGGGCAAGCTGGTTTGGGGCTCGAATCTTTGAACTGATAGAATCACACGCAGGTAACTGTAACAGGTGCATTAAATCACTGAGTTGTTTGTCTGGCCACCTCAAAGGAACAGGATTGTGTGACAGGCGGTTTGTTTGTATGTCTCACATGTTAATCCACTCCAGTATGTTACTGGGACTGGAACCTGTGACCTACGGATTATATACACAGATCTCCGAAACAGGCACTTAACCCACTGAGCTGGCAACAAATCCCATATCCAATGTGTGACTCTTGCCAGGTTCTTCACCTAGTCCAATGGTGTTCCTCACTGTGGCGCTGCTTTGAGGTAACGTGGCGCAGAGGGCAGGACAGTGGTAGGTGAGAACGCCCTTTTATCGCTCACAGTTTTAATCACGCAGTGCGTGGTGAGAGGAGGCATTGCTTGTTGGCATAGGTTTACCACAGTGTGTACTGTAGGTGTTTGTTATATAAGCTAGACAGTTCTGCTCAAATGTTTTTTTTCAAGCTACCGTGCATGGTTTTTATTTATTTGATTTACAAATATTTCCATATGTAATTACACATGGAAAATGTCTGTCCCAAAAAAAGGTTGCATAACCAGTCTGTTCTTCCCAAGGCACGGAGGAGGGAGTTCAGTATGTTTTTGAGCCTCATCTTCAAATCTGACCTAATTAGGCATGCTAATTTTCGTAACCACAGTTCCAAATGCAAAATCTGAGATGACAAATTCCGACATGATTCTGAGCAGCACACTGAAAGCACAACCGAGGGTTCGTCACCGTGTTTGCTGACACTAGCTCCCAAAATAAAGATCTTGACCCCTGAGCAGGGTCAGGGCTTGCTCCTAATATAGAGCTGCCCGAAATAGTGCCCGCCCATGAGATCTTGCCATGACATGTACTCTGTGAGCAGCGTGGCCTCCGCCGAGCATGTCTGGCGTCCCGCCACATGCAGGCAAGGCTACCTTTTGAAACAAGCATTGGCATAGCCAATAGGTCTCACCTTTGGGACCTTATAAGTGTTTAGCCATGCAACAGTTAATGTTGTTGCACCAAGGATATTGTGCTGCATTACTAAATACTTATAAGGTCCCAAAGGCGAGACCTATTGGCTATGCCAATGCTTGTTTTCGTAGCAATTGCGGATGACTTTCTGCCTTCCACAAATGACATATCAAGTGACTTAAATTCATGAATAAGCCTTGATGTCTACAAAACTTTATTAGGTGGGTTGTAGGAATACCCTCTCCCTGTTCATATGGATCACGTGTTGGTGTTTTTGATAAATGGTGTCTTATACACTATTAAATTAATTAAAGGAGTTCAGCTTAATCTTTTTCAGTGTTTTTATAAAAAATATAAAAAACAAAATCTCTGTGAAAATGCAATAGTTTGTCATAATACTTGTTTCTAAATGAGATGTTTCTTGCTATTTAGACTCTTTGAAAACTTTTGTCCTGAAGAAGGTGACAAAGTCAAGTTCTCACTGAAACGGCGCGTCAACTGTTTTTAAGTTTTCTTACCTACTTTTAACAAACAATTAGATTGTAACTTCTCTAGTGAGGAGATGTTTTTTTATATGTTTTTTTATATTTTTTAATTTAAGTTGTGATGTACTATGATGCACTGTATTCTTGTTTTTATTAAATACATTTAATGAATATATTGAGTTTTTTTGAACCATTCTGGTTATTTAACACTTATTGTACATTGAAATGCTTATCCAAGTGTAGAATTTTGCTGTTCACTGCTTGTGCTCAACACTTGATCCATATTGAGGCATGTCCATATAAAGTCAGTTTGCCCATCGTTTATCACTCACAAGGGATTTTTTGTTTTCTCTAGAGACGGTATACAGGGCATCACAGAAAGATCTCAAGTCTGAGTGGCAGAGAGCAAGAGAGAGAGAGAGATGGGGGAGAGACTAGAGGGCAGGAGTGAGGGAGCCAGAGAGAGAAAGAGAGCGAGAGAGATTGTAGAGGGCACGAGAGGAAGAGAGGAGAGAGATGGGGGCAGAGAGAGAGTGTAGAGGGCAAGAGGCAGCCAGAGAGAGAGAGAGGGATAGAGACTGCCTTGTTAAATAACATTGGCAGTAGTCTGTTGGCACACTGTTCAGAAGCTGTCCTGAAGGATTGCTGTTCCGCAATCATGTGTGTTGAAGCGGCTGAGCATGCATGCAGATCGAGATCTGCAGTGTAACTGAAAGGTACTTTCTCCACTTTGTGTTTACAGTATAACATAGGCACCTATGTTTTGCTAACTAGGTGATTAAACCAGGCTGCAAACTCTATCAGTTAAAGCATGATTTTCAAAGCGCTCCACTGGTTTCAAAGCGCTAGAATTGGGTCAGGCAGCAACCTTATACGAAGACCCACCGTCCCATGAACATAACAGACAGTGTGCACTGCACAAAAAGCATTCCCAATGCTTCCACACACACATTTCTACAACCGGCCACAGCAGGGTTGAATTGGGATCAAAAGTAGGCCCGGGCTAATGGGCCGGCCCAGCTAGAAACATGACACATCCACCCAGTTGGTAAAATGGAGATAAGAACAGAAGCCCATCTGCCTCTTGGAAGGCTGCTCAGGCCCCCACGCCAAGCTCTTGGTGCCATCTGAAAAGCAAAGCCTAAGGCGAAATCGGCCAACACTACGCTGGGTAAAAAAGTGGCCCACAGCTGCCTGCAACTCAGATAGCGGCCAATTACCCGAGTGCCTACATGACCATGTGTTTAATGAATTGTGATGACCACCAGCAGGGTAGTATTAGTCCAATACTACCCTGCTGGTCGTCATCACAATTCATGAAACACACTGATGCAGTTCCAAGGTGATTAGCAATCCTAGCAGTGGCCAAGGACTGTATGGGCATAGAGCCTGGCATACATGTCTTGGGGGGCACAGCCTGATCGGATGGACAAAATAGAGGGAAAGAATGGGTTTTTTGGACAGTGGGTTCCCTCTGTGGTTATGCTGAATAAGCAGCTACCTACATCTTTATCATATGAAATCTCTTAACGTCATAACTACACTTTCACAATTGATGTATTAACATTCCTGATTTCTCAAACATGCTTGAAAATGCACCACTTGCCCACTCTTTTTTTTCAAAATGTTCTCATGGGCAGAACTCCCCTGAACCTCCTTTATGGCGGGCGGGCGGGCACATTCACTCACCAGGGACACTCATCCTGAACATTTACGCCAACCACTTTCAAATGTCACCAGCCGCCACTGGAGTGTGACCTTCGCTGCTTGTGTCCGCACCCTAAAGTATGTTTGAAGGCATAAAGCGTTCAATCTCGTGGCATAAAATAACATATTAAACAGACTTTATTATTAGCGCTTTCGGCCTGGCAAGGGGTAGGAAAGCGCTACATAAAACTAAAAGCCAAAACAATGTAAATATCGTTATCATCGCGGGATCCTTGTTTTTGCGGCAGTGACGTTTACAACATTCGGCACGTAGTTCCCTTTCTTACCAGCTGTTATTGAGGGCGCTGTTGTACCACGTCACAGCATATACTCAGCAGTTAATTGCCTCCTTGTTGCTGTGCTGCTTATCAGTATTTCACAGGCTCGCGACGGAAGGTGCAGAGGCTGGATTGTGACATCAAGTTCAAGCACGGAAAAGAAAAGCAGACAGTAGATAATAACAAAAAATGAAAACGTCAATGAAGACACATTTGCACACACCTCTTGTGCATGCGTGGGGGCCTCGATACATGCCACCTGTGTTTTTTTACGGTGGGTATAGAACACGATTGTAGGGCACTGTTGGGGCTGCAGAACCTCCTCAAAGAATGCTCGCGCTTGTCTGCGTTATTTTCCAGCGGCCATTTGGGAACTTCAGGGCGGGTAGTCAGTGAGGCACAGTTAGTTTGGAAGAATACAGCAAACATTTCAAAGACACAGGGTACATGCAGCGTTGAAAAAAGAGAACAGAAAACTATATATGCAGAAAGGTAAAGCGGAGCCACCAGTGCAGCAGGTGCAGCAGCACCAAGATACATGGGCCTTAAGTCTGTGGTGTTCTGAACCCTATGTGTGACTATTTTGCACAACCAAACCAGAGGGTAGGGGTGGACACAGTTTCTTTGCTTACAGTAGGACCTTGTCTCCCTTGTTACCCCACTGTGGATCTTTAAATCTCTTTCTCTATTATCATGTAATGTAATTGCATTAATATAGTGCTTCATTCCCCTGAAGAGGCGCTAAAGTGCATTAGCAGACGAGTGACTAGCTGCACTGTGGAGCAGTGCTTGCTAGGAGTAGTGTTGGATTGCAGTGCGTCACATATGTGAAAAATGTTCTGGATTCATGCGTGAGGGACCATAGTGGTGCTTTTGTATTTTCTTAGGTCTTTCCGCCTAGGTATGAAATAGCGTGAAAAAGGAGTGACAGATAGAAAGCTGAGGCATTTATGGTTGTGCCTGTTTGAGGGATCGCTATACTGTCCAACCAGGGGTGACAGAGGACCTCTGGATACAGGCAGTTGTGGCACTTTCTCTATACAATCCCTCATTATTTATATATATCATATTTAATTGCTGGCTGCATACAGTGCATGTCTGCAGGTAGCTCAAGGGGCAAGCTCACTAAATTCCTCCAATGTTCAAATGTTTCACAGTTGATGTGGATACACAACACCCAAACCCCTGAGGATAAACACCAACACAGAAGCAAAAAGGGCGCTTTAAATACAGCACTCATCAATTCATTCCTCTCTTCATGTGGCCACCACCTTTTCCTTGGTGGCTTCAACTTCCAATGGTAATGGTGGATATTAAACTGACACTCACTCATCTACACTAAACTCCGTCTTTGACAATAACCTGTCCCAACAGTGCATCTTCTTCACCCGCAAAAAAGGGGTCAGCTTGGCCTGGCCTGAATTTCACTTAGAAGGACATATTCTAAGTTGCAGGACCCCTTTAAGTCATTTGGCCAGATCACCGCCTCATCTCCTTCCCAATCTCCACCTCACTGCCGTCATCACATGGACCCACAAAGGTGTGCGCACTAGAAATCAAAGTCAGAACATCAAGGCTAATATATACTGAGGATAAAATATCTAAAAAAAAGATGTTGACAGGTAAGTAAGTCTAGATTCTCTATACCTCCTCCACATATGTGTACCTAATCGGTGCATCTATCTTCAAGTTGCACAGAAGGGGAGTTAGGAATAGTAAAGCTATACTTCCGTATATGCACTTACCTTTCGATATTTTGTCCCTCGATAGTCTGTCCTCAATATTCTTGTACCACAATAGTTTTCATGTCGACATTCAATGTTACAACCCCCACAGAAAGCCCCATAATGCTGACTGATGTACTCTGGAGACTGGAAGGCGATCTCAGGATGTAGACTGGGTGGAGTTAAGGACTTAGTGCCCTGTTGTACAGAGGGTTCTCATTGGAGCATGAAAAGCAGAGGCGGTCCTCTGCTTCAGAAAGCCAAAGGGCAAAAGCTCCTCAGAATTGGAAGGACAATAGCCAGCAGTTCTTGGTTGTGGATGTGTGAGGCAGCAGCCAAGCACTGATGAATCCATTTCCACTCGAGAGACAAGTGCTACACATGGAAAAAGGACATAGGAGGAAGGAGGTAGTGTGGATGTGCCCAACAGCACCCGAGGATTCTGCGCAGGTGCCTTCCACCAATACAGCCTGCTTCTTGGGGTGAAGGGGACTTGCGCTAAGGGTACAGAAGGAATATTCACAACAACAAAAAGACTGAACATCTTCCTTTGTTACACTAACTAGATATGAAGTTGTACCTGGAAAGTGGACTAGATGTAAATATAATGAATAAATAAACCTGCACCACCTACATACTGTGCTCTCTGAATACTCCGCCCCACACCATCTTTAAGATAGCCTCAAGGTTTTCAATAGTTTCATAAAAACACAAATAATTTATAACTAGCACTCACACATTAGAATTAGACTACAATTCACTCTGACAGCCCTAATAGAAGCAGCCAATCACCTTTTAATCTGAAAGCCAAGGTGGCAACTCACAAACCAGACTTCGCATTCCAGAACCAAACCAGATTTTTTTTTACACATTAAAAAAAACAAACATATGATCATCTTTTCTATTTTAACCTCAATAGGAGAACTTGAGAACTCACCTGGTCCAACTTGCAAACAACAGCAGCAGTAGTTGAGTGGACCTTGGACACACTCCGTCCTGTTAGAAGAGAGAAGAGCGTTAGCAGACGCACAATCTTTCCCCTAGTTTGAAATATAATTGGATGTAAAGTCATACTTGACTTCCAAAAAGTTATAGAGCCTTCACCTCTATCTGGTCTTGAAGTGCTAGCCACCCAAAGCCTGAAACATATTGAATGAGTTTCAAACCATCGGTAAGCCAGGTGGCTATACTCTGAAACTATTACATCCTGACTGCTTTCTCCAGAAGTTCTGAATACAGTAAGTACCCCTACAATTAAGGGTGAGTGAAGTGAACCCCTAAGCTTGTGATGTCAGGGACAGCCTGAGAACTTTCCACTTTAAAAGGAGCTACAGTGTCCTCGACTTCGCCAGAAGTGTATATCTTCATGTTTCAGACCCATTTACGTGTAACTGCATGTCCCACTCAACTCTGAAGGGACATCAGAATACAGGGAATTGTGTTTCCCTGCTGCATTCATGTATGCCCTGGCCCTGAATGGCAGCTGAGCATGGCAGCTATGTCATCTCTTGTCCCAGCCTGAGGCTTCCAGCAGGAGGGGAAGGAGTGGTGCGGGGCATTGTAGAACATAAAGGTAAGCAGCTACCAGGTAGCTTGTTCATGACAATTAGCAGCTCAGATGTTCTCGTGGTAGTGCAGAGCCCCCTTTGCCTTCATTTTTTTAAAATTGCCAGCTGACAATTCACAAATCTGGCACAGTTTAAACAAAAAAAAAGGAAAGTTGCAAGGTCTAGGACTTTGCACACCCTTAATCATAATTAGGGCTCCCGGTTTTATGGTATTTATTTTTTTGCCATTTCCGTCTGTATTTATCCATATTTATTTTTTGGGTATTTTATCTGTATTTATCCACATTTATTTTTGCCACAAGCAGAAGACGCCGCTGCAGCAAGTATTTTTCCACATTTATTTAAATTGACAATGCACACATGCACTCGGTTGTTATTGGTCAACACAATACATTCATCTGTAAACTTTGCCATTCGCAGAATGTCCCAAATACGCTTATAAGTGCTAGCACAAGCCATTTGTCTCAGAGCCTTGCAGTTACTGTCATCGGCACAGAGTGCTACATTCTCTCCCCCACTGAACACTGAACACCATACTGCCCCACTGATAGAAACTCACACTGCCTTCAGCTACAACCCAATTGTGCCCCGCTATAAACACCTGAAAGCAACTAAATTCAAACTATGCACTAGACAAGAGAAATTTGCTGCCTGAAAAAAAGTAACAACATTCTGGAACAAACAAACACTCATAGGGAATACAACTTAAAGCTTTTACACTGATTATTCAGAAAGCTAAGGACATCAAAAGAAAAGTAGCGCTTCACTGGCAAACTCTGTAAGGTGGCGCTAATGTGTTTGGGTGTGAATAAAACCCATCTGGCCACTTTGCGACTACTCTGTCTTGTTTTATTTAGTTATGTATTTATTGTTCGTATTTTAAAACCTTTTTCTCTCCTCCTGAGGCCGCGTTTTGGAATAGAAAAATGCCAGAAAAAGACATTTGAAAGAAAAGTGTTTCCTCTTTTTTTGGATCCATTTCACTGGGGAACGAATGACGGAAAGGAGAGGAAAGAACAGTCACGGTTTTCTGCAAGTGAGGAGAAGCGCGACAGAAAGAGAGGGAATAAGAGGAAGAAAGAGGGGGGCAGCAGAAGTGGACACTGTCCTTGTCTTGTCCGGGCAAGAAGGAAGAGACAGCAACGGTTATGGGCTATGCAGTCCGGTCACAAACTCTGCAAATACTCCAGTCAGTGGCGTAGCAAGGCTTTGCCGAGTTTGCGGTCGGACTGTTCTTGCAGCCACACGTACCCAGTGTACTGCTCTGCAGTCCGGCCACAAACTCAACAATCACTACACTGACGTAGCTAGGCTGTGCCGCCCCATGTCAGGGGAGGTGGGGGGGAGGGAGCTGGCATCCGATTCCTGCTTTTGCTACCCCCAAAACTGCATACGCCACTGACTCCAGCCCCCTCCCCCCCAGCATTTACCTTTGTTTTGAAATGGCTGGCCAGAGCTCACTCGAGGGGCGGAGCGGAGCCCCGGACATGGCTGGGGCAGCAAACAAAAGGCCGACAGGAGCTCAAAAAGACATCTCATTGGAAGAAATTTCCAGCAAATCTGAAGCTGGTGTTCCGTGTTACTGTAGGCAGCCACAGCCCTAGAATCAGGAAGAGGGCGTGTCGAGGCAACTCTGCTGGAGCACGGCAGCGCGGCAAAATGTGCTAGTATTTTCCCGTTTTTACATATAAATACAGACAAAGGAAAACTTGTTTTCCGTCTGTATTTATATGTAAAAATCTGTTTAAACGGAAAACCGGGAGCCCTAATCATAATAGGATGCCCCTCAGATTAAATGGCCTGATCAGGCTTGGCTCGGTAAGGGGTTGAAAGAATTGCTGCCTTTTGTGAGATGTTGTGGATGTACCGATTCTACCAGTACTGTACTAAATCATGTAATTTGTGGTTTCTTGTGTGGTGTCCCTTGTAAGGTCTCCGGCGGTGTGAACTTTCGAAGTGGGCTGACTTACAATGATGTGTTTTTTTGTTGTTTTTTTTTAAACACTGCAAGTGTCCCAAAGGGGCAAATGTAGTGGTTCTTGGTAATGGTGAGAAATTGTTCCCTCTGCTGCTAATGGCTGTAGGTGGTTAATTTCCAACTGGCAGCTGTCCCCTTACCTTGCTCAAAGCCCTCCATGCAGCAACATCACCTTTCGGGAGCCCAAATCTCCTTCCCCCATAGCAAAGTAACCTGCACAGAACCCAAGTCCATGCACACCAATCCTTGGTTAAAGCTTCTCTAACTTCCCTGGCACCTTCTGCCACCTTGCACCTCTGGTGATCATGGATGGGTAGACCCTTTGTGGGCAGCACATCCCGTGGCAGGAAACTGTTACCGCTGACAAGCTGGGTGGCTCAAAAATTGCCTTGGGAAGAAGTTGGGCAACTTCATCTCCATTTGTAAAGGGCATATTTTCTCTCTTAAGTTTACCCTTCACCTACCCCTAATAAGAAAATGAGCAGCGCACTGGAGGGTAGGCGCTATAGTCGTGTAGATAATCCTTACTCTGTTACTTCATTGTCTTTTAGATTTCAGATCGGAAATCATTGTGTCACTTGAACTGGACATTTTAAAGCAATGTTTATGTTTTTAAGGGTCTTTAGTATGTGATCTTAGTAGCCATTATTTTGTAGTCAATTTCCTTGGTTTTCTAGTAAGTGCTTTGTCCTTTGTCCATGGCCATGCGTCCTGCCTATAGTAACCATTGGGCATTGGTCAAAATATGGAGCCTTTGGCCACCTACTGTGCCTAGTATCCATGCATGCATTGCCCATCGGGCAAAACCTGCTGCCATGCCCAGTGGGCACTGGGCACAGGGTGTGGCCAGTAGCGGCCCGTGGTGGGAGTGCTGCCGGGCGGTGACGTGGGGTGGGGGGTAGTAAACTACGGAATACGGGCGAATAGAGGCAAGTAAACATATAAATAACTAAAACGAATTGTGTTGCGCGCGCTGCATCGCATTTGGCGATGCAGTGCGCGCAACGAAATTAGTTTTATTTATTTATATGTTTACTTACCTCTATTCGCCCGTATTCCGTAGTTTACTACCCCCTCCCCCACCCCACGTCACCGCCCGGCAGCACTCCCACCATAGGCCGCTACTGGGTGTGGCATCCAGTTGTGCCCTGTGTTCAGACCCATACCTGCAAGGTCACTGAGCTTGGCCTTCGGCCACTCCCTGTGAACAGATTCGCCCTCGGGATCCGTGAGGACAGGCCTTGCTCAGCAGGTACTGGATGGAGGAGAAGGCTGAAGGCTGCACACTGTCCCACCACCTGTGCCATCGGTGCCTACCGGCTCCGGCCTTCTGCCTGCGGTTCTTCTGCCTCAAAACCGCTTTATGGAAGCTTAATGTGAAACATAGCATTTGACCCCTGCATCTCACCTTTGCATTAACAATGCGCATGCAGCTTTTAAAAATCCGACTTACGGCGACATATTTTGATTCTAGAAACTTTGATTATTAGTTGTGATTTACTGAACAAAGTACATGGGAGTTAAGATTGATGTCGAATTTAATAGCGGCAAAAGAACTTAGCTTCAAAAGACACGAAGTTGCATGTTTAGATATTACCTTAACTTTATCACCCACTCTTTTCATGCAAGCGTATCAATTACTCCCAGCCACACCATCGCTTTTGAAAGATGGAATGAGATATGAATGAGAGGCAGAGTGAGTGTTTTGATTAGTGTGTAAGAATTTATATAGTCGTGTCTCTAGTGGGAGTGACATTTTAATTGGAATACTTGTGCAGGCACTTTATGGTTGGAGAGATACTGTTTTTTTTTTAAGTGTTAATCTTTGGGAACACGGTTGGATTAATTGTTTTTTTTGTCATGGTATGTGAGTTTATGTTATAACATTCTCCTTACGTGTCAGTGTATGACAGTACTTTTGCTATTCATAGGTGTGAAGCTATTGGCATTTTGTGAATATGTCTGACATCGAGTATATGGCGGGTAAGTTTGCTCATAATTATAATGAGGTATTATCATTATCCTACTTTATAATATGCTCCTTATATTTCAGTATATCAATGCTTAATTTGTGCCGCTGTTTTCCGGGGCTTGGCATCAGCACTTATTCCTAACCGCCGACACTTAAGACAGTCTACGATACGGTGGCACTCTCTGTCTAAGTTTGAGGAGTGCTCACCATTAAAGTGTTTAATGTACTTAAACAATTAAAATAAACCCAGCAGGTTCAGCTCATCTTTTCAGCTTGCGGTGACCTGGAATAGGCCAAATCAACACACTTGTATTTTGTGATACATAGTTGTTGTCCATGAAGCCGTAAAGCACACTGGGCACTTGGTTTTTGCCTACACATTTAAAAACGGCTGGAAAAAGTTAATCAAACTGTTTAACCTGGCCCTTTTTGTAGAGTTATCCTCAAACTTTTTGCCTTCCTCTGCCTATTTTTCTGACCTTCTTTTTGTTGGCTTTAGGACACTGGGCACTTTACCACTGCTAATCAGTGCTAAAGTGCATATGCTCTCTCCTCTAAAACATATTATGGTTGGTTTCTCCGTGATTGGCATATTTGATTTACAAATAAGTCCCAAGGACAGTGCACTACACGTGCCCAGGGCCTGTAAATCAAATGCTACTAGTGGGCCTGCAGCACTGATTGTGCCATCCACACGAGTAGTCCTTCAAACATGTCTCAGGCCTGCCGCTGCAGAGTCTGTGTGCGCAGTTTTAAACTGCCATGCTGACCTGGCAAGTTCACCTACATGCCAGGCCCAAAGCTTCCCTTTTACTACATGTAAGGCACCCCTAAGGTAAGCCTTAGGGAGCTCGATGGGCCGGGTGCAGTGTATTTAAGAGGTGGGACATGTACTTTTGAGTTTTACATGTCCTGGTAGTGAAAAACTGCCAGATTGATTTTTCACTACAGCAAGGCCGATCTCTCCCATAGGTTAGCATTGGAGCTGCCTTGCAACACTTTCAATTGGGAGTAGATAGAAAATTGGGGTTTGGTGTCTCTGGACTCACAATTTAAAAACACCTCTTTTAGTGAAGTAGGTTTTTAAATTGCAGTACTGAAAATGCCACTTTTAGAAAGTTCAGAAAGAGAAAGTGGGCAACCCAATCAACCCTTGGAGGCTTTGGAGAATTAAGTATTAACAGGTAAAAAGTGCCTACAAGGGATTCACTTGAACACACTGAGGGCCATATTATCAAGAACGGGCGATAACATTATCGCCGCTTTAGCGGCAGGAAACTGCCGCTAAAGCGGTGATAAGGGGCTTGATAATATGCCCTATAGAATTCCAATAGAAGCCCAGGTTCTGGTGTGAAGGACATCAAACCTGGGCTTCTATTGGAATTCTATAGGGCATATTATCAAGCCCCTTATCGCGCGTTCTTGTTAATATGGCCCTTAGTCTGATAATTCATGCAGGTATATATCAAGGTTCCAGCCGGTAACCTATAGTTAAACAATCTCTATTTCAATATTGAATTTCTTCCCAAAGGATCAATAAATGATACTAATGCAAACGGGTGTGATTTCTTCATTGATCAAATTTATGTGGTATGAATATAAAGGGTACAAAAAGGATGAAGCAATACGCAAAAATGTCCGTGGTTTACACAGTGATTCAATGTTGTTAGTACCTCCGAATCATTTTTGCAAACATCTTTCCAAACCAAAAATACATAAACAGAACAGTGAGTCTGAACAAAGCAGAAAACACTTCCAAGAAGAGAATTAAACAATAAGGAAATAGATGAGGTTGTCGACGTTTCGGTCTTATTGGTGTATACATCCGTCAGACCATCTTCAGGACGATGAAATGGGCTGTTGTGTGACCCTTATGAACATTCTATTAGGAATGTCCAATCGTGATTGAATCTTTAGATTAAAAAACTTCCTGGTCATTTATGCGGAAAGAGAAGCTATTGAAGAGCTCGTAGAATTGAGGCACTTCCCAACAAATGTTAAAGGCTTGAATACAATCACCATAATTAATTAAATGGCGAATTTGCTCGCAGAAGTCAAGGAAGAGACAGAATGAAACTCCTCCCTCACGCCGCTAGCACATCAGTCGGCGTCTGAAGTGCTAGCGGCGTGCTAATAAGACAGAAACGTCGACAACCTCATCTATTTCCTTATTGTTTAATTCTCTTCTTGGAAGTGTCTTCCTGAGCTCGAGTATTGGGAGGAGTTGACATTTGCACCTGAATAGGGCTGTGCCTGTCTCCTCATAAAGAGCTGCATACCCGCCCCTAATGTGTCTGGAGCCAGGGCCAGGAAGGACAGGGTCTTGTACACTACAAAGAACTTTTCTTAGAAGTCTCCCTACTTCAAAGGCTAAAATGGGTATAAGGACTGGACCCCTGACACCATATACTCAAAACACTTTTGGACTGAGGACATTCTGCCAAGAAGAAAAACTGTTGTGCTGCCAGTAGGGACTGCCACTCTGCTGCTTGCATTGCTGTGTTGGACTGCTGCTTCTGCCTTGGGAGTGAGAGCACTGGATTTTGCTCTCTGCATCCTGCTTTCTAATGTTCTCCAAAGGCTTGAGCTGAGCTTGCCTCCTGTTGAAAGTCTCAGGGCCATCAAAGACTTCACCTGCAGCATCTGGGCTTTTCCGCTGAGAGTCCTACTCTGCAAGTGGTGCCACATCCAGTTCATGAACCCTTGCAAGCAAGTTTGCTGTGCTTAATCAGAGGAAACCAGTACATCAACTTCGAGTGGGACTTCGAAGCCAGCGTCGCTTTTCACATCGCACTGCTGCCTGCACTGGAGCTGTGTTCCCCGCTCAACGCAATTACCATGACTTGCAGCGCAATTCCTGATGCTGCAGCAGTGCCTCCAAAGAACCACCACATGAGTCTAAAGCACCACGTCACCGAAGTCCATGACGCCTAACTCTAAGTCTGCTGCAGCACCTGTGGCCCCATGGTGTGACATTAACACTGTGAAGTCGACGACTCGTGGCTTGTCTCTCGACGCTTCATCGACCCCGCAACGCCAGCAGAACTGACGCCTCGCTGCCTATCCTGCATCACCTCCCCTGTGCCTTGCAACATCCTGGCATCATTGGCTCAATGACTCTGCACCTCCTCCAGGAACCAATGCCTCACTTGCTTTAGTGACGCCTCACTTCCGTTGTGCAATGCACCATCCCGAGCACCGATGTGCCAATGGCTGCACTAGCAGTAAGGAACCGACGCCGCACCAACCTCAACGACACCTCCCCTCCCGGTGCCTTGCAATGTCTTTGTTTTGTCATCATTTCCAAGGTACTGTCATTTCCAAGATACCCAGCCAGAGCTATTATGTTTCTAAGCACTAGAACCGCATTTAATCTTGAAGAATTTGTATATTGATTTGTGTATGTTGGATTTTTGTCGTTTTGGTCTTGTTTTACTCAGATAAATATTGGCTATTTTTCTAAACTGGTGTGGAGTACTTTTGTGGTGTTTTCACTGTGTTACTGTTAGTGTGCACAAATACTTTACACATTGCCTCTGTAGTTTAGCATGACTGCGCTGAGCCAAGCTAACCGAGGTTGAGCACAGGTAAACTTAGTGTGTACTACACTTACCCTGACCAGGATTGTGGGTACCTACTTGGACAGGGGGCATACTTTTGCCAACTAGAGACCCCATTTCTAACACAAACCATGAAAAAGCAAATGAATACAAGCACCACATGCCTGAAAAATATGGTGTACTTTCATGCAGTGGTTTTTGACTTCTTTTCATTCAGGGAGTTGCTTAGGTCAGTTTTCATGTGAATTGGAACACTTACTGTATTTGGGATATGGACTGTAAATTTTGTCTCCTTTGACCTACAGCTTGTCATGGTGAAAATATGTTTAATTAAAGACCAAAGTTTGTTTTACAGTGAACAACTTGGGCAAAATATATTAAGGGTATAAACACGCGATTTCCTGATGAGTGAGGAATCAGGCTTAACTTCAGGGGCGCAACTGTGCCATCTGTAATAAAAAGACATAGTGATACATAATCCAAACAGTACCTTTATAGTTCTTTGTGGAGTGCAAATACAGGATATACCAGTACCGTCCTAATGAGTAGGACATGGCCAAAGGTCATACTTTCCGTGAGGTGTATTGGTGCTTGTGTAGAGTTTTGGTTAGGGGGTAGGGTCAGATCAAGTTTTAAAGTTATATGCACAAATAAATGGAAAATATGTTAATTATATTTCGCCCTATGTATGGCATGGAATTTAAACCGTATTTTGAATCGGAAGCCAAAAGCTGGTTTTGAAAGTCATGTGACCAAATTGTGCTGCTTTTTTAGTGGGACAGGGGGTGGGTGGTCTGTTTCGTCACTCTCGGGTTCATCCCTCCCTCATTATGAGTAGGGTGTATTCAATCAGACCCCTATGTCAATCTAAGACATTTTTCACAGAATTGTGCTCCCATTTGCTGACTTGCAAGTCAATAGCTGGGCTATTTCTCAATCTCAAACTATCAGTTTGCTGGATTTATATTCAAAGGTCAACTCATCAATAATACTGTCATCCATCCTATATTTATGTAATGGTTATTTTGTGCCTGTATTTAAAAAATCCCTGGAATTTATTTCAAATAAAAACATAGTATGTTTTTATTTTTATGCAAGATATTGTTTATCTCAGTGGTTTTAAGACACCATCAGAGAAACTAACCTATGAGAAATGTATTGAGAAGCAAATGTTTTGGTAAACCATCATCCTTTGACCACGCTGTAGAAGCCTTTGCAGCATCACATTTACATGCAGGTAATCCATTGTTTCTGGTTGATCTTCCATGATCTTTCACATTTGATGGACCCTTTTTGCTGACATAACAACTCTGTGCTGTGACATTCCCATTCAGTGTGTGGGTGCATGTGGTTTCCCTAAAACTGTACTGTAAAATTGGTTTCATCCAATTGATTTATTTGGCTTTCCAGTAAAGCCATTGAAAATCAGCACAAAAATTGCACTAGAGGTGTGGAAATGTAATATCATATGTGAGCTGCATTGTGTATTTTCATTACCCACATAAATGACAGGAGTTTATGGTTGCAGAGAGTACTATTATGCTCTGGCTGGACTGCAGTGTAAAACCGCTGCTGCATCGCATGGCAAAGAAAATGCTTAGCCATATATGAAAACCTTCTTTTATATATTAGCTAAATCACCCTAAAAGTATGCCTTTTAAGCCCAGAGGGCTGAGCCCTGAAAATATAAAAGTGGGACATGCTAAATGTTAAATTAGAGATGTACCGGCACTTCTAAAAGCTTTGGTTTTTTGTAGGCAAAGCTGCATTTTCCAATGAGCAGGCCCCATTATGAATAAAACATGGCTTGGGAAAAATACTAGAATGATCAATCAAAGATTTTCCACTTCTTATTAAAATCTAATTCACTGGTTAACATAGATTTGTGATCAAGTTTGTGGACAAACATCTTCGTAAAAGTGTACTTTTTGCTGCCTTACAATAAACTGGTTTATAATTGGTTTGCCTCACAGCCCTGCTATATACATTATGTGGCAGATTTACCAATCTTTTGGGCAACACAATGCAAGAAGGCAAGTCGCAGTGTTGCGTGTAGGGGGAGAGAGCTGAACAGGACCATATTTACAAAGATGTGGTGCTGTTTAGCTCTCCCCCGCGCTCGCTCACTTGTGTCTACTAGCGTCAATGCAGGCACTCTTGCTCCATGGTGTAAGGGTGCCTGTGTGTAGGCAAGATTGTTTTTGTGCAGGAAGGGATACATTCCTGCACAAAAACAATGCTTCAAGACTATTTCCTCTTTGTATGCTTGCTGCAGAATACAGCACAGATACAAAGAGGAATTAACCTGGAGTAAGAAAGATATTTCTTCTCGTTAAACCAGTCTTGATGCAAACCCAGGAATACTGACTTTACTAAATCTAAGTCGGCACCAAAATACATGGGTGGATGCATGGAAACATTAAAATCTCCAATCATAGAATGCTCCCCGACTTACTAAGCCACACAGAGCCATGCAAATCAGGGTTCGTGTGGCTTAGTAAATCCCAAAATACATTTTGCATCTGGGCTCTGTTAAAAAAACAATTGAACATAATGGATCTCTGACTCTGAGACCTCCCTGCAAGCACATCAAACAATTATTCTTTGAATGGACCCAATTGATCCGAATTGTGTAGGGCAGTTATTTTTAAAACCTCATCATCTAACATCATCAGTTCATACAGATAATCAAATATGTACTCCATTTTGTTTAGACTGATGTATTGTGCCTTAGTTGGACACTGAGGTTCCAGTAAATCTCAATTCTTCATTCATGCTCCACGCAAAACTTTGAAACAATTATTTTGCATGGGGTAAATTGGCAATAGTGTAAAATGTGGGTAATAACCTATTTATGTTTTAATGTAATAAACAGGGGCGGTTTCTTCATAGCAGCATAGGAGTGTTGCCCCCCTGCATGTGAGCCACCATTACATCATCACACACCCTTTATTTATTTTTCCAAGCCCATTACTTCCCCCCATACTGTGCAGCATGCCACATTCATTTATTCATCCTTTATGGAGCACGGCCATCATGGAGTTGTACTCATGAGAGCAGTGGTTGAAGTGGGCGGGATCGGCAGGGCACGGCGTGCCCCTACTTCTTTAATTTCATAGAGTCCGTTCCCCTACTTTCTTATTTGAAACATGCCTCTCGGACGGCAGAAATCCCCAAGGCCGATAGTTAAGGCTCGGCTTTTGGGGACGGGCGGAACGGGCAGAGAAGGAAAAAGACTCTGGGGCAGATTTACAAGCCCCTTGTGCCACTTTTGCGTCACTTTTCCCATGTTAAAAATGACGCAAAAGTGGCGCAAGGGGCTTGTAAATAAGCCCCTCTGTCTTTTCCTTCGTGCCCGGAGAAGACAAGGACAGTGTCCAGTTCTCCTGCCGCTGGCAACTGCCCCCCCCCTCTCTTTGTTCCCCCTCTTCCCTCTCTTTCTGTCTCGCTCCTCCTCATTTAGTGAAAACCGACACTTCAAGAAATGGGTATTACCTTCTCTTTCCTCCTTTCGTTTATTTGCTCCCCTGTGAAATGGATCCAAAAAAGAAAAACACTTTTTCTGGAAACGTCGTCTTTTTCTGACATTTTTCAATTTCTAAGTGCAGCCTCGGGGTGGAGAGAAATAAAACATTCAAAATATGAAAAATAACTAACCAACTAACTAAAGCAAGACAGAGTGGTTGCAAGGTAGCCAGATTGATTTATTCACACCTAAACACATTAGCGCCACTTTACAGTGTTTGCCAGTGAAGCGCTACTTTTGTTTTCTCGTCTCTCTTTGAACAACATTGTTTTCCTTGGGCTGGAAAGTGCACTATTCCTGGAGGTACTGAAATACCTGCTTGATGGGTGAATTGGAAAACAAAGGGCCAGATGTGCGACCATTTGAAATTGCGACTCGCAAATTGCGCTCGATTGCGAGTCGCAATTTAAAATGTACAACAGTGTCTGAGACCCTGATTGCGATTCCCAATGGGGTCGCAAAATGCGAGCCTCATGAATATTATTGAGGCACTCGCATTTTGCGTACCCATTGGTAATGGCTGGCCCTCACAAGGATGGTGGCCTGCTGGGCCCAGCAGACCTCCATGTCTGGGACTGCTTTTAAATAAAGCAGTTTTTTTTTTTTAAATGCAGCCCGTTTCCCTTAAAGGAAAACCGGATGCATTTAAAACAAGCATTGGCATAGCCAATAGGTCTCGCCTTTGGGGCCTTATAAGTGTTTAGCCAGAGCTATTGACTTTGCCAATGTCTTCAAGCTGTGCTGTAGAGAAGTGTGGCTGCTGTGCAGCATGCTGAAAAGTTATAATAAAAAAGTGTCAGAAGCATTTTTGTTACTTTATATATGACCAAGAAGGCATTATGTAAAACTGAACGACCATATTAAAAAAGTATTTACAATAAAAAATGTCCTCAGTTTTCTTTTGTTCTTGCAATGCTGGCAACTTGTTTCTGCCTATTGCAATGGTTGTTTGTTAAAGCTTTTTTTTTTGAGGGGGCATAAACAATCGGAGGGTGAAGGTTGGGAACTAGTACCTGTATTATAACACTAGCAGCGGCCAGACGCTAGGGGAGAATCAACAGATGCCAGATTCCGAGAGCAGGCTGAGGTGGTGCTGAGTGATGCTGAGGTAGTAGTGGTGGTGGTGGTGACTGTTGCGGAGACGATGCTGAGGTGATGCTGAATGATACTCAGGTCTTGCTGAGTGATGCTGTGGTGGTGCTGAGTGATATTGTCTTGGCGCTGAGTGATGCTGTGGTGGTGCTGAGTGATATTGTCTTGGCGCTGAGTGATGCTGTGGTGGTGCTGAGTGATATTGTCTTGGTGCTGAGTGATGCTGTGGTGGTGCTGAGTGATGCTGTGGAGGCCCTGAGTGATGCTGTGGTGGCCCTGAGTGATGCTGTGGTGGCCCTGAGTGATGCTGTGGTGGTGCTGAATGATGCTGTGGTGGTGCTGAATGATGCTGTGGTGGTGCTGAATGATGCTGTGGTGGTGCTGAGTGATGCTGTGTTGGTGCTGAGTGATGCTGTGGTGGCCCTGAATGATGCTGTGGCGGTGCTGAGTGATGCTGTGGCGACACTGAGTGATGCTGTGGCGGCGCTGAGTGATGCTGTGGCGGCGCTGAGTGATGCTGTGGCGGCGCTGAGTGATGCTGTGGCGGTGCTGAGTGATGCTGTGGCGGCGCTGAGTGATGCTGTGGCGGCGCTGAGTGATGCTGTGGTGGCGCTGAGTGATGCTGTGGTGGCGCCAAGTGATGCTGTGGTGGCGCCGAGTGATGCTGTGGTGGTGCCGAGTGATGCTGTGGTGGTGCTGAGTGATGCTGTGGTGGCGCCGAGTGATGCTGTGGTGGCGCCGAGTGATGCTGTGGTGGCGCCGAGTGATGCTGTGGTGGTACTGAGCGATGCTGTGGTGGTGCTGAGCGATGCTGTGGTGGTGCTGAGTCATCCTGTGGTGGTGCTGAGTCATCCTGTGGTGGTGCTGAGTCATCCTGTGGTGGTGCTGAGTCATCCTGTGGTGGTGCTGAGTCATCCTGTGGTGGTGCTGAGTGATGCAGTGTTGGCCCTGAGTGATGATGTGGTGTCGCTGAGTGAAGCTATGGTGGTGCTGAGTGATGCTGTGGTGGCGCGGAGTGATGTTGTGGTGCTGCTGAGTAATGCTGTGGTGGCGCTGAGTGATGCTGTTGTGGCGCTAAGTGATGCTGTGGTTATGCTGAGTGATGCTGTGGTTGCACTGAGTGATGCTGTGATGGCGCTGAGTGATGCTGTGATGGCGTTGAGAGATGTTGTGTTGGTGCTGATTGATGCTGTGCTGGCTCTGATTGATGCTGTGCTGGCTCTGATTGATGCTGAGTGATGCTGTGGTGTTGCAGAGTGAGAGATAGAGTGAAGATATAATGCCCAATTAGAGAGGGTGGTGAGAGAGAAAGAGAGAGAAAGGGTGTACATAGAATAAAGAGTGGAGCGGGATAGAGAGAGAGAAAATAGGGGAGAGAGAGTGAATGAAGGAGTTTGAAAGAGAAACAGATAAAGGGGTGAGAGAGAATGAAAGGCTAAAAAAGATGGAGAGGGGAGAGTTAATTAAGTAGAGAGAGAATTAGAGAGGGGAGAGAGAGAGAAGGAGAAAGACAATAAGAGTGGGGGGTGTGGAGTTTAAATAGAGTGAAGAAGTGACGCGGAAAAAGTAACCTTAAATATAGCTTTGTGCTTTGCGCGAATAAATATTAAAAAAAAAACAGAGTGAGACAAAAATACTGGTAATTAGGCTGTGACTCCCAATATAAAACAAATAGCGATATAAGGTGAAATCAACCCACCGAAGCAATATTTCTAACTAGACAAAAAAAAGCTTGCATTTCAATGCTAATCGCTGTTGTTTTTCATGTGACTGTAGTCCAGGGCCGTCAGTTGGTAATGTGAGCTGCTGCTGCGATTGAAACATCAGAGTCCAGAGAGTTAATGAGCCATGACGAGGAAATGAGGAAGAGATAGGAAACCCAGATGGCAGCTGCGCGCGTGCACGCCATCGTGAACGGAAGCTGGTCGCCAGCCGAAAGCCAGTGGGTTTGCACTTCCAAAACCCGCTTACTAAAACTCTCGGCCAGACCAGAGCAAGCGCTGGTGCAGGCCGAGACCTAAAAAGGAAAATGAAATGTTTTCGTTTCATTTTTTAAGGGCAGGTAGTGGTCCCTGGGACCTCTGCCTGCCCCTAAAAAATATTTTCCCCTGCATTTGCAAAAGGGACACCTTCCCTTTTGTGATTGCATTACCATCATCTTGAAGAGGGCGGTAAATTGCGAGTGTTATGCAACCGCAATGGTGGTCACAAAACATTCGTACATGGCTTGTGAGTCGCTATTAGGACGGGAAAGCCCCTTCCTAATAGCGAGTCGCAAAACACTATTTTGTGAGTCGCAAATTATTTGCGACTCGCAAAATAGTGTTAATACATGGCCCAGAGGAAAATTGCATGCGCAAACAGGTCGCAAACCCGTTTGCGCACGGAATTTTCCATCGTACATCTGGCCCAAAATGTGTACAGCGGCTGTGTGTTCACGAATGTGGTCTTTTTAAACCATACTGCTTATGTTTTGTAAGGATATAAGCAATGGCCATAGAAACGGGTCCCTTCCAGGCCCTGCAGTCATGGCCTTAACTTTTCAGGCAAAAGCACTCACTAATTTCTGACTAATGAGTGTAAAAAGAAAAAGGTAACCGTGTTGTTCCTGCTTACATTTCACATGCTTTACTTAATCTTGCATTCCCTATGAGTGTTTGCTTTTTACAGGATGTTGTTAATTTTTTTTTAGGTAGCATATTGCTCTTGTCTAGTGCGTAATTTGAATTGAGTCACATCCAGGTGTTTATAGCAGGTCAGTGCAGTGCAAGTTTCTCTCAGTGGGGCAGTATGGTGTTCAGTGGGGGAGAGGATGTGACACTATGGTCAGAGCTGCTAAATTTGGTACTGGGGAACCAGGTTCAGCCTTCATGACCAGTCCACCAGATCACTCCCCCTGAGGGAGCACATTCCCATGCTAGACCTTAGAAGACCCTGCAAGATCTTAAAAGTCCTGATGTCTTAGCACCAGCAGGTGGACCCTAGCAGTGGCAAGTGTGGGTTGACCTTGTAGGCCTGTCCGCCACAATTCATTCTGAAGTTCACCTCCAGTCTTGCAGGCAGGCCTATGAAGCAGCACACCATAGCGTGACAGTGACTCTGTCACTGAGGTCACAGGACCTTTGAGCAGGATGGCTCTAGGGCAGAGCGACTGCACCAGGCGCTGACCAGCCGCGGTCCGTGCAGGTAGCAGCGGTGGGGCAGAGGGATCGGGTAAGGGGGGATTTCGAGGGACGATGCCGAGGGAAAATTAAATAAATAGTTAATTTTCCCTCGGCATCGTCCCTCGAAATCCCCCCTTACCCGGCCCCACCTCTCCAACGCTGTTACCTGCACGGACCGCGGCTGGCGCTGACTTCAGGTGGGGGCGTCGTGTTGGCAAGTATAATATGGTTTTAACAGCACTTGCTGCCTCCTTCCTGGCCTCCAACAATTTTCGGCAACAATAAAAATGTCATGATAACTCCAGTGATTAATGTTCTTAGTAGAGAGAGATGGTGTTTTGTCTAGTGGACGTTTTGACTAATGGAAAGGAAGCGCAGAGGGTTAATGTCCCTGCTGCTAAGAACATGTACCATGGAGATCACAAAGTGCACATAATGTAAATAGGTCAGTGGGTTACTGCTTTTGTCAGAGAGACCCTATTGTTGCTTGCAGTTAATAGGTTAAAATCCTAACATAGAACAGTGAGCTATTAACTGTCATGTAAGAGCTGAATGCAAACTGCAAGGTATAAATTAGAGCGTTATGGTTTTTTCCCCAGTCTTTGATTATCCTAATGTTGCAAAAAAGGGTTCATTTGGGTAGAAATCAATTCTGATTATTAAAGAGAACCCCCAACCATGGTATTACGTTTTAAGTTCTGAGTTTGTGTTTCTCCAGACCAATCACTATTAAACTATGCTGCCTACTAGTATGGTGGTCATGTGACTCCTACACCTTCTAGTCCTTTGTCTTATGTAACATTTCCTATACAGTGATTTACACACGTATGATTGATTGTCTCTGTGTAATATGTATGATGTAAAGTGCTCTGAAACCCTACACTGGTATTAGTGGTGCTGTAAATTTTTACACATGCTAACAGTCTATGCAAAGATTTTTCCTTATTAGTACCAGTGGAACATACAACTGCAGCAGTGAGAAAGGTGAACAGTCAACCTTTGTAAAGGGCCCTCCACTTCCAGCAGCACAAGTCACATTTTTTAGTAACTTTTGATCCGTTTGAGCTATAAACAATTTATTAGTTAAAATCGTCAGATTATGCAGCAGATGATGTATTATGTGGCAAATATGGCAGAGCCATAATTATGTGGAAAACATTTGCAAACTAGGATATTTTGCCAATCATGTTTGAACTGCTCTTGTGGAAAAAGGGAGGAGAAGTGCTAATGACAGAAACTCCAAGGATGGGAGACTAATGGCTTGCGATTCCACTTTTAAGGATATTTGGGACATTCTGTGATTGGAAACGTATCCCACTTTGTGAATGTATTTTAATGTCAATAACTCATATTAAACCTTAAATAAACATGTGTATCCATTGGTTCAATTAAATAACGTAATAAGCTGTAACCGGTTAGTGAAATGGGAAACAAATACTAAAAATTGGGATATTTTGCTCTTTCTGCCACACCTCTGACTCCGCCCACTGACCCAATCCACGGGTTATTCCCGCCCTCTGATTCTCCGCCCACAGTTCCCCTACTTTTTTCGCTCACTTTGACCACTGCATGAGAGTGATTCATTGGGGCAAACAGCTGGGGCAGTGTAACTGAACTGCGCATGTCAGATTTACCTATATTTTGATTGTAGCCAGCCCGACATATGCAGGTCAGGCTTCCACAATCAGCCCTGTCGGGAAGCTGGGGAAGTGGAGCTACAGCCCCACTGGTCTTTGACGGAGCATGGGGTTTACCTGTCCCAGCCAATCATTGCAGTGCTCTTATGTCTTTATTATAAACAGCATGAGAGCATTGCTTGAATTGGCTGAGATTCGCGGAGCTTACTTTTCAGCATCACTTCAATACAGTCAGGCAGCACAGGTGCGTCTAGCGAAAAAGGTTAGCAACAGTGAAATACTCCAGTATAGAGAGGAAAGCCATGTTAGGTAAGTTTTTCACATGAGAACAATGTCTTTATAGTTCGTGGGAAAATATCATGAGCATCTTCCCCAGTCCCCTCACAGTGTACTGTCGGAATTTCCCCATAGCTGTAAGGCAAGTTGCTAAGCTTGTTGCCGAATGTAATAAAAACAAAATAGATTTTTATGGAGTGCAGGTGAAGGAGCTGCTAGAAACTGACCATCTCTGGATGGAGTCAGAATAGTGTGCTTTTTCCAGATGACTAACTGGACATGTAAGGCAAGTGCACAGCCAAAGCAGGTTTGCACTGTATGTTATTGGCCTTCGTTGACCCTCGGGTGCATAAAGAAGATCGCAGAGGTAAGATGATTATTGTTATTATTTTAATTATAAGTTAGCCATGTAGCAGCAAGCACAGTATGCATGCCCTACCATTTTTGAAAGTCACCAACCGCCACTGGTAATTAGTTACATAATGGATATTCTCTGACTGTCTGTCAACCTGTGAAGTGTATGGTTACGTTGTGGGGTCCTAATTTTGATAGGCTGGAGAGCATTACCTCAGACACTGAGGGTCTGATTTTAAAGTAAATTCAATTTGAGTCATTGACTCATATGCATGTAATATTTGGGAATGTACTCATTTTTAGAGAGCTACATAAAATCCCTTTCTCAATGTAAAGAAATCTAACAAACAGAATTATATGCACATGCCTAATCCTTAACCAAAGTATTTTTAGGTCGAGCTTACAGCGCTTGCGCTGTCTGCAAGACTGTTGTATCTCCAATTATCGGCTTTTGGCACGACCTTGATTGCCATTGGTTATAAGGCACCGCATTCAGAAATGCAGCCTTTTTATTGGTGCATTTGTTGTAATTGTCCCTCCTTTGGGTGTTGGCTGCCTCTCAGGCGATTCCACTCATTGTTCTTTCCCTTCGGCCATCACAACAATGCATTCCTCATGGTCGGCCATCGAGTCGGCCATGGCTTCACAGATGCACGTTTCGTTTTGTGTTTTCTGAGGCCACAAACCAACTGCGGCGATATGACCATCCACATCGTTGTGTCAAAGAGGGGGAACATTCAGGTCATTTTCTACAGGCGAATCGCCTCGGCATAACAGTTGGGTTCCCTGAGTGTGGTGATCACCGTCAGCTGTTTTTTCAATTCCTCCTCCTTTCCCCTTTACTTCCTCTCTTTCGCTTGCTCTAGATCAAAGTCTTATGAAAAATAAGTCTCTGTCCCGAAACATAATTGCCAGTGCTCTTTGCCTACAACCACTGACACAAATTAAGCAATGTCAGAGTCTTTATTTTAATGAAAGCTTCAAAATAAGTCAGCGAATAGAGGGGTATGATTTCACTTCTCAGAGATGCTCCAGGCAGATGATGATAAACATACTCGAGACGTGACTGACTCAAAACTACTTCCCTCCCACTAGTCTTCGATAGTCACTGGCCTAGCAGCATATTCTCAAGAGACCAGTCATCTTCAGTCGAATGCTAGGTCAGGCCCGGTTCTAGCGGGTGGGCCGGGTGGGCACCCAAACATGAGCCTGGCCCACCCAAACATGAACCTTGGCCCTCGCAGTGAATCTGCCACCGATGTACACCAACAATAAAAAATGTTCAGATAACTGGTGATTTATGATCCTGCTGGAGAGCAATCATTTGTCTGTTGGTAGTTTTTGAACGCAAATAAACTGAATTTTATGTGGATAGCTCAGTTGGTTACTGCCTTTGTCACAGAGATCCTTGTGTTACTTGCAGTTCAGAAGTTACAATCCTAAAATAGGACAGTGACCTATGAATTGTCATTAAAGAGCTGCATACAAACTTTGCTTTTTTGTGTTGTGATATAGTTAGAACATCTCCAGCCTTTCATTATTCTAATGTTGCTATAAAGAGTTTGTTTGGGCAGTTATACATTTTTATCAGTAAAGCCAACCCCCAACCAATGGAGTACTCTTTAAATCCTGAGTTTGTGCTTCTCCAGACACAGCCCTCGTAAAATATATTGCCCACCAGTATGGATGTCATGTGATTCCTATACCTTGTAATCCTCATTGGCTTATGTTACATTCCCCGTAGACTGATTTATTGTCTCTGTACAATGTGTACGTGATGTAAAGTACTGTGACACGCTACTCTGATATGAGTAGCGCTATTCAACAAATGAAATGCATACGAGAGAGGTGCAACAGAGAGATGAGGGGCACTGGTGGAGGGTGGCAGTGAGGGAATCCGAGGAGGTGGTCATGGGGTGGGGGGGCTATGGAGAAATGAGGGGCACTAGTGGAGGGTGGCAGTGAGGGAATCTGAGGAGGAGGTCATGAGGTGGGGGGGAGCTACGGAGAGATGAGGGGCACTAGTGGAGGGTGGCAGTGAGGGAAGCCGAGGAGGAGGTCATGGGGGGAGGGGCTATGGAACGATGAGGGGCACTGGTGGAGGGTGTCAGTGAGGGCATCCGATGAGGAGGTCATGGGGTGGGGGGAACTACGGAGAGATGAGGAGCCCAATTGGAGGGTGGCAGTGAGGGAAGTTGAGGAGGAGGTCATGGGGTGGGGGGAGCTACAGAGAATGAGGGGCACTATTGGAGGGTGGCAGTGAGGGAAGTTGGGGAGGAGGTCATGGGGTGGGGGGGAGCTACGGAGAATGAGGGGCACTAGTGTAAGGTGGCAGTGAGAGAATCCGAGGAGGAGGTCATGGGGTGGGGGGGCTACGGAGAAATGAAGGGCACTAGTGGCGGGTGGCAGTGAGGGAATCTGAGGAGGAGGTCATGAGGGGGAGAGGCTATGGAGAGAGGAAGGGCACTGTTGGAGGGTGGCAGTGAGGTCATCCGAGGAGGAGGTCATGGGGTGGGGGTGGAGCTACGGAGAATGAGGGGCACTAGTGGAGGGTGGCAGTAAAGGTATCTACGGAGAAAGAGGTCATTTTTGGGGCCCCAAAAAAGACTTTTGCACCAGCACTAAAGCCGGCCCTGTCATGGCCTTTCTGTTTTCGTTTATTTAATTAACAGTTGGGTGATTAGGACAACTGTGGAGCATACTTTAAAGTGCATGCTAATTACATTTACTGCTATATTCAATGTTTCAAGTTTGAAGGTCATTTTACTAATGTTTTTTACCGGGAATAATGAAAGTGGAACCGGATGGTGGCTGATATGGGGCTGGGGCCAAGGTCAGCTGTGAGATAAAATGCACTGGAGAGGGGTGGTAGAAAAGTTGATAATCAAGCATGTAAGGGAGTGTGCTGCAGAGTCAGGGGTGAGGTGGAGGTAGTAATGAAGAGGGATTCTCCCTGAAGGCTCACACAGAGGGTGCCCGAGTAGTGTCACTTGCCTGATACTCCCACCTTAGAAACCTCGTCTTCCCATCAAAGGGACATTACATGGAAAAAAACACTTTTTAAGAGTGATAACATTTAGAAAGAGTGTGTGTTTTACTGGGCCTTGTAAGACTAAGGAGAGATAAAGGAGGGCCCAGAAGCAGGCCTGGCTAGACATTTAAGCAACAAATCGGGCCCGCAGTGGCCCACCCGAATGCACCCTTGGCCTACCCAAATAAAAGTTCCTGGAGCCGGGCCTGTGCTAGGCTCCTATTTGATTTGACCACTCTTACCGGCATCCCACTGATCAGACTATTTTTCGTTCACTCAAAAATATTTGACTGCGTTAACTCTGAAAACAGGTGATGATCAGCGAGTAAAATAGCCGAACAGGTCATCGGTTCAATTCTCAGCCTTTCATCTTTTTAAAAGAGGAGGCAGATTTAGCCTTTTATCCTTCCGAGGTTGACAACGTGCTTCAAGTACACCAAAATAAATCAAAGACCGTTATTAGTAGGAGTACTAGCCGTATAATTATGATTGTTGCAATTCATTGAGCAGTAGAAATCCCTGTGTGGGTGTTACAGGAAGTGAATAGCACATGTACCACGACTCCCGAGGGGAACAGAGCTTTGACAAAGCACCCAGCCAGCCCTATGCAAGTGCCAACTATAATGCAAACCTGCAACAGCTGCATACTTAGTCGCAGCGAAGAAAGATGACACATATCAGAATAACCGTTCCTGGTGATGCCGATAAATCCGCACGAGGCAGTGCTACTATCACTAGTCTTGCCTTGCTCATGAATCTGTAACATTAGTTTATGAAATGTAACTTTTTGTTCAGGGGTCCGTATTTAATTTGAGGACCAGAGCCTCTAACCTCGGGTATTTAGATTGTAGACGCTTTGATCACCACCTCGCGTCTCAAACTTTATTGTTTTTATTAAATGCATACAGTTATCAAAAACCATTGCATACAAAGCGAGCTTTAAAAGTAGTGCAATAATTCAGTTCATGAGGTTTCATAATATATCAGAGATTCATAAAACCAAGTCACTGTGCGTTAACAATTTTGGATAAAAAAATACAAGCAAAGGAATACGGCTGAATACTCTATTAATAAAGCAGTTGCATGCAAAGATGTAGAGAATATTTCGATGGAACACGCGAGTGCTCTACCTATAGAGCTACTTATGGGGCCACCAATTCATCAAATCGAGTCACTAGGGAAAAAGTGCGGCAGTAGGATGCTAAACAGCGCATCATAAGTCATAGCCAATGGCCAGATTGGTGTGGTGGTCATCTTTTACGGGCTGATGACGTGGCTAAGAATGCTTCGAGCACTGACTTAATTGCATTTGCGATGGAGTCCTTCAAAAGTAACCTTTTCAGATTCATCGTATGAGGTGTAGATCTCAGAATCTGGGCATCTTATCTGTCTCCTGCCCCAGGGCGGGCTAAGGACATCAGCTGGAGGCACAGAGCCAGCGGATTCATCTACCACTCTGGAGCTGTAGACAATGTGGACTCTTGGTAGAAGCGCACACATGTGTGCATGTGCTCAGCACAGCCAACGGATGCAAAGCTAAACTGTAGCTCACCACGCCCCTGGAGTGCCACAGGGGCAACCAGGTCCAGTGACTGGGCAAGTATCATTTATGTTGACTAATCCTGGTAGCCGGACATGGTACAGAGTCGTTGGGGAAAACCAGACTTTTCGGGACTATGTCTGTAGGAGAAAAGGTGCCCGGTCATACCCACCATCGACCACCGGCTCAAATTAAGCTCTGGGTTTTTGGCCAAACAAAGAACGCCACAATGTCACTGAATATTTGCCATGCAGTTAAGTAGATTTGCAGCCCTTGATCTAGGGCCTCATCGACCACAAGTAACTGTAGTTTATAGGCATACATAAGGTCAGTTAAGACAAATGACTATGGGATGGGTCAGAGGCACCAAATATAGATTAAACAGGGGGCAAAAGCACTGACCCCTGAGGGTCATTTTCTTTATTTCTGACACATGTGGGTCCTCTGTAATCTGGGTAGTCCGATTATTCATAAAATGTTGAATCCAATGGAGAACAATGCCTTTGATATGGAGACCGCCCAGGAGCTGTAATAACACCTTGTGGTCAATGTATCAGAGGCGGCGACGAATCTGACAAGATCAGGGCTGACAGCACATCCCTGTCCGAGTAGAAGCGAAGATCGTCCAATTCCACCATCACTTCCATGCCACCTCCCGCGTGAAAGTCTGCTTCCATTTGAATTAACAAATTCTGTGCTTCAACAAAAGCTGTTAATTGATTAGACTGCAAGTTCAAGTAGTTTACCAGTAACTAAATAAATAATAATAATAGTTCATTTGTAGAGCGCCTGGCTACCCCAAAAGGTGTGTCCCCGCGCTAGAAGCATATCTGCATGAAAAGACTGCTGGGCTAATGTTTGTACAGCCAGGTTTTCAGTCCTCTGCGGAAGGTAGGTTCAGATTTCTCTGCGCGTAGCCATAGAGGTAGTGTATTCCAGTTCTTGGCCGCTAGGTAGCCAAAAGATCGGGCGCCCATCCTAGCTTACCTTATCCTGGGGACCTTGAGCAGGTATGCTCCTGTCAATCTTAATTGGCGGCTGGGATTGTATGGAGTGAGAAAGTCATGTAAGTAGCTGGAGCCTTTCCCTTGTAGGCTCCTGTGACAAAAACACATGGCTTTAAAGATAACTCTTTTCTCGATAGGTAGCCAGTGTAGGGAGTCTAGAGCTTTTGTCGTGGAAGCACGGCTAGGAAGATTGAGAACAAGGCGTGCCGCTGCTTTTTGAATACGTTGGAGGCGCATCATGCAGTCTTTTGGCGCCCCTAGATAGAGGACGTTCCCATAATCGAGTTGTGAGGTCACCAGAGTGTGAACTAAGGTTTTTCTGGCTGATACAGGGAGGATGTCGAGTGTTTTTTTCAGCATCTTCAAGGTGCTGAAGCATCTCCCTGCCACTTTCCTGGTTTGGGACTCAAAAGAAAGTTTGGGGTCGAGCCATACTCCTAGGGTAGTAGAGGGTAGTTGTGATACTAGCCTAAAGTTTTCAATTCCCTCTGGGTGTAATATATATATTTTTAATCAGTGGCCTAATCTTAATCTTTTTTTAGTTCATCTGCTACATATCCTAAGAGCAAAGAAGAATTATTATTTTCCCAAACTAACACCAGTGCTTATAACACAAATTCTTTATGTATTTTTGTTGGTAGGTTAATGTAGCCTTATTGATGGGGGGGGGACTTTTTTTGCCCTTGGCAGGAGCAAATCCGTAAATGCACCCAGGCTATTTCTTCTACTTTAACCGCACGAGTGGGTGCTATATGATAGCCAACTCGGGATGCATTTGATTTTGTAGCTCAGGGGTATGTATTCATATTACAGTGTCTAAGATTGGGAAGCCTCTCTTTTGTTGAGTCCAATTATATATCAAAAGACCAGTGTGAGGGCAAAAGATGTAATTTCATCCTCTCCTCCAAACATGTAATTTCATTGTTCTGGAGAGTGCAGTGCTCTTTATACTAGACTGTTGTGTTGGCACTTGAACCATTAGCGTGTGTGATTCAGAAAACGTTTGCAACAAACAATGTTACACATCAGCGGAAATCCACACCCAAATTCATTATATTTTGATGACCCTTTGATATCAATGAACCAGAATATGCTCTTCTTGCAAGTGCTCGAAGTGATTGACGATTTTCCCTATTATCGGTGAAGGACTGAAGTACCAGGTCAGTTCTGACTTATAATGGTAATGTAGACACTTATGCAAATAACTGATACGACTATGACTTGCAGTATGCTGTTAATTGTTCTGACCGACTGAAGGATGGAAAGCTGTGTCTGCTTGCTGGGATTTGGATTGGTAACCTTCAGAATACCACATTTTAGGCCGTGAGCTTTCTGCTGACTGCAGCCCTCCCAGGTCAAACAGGATTACTTTAGAAGCAATCCCAGAGTCATTGGATGATCATCCAACTATTGTAGAAGTCATTTTCCCATCATCAGACATCATCAAGCTCCTTAAGTCATCAGCAGAGTTTAGAAGCCTGTACCTGGTGATTTGAGGATGACACGAAAATGAGCATTTGATGACTTCTCAGGACCTGATTGTTCCTGATGATTTGAGGATGACTTGAAAATGAGCATCTGATTACTTTACAATAAGATCAATAGATGACTTGAGGATTATCTAAAAATGAGTTTCTGATTACTTCAAACATAAAAAAAAAGATGAAAGCATTGCTGAGGATTAGGTAGCAACCCATTAGCAATATGCAACCGTTGGTCCCAGAGAAAAGCAATTAAAAAATGAAAAGTAAACCTTGATTGAGAGAGCAGAAGAGGAGTGGGCATAATTTGTGTAATTTGCTAAAGCATAATTATGCGAAATGACAGCAAAATTATAGGAGATTACGCATCATTTTGTAGGCATGGTATGTATATAAGTGTCTAGAAATGTAAGCGGTCATTGGTGGTCATATCATCAGACCTTTTTTTTCATGAGTAAAAAATGCTTTTTTGCAATGCTGTACAGCATCACCAAAAGGTACTGGCAAAGCCAGTGATCCCAAAAGTGAGACATACAGGCTTTACCAATGGTTGTTATGTTAAGGACTGTGTTGCAATGTTTGGAAGGCTACATTTTATTTATGTAAAGTGAAGCTGTCTGTGGCTGCTTCTTCCTCTAAATGGAGGATGAATGTCTGAAGGATGCAGCTTCATAGCTGTCTATCCCTTGACTAAAAAATGCTAGTGAATTCAGGGGTTTGAGGGAGTGCTCTCATGTTGGTGAATATTAAGTGAAAAGAGGGCGACGCCTGCCAAATGCGGGTGAAAAATGGGTGCTGTCCATATCCTACCAGAGTCTGTAGTCAGGAATGTGTCCTTGTCATAACTGGTGCTCATGTAAAGCGCTCCAATACCTTCGGGTCGAGTTCGCGCTATATAAATCTGCAAAAAAGAAAAAAGTATGGAGGTTGAAGTGCTCACACGCGGTACCAACCCCAAGGCTGCCCAGACCCTCACTCACTGTTTTCCCAAGGCTGACAGTGCCACGGTCGCAGCAGCGCTTTCACCCAATGCTGATTCCCTGGACTGCTAATGCAGGCTTCTGTGATGTCCTGACAAACACTTATTCCTACATATCCAAATACCGAATGGCTGCTGGTTCCTGGGCCACAACAGTGTACTGTCCCAGGAGAGACGCCCTGGGCTCAGTGACCAGACCGCTGAATCATCCAGCAGAATATTGTGACTGTCACTTTTGTGACTAATCACTATTTTTTGTTCCGCCCCCTCTCCAATCGCCGACATTCACTTTTTTCAACATTTCTCGCATTTGTGATCAACCCACCATGCTATCCATGTGAACACTTGGGAACAACAGATAGACTTGGAGAAACACTCTGGAGAAATTAATTACTGCTTACTGCTGCACCCGATTGTCCTTGCTTGTGTGCACTCATTTGCATATGAATACCTCAAAGAACACCGGTATTTTCTGCGAATTAATGCCTTCTAACACTCTTGTAAAGTTCCTACGCACATCCGTTGGCACCGGAAGTTACGTCACACGACGTGCAAAAGTTTGTGTGATTTCCTCGAGGAAGCAGACGGGCCACGTCGGTATTTCGTTTATTAAAGGATCTTTACATTTTCGGAGTGCTTGGAGATCGGTACCTGTTGTCCAAGAGCTGCTGCAGGGAAAGGCATTACGAGCAAGCAAGTCGGACCGGATTGTAAAATCCCAGCTGGTATCAACTAACAATCGTGGGGCAATGTTGGTTTTCCTGTTTCTATGGCTGTATTTGCGACGAAATTAATCTGTAGTTTACCCTTTCTTGTTGGCTATAGGCGAAAGGCCCGACTTGAGGGAACATGCTCTTGTAAATAATACAACTTTGAAAGCGATTAAAACAGAATAAACTTACCTAAGAAACCTTACCGGCTGAATTGAATATTTGTTTAAAATATACGCTCTTTTTTTTAATTTTATTTTTTATTCACCTTAATTACTGACCTTGTAAGCGATTACATATCTAACCAAGGTTTTTCCTCAATGTTCATCCAGGTCCGAGGTCCGTGGCGCACGCAGCCAGAGTTAGGGAGAGCCATTGTGGACTTTGAAAGTGTGGGTATGGCGTTTCGCGCGCTTTTCATGTTCTGCTAGGAGGCACCGTGCATGGCTGTGAAAATAATTCATAAACTAAGCACAGAAAGATCGGATTATCATCTTTAACTGGCTGGAGAAAAAATCCATTTGTTGGGAAGAGCTAATGTTGGTTCCAATCTTAAAATGGGTCAGGGCTTTAGCTGCCACTGGGTGCTTGTAAAGACTGAGCAATCTTAAAAGACTTTATCATGGGGAATTTGGTAATAGCCAAATAATTGTTACTCGTTATATTGTTATAGAAATGCATATAATCCACCCATGCACATGCCATAATTTTTAACTGCTAAAAACGCCTACAATGGGGTTCTTAAGGTCATAAAACTGTCATGAAGAGGGCTGTGTATAGGCTGTAAATTAAAAAAAGCATTTGCAATGCAATAGGTCTCGCATTTGCGAGAGTTTAAGCTATTGGCATTGTAAATGACAAAGCCTTTTATTTATCTGTTCTCAAAACCAACACATAGATAAAAGGTTTGTCATTTACAATGCCAATAGCTCAAGCCCTCGCAAATGCGAGCCCTATAGCATTGCAAATGCTTGTTTCATTATGGTTTAGTTGCAAATAATATAAGTACATTTTTTTCTCGTCTCATGGAAAATATTTTTGCATGCAGAGAAAACCCTTCCTTCTAGATGCTCTGAAAATATGGGGGGTTTATGGGTACATGCACACCTATCTTACACGCTATGGGCCTCATTTACAATATTTTGCCGTAGGGCAGCTCCACAAGTCTTCCTGCTGCACTGCCCTAAGGCAAAAGAAAGGGGCAGGAATGTGCAGTATCTATTGTATACAATGCATTCCTGTCCTCTTTCCCTGCGCTGTCTCAATTGGCTGCCATGCTCCAATGCAGGCATCCTTGCACCATGGTACAAGGGTGCCTGCGTTGTGGGAATGATTGTTTCGTGCAGGAAGGGATACCTTCTTGCACAAAAGCAATCAATGGAGGACATTTCCTCCTTCTATGTGTGCTGCTGAATGCAGCAAATATAGAAAGTGGAAAAAGCAGGAGAAATACAGTTATTTCTCCTTGTTGCACCTCTCCTATGCCTCCCCTAGCCTAGGGAGGCACAGACTTTTAACACATTCCCAGGTGTACAGAACGATGTAAGTCTGGGAATGTGTCAAATGCCATGGGTGTTACATGGGAACACCCAACGTAACACCCATGGCACGCCTCCCCATCGCAGTGTGAGGCAACGCAGCGACTTGTGCTGCATTGCCTCACACCATATCTACAAGGCCATGAAAAGCCAAGCAGGGTGGCTTTATGTGACCCTGTAGATATGACACTGCAATGCGCGCCACTGGAGGTCATTAAAAGTGATGTTCGGGTGGTGCAGGGGCCTTGTAAATGAGGCCCTAAGGGTCTGACTAGGAATGCCCATTGTATGGTGCATTTATTATCACTCCCACTAGTATCCAACATTAGGGTGTTCGGAATTTATCAGATGCGAATGTTATAGCCAATTCCTACTTTTTTGGTAAAAAAAATGAGGATAACTTGTGAATTTTTCTGCACCAAAGTCCACATGTCCTGGTAAATACAGTGCCTTTTTCCCCAGGTAACTGCGACAGATTTGACTTGCTGAAATGTAATGAAAGATGCAAACTTTATCGCACCTGGTAATTACATAGCAAGATAAACATAGCACCACTTATAACTGCAATCCCTTCGTAAACAGGTGTTTGCGAAGGGATCACAACGCAACAGGATACTTATCAGGCTTTTACTCTGGCATTGTGCTATTAAAGTTAGGATTACAGATTGGGTTTAAGAAAAAAGCCACTGGGAATTTGTGTATACCAGCAAAATTTGTGACTAGCCAAAAATGTAAGACTTTTGCGGGTATCTCTCACACTTTAGTCAGCCACCCTATTGTCTCTCCACTGAGACCACTTAATTTCCCACACATCCCCTATACTTACAACCACAGAAAAGCCCCTAGTCAGAAATAGAATTGAGGATGAGCGATTTTATCAAAACCTTGCTAGGTTAAAAAAAGTTGCAATTCTAACCTTACATCCAACTTTTTACAATCGGAAATGTAGTTTATAACCAGTAGCAGCTGCTACGGGGCAGCAGTGATGGGGCGGGGAGGAGGGGGGTTAAATAAAAAGAAAAAAGGGGGAATAAAGAAAATTAAACTTAAACTTACTGGCGGTCGCCTCTCCTCTTTTCTTGCCCCGATGCAGGAAACAGGAAGCATTCAGGCTCCCAGACTGCCGTAGCCAATCACAACGCTGTTGACAGCATCAGCAGCATCGTGATTGGTCTGAGTGCCGTGGTTAGGCACTCAGACAGGGACTGGGAGCCTGGGCATCTTCTACACCCAAGCTGTGCATTACAGCCCGGTGGAGAACATGCAAAGTAAGCATGACTGTTTGGCCAGGCCAAGACGGCCGGCCAAATCGCCATGCACTCTTAGAGCATGCCTACCACTCCTCCCCCAGCTGTGTGGACAGTCCAGTCCCTCCCCGCCCCTACAGAGTTGCTAGGGAAAAATAAAATGATATTAACATGGTGTTATTATCATTTTATTTTTCTTGTGGGGCGTCGCTCCTCCGACTTAGCGAAGGAGCCTGATGCTGTTTACAACCATAAAAATGTTTTATGGCTCACACCTTGAGTCTTTTTATTACTCCAAACTAAAGCTACTCAATATCAATCACAGGATGAATCACCTAGAAATAAAATGACTTAACAATATATGTCTGACACTTCCTTCCATCTGATCTCAGAAAATGTAAGAACCTAAGACTAGCTTGAAAACCTTTGGAAGCCATAGGACATTGAGCAGAGTGAGGTATGGAGAAAGAAACAGGTCCTCTGGTTAGTTCAATTACCCACTTAACCTACCTGGAAGCAGATCTGTAGGCAACCACCCAAAGAGTTGACAGAAATATATACATTATTAATCCACCGAATTTGGACTGGGGTCATCCGTCTTAGCATCCTATGTGTATTTAATGGTTACGGTATTTATTTTTTGTCATATGCTGCATACTACTGAACAGAAGCTTCAGAGCACAAAATTTCACCCAAGAATAGCAAAACCAGAGAGGAGAAGACAGAACACCCTCGGGTAAGCTGCATTTATGTGCAATATTTAATTTGAAAAAATGTAAGTGCAGGTCCCCAAAGTTTTTCTTAGGAGCCAAACACCGTCAACCTAGTTGCTTAATACCAAGGCTACCTAGTCCTGATTCTATCTCACGCCTCTTTCGTCCAACACCCCACCCTACACTTCCATTCTCTTTATCTCACTCTTGCAGGCTTTTTTCAGCCTTGCCTTCTCCCTTTGTCGCTGTTTTCTTATCTTTCTCTTCTTCCTTCTTCCCCCCTTCTCTGCTTTTGTACCTCTTCCTCTGGATCAAAGACTGAGCATAAAAATGAAAACCCAATTCACAAAAAAGTGGCAATGCTGGCCATCTACAACCACCAACACAAATAAAGCAATGGTAAATAGTGCATAACTAAGAGGAGCACTCATGTATTCTGCTCTCGGCTCTCTATTTGTTCAACTTATATTACTATAATTTGGTGTCAATTTACAATGATGCTTTACTTAGGGGTGATAACATCATTTCCCTGTCATTTTACTGCAAAATCTAATCTATTGCACCGAATGTCACATTGTTTCATATTGAAATGTGACATTGCAGAGCAATATCCATATTTGCCAATGCCTATTTTGTTATAACGGAGATAAGATGTGATTTTTATGCAAAGGTGCATTTCCTACTAAAAGGCATTGGGCTCAGCCTCCATTTTAAGTTGGACGAAGTGAGGTGAGAGGGTGATCTAGATGTTATGGGGCAGGAGAAGCTGTGCCTGACAGAGGGGTGTAATTCGTGCTCCATGTGCAATAGGAGGGTGGCACGGTGGTTAAAATAGTGAGAATGAGTTATTGCTGTGAAAAGTGACTGGAATTTCAAGACTAATGAAAGGGAAAGTGAACCACCACAAAGCACATCAGATTCTCAACACTTCAAGTTGTTTCCTACGCTAAACTGACTGGATTCCACCCTCTGGTGTTTTTTCTAGTGTGCCAAAGCAAAAAAGAGTTTGTGGGATTACCCACAATATGTATAAATGTATCCTCGATGTGCATTTAACTCAAACCAAATATAAAGGATTGAACCCAGATCTCTTGACTGGGGGAGAAATTTTGATTTGCTCTGCATTCCGTCCATCACCTGTGTGTCTTTTGCTTTCTTGCCCTAAATGCGCTGGGTATGCTCAGACGTAGGTTTCAGGCTCACTGTGTCACCCGATTCAAGCTAGCCTGTCTGATGAGGGGTGATGCCCCGAAACCGATCCCAGGAAGCTTGTTTCCTGTCCAGGGAGGACCCTGCTTGGCAGTTTGGGCTGGACTGTTCCCATGAGGAACACGGTCAAGACTGATTTGCATATGGCTGGGTCTAAAGTGGGGTGGCATGGTGAGCAAAAGAATAATGGATTTAACCCAGATCTCTTGACTGTGTGTCTTTTGCCCATCTAAAGGACTGTCAATGCATCTCTCATACAAGGTAGCTTCCCCAATGACATTTAAAAAAGACAGATTTTCCATTTACTAAAAATTATTTCTCTGATCCCAACTCACCTATTATCACCTCACAACACAACTTCAATTAATCAAGAAACTCACAGAGATAATAGTCTCCATTCTCTATTCAACTTCAAAACCAAATTAGCAAAACAAAAACTGCTTGCTGGATTATCAATCTGGCTTTGGGCCTCACTGTAGCACAGAAATTGCTAATTTTCTTGTAGTTGAAGATGCTTTCATGATCACCAACAAGAAATAACAGCCTTTGATAAAGTTGACTATCAAGCACTGATTCACACATTGCAAACATGCATGAGCTTCTCTGACATGGTCCAGTCCTACCACCCCAAGGACCATCAATTAACCCAGATGGGAACCTCAAGCTCTAAAAAACTCCCTGCCTCGATTGCAGTGCCCAAGTGCCCACCACATGCACCATTATCTTCAGCCTGTCTAGCGAACCCCTTGGAAAACTACTCTCCAATGGTAACATCAAGATCCATGAATATGATTCAAGCTTTGTTCTGCAAAAGGAACCTGGATGTCTTCACCCACAGGTGAACACAAAGCAAAATCACTTGCCTTCACCCTCAACACCAACCAATCTTTCAAAGAACACATCCCTATGAACACTAAAAGAGCATGGTGCCAACTCTCCATTCTGAAGGAAGTGAAACTCATCCTTCTAACAACTGACTTCAGAACTATATTCCATGCTCTAGTCCTCTGGAACCTTACCCACTCTAAAGTCTACCCACTACCACGCTGGCTCCAGTTCTAATATATCTGCTCATCAAAAGCCTGAAGAAGTTCAGCAACATCATCTCAGTGCTGAAGGACATTGGCTCTTGTTCAGCGCTCCACTGCTGTCTAGCTATGTTCAGTCTCTACAAATACCGACACGTACATACCGCTAAAATGTCTCTAGAGTAGGGGTGGGTGTAACTTGCGTAATTTACTATAGTGTAATTAGGTGAAAATTACATGAGATTATGCAGAATTACTCGACAAGCGTAACTCTGCATTTAGCACTATTTTCTTTGCACAAAATGCACCCCTGCTTCCAAAATGGACAGAGACTGCATTTTGTGCTAAGAAAATAGTGCTAAATGTGTCAAAACACAACAGCAGCAGACAGAAGTCGCTCGTGCTGACTAAGGGGCATATTTACAAGCCCCTATCGCCACAGGAACATCACTTTTTTTGTGACGTCCCTTGGCGATAGGGGCTTCGCCTTATTTACAAGGCGGCGTTAAGCCACTTAATGTGGCTTAACGCTGCCTTGTGAATAAGGCACCTTTCACACTATACTTAGCGTGAAAGGGGTGAGCAATGGGTGTTCCGGTGGGCGTTCTGCCGCAACACCCATTGATTTTGACGCTGCTTCATATTTGCAAGGGTGGCGTAAATATGGGGCAGTGCCAAAACTAAGACCAGGGAAAACCTGGTCTTACCCTGGCAAAACGAGGAGAAATGCTTTATTTCTCATCATTTTTGCTGTTTTTATGTGTGCTGCATTGTGCAGCACACATAGAAACAGCAAAAAGCCATTGATTGTTTATGTGCAGGAAGGTGTCCCTGCACCACACATAGAAGTTACAATACGCCATTACTGGACACCTTCCTGCACATAAACAATCTTACCCTGCAACGTAGGCACCCTTGCACAATGGTGCAAGAGTGTCTGCGTTGGCGCTTGGCAGCTAAATTTAGCACCAGCGCATGGTAAAATGCAGGGCTGAGCCGTATTGTTGCACATATGGCGCAGCCCTGCTATTCAAAAGTGGTGGAGTGCGATGTTAAGCCAAGAAGGCTAACGCCGTGCTCCGTCACTTTTATTGTAAATATGCCCTTAAGTTTGATGTTCCTGTGCCAGTGCAGTAGCATTTTGTGCAAATTACTCTTAATTACGTGAACAGGCGTAATTGCGTGATTTTTGCTAAATTCCTGTCAAAAGAGTAATGCAGAATTACTGAAATTACTCTACTTACATCATAGAGTAGCATAGGGGGTTCATGTACCAGCAGCAAAGCACAATGTGGAACATGCAGTTCAGAGATTTGTATTTTCTGTAAATAGTGCCTTGGGGTACTGCTTTTGTTACAAAGATCCTTTTGTTACCTGAAGTTCATATCCTGCGATCCTTCCAATATTGCACAGTGAGCTGTGAACTGGCATCAGGAAGCTGCATGCAAACTGCATGGCATAGGCTTAGAACCTTATTGTTTTTTCTCAATCTTTCATTATTCAGCGATTGCTAAAATGGTTTCTGCTGTGTAGTAATAAAGTCTTATTAATACAGACAACCCCAACCCCTGACAAAGTTTTAAATCCTGAGGGCCTCTTTTATGAGGCCCCTTGCACAGCCGGAACGTCACTTTTTGTGACGTTCTGTGGCGCATGAGCCTGCTCCATATTTACGAGGCAGCACTAAGCCACTTTTTTGGCTTAGTGAGGCATCGTAAATATTGCCTTCTTTAACGCATTTTTGTGCATTTTTTACGAGAAATCGTAAATCTGAGGCAGTGCCAAAAATTCATGCTTGTTGCAAAAAAAACATACAACATACACGCGGAGGGTCTGTCCCCGATGAAAAGTACGTTTGAGAGGTTATTTGGGCCCACATAATTCGATGGAGGCATAAGCCTAAATGCTAGCACGAAGTGGAGGCTCACAATCCCATATAAAGCACTTTATATGCAGATTCTTAGACAAATCCCAGGTTTATGTCGGGCTCAACCAGTGGTATAATGCATAGAGATACATACCAACACCGACTGGTCTGATGAGTGGAGAATCAATACTCCCTAATTTTTGGCCAAGAGTCTATATACAAAGATGAAAGAATAACATTGTTGGGAGATATTGTTCTTTCCTGAGGAAGGTGGTCGAGAAAATAATGAATCCACAGAAACGCATCGAATTGCTATAAAAATGTGTACACTAGATCACCGAAACATTTGATTGAACTAAAGAATCAGGATAAAAGAACCTCATTTTAATAAGGGTTTGGTTCAATTAATGATTTATCTGTGATTGATGTCTCTCTAATGACAAAATGTATTGTCTAAAATACTCTCCCGTTATGTATTAATGCTGGGTCAATGAATGTTTTTACTATCTTTTTGATTGTCTTTGTATTCATTTATGGAATGATCATTGTAATTTTTTAGATGTTAAATAAGGTTGGAATATTATAAAATTCCAAGTATAGTGTTTTTAATCAATGTACAACAAACGTTTCTATAAAAATAAATAGTTGTTTATATATATGAATGATTGAAAGTTGGTTTGTGAAGCTACCCAAGGGGGAAATACTTTTTTGACTTATTGTTGGTATCACAGTGACTGGACCTTTGGGGTCTCGTTGTGCCTTGCGTGCACCTGCAGGTGGCTGCCTGCAGCAACTGTGGCTTGTACCTCCACCTGGGGGGAAGCATTTCTTCAAATTGGAAGTGCACCAGCTTCCGGTGTCACAGACTTTTGCCTACGGGTGGGGGGATAGTGATCCTGCACTCGTGAAGGTGCTGGTGGGTAGACGAAACCTAGTAACTGTTTCCTTCCGCTTTAGAGGGCCCGACAATCTAATCGGAGTGTCCGCATTGGGTGCAACGTGTAACGTTTGCTGCTGTAGTGTGAGTGGCTAAGGGGCTGGGTCATGAGGCATAGTCAAAACTTGTGATTTCTTGATCATTACAACTGTACAGGGTATGCAATATTTGGGAATGACGTGGTTTATGCTAAAGTGATAGTGGGAAAGTGGAATACCTCTGAACAGCCTGCATATATGTTTCTGTCTTTGCTGATATGGGAGGGATCGCTTGGATCGTGAATACCTTGGGGAAAGGAGGCACTTTCAAGGCTGAGGGGATAACAAGCAAGTGAATTCCTATGAAAGGTACATATATGTTCATGCCGTTCTGCTGCTAATGGGAGAGTTCGACAATTGCATTTAACTTTAAAGCATATATCCAATATGCATGTCCTTTTGCTTTCAATGTGTTTGTAATACAAAGACCAGTGTTTTATACATACGTCTTGGAATCTTTTTGTACTGTACTCAGTGTGTTGCGAAGGTGGTGCTGTGCCAATACTTTACACTTTGACTCTGAAGATGAGCCTGACTGCTCTGTGCCAAGCTACCAGAAGGTGAGCACAGATTATCTGATGAGTGTATCATACTCATCCTATTTAGAATGGTAGATTCTGTCTGGCTTCGGTGTGTCCCAGCTAGCCAGAAACAGCTGGGTCTAGCAGTGGAGCTGTAAAAGACATTTAAAAAATGAATTAGTAGGTGCTATTTAAGTTGTAATTAGTGTAATTACAAAAGAGACAGATGCATATAGCACTTTTATAGTTCTTGCATATCCCTTACATAGAAGCGTTGAACAAACTCAGAAACCTGCATCCAAATCATAGGTTCCCTTAAGCACTTGTGAAGCAACAACAAGCTGAGTGCCTTTGTTTCATGCCATTGTCTTGGCATCCAGGTGTTAGACTCCAGTTAGCTTCCAGCCAAGATGAGACTCCATCAAAAGGAGGGCTGATGGTACTTTAAATGAGCCATTTGTGTTAGATCCAGCTGGAAGTGAAAACACCTTTTCAGAGGGCCATGGAGCAAGCAGGAGCTACAGAGTCCAACCTTGGGGGTTGAGGCCTTTTTACTCCTAATGTCCCAAGGGCCGGTTTACTATGGGTCCTGAGCAACTGGGCCAAGTACCACTTCAGCACTTGACTCTCAGTAGTAACGTGGATTGACCATTCCAAGGCTTTTCGGGAAGGGGGTATCTGCAATGGGGCGAACACAGACTAACAGCTCAAAATATGTTCAGCAGCAGCAATAAACGGTTGTCCAGACAAATACTTGCTTTTATGAAAAAAGCAGTATTTATATATGAACACAAGGTGAAATACAGAATACACAAGCAATACACACAGTCCCTTGAGATCAGGTCCCACTTTTCTCTCACTAGGGGTTATTACCCATTCACTATTAGCAACATTCGGGTTAGGCCCCGCTAGCAGTCCAAGTCTCAGGAGTCCGACTCCAAATATTTGGAAAGGCAAAAGTGTTCCAGCGCCCAAAGCGATATGTGGCAGAACATGTTCCTCCTGGGCCTTCCGGCCATATGATCAGTCTTACCTGGTCCTGCAGGGGTTACACGACTGGAGTCTCCTGTAGCGTTTCACTTCCGAACTTCACGGAGGGTTGCAGTGGCTGCTGTTAGTCAGTAGCACTCGCAGTTCTACAGGGGCAGTGTCTGAGCACCCACTGTGCTTCCTCAAGGGACACAGTAGGTTTCTTTGATCCTTCTGACAGGAGAAGGTGGTCATCTGCTCCAGTTCCGATCTTCAGTACGGAGCTCAGGCACGCGTGGGTCACCACAGTGGCCTCCCCTGTCGACGACGGCTTGAATTTTCCAATGACTCTCTACGGGTCCTGCAGGCGGGATGAGCCCGCATACAGAGCCATCGACCTCACTCTGAACTCTAACGACAGCCCAAGCGGCACGATATTAACTTCCTCTTCATGGCGGCCCCCTCTGGTATATGGGGGTTGCTGACTTCTCATCGCACATGAGCAATGGCCTGATTGGCATGGCAGTCTGTCAGTTTTAATGATGGCCCTCTCTGGCAGACTGAGTTGCGATTGCACTCTGCAAATGAGCATCAACCTGATCGGTGTAATGATGGCTAACTTCACAACGGTCCACTCTTCTATAAGGGGCCACCGACTTGAATCCACACATGGCAACAACTCCATCTGTGCTGCAGCTGTCTCCTCACACCTTGCTACTGGGATCCATATGCCAGGATCCCCAACTGGAGCTCACTCCCTCCAGCACTCTCCTCTTCCTCACAGGGCACACTGGTCTTGGCAAGCAGGAAGACACTTGTGCTCCAGGCAGCAGGGGCAGGTGGTCTTGGATTTCCCTGGATGATGTTCCCTCATTCAGCTGGGAGACAGCAGGACATAGCCCCCAGTCCTAGTCACAGGCAGAAGTCTTGCAGAGCTTCTCTTCACACAGCCCGACTGGCTTCTTGACAGTTGACAATTCTGGTGGCTTTGAGCTCCTCTTCTTACAGACCCCAAATATGATTTAGGGTCTGAATGTTTGAAGTTTGTGTTGGGAGTCTGCTTCCTTTTGAAGTGCCCACTCCTCTGCCCTGTCCTTCCTCCAGAGCGCAATCTACCACAGAAGGAGTGACTCCAAATCTGATAGCCCCACAACACAGGCTATGTGAGTGAATAGAGGTTCAGACCTGGATGTCAGCCACAGTGATATGTGCATGAAAAGGTTAACCCAGGCCTCAGCCCTATTCTTTATCTCCTTCCTGAGATGTGCCCAGGCCGCATCCCAGTGACCTCTCTCTGAATCAAAGAGCGCCCTTTGAAGTGCACTGAAGAGCCTGGCTCTCCTGCCTTCCTCCAGAGTGTGTTCCACCGAGCACAAAATAATGCAGCAATCCAAAACTTTGTCTGGGGGTATTCCTTTACCACAACATGGTTCTCTAGCAGTGGAGTAACACAGGCCCCCGCATCCCCCGCGGTGCGGGGGGGCCCCCGTGCTCCAGGGGGGGCCCCTCAGCTCTGGCCAAAGAGCTCCCGGTTTAGTCCGGAAGGGACCCCTCCAGGTACCATGCAGGGGGCCCCCCTCAAGTTTTGTTACGCCAGTGTTCTCTAGTCAGCCTTGGATCTCCCAAAATGGAACTCAGAGGCCTCCATGTATTGCAGCACTCACAGGCACACATACAAACAGTACATGCATACAACACACACACCGCACAGCACTACATGCTAACTTGATGTAGGCCAAGGGGGAGTTAAGCATACAACAGTGGCACTTTACATAAATGGGCCTGTAGGCTTCACTCGATTACACTGGAAAAGAGGCCTATTCACTCCTCTGATCACTACACAGTATGCTGCCCCCACCACACTTATGCTGCTTAATTCCTGGCAAAGGCAGTAGCCTTTGACCATCATGAGGTTAGCACTTTTGATTGCGGTCCAACAAGACTGCAATCTGTGAGACAGGCCTAAGTCATGATCTGTGTTCGCCCATGACAACAAAATCAGCATCAGGGATCCAGACATTGTTGCAGCTGGGGCACTCAGGACAGGGGAGAACATCCGTCACCATGCAAGGGATTTTGGTGTCAACATCTCCTGCAGTTGCTACTCCAAACAGAAAGCAGATAACGCACAGGCACTGCTGAATGTATCTCGGTGTCTGCAAATACACTGGGATAAAGTCAGCGTATTTGATTGTGGCCTGCCCAGATGCTGAATTCAGTTCAATAGTAGCTGCTGGATTGCTGTTGCACGGTAACATAAAATGTCTCTGAAAATAAAGATAGTGATCATATTTGTAGTTTGTATATGACTTGCTGACAGAACGTGTATGTGTGGAAGTCTCCTGCGATGAGATATCCTAGAACAACTTGTAGGTAATAGCCATATGCCTATAACAGATTACTTTCATTTTGCTCTTTCTTAGTAGAATTGGAAGGTTCCTGGATAGGTTACAGTCATATGGCTGTTACTTGCAGCCCACAAGTTCGATTAACAGCCAATGACATTGTCGAGGGGCAACACAGCTACAACAGTGGGCTGATGGCCACTGGATCCAATCCCAGATGGATAGTTCAGTCGGGTAATGCAACTAATAATAGTCATCTATAAATAGCCTTCGGAACCTAACTTCTATTTTGTATACAATAGATTAGAAGGTTAACGCACCAACTTCAGACAGCTGGGTGAATGCTCAAGGGCAGGTCCAAGTGCCAGAAGGCTCAGGAGGGTAATTTAAAACACTGCAGATATGTGTGAGATACGACAGTCAGAACAACTGGTTAACGCCTCAGCTGCACAGATATCCATTTAAATGTGTTCCTGCTGTTTAAGGTACTAATAAGCTATTTAAGCGGTAAGCAGACCTGCAGAGACACATGTTGAACGTGAAGGTCAAAGGTTCCAGTTCAGTAAGATTGCTCCGTGAATTATTGCACCTCCTTCAGAGATCTGAGTATGGCCTTTTGGATACAAATTCCAACTGTGCGAGGCACAATAGCTGATTAACAGGCCTTCTTCAGGCATCTTAGTGCATACAGTACGTCACCGGTTCCAATCCCAGTAAGATGTTAAAGGTCATTTGCCACTGCTGAGGGGATCGTTGTTTGGCACACCTTCAAACTTAGAAAGGTATGTCAGTTTGTTTATTCCTCTGGTGCAAAGATCTGTTTATAAACTGACTGTGCATTGTGCGAATGTGGGTATTGTTGGCATACAATTTGATCCTTCATGGTTTGATAAACAATTGTAAATCTGAGAGGTGTAATAATAATAGCTAAGATTAAATCCTCAAGTTTTATGATTCTTAAATAATTGATCATTAATTACAGTAACGAGCTAGGAATGAGTGTAGAGCGGGCAGTGATGAGGCATATCACAACCTGCTTTGTGTGAGGTTTAATGAGAAACCTTTCCTGATGCCCATTATTGAATGCAAGACGTAAAACGGTGAGATTGCAAGGTATTTCCCACAAAAACCACCCTTGACCACAATTGTAAGTCAGCAAAAAATGCTAAACAGGTCTGTCTACATTCTTATGAACTCTGCTCACGTTCACAAAAGCATAGGAGGTGTTGCTATGCACATAAACTGCTGCAAACATGTCTCTTTCTGAGGGTGTCACACAGTGAGACCAGAAGGGCTCAGGGAGTGCTATGAAACTTCAGAAAAATAGCAAATATCGACAAACCCCATATTTTTCAAAGGAGGAAGAGATTGTAATGGTGACAGGGTCAATCACAGTTTAGTACCTCACAGATTGCATATTACAATAGCTTTACATGTGGAAATAACTCTTTATGGTAAAGAGGTCTCTCCAATATGACATAAAGTATATTTGTAAAGCACACGTTCACCCAGAAGTGTATCTTGGCACTGAATAACAGATGTGTAGTATCCTGCTCTTGTTTATGTCATGTAATTTACACCTCCTGCTCAGCCAGTGTTTGTGCTGTGTGCTCAATAGAATGTTGGAGTCATGATGTGCCTCGGAATGTTGGGAGAACTGGAGGTGATGTGACAGTTGAGCATGGGCTGAGCAGCAGGTAGGCTGCTCCTGGTGGGGCTGCTTCACAGAGCTTTACTACCTGCTCTTCTGATCCTGTATCCTACTACAATAAAACTTCCTGAATTTTATCCTACCTGCGTGGACCTCCTTACTACATTTATTTGGCGACGAGTTGGTGACGTACCCACGTGATTCAAGCGGATCTCAGGGACCTGGCGTACAATGAGGACCTGAAGATGGAAAAAACTACAGAACCTACAGTTTCTGCCAACGCAAAGCACAGTCTGAGGTATCCACAGGAAAGGAAGTACTCCAAACAAGGAACAAGGGAGTTTTACTCTGAACAACAAAGACATCTACATGGGAAAAAATATTCCTCACAGAAAAGAAAAGAAGACAACAAGATACAAGTTAAGATGAAGCACTGCGCCTCACAGCCCCACCAGTGTCCTCACCATCGGACAGCCCCAGCCGAGGTATGCTGTGCTCATCTGGTTTACATATTCGGGACTCTGAATTTTAATAGGTCTGATGCTGTCATCAAACCTACCCACACACAGCTTGCTAACCTTTTTACCCTGTGGTCATTCATAGATATCATGGACCATGCTTTTACAACCCTGTCTACAAAAACGGGTATTTTGGCTTTCTCAATCGACCTTTCACCCCAAGTAACACAGCGCTGACGAATCCAGCCTACATGAGTGTGTTTGGGACTGGCTTTATTCCTGTCATTTCAGTGCCTTGGTGTCTGAAGTATCGCACCTGCACTTAGCCAAATTGTGTTCTTTGTTGCTGTGTTTAAGAAAGCTGGATTTTACACGTCTCCTCTAGAGAGTTCATGTTCGTCATGTGACCTCAGAGCTGCTTTGGTTCATGTCAGTCAGTGAGGGAATTTTTGTGACTGATTTCTATTCCACATAATACAGAACTTGTGACTCTTTTTTTTTGTTGCCTTTTTACTATATCTATTTCTTCAAGTACGGGACATCGCTGGTGAGTCAGAATTTATCAATGATCTTTTCCCTCATTTGGACCTGGAGTCAGTTAAGCCGTTAAACCGCCCCTTAGCGGTTTCAAAGGAATTACATTTTAACGGTTACAGCGCGCGAGACATACCTTTGTTCTCACGTCACATGTATCCTTCATGTCATCTACGACGTTGCTGGGCAGTTTCTACAGCTGATTAAGGACGTTTGCCAGCGTGAGCGCGCCGGGAGCCATCCGGCATTGCGTATCGTTCGTGCCGCCATGTTTTTGTATTTGCTGAAGATCGTCTAAGTTCCTACTATCTCTACTTGTGAAAGGGTAGCAGTCAGCGCTATCTGCAGTACGCCGACGGAGATAGTGCTGTGAGCCTTCCTCATCCTTGATCTCCCACAACATGGTATCCCCGTCCTCTTGGGACATCTTCCGATCTTAGTCCAGCGCCATCTATTACATAAGGTGAGAGGAACTGGGAACTTTCTACAAGAGAGCGCACACACATAACCTCTGCGTGGCATGTAATCTGGCTTACTCACAATTCTGTCTCCACCTCCTACCCCTCGATGGCTATGCACCGCGTGGTGCATGAAGAAGTCAGGCGGACATCGCTACTCATGCATCACAGCATGCCTTACATCGGCTGTGTAGCACTTTGCGTGCAACTGAAAGGTTCTGCCATGTGCTTTTGGCCGCCATGCAACTGACTGTTCTCCCACCATAGTTGCCAGCAATGTTTATAATACATAGTCTTCATTGCTTTTTCATAATGAAGCCTTTTACTTACGTGGCTGCAAATACTCCTGATGCAGTTAAGCAGTGTTTTTTTTTGGAACCCTTCATTATGCAACTGTTTTGCTGAACCTATATTCTTCATGGGATGGTCTGTTGTTATCCTTTTCAACGATATGTTCCTTTAGCTATATAGTTTATTCCCTCATTACTTCAGTGTTCATTTTACATGTGTACCTTTTACACATTTTCTTTTCCTACTTAGGGATTGCAATGGGTTTAGCCCCATTTGCTCACTATACTTTAGCCTTCACTCACCTTTTAGGTTTTCCACCCTCACACAGGGCATCTTTCTATGGGTTTTTGTCCCATACACAATGTTTACCTTCCCATCTCTACATTTTACAGTACATTACCTCTACACAGAGGTTGTCCCTACACAGGCTTACATTCATGGGTCTCAGTCCCATTTACTGCCATGGGTACTTTCCCATCACTACGTTTTACAGTACATGACCTCCTCACGGGGGTTTATCCCTACTCGGGTTTACATTCTTGGGTCTCAGTCCCATTTTCTGTCAGTTTCTTACTTTACCTTGCTTACATCTTATTACATTGTTGTTTATGCAATGTCATTCTCATGTTCATTTTGTTACCATTATGAAAGTGGGGGAGGATGTATTATACTCTTTTGTATCTTTATTATTCTCCTCTGTTTTCGTACTTGTTCAGTATCCTCGTGATGTTTCACCCTTGTCTCATCCTTGGAATCTGTATCACACACATTGTTGTTTTTCATCTCTGTTTTCTCTTTTGTCTTAGTTTCCTCGTGATGTCACGTATCCTCTTCATCCTTGGTTTTCTGTTTTTTTTTGGTTGTTAGTCTTTCCTTGTCTCCTCCATTTTTCCTCGTTGTAGCTTCTTCCTATTTCTTCCTTGTTTCGGAGGAGAACCTTTCTTGTCCATTTCGTGATCTTGGTGTAGTCTGGTGTGTAGGTCGTGTTGTGCCTTTTCCTTCCTTCCTTGCTTGCCTGCCTGGCCAGTGGGTGTGTTTGGGGGTAGTCTTGGGTGCGTTTATGTCTTTCTGTTTACCTGTTGCTCTTTTCGCCCTATCACTGTTCTCTTCTTCATTATAATTCTTTGTTGGTGAGTATGCGTCATTTCTATTCGTGTATTTTTTACCCTGTGCTTCACCTATGTTCTCTTTCACCTATCTCTTTGCTCCCTCCTCGTTTCTTCCATCAGTCTCTTCGCTCTGCCTTTCTAGTTCTTCTATCTGACATATATTCTGTTCCATCGTTGTTCCTCCTATGTTACCTTTTCTTGGTTTACTCTCGTTACATATTATTCTATCACAGGACTTGTGCTTCTCCTGTGTAAGGAAAGGGGATATGTAGTATCCTGCTCTTGTTTATGTCATGTAATTTACACCTCCTGCTCAGCCAGTGTTTGCGCTGTGTGCTCAATAGAATGTTGGAGTCATGATGTGCCTCGGAATGTTGGGAGAACTGGAGGTGATGTGACAGCTGAGCATGGGCTGAGCAGTAGGCAGGCTGCTCTTGGTGGGGCTGCTTCACAGAGCTTTACTAACTGCTCTTCTGATCCTGTAACCTACTACAATAACATTTCCTAAAGTTTGTCCTACCTGCGTGGACCTCCTTACTACAAGATGTTTATTGTTACCCAACTCAATGGAACTCATTTTTATTAACCTCAGAAGGATGAAAAACTGAGTGGAACCTCCAGGATTTGAACCTGTGAAAATGAAGTTAAACACAGGCCCCTACAGTGGACACATTAAACCACTGAGCCACCAGACCCATCTCATGGTTGTACTTTACTGCACAAATTGAACCCATTGCATCCGGTTTTGATTATTTACCTTTAATAAATACAAATTTCACATGAAAAAATGCTATGCCATGTATATGCAAATGTGAACAATGTAATATGATATTTATTACCACACTTGTACATACACATGTGTGCATACACAGACATCCATGCGCTAATGCACACACATAAGCACACACTGCTTCATTTGTAAAAGAATAAGTCTTGGGACCCAAATTTTTCTAAAAAGCTCATCAGCTCTGCTGAAGAATGTCGAGGTTTCAGAATACCAAGGCTGTTTAGTTTTTATTTCTCTCATGCATCTTATATCCACCAATATACTCTCTCTGCCCCATATCACACTCTCATGGGTTCCTTTCATTCAGACTTCCTCCCATAGCTGTAGTGTCTTGTTTATTATAGAGCTTAGGACCCCAATGGTCCCTAACGGACTCTGTAGTCTAGTGACATAAGTGATTGGGTGTGGTTAATAAAACTTTTGACGCAGTACTAGTCAGTTACCGGTTACACTCTGAGAAATAAAGATGTGTTATACCGAGCTCCATGTGTTGTATGAGTCATTTACATGCTTCTGGGCTGGAGAGGACACTACAACTGGCAATCAGATGGGGATAGGTAAACTCTGCAACCCGATGAGTCGAGAGTGCTCTTCCAGAGCATTTGCCGAGGTGCAGCAAACTGCTCGTGTGTGCCACATGCACCTCTGTCGAAGTGAAGAACCAACGATTGATGTCTGTGGAGGCAAAGTGCAACTCCAGTCAGTACGAGACCTTCGAAGAAAGTGAAGGCCCCACAGAAAGTTTCATTTATCGTTGGTAGGAAAATTGCTAATACGACCGAGATAAGAAGAGCGATGCCACAACCTAACACAGAGCCATCATTTATACAGCAGGGAAATGTCAAAGGCACCTGGCTGTTACAAGCGGTGACAGCCAGGTGCAAGAGGAAACTGTGAGGGGAAGCAGATACGCAAGGAGCGTTAAAGGCAGTGAAAACCAGGTACAATGCAAAAGGGTGAGAGTGGTGACGAACAAGAGCAAGAGACAAAACCACTAGTCACTGCCAAAAAAGAAGATGGTGCAGATGGTGGGAGCACAAGTCAGCGGGCTGATGCTTGCAGTGGTTACACTGGGCCAGAAGACGGTGACGGTCAAGTGCTGCCTGAACAGCATATAATCCTGGTGGCAGCTGCAGGGAATAGCACGAAGTATGATGCCACTGTTGTCTTAAAATCGCTGTCTTCATTTGATAACGCCAAAAAGCAGAATCTTGGTGCTTGTTGGACTGCTTGGATCAAAACTTTTGACGATTTGATTGATGTGCTAGAAATAACCAATAACAAAAACATCATTAAATATCTTAAGAACTTAGTAGGAGAAGGAGTAAAGGAAGTGATAAAGAAGATACCACAGGTGGACAGACTATCTTACCAGGTTGTCAAGGTGGCATTGAACGTCAAGCTCAATTCGATGCCAAACGCTGTCCATGAAAGATGCATCTTAAGTCAGGAGAGACAGAGAGATGGTGAAACAATGGATGAATTTGTTGAAAGACTTGAAATGCTCATCAAACACTGTAAGTTCAGCAAAATCAATGATGAAGAATCCATTCATCTCAGAGCCATAGATGATTTCCTGTCCAATCCTTTCAGATGCCAAATGCTGAGAGAAATGTTCAGTCTGGAGAGTGTGCTCATGGCGGCGAGAGTTGAAGTGTTATGTGCCCTGGTTAGGCCCATGTTGCAAAGTGGCTCATTTCTTACATTGAACTATTTTCACAATAACACTTCTGCTGTGACCTTTTGCACATATTTGCGTGCACGACAAGGTTGGATTAGTTTCTCTGAAACTTCTTTGTTTACACATCTACCTTCGCCTAACATTATCACGATGTCTCGAACATCATGTACAAGGCCCTTCTACGCACTATGTACAAATGCTGTTCTATCTTCATCCACGGGGCGACAGGGCTATCTACATATCCATAACATTACTAATCTATACACACATAGCAAGGCTACTTTCTATTATAAATAAAGAGCAGCCCAATAGATTAGCAGAGGAGGCACTTCAGCTGACACTGAGGGTCCCTGCATGCTGAAACTTCACCATGCAGCGGTCTGACATCTCGTGAGGGGTGTCCAGTTCGGGACCAAGACGGGGTCCATCATTCTTTCCCACCAAGTAATGGGGTTGGATCGTCCCTTGGGAGGATTCTTGGCTCCACACCTACATACACTTTAAGTACACTTAGAGGCAGGGCCGGACTGGGAACCGAAACCGGCCCTGGCAAACTGCTCGGCTGCACCCCCTGGGGTGAGGGGGGGTGCAGCCGAGCAGTTTGCGAGGGCCGGTTTAGACCGATTTTGTTACAGGAGGCCGCTATTTCCGACCCCCGGTAACAAAATCGGCCCCCAGGGGCCCAAAACCGGCCCCCACCCTAGCGGCCCACCGGGGAAACGCCCGGTGCCCCCTGCGGCCAGTCCGGCCCTGCTTAGAGGGTTTTCATAGTAGGAGTACGCCTGATTATTAACCCTGGGCGGGTAACTCCGCTCCGCCAGCAGAGTTTGCGGAGATTTGCCTACTCCGCGCTCCGTTGCAAACGTGGAGATAGGCAAAACTCCGACTCCGTGGTGGAGCGAAGTTAGCCAGTCCCTCCACCCTCCCAAATTATTTAAAATTTTATAAAGAAGGCAATGCAAGATGTACAACGTAGGGTTTTTTCATTGAAGAAGACGCGAGGAGCAGGAAAGAGAGCGGCCAGGCAGGGGAGGCGGCAGCCACACAGGTAAGTGCCTTCATTTTTAAATTTTAAATAATTTGGGAGAGGAGCAGAGCTGATTTTTTTTAAACTCCGTGGAGCTCCGCGTAGAGGCACTACGCCAGCTCCACCCACCCTTACTGATTATTGCCTTGTTTATATGCCAGCATATATAAACTGTTTTAGCACTATGGTAGAACTGTATCTACTATTTACTCTTTTGGTGCTTGTAATCACTTTCATCTGCTTCTGTCTACTGATTATTGCAGAACATGTATTCTCTACAAGAATAACGTTGGTACGATAAATATATTGAAAACGTCCCACTGTGTATTCTCTATATATTTCTCTGAGCACTAGTAAGCACAAGTGACTGTGCGAAAGGTTCTGATCTGTTTCCACAATCCCTGAGGGGTCAGGGTTGTCATGTTCAGTGGTTGCCAGAAAACATTTGCTCCCTGGTAAGGTTAGGGGGGCTTACGGTGGCACTGTTAGCTAGCTGGTCTCCAGGCCAGCAAATCCTGCCGGGGTGCCCGGAATCAGCCTAGGCACCTCACCCAAAGTTTATGTTGTCCAAACAAATGCGCAGGTCCTACGGATTAGTGGGAACTACACGACATGGTGCCCAACGTTGGTTAGGTTCCTATTTAACGATCTAGCTGAGTAGTTCGGTTGTGCTTTTCTCAGAGACCGTTACTCACATCAAAACCGGAGACATCCGTGGTGGGAAGGGAAAATCCGCCTCAGCTGAGTAGGTAACCCTATGTATTGGCTGTAGGTTATTCAAGCTTGTAGGATAACATTTTCCCACATTGTGCTAATCCTATCTCCATAAATTCATTTAATTAATTACCTTTTTCTTTAACAATGACCGAACAAGCTGAGGACATTGAAGAACAAGAAGTTAGGCTAAATATTACAGAAAATTGCAGACATGCAGTTACTTATTACATTACGGCCTCCCGGCAACGAGTGGTGACGTTACCTTTGTGGTTGAGGTGCACGAAGCATTCAGAACAGAGGTATTCTACTCTTCGGTTACATTTCTGCCTGCGGATGCACACACAAAATTGTTTCACACTTACATTGAAGATGAGAGACCAGAGGAATATTTTCCATATGTGGATATAGAAATTCCGTTAACTTACCAAAAACACATAAATTGGTTTGAAGGCGCCCTCCCCAAACCGTAGAAAACATGAGACTCAGTCCGCTCAGTAAAGAAGGAGCGACTTGGCCAGTCCTAACTGCTTACCACATACTAATTTTGATGATTTGGATGCAGCAGAAATAACAACACCATACAAAGATCTAGTACAAATGTACAGAAACCTCTCGCAATACATTACGCAAACACTAACAGTTAACCCTGTGCAGACGGCTCAGGCTGCACAACCACAATTGGCTGCTACGGGTATTAGCCCTCAAACACTGAATGCCGTTATGAGGAAATTTCCCACCAGTCGGGAGCAAATTCTGTTCTGGATAGCACAGAAAACAAGCCAGCTTGAAGCGTTTTTTCCCCATACGGGACCACAGGACGAACACAGAATTATAACAATTTGCTTGCCAATGCGGATGGCCCCCTCAGTGGAAGATTGTGCCACTTTCCGTACAGTCTTCGCTGCTGTTTATACCAGAACTCATGGTACCCCTTCAATAGCAGTTTTACCTGAGGTACTGAAACAAGTACAGAATGAGTACGGGGTAGAACCTGCCCTGGACTTAGGGATGAAGCTGATGGGCAATTTTGCTGCGGTATCAACCATTATGTAAAGTAACATAAAAGGGGAAACAGCAGCATTGGCTATACACCAATGCCTGAGGGAGTTCATTCCTGCACAGCAGGAGCAGGAATTGCCTAGAATTATTGAAGAAACCTATGCTGCCCTAGGCAGAAATAATTTGGGATCCAGACCTGGGAAACCACAGTTTAAGAGTAATTCTGAAAAGGATAACTCCAAGCAAGCACCCAATTCTTCCAAGAAGAAATGGGACAATGAACAAAAAAATAAACAAAATAAGACACAATCACAGGGTGGGTCTCCTCAGCTGGAATCCACCAATAAAAAATATAATTTAAGAAACCTTGATAAAATTAGAAAACCTGACAGGTATCAGGATACTGATACACGTTCCTCTCATTCCTTTCAAGATTCATCCGATTACACGTTCGGATAGAGGTGTACGGTCAGAGCGCAGATCAGAAGAGCTTGTGAAGCAGAAAAGGGAAACATATCGCACTTCAGATTACATTCTTAAAGAGGACAAACAAAAGACTCAAAAACCTCAATTAAAAAAGAAGGTAGCAGGGATTTAAATAAGACATGCCCAGACTACTGAGGACTCTGCTTCTGAACGGGGAGTGGGCAGTGACAATGCTGGACAGTGTGGCAGAAGTCACAATAGCTCGCTGGAACCTGATGGATTATCTGGTGGTAGTAGCGGTAGTAGCGCTGAATGAGCATATGACGGTGGAAACACCTGATACAAGGGTAAGTGTCCCACATCGTTTATACAAAATAACGCTCCAAATGTAGGGGGCATACCCAAATACCCAGAAATATCAAGGCTCTCTTTCGGGAGAACCTGACATATGGTTACAACATTCTTTTGGCTGAAAAGGATTGGCCACCTGAGCAACTTATTTATGAGCCCCTTGCGACACTTTTGTGCCAACACTTTTCGTGATGCAGCGGTGGCATAAATAATGTGCTGTGTTGCGCCATATTTACAAAGTGGCACATCTAGGCAGATGCGTCACTTTGTAAACCCCTGCGCCACATTATACATGCGTCAGGTATAATGTATGCAGGGTGGGCGTTCCCCCGCAAGAAAGCCTCGCCACTGCGTCAAAATCTTATCTTGCCTCATAGCAGGCATAAGGGTGATGCAGTGCAATAAATATAGGCCTCCCCCATGCATTCCTGGAGTTGCGTCATGCTTACAACACAACTCAGCAATGTGTGAGTTTTGCGCCGACGGATACGTCAGGATTCCTGACGTATCTGTCACTCTTTGTGACATGGAGCGCAGTACAGTAAATACGGCACATCCATGGTGTGGCAAGGAGGGCGCAGTGAAAAATGTTGCATCGCTGTTTTATCACAGCGATGAAACACTTTTCATAAATGAGGCCCTGAGTTCATAATGGAGTGCCCACTAGGAGAAGCGGTAATTTTACCTGCTTTCACTGACCTTGTTCCAGAATCAGTTAAATCATATGCTCAGGAGGGTCCGTTAGCACTAGCTCCTGCACTTTACTGCATTCATGTTGGGTGGGATGATGAGTCACCTCATCATGAAATCCCATTAAAATCAGTCCCTCAACCCGAGAGACAGTACCCAATAAAACATGAAGCTAAAAAATAAGTTAGGGAAATCCTAGAGCAACTTGAATACCAGGGTGTAATAGAAAATTGCACCTCGTCCATGAATAATCGCTTGTTTCCTGTAATGACACCGGACAATTCATACCATCTAGTCTTAGAGTATAGACACCTGAACGCTTCCACATGCACATTTTCAGTACAAAATGCACATAGTGCCGCACTGATGAATAACATTGTGCTGAAGAAATACAAAACAACACTAGATATCTCAAATGGATTTTTCAGCCAGAATATAGCGCCTGGAAGCAGATATTTGACCGCATTTTTAGCCTAGGTTCACAGCATAAATTTTGCCGTTTACCTCAAGAGTATAAGAATAACCCTGGGCTGTTTTCAGCCAGGGTAACAGAGTTACTTCAAAATTATGATGAGGAAGCATTGTCCTAAGTAGATGATATTTATCTGATGGACGATGAGTTAATGGAACACTTGGCTAGAGTGAAGCACATAATTTTTTGGTACGCTCATCTGGGTTACAAATTTAATTTAAAAAAATCAAAAATTGCCCACCTCAATGTCCTGTTGCTAATATATGAGGTTAGATATATATTACCTACTGGTGATAGCCATAGGTAGTTATAGATAGGACCAAAGTTTCCATAGGAAAATAATTTTTAGTTTTGCCAATAACTTTGGTGCCGCTTGACGAATCTCCACGAAATGTGTACAAAACGTCCCCTTTTTGGTTCAGCTGCTGTGTTGAAAGTTTTCCCCATGTTAAGTCTATAGGGATTTTTCCTTTTCTGAACATGACTGCAGCCCGAACTGCTGAACGGAATTGCTCCAAATTTGGCACAAAGCTAGATGTTGAGCGAGAAAGCATGCCTTTTGTTATTTGGTGTAAACGCCGTTCAGTAATTTTCGAGATATCTACCTTTAAAAAATACAGATATTTGGGGGCGCGCGTCCTTTCAGTGGATTTGCAAATCCTACTTAAATTTGATTGGCTGTCAACACTTCAACCAGGAAGTGTTAGCAGCTATCTTGAGACTCGGCTTGAAGCTGAGTTCCAGAAAAAAAGTACAAAATAAAGAAAAGGGGGCAGGTTAGGAATACCCTGAACCCCCAGATATGGTGGTGGGGGGGGGGGGGGTCCCACAGGGACCGCGCTGGGGTTTAAAAAAAATTATTTTTATTTTGCCTTGGACTCGCAGGTGGATCCGAGAATGTGCGGCAAAATGAAAAAAAAGCTGCGCGGCCTCCTGCGTGTCTTTTTTCTAAAACCCCCGGGTGGGCCATTTCCCGGGGCATGGGAAAAATGAAGGAAGGGTGCACGGGCCCCATTCCTTGGGCTATTGAAAGTCCTGGGGACCGCCACCTCCCAGGGGCAGTGATTTAATTACATGTGGGGGAGCCTCGCTGCTCCCCTGCTGCCCCGGGGACCGCCACCTTCCCAGGGCACAAATGTTAAACTAAAATAATGCAGGGGAGGCCCTATGGCCTCCCACTCAGCCCCGTGGACCGCCACCTCCCCGGGGCAGTGATTTAATTACATGTGGGGGAGCCTCGTGGCTCCCCTGCTGCTCCGTGTACCACTACCCACCCCGGTCCCTGCTCTACACAAATGTGGGGGGCCCGCTCAGCCACCCTGTTTTACCGGGGACCACCACCTCCCCGGGGCAGAAATACCATATTGAAGGGGGTCTGTTGCGGCCCCGGGGACCACCACCTTCCTGGGGCTTACTGAACAAAGGAGGGGGCCACGGAGCCCCCCTCCTGGGGACTTCCACCCCCCAGGGCTGGCTCCAGCAATGTCCTGGGGTGCCCACCCCCGGGACATTGCAGTTTGCTATGGCTTGGCAGGAGCAAGCCATAGCAAACACTGCTCCGCTTTGTAGAAGCGAGAGCATTAAAAATGCTCTTGCTTCCACGAAGCAGAGCAGAATTGCTTTTGGACAGAGGGAGCTGCATGTTAGCAGCTCCCTCTGTTCAAAAGCAATTCTGGCTCCCGCAGGAGGCAGGGGGGGCAGGGACCACGGGGGCCTTATGGCTCCCCGCGGTCCCCAACAAGGTGGCCATGCCCCGGGGAATGGGGTTCCTGGGGCAATATCGGCCTGGGGAGGGGGGCCACACAGGCCCTCTGCCCCGTTTAAAAAAGAATTATGAAGGCCTAGCTCCGGCGGATGGGGTTTCTGGGGCAGAAATAGGCCTCAGGAGGGGGCTGAGTGGCCCCATTCCCCTGTAAAAAAAAATAATAATAAAGGCCAGGCACCAGGGGATTGGGTTTCCAAGGCCATATTGGCCCAGGGAAGGCCTTTATTTGAAAAAAGGAAATAAATAAAGGGAAAGGCCGGGCCCAGGGGGATGGGGTCCCCGGGGCCATAAACGGCCAGGGGAGGGGGGCTACGCAGGCCCCTTCCCTAAAAAAATATTTAATAAAACAAAAAAACTCCATGCCCCCTTCACCGCCACTCTGCAAACGTGCCTCCTGGCGCAAAGGTGGTTGGGAAATTAAGTCCCCTTGAATGCTGAGGGTCTTTGGAGGCCAACAAGCTCTCTTGTTACCTCCAGTATGTCCCAGACAGCAGGATTAATGAGAGGACTTGGAGGCCACGCAAGCTTTCTCCCCCACTCTGCAAATGCGCCTCCTGGCGTGCTTCTGGTTAGGGAATGAACTCCACTTTACTCCTGAGGGTCTCAGGACTAAAGTGGACTACTTCCCCCAACTAGTAGCATGCGAGGAGGCGTGTTTGCAGAGTGGTGGAGAAAGGGTGCGTGGCCTCTGACAGCCTCTCAGCAATCCAGCTGTGTGGGTCTTACTGGAGGTGACAGGAGGGGTAGTTGGCCCCCAAGGACCCTCAAGAGCCAAGGAGACTACCTCCCCCAACTAGTAGTGTGCGAGGAGTCGCGTTTTCAGAGTGGTGGAGAAAGGGGGCATGGCCACTGAACACCTTTCAGCAAACCCACTGTGTGGGGCTTAGTGGAGTTAACAGGAGGGGGTAGTTGGCCCCCAAGGACATCCTTGGGGGCCAGCTACCCCTTCTGTTACCTCCAGTAAGTCCCACACAGCAGGATTGCTAAGAGGTCTTTGGAAGCCATGCCCCCTTTCTCCACCACTCTGCAGACGCAGCTCGTGGTGCACTACTGGTTGGGGGATGAAGTCCACTTTAGTCCTGAGGGACCTTGGGGGCCAAGAAGCCCTCCTGATACCTCCTGTAAGTCCTACACAGCAGGATTCCTGAGAGCTGGTTGGAGGCCCAGCCCCCTTTCTCCACCACTCTGCAAACGCGATTGCTAGTTAAAAAAACACTAGAAATTCACTGAAAAACACAAAGGTTAGAGGGACGTTATAGTTAGGAATTAGCTTTTAAAAAACCTTAGAAATTCACTGAAAAATACAAAGGTTACAGGGGCGTTATATTTACGGTCAGATTTCACTCGTACAAAACCAGTGAAATTCGGCAGTTATAGTTTCCTGAGCTAACTATAACCTACGCCCCCGCAATGCACTGCTTATGACCTCACATATTACACCACTCATGACATGGTCAGTGACATCACTGATGACATCTCAAATGACATCACTGATGACATCACTGATGACACTATCCAGTGAGTGTATTTTGTAAGAGTTTATGATTGTTAAATATATATACTAAGGTACTACAAAACTTAAAGTAGTATACTAGGTGTACTACTAATGAGTGATACTACTTTTAATATATACCATGTGAGTGGATGTGTGACTGTATGTATCCTTGTGTGTATGGGTGTGTGAGTGGCTGTATGGGTGTATAAGTGGTTGTGTAAGTAGCTGTGTGGGTGAGTGAGATGCTGTGTGAGTGGCTGTATTGGTGAGTGAATGGGTGTGTCAGTGGATGTATGGATGGGTGAGAGATGGTGTAAGTGGCTCTATCAGTAGGTAAGTGGGTGTGTTGTGACTGTATGAGTGAGGGAGTGGGTGTCTGAATGGCTGTATGAGTAAGTGACTGGGGATGTAAGTAGCTTTATGGGTGAGTGGCTGTTTGAGTAGGTGTTTTGTTAAGTGACTTTGTGTGTGAGTGAGTGTATTGGACAGTTAGCATCTGTGTGAATGGCTGTATGGGTGAGTACAGGAATGTGTGATTGCTTGTATGGATGTGTGAATGAGTATGTAAGTGGTTGTGTGAATGAGTGCATGAGGTCTTCTACAGGGGAGTGAGTGGCTGTGTTGAGAGGCTGATTGGGTGAGTAAGTGGGTGTGTGACTTTGTAGGTTAAATAAGTGGGTGTGCGAGTAGCTGTATAAGTGAGAGTGTGATTGTGTGGCTGACTATGGGTGAGCAACTGGTTGTATGAGTGGCTGTATGGGTGAGTGAATGGTTGTGTGTGTGGGTGTATGAGTGAGTGAGTGGGTGTGTGAGTGGCTCTATGGAGGAGTGAGTGGATGTGTGAGTACTGGTATAGGCCTGTGAATGGGTATGTCAGTGATTGTACAGGTGTGTGAGTGGGCGTAGAAGAGGTTGTATGGGGTGTGAGTAGGTGTGTGAATAGTTCTGTGGATGATGTCATGAGTAATGTCATCAGTGATAGCATGTGAAATGTCATCAGTGATGTCATCAGTGATGTCACTGACCATGTCATGAGTGATGTAATATGTGAGGTCATAAGCAGTGCATTGCGGGTGCGCAAATTATAGTAAGCTTAGGTAACTATAACTGCTGCATTTCACTGGTTTTGTATGAGGGAAATCTGACCCTAACTATAACGTCCCTGTAACCTCTGGTTTTATCAGTGAATATATATATAATATGGGATGTGTTAGACCTGGCATCCTTGGCGTGGGTCTCCCTTGCATTTTTTATGATGCCTCCTATGTTATTGATCTGTTTTTGCTGGTGTTAGATGCTTTGGGCACTGTGCCACTGCTATTCAGTGCCACAGTGCAAGTGCTCCCTTTGATAAATTGTGTGATGGATTAGTGACTCCATGATTGGATGATTGGTTTACTTGTCAGTCCCTAGTACCGTGCACCGAGTGTGCCCAGGGCTTGTAAATCCAATGCCGCTGGTGGGCTTGCAGCACTGGTTGTGCCACCCAGAGAAGCGGCTTGTAAAATGTGCCTCAGGCCTGCCATTGCAGAGCCTGTGTGCAGCCTAGGGCTGCCATGTCGACTTGGTGAGTACACCCACTTACCAGTCCCTAAACCTTCCCTTTACTGCATGTTGGTCACCCCTAAAGTAGGCCCTAGGGCAGGGTGCATTGTAAGTATAAGGTAGGACATGCCCTGGTGTGTGTGGCATGTCCTAATAGTGAATTACAGCCATTTTCGTTTTTCACTATTGCAAGGCTACCTGCTCCCCATAGGCCAGAATGGGCAGACTGACTATTACACCTTATAGTCAGAACTGACCCAGGGAACATGGTAGAAAAACGAATTTAGTATGCCTGAACTCAGAATGATAAAATACATATTTTAGTGAAGTTGGTTTTAACATTCTGTGTTTGAAAATACCACTTTTAGAAAGTGGGTATTTTCTTGCCTAAACTTCCGAGCCTTCCTCTGCTAGGTTGTGTATTCCTTGTCTGGAGATTGAGTGACAGGGGCTGGGGGTGGCTACAGGAGACAGGGTGAGTCAGCACAGGGCTGAATAGAAAGATCTGCATCCAGAGTGGAGGGAGGAGTTGCACCTGGGTCTGAATAGGGCTGTGCCTGCCTTCCACAATGCTGGCTCCACCTCCTGCCGGGCGGCTGAGCACCCTGCCCCACATTCTGAAAGGAAAGAAGGAGTCAGAAAAACAAAGTGCTCCAGGACTGACCGGAACTGGTTTTGGACTAGGCAGAGGCCTCTCTGCCTTCAGAGAACAAAGAGAAACTGGGTATAAAGAGGGGACCCAGACCCTAGGAAATTAGATCACTTTGGGAAACAAGAAGAAACCTTTGCTGAGGAGCGGAACCAAGAAGAAACTGAGGAGAAGACTATCCCTAAGCTAGAGGGATCTGCCTGCAGTGGTTGCCTGACTGCCAAAGGAAGGAGAAAGGACTTTGTGTGCACTTTTATTCAACTTGTGAAGGATCTCCAAGGGCTTGAGAAAAGAGCTTGCCTCCTGCTGAAGTCTCAGGGACAACAGACTTCAACCACCAGCTCCCCAAGAATCCTTTGGAAGTGCCTGCTGCTGTTTTGGGCCTTCTGAAGGGACTGCGTGTCGCAAGGAGCTGGAAGCGCGACTCAAGAGGGAGAAGCGTGTCGCCGTCGCAGCCGCTGCCGTCGCATCATGGAGATGACGCCGCTGTAGCTGTCGCATTGCACCGCATCTCAAGAAACATCCCGCAACACCGAAGAAGCGTGTCGCAGCCGCTGCCGTCGCATCACGGAGATGTCGCCGCTGTAGCTGTTGCATTGCACCGCATCAAGAGAAGAGTTTTGCATCGAGGAAGAAGCGTGTCGCAGCCGCTGCCGTCGCATTGTAGATGTCGCTGCTGTAGCTGTCGCATTGCACCGCATCGAGAGAAGCGCCTCGCATCCACGGAGATGCGTGCCGCCGTCGGAGCTGCTGCCGTCGCATCACGAAACAAGGGTGTCGCCGCTGCAGTTGTCGCATCGAGCGGAAGCGTCTCGCAACGTCGGAGAAGAGGGTCGCCGCCAAAGCCGCTGTCGTCGCATCACGGAACAAGGGTGTCGCCGCTGCAGCTGACGCATCGAGTCGAGACTTCTCGCAACATCGGAGAAGCGTGCCGCATCAGGAAGAACTTGACGTCTTTATTTCTTTGCACCAGAACTTTGTTGCATCTCCATCTCTGCAACACTTTCGTTGTAGAAACGTGACGCATCGTAAGGTACATTGACTCAAAGTGTCGCATTTTAAGAACTTAAGAGAACTAAGCTAAAACTACCATTTTAAGTACAGTATTGTGGATTTTTATCGTTTATGGTCTTGTGTTAAAACTATATAAAGAATACTTATTTTTGATATAAACCTTGTGTGGTGTCCATCTGTAGTGTTGTCACTAGATTACTGTATGTGTTCACAAATGCTTTACACACTGCCTCTGAGATAAGCCTGTCTGCTCGTGCCAAGCTACCAAGGGGGTGAGCAGGGGTTATTTTAGGAGTGTACCCCCCTACCCAGACTAGAGGCGAGGGTCCCTATTTGTCACAAGTACCTACCTGTGCCAACTAGAGACTCCCAATTCTAACATTGGTGGTCAGCGGTGAGGATTCTGGACTTTGCATTTGTGACTCATGTACAGTGATTGGTGAACACTACTAGTGAGTGCAGACCAAAACGCGACCACATACTTTTGGTAGATTTGTTTTTCTAGGACGTTCCATTTTTTCCAAGTTCAGCCATCATGAAACCAGCATCCATAGCATCTGTTGATTTTGATTGGGAAGAGGAGAAACTAGAATGCCACAATGCGAAGCAGCTGAAGCACTTCTGCAAAAGATTTAATGTTGCAATTACCGGGCTCACCAAGAAGGATGAGCTCTATAAGGCGCTGAGGGCCTGGGTAGAAGCAAGGAAAACCCCTGAGAATGAGGAAGGGGATAATGATGCAGATGTGCAGCTGGAAGGGCCATTGGGTCCAGGGGAAAGGAAGGCACCTTCCCCAGCAGGTAGCAGTGTTTCTGCCAAAGGTCTGTCCACAGAAGAGCTGGAGGACAGGGAGAGAAATAGGATGCATGAGTTGGAGCTGGCCAAAATGAATGGGCAATTGGAAATTAGGAAACTGGCCCTGAAAGAGGATACAGCTTGAGCATGATAGAAGTTTGAGGGAGTTGGATTTGAAAGGTAGGAGCTTAGAAATTACTCCCTCTGGTGGCAGCACACCATCAATGCATGTGGAATCTAGAGTGTATATTCCTAAGGATGTGGTCAGAGAGTTTTTTAAAAATGATGACATTGGGCAGTGGTTCAAGGCCTATGAGGTAGCCATGTCTTCCCACCGGGTCCCTGAGAAGGATTGGGGAGCGGGGTTGTGGGGACGGTTCCTTAGTGAGGGCGTGACACACTGCTAGATTTGCCTTCTGATGTCCATAATTCATATCACCACATGAAGGATGCTTTAATGTCTAGGTATGGTTTAACTCCTGAATTGTATAGGCAGAGGTTCAGGGGTTGCAAGAAGATAGAGAACAGTACCTGGGTTGAATATGTCACTTTTTTCTGCAGAGCATTGGATGGTTGGGTGAAGGGTAGCAAAGTTGATGATTTTCAGGGGCTCCTTGATTTGATTGCATGGGAGCACTTGTCAAGTAACTGTTTTCCAGAGCTACGCCAGCACCTGATAGATAGCAAGCTGACTATCCCTAGGAAGCTTGCTGAGGAGGCGGACCGCTGGGTCAGTACCAGGGTCCACAAGGGTCACGTGGGAGACTCAGCCAAGGGTGGGCAGGGTCCCCAGCAGAAGAGTGGGGGGACAAGGGTAAACAGAGGGAGTTCCAAAGAAGGCCCCAAAGTAGTCCCCAAGGGAACCAAGGGAAAGGTTCCCAGCCTCCCCCTAGAAACCCTCAGGGGCCCCGACAGGTCCACCTGTTCAAAGGGGACCCCTGAGATGCTACAAATGTGGGGACCTGGGTCATATAGCGAGTGATCCCAGGTGCCGCCAGTTTGGAAAGACCGCACCCCCTGGTGCAGCCCCCCGGCAGATGGCTAGTGTAGCCCTGGGTGAGGAGATGGATTCCCAAGAGGGGTGGGGTCCCGCACAGATGTCCCTTGTCTCATTAGGAGACTGTGAGGTGGTCCCCAGGACCCCGCTGCCTGACAACACTAAGAAATACAGGCAGTGGGTGACCATCAATGGCCATAGGGTGGAGGCTCTTAGAGATACAGGAGCCAGTGTGACAGCTGTCAAGTGTCACCTGGTGTCTCAAGAGCAGGTTGTCCCCCATGCATTCTATCCCGTTGTTGCCGCTGACAACACAGAGAGTCACTGCAAAGTGGCTCAGGTTCCCTTTGAGTGGGGGGGTCTCTGGTAATCTTCAGGTAGCTGTGAGGCCCGCCATGCCTGTTGACTGTTTGTTAGGGAACGACTTGGAGAGCTCACCTTGGGCGAAGGTGGAGGGAAGTGCTCATTTAGAAATGTTGGGTTTGCCTGACTGGGCGTGTGTGACCACCCGGTCCATGGCAGCAAGTAAAGGTGCTCAAGAGGACCTGGAGCCTGAGAGGGAGGCCCAGGTACCTGCCATCACGAGAAGAGGCAGGGGGCGCGGGAAACCGGCCCCCGAAGTTCCCACAGTCCAGGAGGAGGCAGACCTTGAGGGGAATGCCCTGGAGCCTACAGGGGAACAGGTAGCTGAACTGGGGGACCTGCCTGAGCTGACCCATTGGCAGCAAGAAGGAGGACCCTCCAGGGAAGAATTCTGCAAGGAGCAGAAAGAATGCCCTTCTCTGGTGGGTCTGCGGCAACAGGCTACAGACCAGGCAACAGGTGATCAGTCTGGGTCACATTGGGTCTATTGGGAGAATGATCTCCTGTCTACTGAGCCTAAGGTTGCTGAGCCTGGGTCAGCCCGTGTGCTGGTGGTACCCCAGTGCTTCAGAGCCTTCCTACTGGGGCTGGCTCATGATGTTCCATTGGCAGGACATTTGGGGCAGGACAAGACCTTTGAGAGGCTTGTCACCCACTTTTATTGGCCCCAAATGCGCAGGAGTTCAGACACTCACTGCAGGACATGTCAGACTTGCCAGGCAAGTGGAAAGAGTGGGAGGAAGCGCAAGGCTCCTCTCCAGCCATTCCCTGTAGTCAGCACCCCCTTTGAACGGGTAGGTATTGACATTATGGGGCCACTGGACCCCAAGACAGCCATGGGCAACAGGTTCATCCTGGTCTTGGTGGACCATGCCACCCGGTACCCGGAAGCCATACCTCTGAGGACAGTGACGGCCCCCGTGGTGGGTCGAGCACTGATGGGAATTTTCTCCCGAGTGGGATTCCCTAGCGAGGTAGTGTCTGACCCCCGGACCAACTTCATTTCCAAGTATATGAAGTCCCTGTGGCAGGAGTGTGGGGTAACCTACAAGTTTACCACTCCTTACCACCCCCAAGGAAATGGATTGGTTGAAAGGTTCAACCGAACCCTCAAAGGCATGATTATGGGTCTTGAGGAACCTATGAGGCGTAAGTGGGACGTCCTCTTACCATGCCTGCTCTTTGCTTACCGTGAGGTGCCACAGAAATCTCTAGGGTTCAGTCCCTTTGAGCTTCTCTATGGACTCCCAGTAAGAGGACCTCTAAGTTTGGTCAAAGAAGGCTGGGAGCAATCTCCCAGGAAACCTCCCCAGGATGTATACAGTTACATGCTGGCCTTTAGGAACCAAACTAGGCGTTTCAGGCAACTCGCTGAGGCGAATCTGGAAGCCAGCCAGGAGGAGATGAAGCGCTGGTACGACCAGAATGCCACTCTGGTAGAGCTTCAGCCTGGTCAGAAAGTGTGGGTCATGGCCCCAGTGGAGCCCTGCGCGCTCCAGGATAAGTGGACCGGACCCTTAGAGGTGGTAGAGCGCAAAAGTCCGGTTACCTACTTGGTGGACTTGCGGTCTCCCAGGAACCCCTTGAGGGTCCTGCATGTCAACCGCCTGAAGCCCCACTTGGAGAGGTCCCAAGTGGGCATGCTCTTAGCGACAGATGCTGGGATGGAGCAGGAGACCGAGCCTCTTCCTGACCTCCTGTCAGCAACAGAGCAAGATGGGTCAGTGGATGGTGTCAACCTCTCTTCCACCCTGACCCCTGAGCAACAGAATGACTGCCGCCAGTTGCTGGGACAGTTTTCTGATCTGTTCTCCCTGGTTCCCGGTGTCACAGATTGGTGCATCCATGATGTGGACACTGGGGACAGTACACCTGTGAAGCACATATCTTACAGGGTGACTGACAGGGTGAGAGCTTGCATCAAGGAGGAGGTCTCCAAAATGCTTGCGTTAGGGGTGATTGAGTCCTCTAACAGTCCTTGGGCCAGCCCAGTGGTCTTGGTCTCAAAGGCTGCCGCACCGGGTGCCACACCAGAACTCCGGTTCTGTGTGGACTACCGAGGGCTCAATTCAGTCACCAGGACTGACGCGCACCCCATCCCTAGAGCTGATGAGCTCATAGATCGGCTCGGGGCTGCCCGGTACCTCAGCACGTTTGACTTGACGTCTGGGTACTGGCAGATCGCCTTGACTGATGGGGCAAGAGAGAGGTCAACATTCTCCACACCAGATGGGCACTAGCGCTTCCGGGTGATGCCCTTTGGGATGAAGAATGCCCCTGCCACCTTCCAGAGGTTGGTCAACCAGGTGTTGGCTGGACTGGACTCGTTCAGTGCCGCCTACCTGGATGACATCGCAGTGTTCAGCGCCAATTGGGAAGAACATCTGCGCCACCTCTGGGAAGTGTTGATGGCGCTGCGGAGAGCAGGCCTCCCGATCAAGGCGAGTAAGTGCCAGATCGGGCAGGGTTCCGTGATGTACTTAGGACACCAGGTGGGGAGTGGCCAGGTGGCGCCCCTACAACCCAAAATTGAAACCATCCTGAATTGGGAACCCCCCAAAACCCAGACAGAGGTGAGAGCCTTCTTAGGACTCACGGGTTACTACAGGAGGTTTGTCAAGGGGTATGGCAGCATTGTTGCACCCCTGACAGAGCTGACTTCCAAGAAGCAGCCCAAGAAAGTGATTTGGACTGACACCTGTCAGAAAGCTTTTGAGGCCCTGAAAACTGCCATGTGCACTGCGCCCGTGCTCCTGGCACCCAACTTCTCCAAAGAGTTCGTAGTACAAACAGACGCTTCAGAGCATGGTGTGGGGGCTGTTCTGTCACAGATGAATGAGGAGGGCCTAGATCAACCCGTAGCCTTCATCAGTAGGAGGTTACTACCACGGGAACAGAGGTGGAGTGCTATTGAGCGTGAGGCATTTGCTGTGGTCTGGGCACTGAAGAAGCTGAGACCATACCTGTTTGGGACTCACTTCCGGGTTCAGACAGACCACAGGCCCCTCAGATGGTTGATGCAGATGAGGGGTGAGAATCCAAAGCTGTTGAGGTGGTCCATTTCCCTACAGGGGATGGATTTCACGGTGGAACACCGCCCTGGTACAGAACACGCCAATGCTGATGGTCTGTCCAGATTTTTCCGCCTTAGTGAAGAGAACTCCCCTGAGGTAGGGTAGTTCTCCCCACATTTCAGCTGTAGGGGACACGTGTTAGACCTGGCATCCTTGGCGTGTGTCTCCCTTCCATTTTTTATGATGCCTCCTATGTTATTGATCTGTTTTTGCTGGTGTTAGATGCTTTGGGCACTGTGCCACTGCTATTCAGTGCCACAGTGCAAGTGCTCCCTATGATAAATTGTGTGATGGATTAGTGACTCCATGATTGGATGATTGGTTTACTTGTCAGTCCCTAGTACCGTGCACCGAGTGTGCCCAGGGCTTGTAAATCCAATGCCGCTGGTGGGCTTGCAGCACTGGTTGTGCCACCCACAGAAGCGGCTTGTAAAATGTGCCTCAGGCCTTACTGTTGTTCATCCCGTGATTAAGGTCTAAGGCGGAGACCGAAACGTGTTGGGCGTTGTAACTAAGTTCCGTGCACAATAAAGCACTTTTGCAGCAACAAATCCTGAGAGTGCGTTCTCCTTTCTTCGCATTGCTTGCGATAATCGAGTAAAGAATTGCCGGTTTGACCCTGCCGGGAGATACGCGCCACCGAGACTGTGAGCTCCGTAGCTGTTCAAAACAGAGTGAACAGGATATATATATACTTTCTTTTATTTGCACTTTTTATTTAACATATATATATATATATATATATATATATATACATATATATATATATATATATATATCCTCGCTCGGTTTGCACCAAAATCGCGGATCACTCGAAAGGCGGGTGCTTGTATGCTGGTAAGCAACCCCAGCGAGTGCTGTTACTCTCTGTTTGAAGTGTGGAGGAGAGTTTTGGAGCATATATATATATGTGATCAAGGCCGGCAACGGCCGAAACGCGTTATGGCGGCTTGGTGGAGCACGAAATAAACACTCAAACGCACTTAATTGGGTCCACTCTCGTTATTGTCACGAAGAACTTGAAAACGAGCGTTCGAAATATATATATATATATTCCAGCTCCCCACAAACGTAGATTGGACCAGCACTCTCATTAGTTGGATCTTATTTCAGATTATATATATATAGATATATACACATCATAGTTACTCAAAGAGTCGCCGAGGCATTCATAACACTCTTCCAGATCTATATATGTATGCTTTCTTTTATTTGTAATTTTTATTTAACAAAGGAGGAGATGTAGTGTCTTGTGTATTATAGAGCATGGGACTCTGATGATCCCTAAGAGATTCCTTAGTCTGATTACATAAGTAATTGGGTGTGGTTAATACAATTTATGACACAGTACCAGTCACTTACTGGTTACACTCTGAGAAATAAAGACCTGTAATACCGAGCTCCTTGTGTGGTGTGATTCATTTACATGCTACCGGGCTAGGGAGGATGCTACAATAGCCTCTGTTTTTTCACATTTCTCTTCCTCCTTCTTGCCCCATTTCTGCTGTCCTCTCCCATGGTCTGGGTCAAAGACTGATGATAAAAATATATATGTCCCGGGCCCCACCTGCAACCACCAGCTCAACTCAAGCACTGTATATGTAGAATTGTTACAAAAATTACACCCTTTTCATATGCATATTTAAACCTTAATTTCTGAAATGTGAATAGATCTAACAGTTTAAGAATTTGAGTTCGATGATTCAGTCTCTAATCACACGACGACTCACCCCACAATTCGACTCATGAATCCTTTTGAGTATTGCCAAATACACACATAGTTGATGCAATTGCTGACCTGCTCTGCTGAGATTTATTCCACTGCACTGGTCAAAGATGCCTGAAGTTGCCTATCGACAAAGGATAATTTGATGGATGCTTTCTTCGTTCGATAGTAAAAATTGTTGTGGTTCTAACTGAGAAAAAAAAATGGCCTGAGAGAGCTGCGTGGGTGGCATGCTCCCTCCTTCACACAACATATCGAAATTAACTCAGGAAAGGTCGCATTCATTTGCATTCAACCTGCACTTAAAGGAAAACGAAGAGCCGTGCATGCACTCCAGACTGCAATCGAAAGGAAGGAGCGCTCATGCTTACAGAAAAATAGTCACGCTCAGGGACACCAGTCAACATTTACACAGAAAGGCCCATTCTCGAAAGTAAACGATTACAGTGAAAAACATCCAGCCGTTCAGAAAATGCTGTGTAATTGTTTCAATTCACTGCGATTTCCTCTTGATGGTACATGTTGTGAGAGAGATTGTAAACCACCTATTAAAAAACAATTTTAAACAGTAAGTGTAGATAATGTTCGCATGGATGTCACGGCCAATCAGAGCACTTGAGGGTTTTTTACGCATTTCTGAAGGCTTTGCTGCAGAAATTGGCATGCCTTATGGGTGAAACATCCCATCTGCAATGTTATAAAGTGACACTGCGAAACACAAACGAGTTTGCGACTCAAAATGTGTACTCTGCAGTTCATTGCGGATGTCAGGAAAAAGGAGGCGGTAAAGAGTGTCGCCCTTCTCTGCTACTTGCCACGAACTCTGTCAGTGGATTATGATCACACCTGTGGTGGTAAATCATTGAGTGATTAGTGACTCTACAGAGGCGACCGCTGCACACTCCTTCCTCCCTATGTCCCTTCACATTGTGCCAAATGTTCATGTTATTGGAATCCACGTACCCTTAAGGGCCAGTGGTTGCAAAGACGCACTTTGCAATTGCAGGGGTGGAAGTCAGCTGCCCCCTGCACACATCTCGGCATTTGCAGAGATTTCAGCGGGAATCCTGCCTCATCATTATTAATTAGGCACGACTACTGAGGAATGTTCAGGTCGCTTCAAACAGGCTGTTCCAATGATCAAACCCATGCATTCTTAGGTCTGGCCCATAGATGCCAGGGCATTGATTCAAACCTTTTTTGTTGGTTGTAGACTTGAGGCAGAGAATTAGTTCTAATTAATGCAGGCGCAAATGAACCTCAATCAGAAATAACAAAGTAGTTTGCATTTTCACCCTTCTGTGCCTTTTTGTGCCTCACCGGTTTTTCTTTGCCTGTTTTCTCTCTCACTCCTCAGTGCCTTTTGCTCCTCAGCTGTCATTTTGTGCCTGTTTACACTCGTTTTCATCCGTTTTTTTGGTGCCTGTTTTCTCTTCCATCGCTTATTGTCTTTTGCTCTTCATCTATTTTTTGTGCCTCTTTTCACTTGATTTCACCTATTTTTGTGCCTGTGTTCTCTTTCACCCCTTACTGCCTTTCTGCTCCTCTCACTCATCTTTGTGCCTTGTTCCCTTTGGCATGCTCCCTGCTGCCCTCCACCCCTCTCATGCTTTTCCCACCACCAGCCTCCCGTTGCTCTTTACCTGGTCTTCCTGCTGCATCTCCTTCTTGCATCCCTGTAGCCCTGCCCACCACGCTCCTCCTCCATCCCAGGACCTACTTAATAGTACACTCTGTGTGACCCCATTGAGCAGGTGCCTAGGCCCAGCCCCCACTTAACTGAGACTGGTCCTTCAACCAGTGTCAAGGCCCTTTTGGATGCAGCTACCTCGCCTCAAGACTTCTGCCTCACTACTCCTGCTCTCTCTCTTCTGTTGTCCTCTTTCAAGCAGCATCTTACTCCTTTCTCTTTCCTTTCTCTTCTTGCCTTTTGCTCTTCACCCATCTTTTTGTGCCTGTTTTCACTCATTCTCACCTGTTTTATATGCCTGTTTTCTTTTGTACTCCTTAGTGCCTTTTGCACTTCAACCATTTTTTAGGCCTGTTTTCACTCAATTCCACCCGTTTTTGTGCCTGCTTTTTCTTTAATGTCTTAGTACCTTTCTGCTATTCTCACTCGTTTTTGTGCCTTTTTCACACCATTTCCGGCCTCCTGCCCCTTCTATCATGCTCCCTGGAGCCCCCCACCCCTCTCTTGCAACTTCACCTGCCTCTCGCCATCCTTGGCTCTTTAACTGCTCTTCCTGACGCGTCTCCGCCCCGCTTTTTCTTCCCATGTCACTGCAGCCCCGCCGACCACGCTCCTACCTCCTTCTAGGAGCCACTTAATGGCAGGCGCTGAGCATCTATACAGTGGATGCCTGCAGTGGGTGTGCCGCTGGAGCGCTGAAGACGTGCCAAAGGCAAGTATGTCTGTTCCCGTCCACGACTGGACCGTGACCAGCATCACAAACCATGGTCTGACCACCCCCAGCGATTCCTCACAGCTCTTCTTTGATTGCTCGACTTTGGATGCCTCTCCTCCCACTGCTGTCTCACCGTGCCGCACACCATGGTAGGAGCCTTCACCTACACTCACTGCCGGTTCACCTCTAGCAGCTAACCCACACATTCCACGCAAGCATCAGCAAACACCATCAGCACCCCCACCGAACACCATACGCTACAACAAACCTGCACTCACCACTCACTCGCATGCATGCTCCTCAACACATGATCTCTCTTCAAACATGCAATCGAATCCGGGAATTGCTGAGCAGTGATGCACCGGACCTTCTCTTCCTCATGGAAACCCGGCTCAACTTCACATCAGCACCATACATCGCTGTGGCAATCCCAGCGGGCTACAAGATCGCAAGACAGGATGGCCCTCACAAGCGAGGAGGAGGACTCAGTCATGTACAAAGACTCCATCAAATTCTCAACAACCTCTGAGAGTGCCACCCCATTCATGGAACACCAGCACTTCAAGGTGCAAATCTCCGACAACTTCACCCTAAATGGAACCTCGTCTAACGCTCACTTTGACTGCGAGCTACATTCACCAGGGTCATCATTGACTTCATCACCCCTCTCACCATCGACTCCAGAGCCTTCAGATAGTGGACCAAACACTCCATCATCCACTTCCAAATCAACTCACCACAAGCCATCACAACCATCAGCGTCAGCCTACTCAGCCACAGCTGGGGCAAAATCTCAGAAGCAGGCTGGCTCAACGCCCCCAGCATGTACCAACCTAACCCTATGGGTAACCTCAATGAGGGCATCACCAACTTCAACAACTAGATTAAGAACTGTGTAGACTCCCTAACACCAATCAAAACCAACAAGCAAAGAAGAACCGAGCAGCAGTTCAGCTGGCAAACAGAGAACCTTCTATATTCCAAATGACACTTCAAAGAGCTAGAAAGAAAATAAAAAGCTAGCCATGAAACCACCGATAGAACTACCTACAAGGCTGCAATCAGACACTACCACCAGCAACTGAGAGACACCAAGAAAAGAACACTAGCTGAACGCATCAACCGGGGCTCCCACAGCTGCAAAGAGATCTTCTTGATCATCAAGGAATTCACCAGACCCTCGGACTCTGTCAGCAGCTTCACCTCCTGCCAAGAACTGTGCGATTACCTATCATACTTCTTCCATAGCAAATTCACAAACATCCACAGAAACTTCACACACTAACCAGACCCAAGTGATCTCATCCCCAAATTGCCCATCACCAACCAAGACGGCCACCAGATCAAATGGAAAACTCTCACCAATGAAGACATAGCGAAAATAATACAGACGATCCACTCAGGGGCCCCAACAGGACCATGCCCCCACCACATCTACAACCTTACAACATCACCAATCAGCACCGCTCTTACCCGCATCATCAACACCTCCATCACATCTGCCACATTCCCAGATGTCTAGAAGCATGCAGCAGTCAATGCCCTCCTCAAGAAGCCATCAGCTGACCCAAGCCAGCTGAGCAACCTCCATCCTATATCCCTGCTACCCTACCCAGCCAAAGTGATAGAGGAGGCCATCAACAAGCAACTCACAATCAGGATTCAGAACCAATCACAGCACCAAAAGAGCACTCATTACAGCCAACAATGACATCAGGACCATCCTGGATTGAGGAAAAACAATGGCCATCAACCTCCTCAACCTCTTTGCGGCATTTAGCACATTCTCCCACAGCACACTCTTCAGAAGAACGGAATCCAAGGACACGTACTCAACTGGATCTGCTCCTTCCTCATGTGAAGAACCCAAAGAGTCATAATGTCACCCTTCAAATCAGAGACCAAGAACCTGATCTGTGGAGTCCCCCAGGGATCATCTTTCAGCCCGAACCTGTTTAATGTCTACATGACACCGCTCGCCAACATCATCCAATCCCAAGGCATCACCATCATCTCCTAAGCCAATGACACCCAATTCATCTTCTCCCTTATGGACAAGACAACCACCACAAGAACCAAGTTCACCAACTGCCAGACCATAGGAGCTTAGTGGATAAGAACCAACTGCTGGAAGCTTAACTCTGACAAGACAGACCCACCAGCCATGCCAGAAATCTGGGAATCATCCTGGATGACAAGCTCGACATAATGGAGCAACTCAACTCAGTGAGTGCTACTGCTTCCACAACCACTGTATGCTACAAAAGATCCTCAAATTACTGCCACACCAGATGAACCGTCACACAAGCACTCATCACAAGCAGACTCGACTATGACAATACACTCTATGGTGGATTCTTCAAGCAGCTCCTGCAAAGTCTTCAGATCATTCAGAACACTGTAGCAAGACTCATACTCAATCTTCCATGCCGCACCCACATCTCACCCCACCTCAGACAACTACTCTGGCCCCTCAATCAAAAACGCAGCCAATTCAAACTCATCACACACACATACAAAGCTTTGCACAACACTGGACCAGAATACTTGAACAGCTGCATACACTTTCACCAGCCCACCAGGCACCTATGCTAAGCCTCATGCTCACTCACACATGCATTCATAAAAATAAAGCAGGAGGTCGCTGGTTTTCATACATCGCACCCAAAACATGAAAAAATCTCCTACAACACATCAGATCCTCCTCCTCGCTCCTGAAGTTCCTCAAAAGGCTGAAGACCTGGCTTTTCAAATAACTCTGCGGGAATCACACGCTTACACACCTGCCCAAGTGCCTGGATATCCTCATGGATGATTAGTGCGCTATATAAATCGACATAACATAACAATCCTTCTTAAAAGAAGTTCACATCCCCTTGAAAAAGCGCAATTTTATTAATGTAGAAAATTATTGGACGTTTTACTTTGCTAATGGCTACCTGTGAGATTCCAACTCTGGACTAGAGGTAGGGAACGTATTTAAAATCCTCTTTATTTCTGTAAATCACCACATTTCCTGGGCTTCTTGCACTAATCTCAATTTGTTCAGTGTGCACGAGTGCATGAATGTGAATTAGCACAAATGTGTAACTTGCCGGTAGTCATAGGCATTACTTGTGCATGCTCTAAATTTTGCGAATTTAGTTGAATATTTATAATTTAGTCATAAAGACATTTCATGGCAAGTCATGCTATGACTGAGGAGTTTATTTCTAAAAGTACAATGAAGCTAGCAAGTTTCAGTACTTCTAAATGTTCGGTATGTGAACGAGTTTCAGAATATATCTGTCAATTGTTATCTCAAGATGAATACATCTTGTGGTTCTGAGTCTGTATCATCTGTATATACAATTTAATACAGCCCTTGATCGCCCCAACATCCCTGGACAACATATATACTCTGGACACCAGCCTCTTCCTCAAGGAACAATTTGCCAAGAAAACAATGACAGTCTTGTACTATATCTCTATTCTAAAGAAAGTAAACAATTTTTTCCAGAAAGCAAATTAAGACCTACTGTTCGAGCCCTCGTCCTCTCTCATCTGGATGATGAGAACACCCTGCTTCATGGCCTCTCAGACTCCACAGTGGCCCCTTCTTAAGGGGATCAGACATTTCACAGTGCATCGTAGGCTTGAAGAAATACATCACTCCCATCCTGAAAGAACTCCCCAGGATCCCTTTGTCAGCCTGAACCATCTTCAAAACCAGCTGCATCATTTAGAAAACCATCTTGACCAGCACCACCTCATCTCTCAGACAAGTTCACCATCTTTGGTGGCTTTTCGCACATCAGCAGCCAGGAAGCCATCTGACTGGAGACTATGAAGTGGAAAAAAGAAGGAAGGCAGCAGGCCTTTTACATCCATGCACCTAGGATCTGGACAAACATCCATGTATCCATTAGGACCACACCAACACTGCTCCAGTTTAGGAAAGAGTTAAATACTCACCTCTTTAAAGAAGCATTAACAGTCTACAAACCACATACCTTTCCTATTACTCATTGACTGTATGCCTTCTTTTGACCATGTACAGTGCTAGATTCTCTCTACATGCAAACACTGGGTTGATGTGGACACACAGTGAGTGACCAGTTGGACATGGACACTGGACACCTCTTCCTGTGTGGGGAGGGCAAAGTACAGGAAGTGAGCTGCAGTCAGTGGTGATAGGGACAAGCATTGGATGGAGGTAGCCTTCCCCAGTAGAAGAACCAATATAACAGAAAGGAAAACCCCTAAATAAAATATAGCTATAGTTTCAGTACCTGTGTAGGTTTGGTCATTGCCTCACTAACAGTGAAATATGAAATATGAAACTGTTGCGAAAAGACGTCCTGCACAGGTATCCTGAAATTGCCAGCTCCAGCAGAGAGATCTACAAGAGACATGCCACCAAACATTCAAAAGGGGGGGAGGGGGTGAAGCAGGGCCAGTTAATTAAAAATGTGAGAGTAGTTAGTAGCAGCTGCAACAGAGAAGTATGTCAGCCACTAAACAGATAGAGAGGTATAGCAATGCGTGGAGGCTGCGTAGACTGTTTACATTTTAAACACAAGTGGCTAGACAACAAGGTTATTCCATGAAATTTCTTAAGAACTCCCCATTCCATAAACAAACCAACCTATCCTTCTGGACCCCATGCCCCTCTCTAGTCTCAAGATCTTTCTGTGGACCCCCGCACTCATTAATTCAACAGAATGACCGACTGACTCTAAACTATTCAGTGTATTATGTTTACAGACAATAAGCCTTCCGGGCTCTACACTCTCAAGTCAATATTAGGGTAAAATTTGATGATGAATGGCAATGAAAATACAGAAACGACTATCCTTGGATTAAAATACAACATAAAAAAAAATGCTGAGCAAATAATCAGAAAAAAACAAGAAGAAATCAGCATGAATAGAAGAGAACCTTATTTTGACAAAGATCTGGTGCCCTGTGTTTGTGACTCTGTATCTGCACAGTCCCTGTTACATTTCTTTTTCCTTTGTGAATTATATAGAACACCAAGGAAATGCATTTTAATTCCCCTGCTTCGGTTACTCAATATCAGAAGATGCAGACCAGCCATATTATGTTAACAATTGCTACATTATGACATGGTGTGCCTTAGGGCATATAGATTTATAGCAGCCGCATTAAGGCTGCGTAACATGGTGGGCAAGTAACTTACTTTGTTACATAATTTTTTTTAACTAGGTAGGGGACAAAGCGCTCCGAAATCTGTATAATTAGGCTGAAAGCAATGCTGTATATGTATATACTATTAACATGACCTGCCAAGATCTATATCTGATAGAGACATCTAGCCGCAGATTCCTTAACTTAGAATATTCCCCAGGCGTCAGACTGGATCCGGAAAACTTTTTTCCCCAGCAGTACCTCTGCACGCCGGGAGGCGGTGTCGCCCGGCTCCATCCTGACGTCATCCAAGAAAGTGACGTCAATGGAGCCATAAAAGACCCTCCCGGCGTGCTGACGTCAGTTTTCTTCTTTTCCACGTCCCAACGCGGATCCGGAGAAGCGGTTACCTCTGGCCTGTTTGTTGTTTTTCAGGCCTTCTCGACGCCTTTGGCGTCTGGGAACAGTGTGTCATGCCTTCGGGCTTCAAGACGTGTGAATCCTGTACGCGGCAGATGTCGGTGACAGATCCACATGCAATCTGTATGTGGTGCTTGGGAGAGCACCATGATTCCGAGGAGTGCGACGCCTGCTGTCGGCTGAAGCCGAAGTCCTTGCGGGAACGTCGCATGAAGCTGCTGACCGCCCGGATGTCCCGTTTGGAGCCCTCACCCCGCCGGTCTCCTTCTCGTGCTGGGGGGTCGATTCGGGACAAGTCGCGGAGTCGTTCCCGCGGACGTCGCTCTCCTGCCACAGGCAAGCACAAGAAAAAAAAAGTCACGGAGGTCGCCGACCTCACGCGACGGCGGGGCCCGCTGCTACCGGTCTTCACCGGACACGGCTCCTCAAGAGTTGACCCCCATTTACCCGCCATCTCCTGGCGCTGAGGCGACTAGGGCCCAGATGGAGGCCTATTCTCGGGTCCTTCTATCCATCTTTGGGTCACCCCCTCTCCCTGGCGCGCCTTCGGGCCCCACAGAGGGGGTAGGGCTCTGATCGGGGTTTCGCCGGCAGGTTTGCCCTCGGCACCGGTCGAGCACCCTGACTCCGCTTCCGGAGTTGCTGCGATGTCGAGGCGTGGGCGGAGGGGCATCCTTCTTGCACGTCCAATCCTTCCATGTCGTCTTCGCACAGCCCTATGTGGCTCCCTGCGCCGACGCCGGCTGGGGCGTCGCCCTCGACTCCGAGTCGACTCCGTTCCTCTCCGCAGGTTCCCACCTCGGTGGAGGTCGTGTCGACGCCAGTTGGGCGCCGGACGGACGAGGCTCCTTCGGGGGTCCTCGACATCGAGTCGACGCTGTCTCGGCGCTGTGCGACGCCGGTGCCATCCCCGGCCATTCATCGGTTGGTGGAGCATGTGGAGTCCGAGACTGAGGAGGCCCCTTGGGTTCGCCACCCCTGGGGTTGTTTCGCTGTCCTTCTGGCCAGATACCCATGCCCTGGCAGGGCCTTGGATGTCCTCGGGCTGTAGAGACACCACATTTTGGTGGCAGGGTTAGCCTCTTGCCGTCCCCTACTGATGACCTGTTGTCGCCACCTCAAATGGCCATGGTGGCTAGTGCGGCTTTTGCGAGGGCGGGTCGCAGGGCTGCGGAGATTTTACAACTGCAGCCTCCCTCAGTCTCTCTGCCCTCTGATCCCTTGCTGGATTTACTCCACCAGGGCACTGTGGAAGTGAAGCCCTTGTTGCCTTTTGGCGTGTCGTTGTGCGACGTACTTTTGGGGACTTGGGCGAGGCCCTCTTCGGGGGGCCCGGTGGATCGTGCTATTGCACATCGACATCGCCCGGCTCCAGACGACGCTGTCTGTTTGTCCCTCCACCCTAGGGCTCAGGGGCTGGTGATTCCGGCGGCTTCAGGCTCGATGCCTTCTGCCCCTCCTCCGTTTCTCCCTCCCACTTGGGAATCTCGGTGGTTGGAGTCATGTGGCCGCCATGTTTTTGCGTCCACCAGTGCAGGCCTTCGATTCCTGAACACGTCTTGCGTGTTTGCCCGGGCTACTCCTGCCCTTTGGAACTCGGTCGAGCTCCTCCTCCCCTCTCTTCCGGAGGGTCCTCGGACTGACCTGGCACGGTTGGTTCGTGATGGCTGGGAAATGGTGCAATTTTCTGTTTGGTCGGCCATGGACACCACTGGTTCGGTGGGTCGAGCTGTGGCCCGGTCTGATGCTCTGTGCCGCCATGCCTGGCTGCCCGATGGCTGTTTCCCTGCCAACGTCCAGGAGCGTCTTAGGGATCTGCCCTTTGATGGAGTCACCCTGTTCGACAGACATGCTGACTTGGCGGTGCAACGCCTGATGTCTGGGTTTCCATGATTTCCATGGTTTGTAGTCCTGGTTGTGGACTTTGGCTTTTAGTTGCAGTATTGTCACTGCTTTTTCTGGTGCTCCGTCTCTGGGTTCCGGAAGTTGTTACCTGACCGGACTGTGCGTCTTTTCTCCATCTTGTCCTTCTTTTGTTTCAGCTGGCCAGCTGTTTCTGTGTTTCTTTTTAGTCCTCTGTCTAAGATCTCGGCTCCAAGAGGTGTCCCTTGCTTTTATGGGATGTGCCATACCCTATGTGGGGTACTTGTTGGCTATTGTGTAGCCGCTCTTCCTGGCACAGGAAGTTTCAACGGCTCCTGCGGAGTCTTCTACGGCTACTTCTCTTTTGTCTACGCTCTTCCTACGGTTGTAGGACATCCCCTCTTGTGAGACCCGCGGGGTTGTTGCGGTTCTCTCCTGGGGTTTTGTGTTGTGGGCTACGTAGATCTTTCTGGTATCTGTGGATACACTCTATGTGTGTACACACCAGCTATGGTCGCTGTCACAGGGCGCAGGAAGTGTCCTTCCGCCCCTGTCTTGGCTGTGTTCTATTCTCAGTTCTTGGTGTGGGGAAGTGCTTACACCTTTTCTCATGGCTCATTTCCCGTGGGGCTTTCCTGGCAGGGACTTTTGTCCCTTTGCTTAATACACGCAGGGGTTCAGGTCCTTCCGTTCCTGCCCTCTGTGGGGGTTTTTCTGATTCACTCTAGTGGTTCAAGGCTGTCGCTCTTATTCCACGGTTCTGTGTTCCACTCCAGGTGTTTCACTGGTTGTGAGTTGCCACTTATAACTAAAGGCACTGTTGCTTTTGTGTATGATGCGGTGCCGGTATTCTTCTTCAGGATACTCGTTGCCATTTTGCAGTGCCTGTATGGGTCTGTCTCTGACCCTCTTTTTCTGATGGACCTCTGTCTGTGTATTTCCCACTCCTTCCTCGTGAGTGTGGTGATCAGTGTTCCCGCTTGTCTCGCGGGGAGCCATGGTTCCGTCCCCGTCTGAGGGGATGTTGTCACCTTTCAGTGTTTTTGACACTGTTGTGTCCTGCTACGCTTCACACCGGTGCCGTTGGTACCTATTGTGCGACTTTCCTTTTCTCTGGGGAGTGCTCTTCGAGTTTCCCCCTTGTTCTTCATTTTCCCTTCATTTTTGTTATATATCACTGTATCTACGTTCTTGTCTTAGGTATGTGTATCATGATTTATCCACACAGTGAGAGAGTATACCTACTCGGTTTTTCCTCGCCCTAGTATCGGGGGCTTTTGCCCCGGGCTCTCTCTCTCCCTCTCTCTCTCTCTCTCTCATGGAAAGGAGCGCTATGTGTGTCCCCGGCTTTGCCGGTTTCCCTTCGCTGTTTGTACCTCTGGGTACGGTTGGCTGGTTGACTACCTGGTGATGCGCCTGCATCTCTTTGCCGCTGCAGGTGTGCTGTTGGTAATCCCATTCCTTGGGATTTGTTTGACGGTGGTGTAGTTCTCAAGCTACTCCTTGTCTCCTTGTGTGTATCCTGTCATCCACATGCCTGTATCTCCTGGTAGTCATGACTCTGTGTATCTCTGCTTGGTGACATCTGTCCCCTCACATTTCACCTTTCGGCATCCTCTGTGGTGCCTGTTCAGTGGGTATGCTCTGGCGTTGGCATGCTCTATTGTCCCTTTTTCTGGGACCTCTGTTTCTGGCGGATTCATGGACTCCGGTGTTCAGTTTACCTTCAGGTTGCAGACGTTTCTAAACTTTCTTCCGTTCTGCACTGCCCTTTCTGGCTCTGTCTTTTCTTTCGTCCCTGTCTGGACGAGGGAGATTTTGTACCGTCTTCTGACGGATTGTGGTGCCTTTGCCTCCCTTGCTAGTGCTCCTTTACGGGGCTTCATAGGTCTGTTGTCAGCCGCGCTGGCGCTGCTGTTTCCACCGTGATTCGTCAATGTTGTTGACGGGGAAGTTCTTTTGGGACTTGGTGGGTTTCAGTCGCAGACCCTCCTCCACTGCGGTATGGCTTTGGTATCTATTCTAAGTTAAGGAATCTGCGGCTAGATGTCTCTATCAGATGAACGAGTTACTTACCTTCGGTAACGATGTATCTGGTAGAGACACAGGGGCCGATTCCGATTCAGGCCGGAAATCACTCCGACCGAGCCGGACCCGGAGAGATTTCCGACCGAATCGGACCCTGGCAGTCCGACCGAATGAGTACGATGCGCACGCATGCAAACGGACTCGAGTCGGTCGGACTCCCATTGAAGTCAATGGGAGCCGGTCGTACAACGCGTACGCGGGCTCCCATTGACTCAATGGGTGCGAGGCGAACAAGGGCGCCCCCTACAGCGGGTACGCGTCGATGTGAATCGTGCCGTACATGCACATGTAGGGGGGACCCATGGGTCCCCCCTGTGTGCGATTCGCGCGGCTACGCGTACAGGGGGGTCCGACACGGACCCCCAAAGTCCGGCTCCGACTGCTCTTTCGAGCCGGACGGCGCGAGTCGGTCGGACTGCTTGCGGTGCGCATCGTACTTGCCCGGCCGGGGAACATCTCCATTGCGCGGTGCGAGTCATGTCCGTGCGAGTCGATCGGAGCAGTTCGGACCCGCGTACGAGTCGATCGGTGATTTCGCGTGCGCTCGCATCGTACTCGCTCAGCCGGACGCACGTACGAATCGGTCGGGAAAGAGGGCTCCGAATCGGATCCGGTTAAGCCGAATCCGATTCGGTGCCCTACCGGCCGAGATCGGAATCGGCCCCACAGTCTAGCCGCAGATTCCTTAATGCCCGCCCATCCTTCCCGCTCTGCGAAGGCCTTTTCAGGTGGGGTTCTACCACCTCGCCTCCTTACAGGTGGCCTTGGTCTTCCTGAGGGGTGCTCTTGTGACCTACCTCTGGGGCAGGGTGTGTCATTCTGTTTTGGTCTCTCTGGCCCTCCACCCATTCTCGTTTTTGGGGGGCTAGGTTCTGTGCTTTTCAATGCTGCTCCACCTGGGTTCCTCCAGCAGGGAGATTCTCATGTTTTCCTGCCCTCCCTCCGCCCTCGTCTGTTTCTCCTTGTCTATGCTGCAGTCGATTGGGTTGAGATTCTCTTTGCCTATGCTACAGTTCATATGTCACTGGGGAAGGGGTGTGGTGACCGTTCTATGTGGATGTTCACTTCTGGTCACTTGTCGTAACTCATGTTGTTCCAGTCTTGTGGGTCTTTACAGTTCCCTCCTTTAGTTGCGGACTGTCCTTTGTTTGTCATGCCATTCGTTTCCGCTGCCGTTGCCTCTTAGGGGTGGGGGCACATTTCTTCCCTTTGCTGGAACTTTACTGGGGCGGGTGCTCTGTTCGCTCCCTTCAGTCCCTTCTTGTGTTGTGTACTCTTTCAACATGGTATTGTTTCTCATTCTAATGATTTGTTTATCATTCTAATGTTTCTTATCATGTTTGTTTCAACGATTTTTGCTCTTTTTTGACACACTGTTCCTATACTCTCGCAGTTTTTGTCATGGCTCCGCGTTGTGGCGCAGGAAAGTTTCACTGTAGAAAACTGACGTCAGCACGCCGGGAGGGTCTTTTATGGCTCCATTGACGTCACTTCCGTGGATGACGTCAGGACGGAGCCGGGCGACGCCGCCTCCCGGCGTGCAGAGGTACTGCTGGGGAAAAAAGATTTCCGGATCCAGTTTGATGCCTGGGGAATATTCTAAGTTAAGGAATCTGAGGCTAGACTGTGTTTCTACCAGATACATCGTTACCGAAGGTAAGTAACTCGTTCGTTTGGGCTATATTGTGGTGCATGATTTTACTTGAGGGCAATTTTTATTTATTTTATGTGTAATTTTATGTCAATCCTAGCTGAATGTGTGGGATGGTTTCCAAGCCTCCCTTCAGAAATTTTAGAGAGTACCATTTTCAGGGTAATTATAATGAAAGCTAAGCACAAATCACTTTATGATCTACGAGCCTGGTTGTGCATTTTGCCATTGGTTGCTTTCTTTTCTTTGCATATTTGCTCATGGATTATTGGCAGAATGTCTTAGATGTTTAATTGGTGCTCATTGCTCTTTATTGTATTGAGATTTATTTATTTCAGAATTTTTATTATTAATTGTATAATGGTTTATAACCGAATAAAGATTTACTGACTGACTTACTAGTGAAATTACAGAGGGTCAGATTTGCTATTCTAATTCTAGTCCCAAAACATTGTAGAAAGCACTTGTACTTAGTGGGAGGGGTGGGGGGAGATTTAGGGGCCGATTACGATCTCGGCCGGTAGTGCTCCGAATCGGATTCGGAGTTACCGGATCCGATTCGGAGCCTTGTTTCCTGACCGAATCGTACGTGGGTCCGGCCGAGCGAGTACGATCCAGGCACCCGCGAAATCTCCGACCGACTCGAACGCGGCTTCAACACGCTCCGCCCGACTCGCATGGACACGACTCGCACCGCGCTATGGAGACGTTTCCCGGCCGGGTAAGTACGATGCGCGCCGCGAGCAGTCCGATCGACTCGCGCCGTCCGGCTCGAAAAAGCTGTCGGAGCCGGACTTTGGGGGTCCGCGTCGGACCCCTGTACGCGTAGGCGCGCGAGTCGCACACAGGGGGGTCCCATGGGTCCCCCTACCTGTGCATGTACGCCGCGATGCGCATCGACGCGTACCTGCTGTAGGGGCGCCGTTGTCCGCCTCGCACCCATTGAGTGAATGGGAGCCCGCGCACGCGTTGTACGACAGGCTCCCATTGACTTCAATGGGAGTCCGACCGACTCGAGTCCGATGGCATGCGTGCGCATCGTACTCGTTCGGTCGGACTGCCAGAGTCCGATTCGGTCGGAAATCTCTCCGGGTCCGGCTCGGTCGGAGAGATTTCCGGCCCGAATCGGAATCGGCCCCAGAATATTTTAACCCTAACTCAACAGTTACAGAATAAAATGCTTACAGTTCTAGTTGTAACACCAATCTCACAGACATTGAGAAAAGTGCATGTATTTTTGGGGGGAGTGGGCATTAGACTCACTATTCTAACCTCAACAGAGAAAGTATATGTATTTAGATGGGTCTTATTTAGTATTCTAACTCCAGTCCCAGCTACAGGGGGTGGGGTCGAGGAAGAGAAGTCATATTTACTCTTCTAACACCAATCACATGGACATTGTTGAAGTCTTTCAAATTACCAAATATAATCAAATAATTATGAACCACAATTATCATTTAATTGTGTCAGTAAAAATACACATATTATTGAATATTTGTTTTTAAAATAAAAAATAAACAAATATAAATTAACTTATAAATAAGAATTAATAGTTAAAAATCTTATTAATAATAGGGTAATCACATAATTTTCTAAACAATCAAACAACACGATCTTTATATATTTGTTAATGGTATATATCAAATTATAGACCCACATATTGAATTGAAACATCTGAATTTTTTTAAATAAATCATTCAATCAATTCATTAAAATTTGAAAGCTTAAATCTAATTATGATTAAAGATTTTAATGCTAACTTAAAAACGGAAAATGTATCATATAATTTAAAACATGAAAATAATTAGTGAACATTTAAAACATATATAAATAATTATTTATAACAATGAAAGTATCTATTTAGATAAAACACTACCCAATAATCCAATCACAAAACTCAAAAGTAGAAATAAAATACCAAATACATTTATAGCATAATCCGAAATTGATTAAACAAATAAATAAATAAAAATAATTAAAAATACATCCGAAATAATAAAACCATCAAATAAAATTATATAATGTATATTTAAATGAAACACAACCCACCCAATTCACCAATAAACCTGGCAAAACAATGTATAGGATAATCAAAAAAATAATTAAACTAACCCTGGGCGGAACTCCGCGAAGTTACAAAAAAACTCTGCGAACTTCCGCGAGTAGCGTAGTGCAGTACGAACTGCAGTTTGTGCTGGTATTCCTGCTGCTCCGGTAGAAATTCTACCCGAGCAGCAGCTCGCGCTCACGAACTTACCGTTCGCGATTGCAAACTCACCGTTTGCGATCGCGAGCGGGGAAAAAACCCTGCTGCACATCGCGAAGCTGAGTTTTCTGCACTCCGCGAGCTCCGCGGAGTGCGGAGTGCAGAAAACTCCGCAAACTCCGTGAACAGAGCGAAGTTCACCACCCAGGCCTAAATGAAACATGTAAATAATTAACAATAAAGATATAACATATTTTAAATAAAACACAATCTACCCTAGACAAACCCACCAACCTGAAAAAATGTCCATGCTGAATTAACATATTATACACACAACAATTACATTTATATTTTTAAATAAAATAATTTCAAAAGACAGCACTTCGTACATTGATATTATTGTTAAAAACACAAATGATAACCTTATCTTTAATAATTCCATCTTCAATATTTTTTGTAGCCATGATATTTTGACTAACATTATGGGCACAGAATATTTTGCACAGAATATTTTGGAGTCAATATTCCTTACCACTGTAGTGGCATTGGTAAACATTTCAACAATCTGTATTTCCTTTGAAATGCCTCTCCTTACCCCTTCTCCCTTGAGAGGTCTTCGTGCCCAACTAAATATAAGTTGCTTCATAATTGAGAATTTCAAAATACCAAACGAAGTTATTTTATGTGACCAAACCTAGTTAGCCTCTATAGGGCAGGGTTAAGTTTCCATACAGTTGAAGACAATTTGTTCTTGTATGAGAACCACTAAAAATATTTAAACCATAAAACTGATGCAAAGGGTTTGGAAATCATATAATCCAAATGACCATTAAACTTACATTTTTAACCTCTAAAATGTTGTTGCACTAACAAATATAGCACAGAGGTCGGTGCCTTCACTTTGTCCCTTAACTAAGCAGTGGTGTAACACAGGCCCCCGCAGCCCTTGCCATGCGGGGGGGTCACCAAACTCCAGGGGGCCCCCTCAGTACATTACTCTGGCTGGAGAGCTCATGATTGAGCTCGGAGGGGGCCCCTCCACATGCCTTGCAGGGGGCCCCTCAAGTTTTGTTACACCAGTGTAACTAAGTACTTTAGAGGTTACTGACAGCTACCACTATCATTCCAATGGCCTGCCACAATACTCAAGTACATGACATGCTCTTGTGGGTTCAATAAATTGTTATTTATTTTTTAAACTGAACGATATCCATAAAGTTTTATTTAGCATAAGATTCTCAGCATTGTTTCATTCAGAGATATTTTATGGGAAAATATGTCTTAATTTTGTTAAACATTCCTATCTCATTCATCTGGATTTAAATACATTCCTACATTTTAGTCTGTGTTGGTAATCCAATGCTAAAGTTGAATTCACTTCTATGCAATAAAAATGACAACATTTAATTTTAGTACTAAGGTATTCTCTTAACCCCACTCAGCTCTTTGTATTGGCTTTTCTATCTAAAATACATGGTTGCCACATTATGGGGCCGATTACGATGTCGGTCGGAAAGCCTCCAACCGCTAGTCGGAGGCTTTCCAACCAACAGGTTCGGTTTGCTGTCTGTCCGCCGAATTACGATGTTGGTAGTCAGAGCGTGAACCCGCCGGTCATTCTGACGCGGTTCCGACCAGCTCTCGGAGTCTTCCGGACGGTCAGAACCACACTGTAATCCCTTATGGACGACGCTTCCGCTGTCAGGATTACAATGCCGGTTTCCCACAGACTTTCCATGCCAGGCTTTCCGACACGGAAAGGCTATCAGAAAGTGACTTTGGGGGCCCCTACAAGGCCCCCTGCCTCCTCGGCCTGCAGTTGTGGGCCGAGGGGGTACCTAGGGTCCCCCCCTGTAAATCCATGCACTATGTGGCAGGCGCCATGTGGTGCCTGCCACAGGGTGCAGGGTTTTACACCCCTCCCCCATTTATTTATAGGAGCCTGTATTAAGGCCGGTTTACGGCCGTAACACAAGCTCCCATAGAGAAATGTGAGTAATCAGGCGGTAGAAACTACCGACCAGAGGTCAGTAGGCCCCGAGACCTAGACGGTGTCGGTCGGAGGCAACTCCGACCGACATCGTAATAAGCCCCTCTATGTCTACTAATGCTGCTTTGGATAAAACTAAATCCTAACTATATAAGCTATCCTATTGGGTAGGGATCCAACAAGCCACAAAAAGTCTGATAAGAGGAAAGTTGATATTTTGTAGTCAAAAATCCTTACCAGCTAACTGGGGAATTTCATTTAACACTCTTTTGGTGCTATGGTAGGGTTAACGTGCTCTCACATGGGTTGAAAGCAGTGCCTCCCTACATCCGGTTCACTTAGTTTACTCTTTATTTTCCAACTAGTGGACTTAATAGCCTTTGAGTCCACTGGATGTGCTTAATGGTTTTTGTGATTGTCACTAGTGAAGCACAATGCTCTTTTTGCCACTGTGTGCCCCCAAGATGTTCCACACACATAATTGAGGATGAGTACTACCCATACTACTACGCTGAAGGGCCACTGATGGAAAATACCAGCTGATTTTGTTTCAGGTTCACACACCTCTTTATATTGTACTCCTTGAAAAGGGGTAGCCTATCATCCTTCTCTTATAACATGTATGCAGTTTCTGCATAACTTTGGGATTTGCTCTCCCCCAAAGATGTTTGCACAATGGGATGTGGGTGGTAATGTAATCCCTTATGGATTGACTGGCTGGAAAAACCTTGCTCCTGTTGAATGGTAACCTAATGGAGGCATGGAGAGAGACTCAAAAAAATTCTAGCTCTCTTTGAGGTTGTCTTCATCCTCCCTGTGAACAATTGTCCTTGCAAGATGCTGTCCCTGGGGGATCTGCCACCGGAAGCTCTGTAGGTGTGGCTATCCCAGTGTATATAAATATACTTCTTTGCTAACCATTTTCTGCCTGATGCAATAACTAAGCACTCCTTGGCCATTTTGTGTTTGGAAAATGTCACTCCACACATCCTGTACAATCTGCATTTATTTGTTCAATTGCTACCAGCCTTTTTCTAGGTACTTCAAAAGCCTAGAAAGATGCACTTTGTTGGGATAGGAATGTACTTTACGCAATAAACAGGTGTGTACCTCTGCCCTTGGTGCCTAAATGCATTTGGACTGGTATCCTTTTACTTTGGCCCTGGTGTCCTACTAATCTAGTGTGTGCGCAGAGGCCTAGGCATGTTCCTGGTAACTCGAGGCCCAGAGCCTGTTCTGTGACCTGGAGTGGTGTACCAAGTATTCCCTTGTAGTGGGCATGATACATCACATAAAGTGTTGGTGGCAGTGCACAGTGTTCTTTCAATCCATGTTCTGACCAGACCTTTTTTTCTGTGTTAAGAAGAGGTGAGCCTACTGGCTCTGAGGGTGTAACCTTTACTATGTTATGTGAAACCTAGAACCTTGTGCTGTCATCCCTTGTGCATGCTGAGTGTGTGTATGTGTACTGAGTGTGCAGCAAATATATGATAGCAGTGCTCTGCGTGCTGTATGAGACTGAGTACAGGACCCAGTACAAACAATTTTGTTTGCCAGTAGTTTTAGCATGTTACAAGATGGAGGCTGAAAAAACTGCTTCCTCCGACAGTGGAAGTGTATTGCCTGCATTCCTGTAGCTGGAGGGTGGAGTCCCTGACACTGAAGGGAGAGAGGATGCTACCTTTAGAAATTCTATGATGACCTTGTTAGCAAAGTGTTGCTTATTCGTTTATTCTGAGCACCCTCATTTGCTAGACGGTAGGGCACATGACTTGGATGCCAGTTTCTGATGTTAAAGATGAGGGAGTTTCTAGGTAGCACATGTCATTTTTTCTATCCCTGATTATTGTTTCAGGAAAGTTGATGAAATCCAAGTTGGATACCTCAAACTTCATTGTGCCCCTGTTTTAAATACTATGCTTGGAGCCAATTTCCTTGCTACCTGTTGTTAGTGCCATCATTTTGCACAAAGGCTTTGTCTTGAGAGCAGCCTGGGAATGACACTTTAAGGCGAACCAATCCAATACTGGTTCAGTCTCAAAATGTGCAAACTACTCAGTTTTGTTCACCCCCAAGTTCTTCCTGACTGAAGCCAATCTCTCAAGAGGGGAGGGGGTGGGATATCTCCTGAAGTCTTTGCTTTCTGCTGGAGGAGCTGAAGCTCTGCATGAAGTGCCTAAAATCCTGCCTGTCTGAGAAGTGAGGGGAGGAATGTGTCTGGCCCGCCAGGCAGGGAGACTGTCCAGGAGGAGAAGTCCAGTATGTTCCTGGCATAATAAGTGCCCAGAGAAAGCTGACTTGCCCAGACAGTTAACCCGGGAGTGGCCCAAATCTCTCTGAACAGTTTAATTGTGAGGTGCATAAGACTGTACCAGAACAAGTATTCGGTGTTGCCCTGCAGTTTGCCGCAGACAAGGAGGCTGCGACTGCAATACCAGAACATATGTCTGTAACCACCCTTGGGGGCCACTTCCACGAAATATGAGTGCTGCTAATTGTCCCCAACTATGTTCTGAGTGGGGCTGCCTGCACGGCCCTTAGTATTAGAAGGGAAGCTGCTATGCAGGTAGGAGCCTAGATGACATCCGCTGCACACTCTGCACTGCTACAATGACCGGCAGGCAGCGGCGTCACTAGGGTTGGTGTCACCCAGTGCGGTAACTCATGGTGACCCCCTCACGACTAACCCCATGACACCATCACATGGGGTGACACCTTTCCCAAATGAGACTATTTAGTAAATAGTCTCATTTGGGAAAGGTGTCACCCCATGTGATGGTGTCACCAGGTGCGGTCCGCACCCCCCGCACCCTCCTAGTGACGCCACTGCCGGCAGGTAAAACGCTGGGCTTAGCTGGCACGGGGAAAAAGAAACTAAATGATTGCAGACGAGTCACCATGCACGCTAATACTTTTTGCTCAAGGGATGTCAGACATTGGAGTGAGTGCATATTTGAACTGTGAGAGTATTTAAACCATCTGCACCTATTCCCGTCAAAACCCTTAGTGTGGTGCGGACTGTAGATACAGAATCCTGACTAAAGTGGGAGGAGGTGGCACACTGGAAGGCTGTTGGAAAACATGTGGTGTAGTGCCTAATGCAACATATTTTACAACCCTGTATATTATTAACATCGAATTGTGTAATATATAGATCTGTTGTGTGATTAAATTAGTTTTGTTTATTGCATAAAAAACAACCACTGGTCCAGACATTACATTATTGTGCCTGTTGGTTGACTGTTAAGATCTGAGCTCTTGACCCTCTCACCCCCCGCCGTCCCCCCTTCAAACTACCTTCTTGAGAAGCCTGTGACTGCTCACCCTTGTTACCCTAAGAGCGTATAGCGGAAAAGTTTGTATTTGGCCCAATTTGTAGAGCCATGGTAGGACGGACCCCAGTACACATGTGGCTAATGACCACAACTACCACAGTTGGCCCTGTAGCCCCTGCCTGTACTGTGGACCCCCGAATAGGGTCTAACACACTCTGTCCTGAATGAAGGAATGTTTTAATTTTGAGCCAATTTTGTGTTTTGATTATTACTAGCTCCTTGTAAGGGACCCAAAGGAAGGGTGCAACGCATCTATTAGTTGCACTTCATCTGTAGGTCAGAAAGAGACCCGACAGCAGCCCAGAGAGATGATTGTTAGGGAATGGGCTTTGTTTGTTGCTGTGTCTCCGTCAAAGCCCGGAATAGGCATAGATTTCATGAGAAGCACTGCTGCTGTGACATGATGTGCAAGTGGAGGCGGCTCTACTGCCCGATAAGTAGGGGGGTAAGAACCTCACCAGAAGGACAATGTGTAAGGTCCAGCTAACTTAAGCCTGCTTCTAGAGCAGTTTGAGGGCATGAGCCACCTAGGAGCCATGGGGAGCTTTCAGCCTACCCAGTGAGGATAGACCCATGAACATCTAAAAAACCAGGACTTTGAGAACCTGTAGATAAATGTATTTCAGGACTCTGCGTCTGGTGGTCTTGCAAAAACACCAACTCACTCCATACCTTCCCTGAATCTGTGCACCACATTGGGGCAAAAGTTTTTCTTGTGTCCCTCTGTCTTAGGATAATTTCTCATCAGTTGCAGTCAGTTACCCTGGTTTCAGAGCCACTGTAATTAGCCATTCAGTTTCTCAGTTGGATCCTAAACATTTTCTCAGTTTCCCAATGCCAGCTGATGTCCCTGTGGTCCAGTGCAGGGACTGGGACTATGCACTGGACCACTGTAATGTACAGGGCCGGACAAACATTTTATTCCACCGGGCATTTCCCCAGTGGGCTGGAGCACTTGAGGGCCATCTCTGTCACTTTTCCCATCTCCTGTGGTTAATTGTAGCAGGCATAGTGAGAGAGAGCGAAAGAGGAATGTAGAGTACATGCGCCCATTCGTAGAAGATGTGCAGGGCAGCTGGTTGAAGGAAGTGCTGCTGAGTGCCCTAGTACCCAGTTGCTTGAATATTTGGGCAGTGTTCGGTGTATGTTCGGGGTCTTGTCTTTGTAGTCTGTTGTGTCTTGGAGAATCGTGCAATTGGTAGTAGTCGGCAATGTGGTGCATCTGTGGTGCGTTGGGTGTGTGTAGTGTGCTACAGTGGTGGTTCGTGAGAGAGGTATTTGAACTGTGGCACTTGCTGTTGTGAGCAAATTGGTTCGTGCTATTGGAAGTGTGTCTGTGACAAATGATGTGTTATTGGAGATGTAATGCTTGTACTAGAACTTCCTCATATTTCACTCAATGTCATCAAGTGCTAATCTGTCGGTTGTAGGGAAATTATCCCTTTATATGCCCCAATGGCTTGTCTAAATTCTGTGATCCAGGGAAAACCACACTGTTCCTCGTGTCTCGGCTCCCTCAGTCCTCATGCCTCGAGTGGGAGAGCCTAGAAACTGACAAACTCCCAATATTAATTTCTATAGGAATTAAATGAGCATTTAGCTGTATTATTCTGTATTTATGTAATTGTGTCTGTGTAACAGTGGGTGAGGGGGATCTGAGCAAGAGATGTCTTAGTGCTTTCACATATCCCACAGTTAATAATGCATGACATGGTCCTTCCGTCTGCATTATTCTGCGATGTGCACCATCTGCCCGATTTCCTAGCATGAGCAGCTCGCCAGCTGAGGTGGAAATAATTCCGGAAAATCAGCAGTTTCCACAATATCTGCGTTTTTGCTGCTTCTTTTACATACTTTTGAGAAAATATGCTGTGGTGGATAGACTGGCTAAATCGCACATGCTGTAATGTAAGTAAAACATTGCCACCCTGGGGACTGCAGCTATGGCACTCTCTGAGAGACCTCATATGTCAGAAGGTACCCAGCCCCTTACTCTTTTAGGTATCTGTATTCCTGTAGTGCAGCCAACCTAAGGAGCAACAGAACACGGGTGCAACGAGGGATTTACATAAAATTCTGGTAGGGCCGATTAGTGGTCACGTACATTACTAGGCACAATAGGAGAAAGGTATATCTTTTTGAGCTCCTTTCTGAAGTGCAGAAGGGATGGGTGAGCTTTATCTGTGGTGTGAGATAATTGCTGATTCTTGGTGCTCACTCTGAAAAGGCTTTTCTCCTCATCTTTTCATTTTTGCATTTCAAGTCTGGTGGAGTGTGGCTTTATGTAGTCTTTTGGCCTCCTAAATAGTTTAGTACTTTTGCTAGGTCGGGTTGTATGTTGGCTGTCACTGACAAGTAGGCTATTGGAGCCCTGCAGGCTTGGGGAGTGTCAGGCAATGCAGGGCCACCAGGGTGATGGTATACTTCCTTTATTCTCATGGGGAGGTGGGTAGTGATTTGCAAAACACTCCTCTCTGGAACCAGATTAGGGTTAGTCAACTTGAGCTTTTTGTATTTTATTGCAAGTAATTCTCTTTATTTTTTCCAAAATCAGGCATACTGGCCTCGTTGGCAATGATAATCTTTTCTGTTGTACCTCCGCAGATTTTTGCCTTGACTGTTTTTGCTGGCTGTAGAACTCTCTGCACTTTACCCCTGCTAACCAGAGTTAAAGTGCTGAGTTCCTCACTTTCACCAGGATAAAACTGGCATACCTCTCACTGAAATATTTAACTTACCCATAAGTCCCTAGTATATCATACCACAGTGTACCTAGGGCCTGTGAGTTAACTGTCACAAGTGGACTGCAGCCCTCATTATGCATCCCACTACGGAGGCAAGTTAAACATGACTGCAGGCATGTCACCAGTAGCCTGGCTGTTCAGATTCAAACTTCAAATTTGATCTGTCAAGATAACCTCTTTTGACAGGCCTAAACTCTCCTTTTAAATATTCATGAATCACCCCTCAGTAGGCCTTACTGGCCATTAAAGCAAGGTGCTTCAGGTGCAGGACATGTAAATGTTTAATGTTAAACATGTCCTTAAAAGAAAAAAGCCCAAAAGGCTATTTTCGCGGTAGCAGAGTTCACTTTTCTATAGGGAAGCATTGGGATTCGATATTATATTTAATATTTGCTATCTCCACTTAGGAAACAGGTACAAAGTTAATCTTTGGACTTTTTAAAATGTTTATTACAAGCCCAATTTGCTGGGAAAGTAGGATTTGTAATAAATATTTCAGAACAGGTACTTTTTACAGAGATTACCTGTTACCAATGTTCCCTCAAATGTTTCTGCATCGTGTGCAGCAACAGAATACTTGCGTGCACATGTTTCTAGCTTGTGTGCGCAGCTGAGTGAGCAGATGTCCAACTAGGAAAATTGACTAGCTACTACTTGAAGGTTGATAACAAGTACTGGCAATGTCAATAGGCCTGTGAATAAATGAAAGTACTTCCTTGTTCATTGATGGGTTTAGGCTCAGAATAAGTAATCATAAATGCATTCTGTTACTCGTGCTTGCACTCATGCATTCATTCATCACTGTTTCACTCTTACATTCACCTACTTACATAGTCACAATAAAATGTATACACAAACTGAGCAACATATGCAAGATAAATGAACAGCATAAAAATAGAAAAAAGGAAACATGCTACTGCCTAAAAATGGCGGACATATGCTTGCAATAACAAAATTAACCAAAGAAGCAGGTGGCTGTCTTCCAGTGGTACTGTACATACTGTATAGTTTTATAGTTCCATCTAACTGCCATGTTTAGAACCAACAGGTTGGCCACCCTGCAATGGTAAAAACAATTAAACCCTATGGACAATAGTCTTACATAGTGGTCAGGTGGTTTAGATGCAGTAACTGTACATGGTGCTGTACACTGCAGATCTGAGCAGCAAGCAAGCAGCCCACCAGCCTTGGCACTAAAGTGCACTCATTTTTAGGTGGCTGTGCACAGGTGATCAGACAAAGAGAGTCAATGACTGAAGTGGTATACATACCACTGGTATATATAGCAGTGATGTATATGTTTTTTTAAATCAAGATCCTGGCAGACAACTAAGCGTGTCACGAAGAGATTTTAGGAAGACTTATTACAATGCAAATCTTGTAGCCCTAAGGTTTGTCAAAGGGGTAATAAACACAAATATTCTTGCCTAAAAACTAATCTGTGAGATTGCATGTAACAAAATACATCTGCAGGCTTTGACAGGGTCTAATAAAAATCCACGCTTAAAGCCTATTGGCTTTAACAGGTGTGTTTCAGAATAAATAAATTAGGTCTACTGCCAGTGTCAGAACTTTACATAAGAGATAGAATAGACCTATGGCATATCAAATAACATTTCCCAATGAATCAATCAGGTCTGTAGCCTTTGTCATTGGCTCATTACTGCAGTTGAGGCAGGCCTATAAACTTTCATACAAGGCAAACATCAATAAAATTGCAAATATATACAAAATTACAGTTGTCTAAAAAAATTTATCTCCCATATGAAGGCCAAACAAGGATTATCATAGTGCAAATCTTCTATCTCCACAGTTTGGTCGAGGCAGTCACCAACACCAAAACGCTTGCCTACTTGGGAAATCTGTGAAATTCTGTGTAAATAAATGCCTGCCTACAAGCTTTAGCCCAGTATTATAACAATCCCCCATTAAAGGCCTTTTGTTTTTAACAAATGCTTTTCACAATAATCAAGCCAGGCGTACTGCCTTTGTCATAACTTTGTATAATAAACAGATCAGACGTTTGGCATCGGACATAACTTTTCCCAGTGAAAAAATCAAGTCTATTGTCTTTTCCTTTGGCTTCACATCATAGCCGACACAGTGCGCAAAAGCTGATAACCAGTGTGCATAAAGTTATAAAATTACAATTGTTATTAGAACATCTGTTGAGCCTCTCTCACAGTTGTCAACTTCATTCAAAAATTACAAAGACCGCTGCAACGGATTCAGGTACTTGCAGTTTTTCTAAGCATTTTGCAGACTGTAAGCAGGACCACTGCATTCATGTGATTTTGCGGCTGCAGCATTTTCCGCATATTTGTGGATTTTCCTCATTTGCCACATAATTCATCATCTGCTACATAATATACAGATTATAACAAAAAAAGATTAGGTTTCGAGCTCAAACGGATCATATGTTACTAAAAATGCAGAGGCGCATGTTGCAACACAGCGGAAGGCCTTTTGCAAATGTTGACTGGCCCCCTTTCTGTTGTTTATTGCTGTATTTGCGTGTTCAGCTGGTACTTATAAGGTGATCCCTCTGTACACACAGTGTTAGCCTGTGCAAAAATGCCAAAATAAGGAAGCAATACTATCAAAAAATGTGCTGCATTCTGCAGCATAATTTGATTTTTCTTGTCACATAATTAAGTCCGCCCTGCCACATAATTTGGTCCTCCCCAGCCACGTAATTCCAGTGGCCCTGAATATAAGGAAAGAGGAATGTGGTACTCCTCTGTATAACCTATCTCTTACTTTGGATAGAAGACCCTGAAAATAGAATTACCTAAATAGTAGAACTATGAGAATTAATTTTACTGATTATTTTTGAAATGATGAAAATCTGCAACAATAAAAATCAGAGGAGTTTTGAATCACACTTTAACTTAAGAGCTACCGGAGGGTTCCCTGCAGACCTGGGCCATGGCGCCAGTGCACCTGCTGCACAATTTCTATCCATGTCGCCCTTTAAATCAAGACAAGTTTCAGCAGTGAAAGTACACAGCCCTGTCAGCTGATGAGTTTTAAAGCTATCAATGTCCAAAATTGATGGTCTTCTTTTAGTTCTAAAGTTTCAGCCTCTGGAATGTTACTGATGGCTGACACCTGAATGGTAAATGTGTCCCCCAACGTCCAAAGTATGTTAATGTCTGGGAATTGCCACAAGTCCTGAGGTATTCCACAGATAGAACTCGGGGCTGCAGTGAAGGCTTTGGGGCTCCTCTCCTGCTGCTTCATGACTGCTTTTCATTGCAGATGTTTACTCTTCCTCGATTAGCATTTTTAAAGACAAAAACACAGGTTTAAAAATGCAGGCAGCATTACAAAGGTTCCAATTAAGCGCTTTACAAATGCTGAGCAATCCTTTTTGGTGCGCAGTGTTTGTACATCTCTGCGTGGAGAGAACCCGAAATTTGTGCGCCCGCTCAGGCGCACACTTTAGAGGGAACTATGCCTTTTACCTGCCTAAGGACTAGGCCTGGACAGAGTTTGTGGAGTTCTGCTATGCGGAACGTCGCAAGTGTCCCAAAAACTCTGCCGCGCTACGCGAGTTCCGCAAGCGGCGGAATGCAGTATGTTGCTTTGCTCGTGCTGATTTTTAGCACCAGGAATTTGTCCCGAGCTGTAAAACCAGTGTGAATGGCACTACGCATCACACCAGAGGGCGTTGGTTCTTTCTGCCGCTCAAGTAGATAGTCTACTCAAGCGGCAACTTCCTCAACATAAGCGGCAGATTTCTCAACATGAGTGGTCGCGACCTATCGTCTGCATTGAGAAGTCTCGCCTGGAGGAGGTCTAGCGCATCATTTTTCTCACTCGCTCTCGCCAACGAGCCACGAGAGAGAAAAAACTCAGCTCCGCGTTGCTTTGCAGAGTTTTTGGAACTCAGAGCGGAGTGGCAAAACTCCGCGAACTCCACCGGCGGGCTGGAATTCTTTGCCCACCCCTACTAAGGACTCTAGAAGCCAATCTGCACAAGCTTTCAACAGTCACACAGAAGCTAAAAGGCCCCCTTAATGAGGTGTGAACTTGCTCCTAGAGGTGAGACCAGGGCTTTGAGTTTTGAGAGATGTTCTGTTTCTCTGGCAGATTGAGCATCTGGACTGTGCTCAGTACCTTAATTAACTTCAAAGAGGCCTACCCTGTCACAGGCAGAAGTAGCTAACACCAGGCCTCCTCCCTTCTGTTGTCCCACTAGCCAGTCAGGCACCAGGCCCACTGGAAGAGAAGCTGCCCCCAGAAGTGGTTTTGAGTGACCACATAAGAGGGGTTGCTCATTTACCTGGCCCCATTTTCAGGATGGGCACAGGAGTTTTGCACAAGGGAAGAAAGATTATGTCATGTTGGTTTGGGCAGAGAGGGGCACTGTGGGATGGTTTGAGGGAAAACACTCAGTAAGTGCTGCAAAAGTGGGTAGGGTCACACCTGAGAACTTTTACTCTATTGTTTAGGGCATGGTCAGTAATTTCCCCTCCCACCAGGGTGGTGCTGGGCATAAATGTGGCATCCCCAGCCCCCTCCTCAGTTCACTTCTTGACCTATGGAAGAACAAAAGAGGACTGGTCCTGCTGCCTGTGAACTGAGAACAGCCTTGAAGACTGGACCTGCTATCCCTTTTGTACCAGGACAAAGAACTGAACTTCAAGGTTCATAAGGCTGATCTCCTGTTTGGGATACAAGACACAACCATCTTTAAGAGGCTCTTTTTCCTGCATTCCCAGCTGACCAGTTCAAAATGAACCTGCCCTGGTCCCTGCTGCCGGCCTCTGCCCCCAAGTGCTGTCCCCAAAGTGTTGGACCCTTGGCTGGTATCAAGGTGTACTCCTCCGAACAAATCCTGAAACCTGGGACTTGGGGGACCAGGACCAATCTGCCAAGCCGATAGGACTAAAGTGCATTGGCACTGGGCCAAAGATTCAGGTTGGTCATGCCACGTTCTTCTACGCAGCATCAAATCTGATTCAGCAGGACTTTGCTGAGAAGGTATCCAGCCTCCAGGAGCCCTCTTCGACTACTGCCTGCAGCATTGCTCTGTTGGAAGAATCGGAGCTCCCCAAAAATTATAACATCTGAATGTAGAAAACTTCACTGGGCCAAGGCACGAAAAGTAACCAGCCAGCGTTGAATTTCTCTGAGCTCAAAATTCACATTTCTCCTGCTCAAAGCTTTCCTGCCAAAAGCAATGGCTTCGCCAAGACCTTGTCCAGCGGCTATCTGATGACATGGGTCTCTCTTCTGCCAGAGCATGCTGTCTTTCCCTACTGAGGGTTTTTGACTTCCATTCCAGAGACTAAGTCAGAAGATAAAACTTTTCACCGGGGCAAATCTGGTCCCTCTTTCTGACCCTCGCTCCATTGTGGTTGGGCTTAAACCTCACCCTTGTCCCAGTCAAGTGCAACCAGATGACCGCAATTGGTGCGTAATGCTTTTAGGTGATATTTTGAACCTTAAATTTTAAAAATTCATTATCCTGCCTCTACTGATTGGATAATGTCATTTTGGTGTCATTTTATTTATTAAAATATTCTCTATTTTCTAAATTGGTTTGCGATTTTTCTTGTGTTGTGTTTTGACTTTATTACTGTTTGAGTAATACATAAATACTTTACACATTGTCTCTAAGTTAAGTCCTCCTGCTCTGTGCCATAGCACCAAAGGGTTGAGCGATGGTTAATTTAGTGACTTTAGGGATTAACCCTAACAAGGATTGTGGTTGTTATTTGAGGTGAGTATTCGCCTCCTCATCTAATACCCCAATTGTTTACAGGCCCCATCTGGAATTGCAGGCCGCATTTAATGATGGATTATGTATTTCCTCAGGTGCCACAGTGGGTAAGGTGTCTCTGGCACCTTTACATGTTTGTACTCTGGCTGACGAATGGGCTTCTAACCCAAGTGTTAAAGCTGCAACAGATCCTGACCCCTCTACCTCTCTTTTCGCCTCCCTGTTACACTGACTGCAGGGTGGGACTGTCCTCTAATATGCTGTATTCTTTGAGAGAAAGACATCCTGACTACCTTAGACTGGAGAGAATGGTTACCTGGCCCTGTTAGACCTGTCATCCTTAGGGTAGTGTTTCTTTCAACATTTTGCCTTTTGCCTCTCATTTTTGTTGATTCTTTTGGTTGGTCTTAGAACTCTGAACACTTCACTACTTCTACACAGTGCTAAAGTGCACATGCTTCGCCCTAAACATGACCACATTGGTGTGTACATGATTGACATATTTGTTGCACTGGTAAGTCCCTTGTGGAGTGGTATACCATATACCCAGGGCCTGTACTTCAAATGCTACTATTGGGCTGCAGCATTGATTGTGCCACCTGCATATGTAGCCTTTCAAATCAGTCTCAGGCCTGCCACTGCAGTGCCAGTGTGTGCAGTTTACTGCCATTTCAACTTGGCCTTGGCATTAAACTCCCCTTTAAATACATGATGTCACCCATAAGGTAGGCCCTAAGTGACCCTAAGGGCAGTGTGCCATATAAGTAAACGGTAGGACATGTACTTGTATGCTTTACATGTCCTGGTGGTGACAAACAGCCTATTTCATTTTTCACTACTGTGCGACCTACCCCTCTATTGGCCAGCATTGGGAATTACTTAATGCACTTTTAAACTGTAAATCCTGATCAGAGAGGAGTAGCTTTTTCCTGTTTCATATGTTTAGAATAGTAATGATAAATCCTCCTTACTGGGGAAGTTGGATTTAACATTACTGTTTTGGAAATGCCATTTTCAGAAAGTGGACATTTCTCTATACTTACTGCTTTTTGTGCCTGACAGCCTGTCTCCAATACACGTCTGGGTTGGATGACAGCTACACTTTGTGCATTTCCTCTACACAGTCATAAACACAGGAAGGTGAGGCTCATCTGCATTCTGAGCTCTCACCTGCATTGATCTGCATGCTGATGGGTCTTCCTGGGCAGGGAGGAAATGGATGGGCTGGCACATACACTTCAATAGGAAGTGTCCTCTCCACACACAAATCACTGATTCCCCCTCACCCGCCCAGGATTATGCTGGCAGACAGGACTGGGTGAAAGGGATCCTTGTGCACTTCAGAGAGTTCCTTTGAAGTCACCCCCTAAATCAAAGGCACTTTTGGGTATAAGTATTAGATCTCTGACCCCTTAAAACCAGACACTTCTGGATCTTGAACTTAACCTCTGTCAGAAGGACTGCTGTGCTGCTTAAAGGACTCAAATGGACTGCTTTTCTGCTTGTTGGCCTGCTGCTCCCTGACTCTGCAGGAAGGAGAGTTGGACTCTTCTTTCCCTCCCAGTGATCTCTAAGGGCTTGTTAGCCTGCCTCATGTTTTCTGAAGTCTCAGGGACACAAAAGACTTCCTACAATTCTGCTGGTGCTGGTGGATTCTGCCTTCTGTGAGTCCTACCCTTGCCTGAGGTGACCCCTCCAAGCTCTTGGCCTCAGAAGTGGGTTCTGCAGCAGTTTAAATCAAAAACCGATGCATTTCATTGACTGCGTGAGAAATTCCGCTGCATCGCCCTTCGACGCCGACACAGAGGCTGCCCGACGACAGCATATCCACAGCCTACATGACTCAACAACAACGCCCTGCGCAGCTCGACGACACATTGCTCTCACTTCAAGAGAGCTGTATGACGGATAGGGACCCCCTTTGCACAGCTCAACGACGTCGCAGTAGACTTTCGACGTCGACAAAAGCTCCATTCAAGGTATTTTTTCAGCTGGACCTGCCTGGGTCCTGTACCCGGCCTGCCGGTGATCACAGTCGGCCTGAACTTTGGATTTGCACCTTTCCCTCGTGACCTCAAATAACCTATTGACCATTAGTGACTGTTTTTGCATTCAATTTTTAAAAATTCATATATTGACTTCTATTTATTTAATTTATGTCACTTTGGTCTCATTTTGCTCAGAGAAATGTTCTTTAAACCTGAGTGGTGTCTTTTTGTGGTGTATTCATTGCGTTACTGTTTGTGTGTGTGTTGCACAAATACTTCACACATTGCCTCTTTAGATAAGCCTGACTGTTCTGTGCCACGCTCCCAGAGGGTGAGCACAGGTTAGCTTTTATCTGTATCTAGCTTATCCTGGCTAAAGTGGTCGTTCCAGCCTGGCCTGGGTGCTTACCTAAGCCAACCAGGAATCCCATTTTTAACAGGCCCCTTTTATGTTTAGTGGAGCAGCTTTTCACAGTAGGAGTGGGAGTTACCCTCAGCGTTATATTGAGAGGGGTTGGCTGACTGTGTTATGCTAACAGTATTTGGTGCCTGGTTTCGTGATATTCTGAAGTGTTACCATATACTGACTGGCCTTGCACTCTGTTTAGCTATATTCAGGACCAGAACAGGTTAAACCTTGACAGATCAATTGTGTGGAGAAGAGGGAGGCATAACTAAGCTCCCAGCTTCAGCACTGCCTGGTTTTCTTATTGCAATTTTACCTTGTAGGCTGGTGGGTATACTGTCCTTCCAAGTGGACCAGAATCCAAACTTCCACCTTTTCATTCGAATGCGGTGACATTCACCATTTAGGAAAATGCCAAATATTATAATTGTCATTCATTCCATTTAGTTTCCTTGCTTTGACTGCTTTACCAAAATGGCGACTGTCCTAATTCCTTGCTGTATAAAGGTGACAGCTTCCATTCATTGCACCAACAAGTGTGATCTTGTGTGTGGGGACGCCCTAAAGTGTCAGAGTATTTATTCAACGTTCCCCTTCATTACTATGCTTGCCATAGCAAATTTTATGCTGCTTGGCCAGGACAGTCACAAGAGGGGCGGAAGGTGCCTTATCCCCTAGGCTTCGTGCTTTCTAGCCCCTTCTTCCACCCGTGCTGCATCTCAGGTGTTTAAATGAAAACAAGTCCGCCGTCTTCATTATCTAGGAAGCAGCTTACGTGGTCATTCCATTAAATGGTGCCAGATGCCATGTTTTCTCTTTGCGTGGCGTACACATACTTCATACCTAGAAGCAGGTGCCTCTGACACCTGGCGAAAGCACAAGAAGAGTCCAGAGGGCCTTCCATTGCCCCAGGCCTCGCAGAAACGTCTGACTAGTCTGCAAGTGGCCAGAGTAGAGAGCACCCTTTCGGCAAAGCAAAGCAGGTCTGCGAAATCAGTGCTTTAAATTAATTAATGTTTACTTTTTCCTGACATTGAATCTTATACATGCAATAAAATGTAGGAGAGCTTTCAATATAATTATTTAATCACCATGAATGATTTCTGTGTTGGAGAAGGGTTGGTAAGTGATATTAGGAGCTTGAAGCTGTGATTTGTGTAACTTTCTTATATATTGCACACATTGTGTAACTCAGGGTTCTCCAAAGTCGGTCCTGGAGGGCCGGATCCATGCCAGATGATTCTTAGCATATCCCCATTTAGATATATGTAGTTATCTTAAAAATTTGGCATGGATCCAGCCCTCCAGGACCGAATTTGGAGAACCCTGGTCTAACTGATTGAACATTCGTTTTTTCACATTGGATGTTTGTAGTAAGTGGTGACAATGAATAAATTAAGTGTAAATGGCTGTAGAGGATCTTAGTTATATGTGTGAATATTGTGTAGTGTTAATGCTATTTTATTCATTTTGTTATTTCATATTATAATGTGCTTAATGAAACAGACACTCTGAAAATCGATTTTTCTTTTCATTACTGTGGGGTATTTTTATAAAATAATTTCTGCCCCTAAACTGTGTTTTTACTTTTTTACCAGTTAAACAATATCAACCTGAATAAAACAGCTCCTGGGTTGATTTGGCAAATCTTTCTTTTCTGTCTTGGCCTACCGGTTTAGAAACTGCAATCAACAGGCCTGGCGCCGTGGGCTTCCAAAATTCCCAAAACTTGTGCGACAACAGTGAAAGGAAACAAGTTTAGTCCTGCAAGCAACGTCCATTCCTGCATGAATCACTTGGTTATAAGATAGTTTTAGCTTTTCTGCTGGAAAGCGAGCAAGTTGTGCTTCAATGATGGTCCACAACTTGGCAAATCCTACTGCTGATTTGGTTGGAGTGTCAATACCTCTATCTGGCCAATAAGAAAGTTCTTTACCTTGATCCTCTTGCTTCATCCCAAATCTTTACCCAGACAATCTTGTTCAGCAGGTTGCGCATCAGAACTAGACCTGGGCATAATTTAAATTGTACCAACGTAATTTGTGCAATATGAGGAATTTTGTGTTACTCCTGTTAATTTCCGAAATTATACCATTACTCCACTTCACACAATTATATTGCAGTTCACAGCAAATTTATAGTGTGAGAACATAGGTACAACACAAAAAACCAGACTACAAGTGGCTGTTGTTCATGGCTGTTATGTTTGGTCTCGGCCGGAACTGGAAGTGGCCGTCCCGGGTGTGATGTCAATAAATGGGGCCGGAACCCTTACTTCGGGATTCGGCGACCACGCAAGCAATTCCATAGTGTGTGTGTCAGTATTAGTCGTAGGTTGCTGTGTACCTGCACATATCCTGTTCCGTAGCTCAGCCACCACGTAACAACTGGCGACGAAGGTGGGATGCCTTCCTTTCTCCTCCGTGGTCCTGCTTGATGCCGTCATCTTGATTGGTGGGGGAACGACGAGACGTATGGTGTGAGATGTTGAGACCGGCTGCCCTGACATCTGCTGGTCTGTTCCCGTGCCCGAGAGGTGCGCTCCGGTGATTAAGACTGGATTTCTGCTGGTCTGTTCCCATGACGGTAATTCTACATCGTGCTGGCCCGTGCACCCTGTACGCTCTCCTTCTGGGCCACAAGGTTTGGCTTCGCCCCTTCCAGTGCGGCCGTGCCGTGCTCCACAGCGGCGGCCGGCCGAGAGACTGTCCTGGTTCTTGGGGACTGTTTTGATCTGCGGTCTTGGGAGTGGTGCTGGCGTGCTGCTGATATGCCGAGTGGACAGGAGCTGGTGAGGCTTGGAGTGACGCTATGGCGCTCAGAGTAAGACTCCTGGAGAAGGATGGATTTTCTTTGTTTCCTGTGGCCTTTTGGCATTACGTGGAGGTAACTGGTGGGACTTTTTTTTGTTTTTGCTTAACGCTTGAGGTCCATGGATAGCGTACCCTGCTATGTGCTTGTGACGTAGCATAAGCCTGCACTTGTCTGCAATTAGTAAGTTGTCTGTGCTATATAAGACTTGCAGTTTGGAACTATTTTATTCTTTACCATGACCACTGTGCCACCTGTGGAGCCGTTTTTACTTGATGGCCCACCATCTGCGCAGGCAGCCAATTGGAGAGACTGGCTGGAGCGTCTTGAAACTTATTTTGCGGCAGTGGGCCTCCCAGCTGAACATCAACGGCCTATGCTACTACACATAGGTGGGGCTGCATTACACAAGCTTGGTAAATCCGTAGTTGAAGCTGGACCACTACATACCTAGGCTACCTTTAAGGCTGCTTTGACCGCCCATTTTGGGCATCTCACTAACCCTGATTACGAACGTTTCTTGTTGCGACAGGCGAGACAGCTCCCAGAGGAGTACGTGGGTGGTTTGTACGCCTGACTCGGAGAGCTTGTAAGCACGTGCACTTTGCCGGACGCTAATGATGAGATACGTGCACAATTTATCCAGGGGTGTGCATCTGCCAAACTGAGGGAGCATATACTCCAGGTTCCGGGGATGGCAATGGCGGACATACTAACGATGGGGAGGTCGAAGGAGTTGTCCAGGGTGTGGGCGGCGCACATGGAGGCTGCTCTACAACACCAGGTGAAGACGGAGCCGGTCAACGCCATGGTATCTGGACATTCTAGTAAAGCGTTGGTGCGCAGTAAGTCTCAAGCTTCTAACCGGACATGCTACGTATGTGGTGTGTCTTTTCCCCATCAAGGCCCATGTCCTGCTCAAGAAAAAATGTGCTCCGCATGTAATAAGCTTCACCATTTTGCAAGAGTGTGCCGATCTGCCATCCATGGAAGGCCGCAAAGAAAACAAGTGAATGCTTTAGGGGCTCCTTCCTCCCACACTGAAGATGGGCACATGGATGATGACGACGTGGAGGAAACTATCCATGTTATCCACGCCATGCAACCAGATGCCGGTTTAAGGAGGCGGATTCCTAAGTGTAGAGTGTTGATTGCGGGACACCCTGTTCAAGCAATGATCGATACTGGGGCATCGATAAATATCATGGCTCGTTCGATGCTGCAGACTCTTCCTTTACAACCGAGTCTGCGAAGCAAGTCCACTCAAGTGTTTGCTTATGGGTCCACTGTTCCTCTTTCGTTGGCTGGAGTGTTCACTACTAATATCTCTCATGATTCCCATTCTACTCGGACCAAGATTTACGTTACCTAGGAAGGGTCAGGAATGCTGTTGAGCTGTCGAACAGCCGAATGTTTACAATTGGTGGTTTTCGCTTTTGCTATTCATCGAGAAAATGTGGAGTCCTTAGTGGGGGAATACTCATCGTTATTTGAGGGAATTGGGTGCCCTAAGGATCATATGGTCCATCTTCACGCTGATCGCTCTGTTCAGCCAGTGGCACTCAAGCACAAAAGAGTGGCATTTCATTTGAGGCCGAAGGTGGAGGAAGAGTTAAAGAAACTTGAGCAGGCTGACATCATAGAACGGGTTGATGGTCCAACTCCATGGGTGTCTCCCATTGTTGTGGCACGAAAGCCCAAGCAGCCAGGTGAGGTATGAATCTACGTGGACATGAGGCTGCCCAATAAAGCAATCCGACGAGAGCGCCATCTGACCCCTACTGATGCAGCGGATACAATCAAAACTATTTCTCCTAGGTCACTTATCGGTCATCCAGGCGCGACTTATATTTCTCACATCCACTTGACGATGGGGCCCATAACATCGCCTAACAAACACACACACACACACACACCTGGATTTCCTCTACACCTTTACGAATCTATACTCCTAGGAGAAAGAAAAAACTAAATGAAAATCATCATGATGTACCGCTGGAAGGAGCCGGGATACCTTATTACCTTAACCTATCGCTTTCTTAGTTATTTCTTAAGATATTCCTGCTCATGGTTTGTCGATGGATCATCTAGTGAAAATCAGTTGATAGTGATCAAGACCAGCTAAATCACAATAACTAATTACTAATTTCACAAACATTTAGTAAATAATCACTGAGTCGTTTGATTTAAGAATTTCAAAATTTATATAATTTTAAAGGCATGGAAAAGAATTTAGACTTTATTATTCAATTATTCATACATTATTAAATCAAATATTTATTAAGCAAAATCAATTTTATTGCAGAAAGGAAATTTTGTCAAGAAGGAAAAATCCTAATTAACCTGCCTATCTTCCTAATTTAGCCTAATGATTTCTAACCTAAGTTTAAAGTTGAAAAATAACCTGATTCTCATACTCAATTGGAAAAATAAAACAGCAACAGAAACTTCAGCTCGTCAGCATCAGCTACCGCAACCCGTCTCATCTAACAGTCTTTCAGCATCTCCCGCTCAGTAAATGGATCGATCTGGAACTCCAAGTACTGGAAGCTACTCCTCCCACTAAGAGTAGGCCTACTTATACCCTAATTCTAACTTTGCTAACTAAATTGTTGCAACATTAATAACGCGCTTTTCTTTCATTGGTCCACTCAGTTCATTATTCAGTTTTAATCAAATTCTCCCGGATCCAGCTTGTTCTTCTGGAATGCATATGTTCATTTCCTTTCTCACAGTTCATGTCATGTTTCCATCCGCTTCAATCAGTACATTTGTAACTTCTTTCGATACATTCGAGAACTCTGCAGGCATTGTCCTTTCTCTTAAAACTGTTTCCCACGATTCTCTGCTGATCACCACGGCACATTATCAGTTCAAATAGGTCACATCAGCCTTGACCATTCTTGCATCCTAGCCTTTCAGCACCATCACGTGGTCAGTCTTTCTCCAACTTTTTTCTCCCTTGTCATGTGTATTCTCAGCGCATGCGTACTCTTAATAAACGGCAGCCATTTTATATCGCCACTCGATTAGACTTAGAAGCACTATTTAGAAATAAACAAAACATAATTAAAATAGAGAAACATAGCCTTTTCGTTTCCCTCCCGTCATCTACGTACCCCAATTAGTTATTACCTAGCAGAAAGCAACATTTAAGCTGTTCCTTACTTACCATCACTATTGTTTTTGCAACGTCACGTTTTATATTCTATGAAGCACGAATCATGCATTTATTATTTATTTAGTACGCAATTATTTTTATGTTATAATTAGACACACAGACATTTGTAAATAGATTATTCAGCACACATACTTGCGTGTTACCCTTCCCTCACATACATTGTTGATTAATACATTTAAACGAACATATTTATTAATTATTTATAAAATTTGTTAGGGGTTACATTTTTTTCATTTACTCTGCTCCATCACTACCGTAGACGACATTATGGCTGAGGTGAGCGGTTCCAAATGGCTTTCCAAAATGGACCTGCGAGCAGGATACCATCAACTGTTGTTGGACCCTGAATCAAGAGCTATAACCACTTTCTCGACACATGTTGGTCTTCGGAGATAGTTGGTTTTGGAGTGTCCAGTGCCGCCGAGATTTTTCAAGACACCATCCGAGGGGTGCTAGCAAGCCTAAAAGGAGTTCTCAATGTCAGTGATAACATTCTTGTGCATGCACCCACCTTGGAGGAACACATGGGCCGCCTGAGAGACACCTTCCGGTGTCTGCGGGAGTGTGGCCTTACTCTCCATCGCGATAAATGTGAATTTCTCAAGACAGAGATTGCTTTCTTTGGATATCGTTTCACCCAGCACAGAGTATCACCGGATCCATCCAAAGTCCATGACATCCAGATGGCGCCTGCCCCCACCACGGTCACTGGCGTAAGGAGCTTCTTGGGCATGGCCACATACTGTGGACGTTTCATCCGAGATCTAACTGGCCTTACTGCTCCTTTGAGGGAACTAACGAAAACGAATGTCAGTTGGGTTTGGGGGCCGGCTCAGGATGAAGCTTTTCAGGACACCAAGCGGGCTCTCTCTGCTGATAACACTCTGGTGTATTTCAACTCAGCCCGTGAGTCTGAATTGTCTGTGGATGCAAGCCCTTCTGGCCTCGGCGCTGTGCTGTCACAGAAGCAGGAAGATAGAGCATGGGCTACTGTGACTTACGCGAGCCGTGCTCTGACGGAGACAGAGCAACGATATTCACACATCGAAAAGGAAGCCATCGCTGTTCATTGGGGCTGTTGACATTTCCATCTTTACCTTTATGGGCAGCCGTTTGTGGTTCATACGGACCACAAGCTGTTGATTCCACTTTTTATGGGTCATTCCTCGAAGCCCCCACCGCATATTGAGAAGTGGATTCTGCAGTTGCAGGAATATCAGTCCCGGATGGTATATCGACCGGGGGCGCAGAACCCCGCTGATTTTCTCTCCAGGCACGCTTGACCAGCCACGGAAGATGAGGAGCGTGCGGCAGGCGAGGTGGAAGAATATGTGAGGCTGGTAGTGGAGCGATCACCCCCTCGACCCATTGCATTGGAGGAGATTGTGAGTGCCACGGCTGAGGATGATTGCTTGCAACTGGTCATTGCATCGGTGACGTCTGGAAGATGGCACCTGTTGCTGGAGAAGCTACCTTGAAGGACTGATGAGGCCCGCACAGACCTGAGGGTGTTGCATAACGTTTGTGTTGAACTCGCAGTGTCTCTAGAGGGTTGCCTCATGAGAGGCTCTCGTCTGGTGATTCCTAGGACACTACAGCAGCGGGTGGTCGATTTAGCTCACCTAGCTCATCAGGGGATTGTTAAGACTAAGTCCTGTTTGCGCTGTAAAGTGTGGTTTCCCAATCTCGACAATGTTGTGGAGCGGACCATTCGCCAGTGCCCTCTGTGTCAAGCAACTGGCCCTGCTGAACCCCGTGCTCCAATCATCACGGAGTATATACCACCTTATCCTTGGCACAGGGCCAGCGCTGATTTTGGAAGTCTACCAGATGGCCCACATATGTTAGTCGTCGTTGATGACTTTTCAAAATATCCCGAGGTGGAAATCTTGGATTCCTTAACGGCGAGTAACACCATTCCACGGCTGGAGAAGATAATGGCCACACATGGGCATCTTAAGGAATTGCGTACAGATAATGGCCTGCCTTTTACCAGCCATGAGCTGCCAGAATATCTATTGTCTCGGGGTGTTGTGCATTGGAAGATTACCCCTTGCTGGCCTCAAGCGAATGGGGAGGTGGAGCGTTTTATGCGCACATTGAACAAAGTCCTTCGCTTTGCGCTAGCCCGTGGTCAGAATATGGAATGTGCGCTGTATACCTTTCTGAGGGAGTATCGACTCACGCCTCATTCAACAACACAAGTGAGTCCGGTCTCTCTCTGTAATAATAGAACTGTGAATTACATCATACCTCAGGTGGACCAACCGTCCGATTTGCAGGAGCAAGTTGTGGTGAAACGGAGGCAAAGTCAGACCAAGAATGACAACATGTCCAGTACCCGTAGAACCAATGTAAAAACCTTTCCTGTTGGCGATGCTGTCATGGTGAAGACTCGCCGTCCCCGGGGCAAATTTATGCTTCCTTTTGAGTTAGATCCCTAGATAGTTCAAGCGGTAAAAGGGACAATGGTTACAGCCCACAAGGCAGGAGAAACCATCACCAGGAATATTTCATGTTTTAAAGAGTACATACGTCCTAGAATATCAGAGACAGGAATAAATATGCCTCATGAAGTGATGGACGGTGGGGCTGAATCCGACGATGTCTATTTGTCTCCGGGAACCCTTGTTGACAATGTCTGTTCACCTGAGACACGAGGTGCGGATCCTATCAGCAGTTCTGAAACTATCACCCGCCCGGTGTCGGGTGTTTCGTCTCAAGAAGATAGTGACGGTTGTCATCGTCTGCCGGAGGCCAGTGAGGATAACGGCCAGGAGAGCGACGGTCGACGCGGGACTGGTAGATGCCACCTTCGGCCATGCCCTGCAGCATCCTCACGCTTAAAGGACTTTGTGCTGATCTGAAGTTCTGAAACCTTGGTGGTGGTATATGGGTCTTTTTCTTTCTCTCTGTTTTTTCTCTGCATCCTCATGCTTAAAGGGTTTTGTGTTGATTTGAAGTTCTGAACCACCAAGTAACAATGGCATTTATGTTTTTCACGTTATTTTTTAACACAAAATATGTCTTTGCATCAAAAAAGGGAGCAAGGACACGTTTCACACTAAAATATAGTGGTAGATGCCAGATTTGGATTTCACATGATTATGTGTAATTTCATGTAATTATCCAGAACTTTCATGCAATTATGCAAATTTGTACATCCCTAATCAGGACATCTCACAAGATTGGGCTTACTACCTTACTACATTTCGGTACGATTCACAAAGTGTTGTAAAAGTACATAAAATTACTTCTGTAGTATAACTTCCTTTACTCATAAACACTTTTGTGACTTAGCCACTCAGATTCCATGGGATGGTCAGTGACTCCATCCTGATTTGACTTTGGATCTTAATGTTCCTGGAGGATCAAGCATCAACACACAAATACCCCATTCCCCATTGCTCTCTCTCTCTCTTTTATCTAAAGCGATATGACATATATTCTGAACATGCCTCCACCACCTGATGAACTAATTGACTATTTCTATTGTAGGTTTCCAGCACCACTTTTAAACATATATCCTTCTGAAAGTGATGCATGGACCTTTTATTCAGTCAGTGACTGCCAGCCTGATTACTTTGAGCTGCACTTTACATTTCTTTACTAGCCAAGGGCAAGCAGTATTTCCTCGCCATTACAGATTTCCCAGCTATGTCATCAGGCAGTTAGTTTTCCACTCATGTGCAAGGTACATTATTTCAAGTTATATCTTAATCTAATCAAGTAAAAATGGATGTTATGCCAGATGGATGGTATGCCAGTGTGCATTGTTGAAATTCAGGCAGCCTTTACCTCAGCTCTGCTCAAATCGTCTATCTTTTTAGGTAACATTTCTATTTTTTTAACGGGGACACATTTCCAAGTTTAATTTGCTCTATTCGAAAGTACGTTTTATTTGTGAAATCATTGCAGCTCTTCTAGGGAAGTATATGATTTCTCCTTCCCAGAGGGCTTCACAAATATGAAACTTTACTTCTATAAATTTTATATTTAATGCAATATTTCAATCATACACACGAAGTACGTTTTACCACAATCTCTTTAGTTCTTCTCGCAGTTGTAGATTCGTTAATAACCCTCACCCTGTACATTTTGTTTTTGCGAGTTTATTAAGTAATCTGTACACAAACTACCCCTAGATCTTCACTGTAAATTAAATTCCATTCTCCATTTACCTCTATTTTTATTGACTTTGTACCATGTTCATATGATACATGCCAGTCCTAACGAAGTGGCATTAGGAGCCGAAACATTGATAACTTGATGTTATCCTATGTAATCAATTAAATGTGAGTGCCTCAATACAAGCATGCACACACAAAGCCACATCCACTAGCTAAATACTTTTCACATTGTTTCTTTATATCAAGTGCTTCGAATGAAGGTGCATGAATAGTGTGAATTGCTAAGAGAAGTGAATGTGGAGAATTATTATTGCAATGATATCACCTCTGATATCAGCAACTTCAGCAATTTATTTAGGAACTTACATTGTTCCTCACACCGGGTTACATCAATTGATGTTATGGCAGCAGGTAATACAGGAAATGTGGCTGTGCCCACAACAGTGAAGGGGGCCAGGCAGTTGACGCTGTGGTGGTTGATGTGCAAGTTTGTGTGACTTAAGCAGGAGATGAAAATATACATGAAGGTGGAAATAGACAGGGCGGCATTCCTGTTCCAACGTAGTCACCATCCAGGAGATTCAAACCGGGGTCTTCTCCTGTATTCTATTTTGTTTGCAAAACCCGCTTTGCAGCAATCTTTAGTTTATTTTGCTTGATGCCCCTATTGGCCAGCCAGTTACAGAATTTACTAAAGACGAGAAGGAGGATAAGGTAGCTGGGCAGAAGCAGAAAAGAAGGAATCTGATGGGAAATATGCTAAATCATCTTCCTGTTCGTTATTTAACAGTTTCACTGTGCACCGAGGACAGGAAAGAAAGCAAAACAATCCACATTAGACAATACACATATCCAGGCAATAAACAACTAAGATATACGCTCCTGTTTCCAATTACCATCGAGATAAAGCTGGAGCTAGAATTCCAAACACTGCCTTCAACTGGGCTTATTTTCCTGGTATAAATCAACCATTGGAGCACATACCCTCAAATGTGGGACTCTAGAAAAAACATCCATCCATTCATCTATCTATGTATTTTGGTACTTTTATAGCACAAAATACAGGGGTATAAAGCCCATATACGCTAGGGAAACAAATATGGTAAATTGATTGTATCATACAGATTTTATCATCATAATGACAGCTCCCAAACCACTCCACACAGCTTTAACATTGTCAGAACTACTGGCAATTTGTAGTCTGGAGGACTAACTTATGCAGCAAGGTTATTTCAATTATGCAGCAAAAATTCAAATTATGCAGCACATTCTCTGACATGATTAATTTCAGTCATTTGAGGTAGACAGCATTTCTGGTGAAATCTACAAATCTGGCAAATTATAGGGCAAATATGGTAAATCCACAACTATACAGTAAACGCTGCTGATACAGCCTCACGTAAATCCACTGGTCCTCACTGTTCGGCCTGACATCCTTGGAGAAGTTTCACCCTAACTTTTTGCCTCCCATCCTCTTGTTTTGCTGACTTCATTTTTGCTGGCTTTAAGACTCTGCACACTTACCCACTGTTAACCAGTGCTTAAGTGCTTGTGCTCTCTCCTTTAAACATTGTAACATTGGCTTACACCCGATTGCCATATTGAATTTACTTGTAAGTTCCTAGTAAGGGGGTACTACATGCACTCAGGGTCTGTAAATGAAATGCTCCTTGAGGACCTGCAGCACTCATTGTGCCACCCACTTAAGTAGCCCTTTAAGCATGTCGCAAGACTCCCACATCAGCCTGTGTGTGTAGTTTTAATCTGCCATTTCAACATGGCATTATAAACCTCTTACCAGACCCAAACCTAGCTTTTTAATACCAATAAGTCACCCCTAAGGTAGGCCTTAAACAACCCAGAGGGCGTGGTCCTGTGCATCTGAAAAGCTGGACACAAACTTTTAAGTTTTACATGTCTTAGTAGTAAAAAAACTCTTCAATTTGTTTTGTCACTACGGTGAGGCCTACCTCTCCCGTAGGCTAACATTGGGTTCCCTTAATACATTTAATATGTGATAACTTTCAATTTGGAGCAGGTAGGAATGTCAAGTTTGGTGTCTATGGAATTGTTATTTAAAACCCCGTCTAATGGTGAAATCGGACTGTAAATCGCAATTCTGAAAATGCCACTTGTAGAAAGTAGTCATTTTCTTATCTTAAGCATTTGGTGCCTGCAGCCTGCATTGTGGGTCACATGACTATGTGTAACTGGCAGTTGGTCTTTTTGTATTGCTCTCAGACAGTAAGGCAAAGGGCAATATGTGTTGGCAGATGGGCCATCCCTGACTTGATGGGGAGGAGCTGTCACCTACCACACATGTACATCACAAAGGCTCTGTTTGAGCACATTCACAAAGAGTTTGACACTGGTCTTTTGTGACCTTAGACAAGCTGTGGCCAGGGCTGGGAGGCAGGAAATTCCAGACATCTCTGAGTGTGGAAACCTCCAGAACCTTCCCTTCTTCAAAGTGGGCACCAGGTATTCATATTGGATCCTCAGGCCCAACTAGGACTGCTGTGCTGTTATGCAAGAAGGATTGTATTGCAGCCCTACAGGTTCTACTGAACCACCGGTGCACGAAGTATCTTTGATGCAGGTCTTTGCATCGTAAGCCCTTCATCGAGGGCATCCTCAATGATGATCCAGGACTCCACATCGCAGCCTCAGAGCTCCTCAGAACCACTGCTGCGCAACACATCCTTGATGTGGGATTTTGCACTGCTCTGCAAACCAGGATTTAAGGTACTTTGTTCAGTGGGCATAACTTGGTCCCTGTATCCGGCCCACACTTCATCGCAGTTGGCCTGGACTTGTGACTTTGTCCTGGTCCAGCACGACAAGATAACCACACTTGGCGCTTTGTGATTCTAAGCACTGTTTTTACTTAAAACTCTGAAATTCCATATCTTTGGTTCTACTGAGTCTTGTCATTTTGAAGTCAAATAACTTAAGCCAAGCAACCAGAGGGTTGAGCGTAGTTTAAGTTGGAGTTGCTTGTCTTTCACCCTGACAGAGAAAGTGGTTGCTGCTTGAGAAGGGCTCACCATTGCACATTGTAATTTGAACAAAAACTAAACATTCAGACTCTAATCAATGCCATTATTATTGCACTTTGAAGAAAACAGCCCCCCTAAAAAATTTACAAAATATATAATGGGTACCAAGCTATGGTACAATATTGCCATCTTGGTGTTATGGTGATATTTACAAACCACTCTGCCTTTGTCCTCGTGTTTTATGATGTAATCAGCATACCATACTACACAGTTACTTGTTATTTACCCTCTCTTTTTAGATAGATATATTTGCTGTATTTGATAGGGCACCAATGACATCAGTGGAGCTAGTTTTGCAGGTACAAATCAAAGCACTTTCCTAGGGTGCTAATGACTTCAGTGGAACGCTGCAGAGCACTGTAAGGACTTCTGGGTCCAGAGTCCTTTGGCTGTTGCTTTGGTGATGGAAGGAGGTGGGAGCCCAAAACACCATAAAAGAAGGTGCGCTATACCGCTGCATGGGACGAGTCCTGGCTGCGTCTGTGTGAAGACCCAGCCAAGAGTGAGCCCTTCTGCACCTGTCAGAGCCCGAAGGACTCTGGTTTTGTCCTATTCTCTAACATCTGCCATCTGACCTCATAGTAAGTTTATCTAATGTGTCTGTGATTGTTGATGACATGGGAAAAAGGGAAATAACCAGCGGTGCAACCGTCCCTTTTAAAGCTACCACAATTGATAAAATGCTTGAGAGTGCTGTGGGGGGGATTTCCAATGAAATTGTACTGACTGTGCGCAGACTTTCGCTTGACCTGAGTCCTGGTGAGACCAAAGTGGGGTTTGTCAGCATGAATGATGGAGTTGAGCCTTAGCTGGGTACCAACAACACTCCAGTAATTTCTTTAGATTTTGGAGCCCACGAGGGGTACCCTCCCCTTCTGTCTCTGAAATCTCAAGTTGCCCTAGCGTCCAAAAGGTAAAGAAGGGAGCTGTGAACGATCTTTCAAGCCATAAGTGAATCAGCTAATGAATTTTCTACCAACTTGTGGAAGGCCAAAAGGAAGTTGTTTGAGGACGTTGCAAAAGGTTTTCTACTATCCTTCGGGCACCGCTGCAACCAATTTTGTTGTTTCTTATCCTGATTGAATCTTGGCTAGCAGCTGTGTACCACTCATAAGTTTCTGAGCAAACACTTGCCTCAGTATGAGAGTCAACATTATCTATCAGCTGAGTCATTTGTCCATCCCTTCAGCCCTCACCCGCTGGTTGCTTTTCTGCCATCCTGGAATAAATTACGGTCAGAGGTGGACTTATGCCCAGGTTTAACAACATTGGGGTCAACATGTCCCGAGGCCTGAGCGCAAACCCACAATTGCAAGATTCTGATGGCATGCTGTTATCACCAAGTGCAGTACAAGAGGTGGTGCATGAGGTGAGCTCTCCACTCATATTATCTACATATGGCAAAGCTCGCAATTGGGGCCATAATAACCCCATTGAAAGAGCTCCTAACATGCCAGTTGTTGACCTTCCACCGGCTGCTAGTCCATATGTTCTTGTTTTGGCTGGTGTCCCCACGTTCGAAGGGAAGTGGCGGATGCCATCAATGACCTTTTTTACAAAATCCCTTACTGGCTGATCAAGCACAGGGAATTCTGCTGGTTAACAGTACCAAAATTCTTATAGTAAGAAGAGTGGGATGGACCGGTCACTCCCAGAAAGATATTTAGTCAGACTGTATTATTGTTAATTTTAGGAAACCCACTTATGTCAGGAATTTATTACCATATCATAAAAGTTGGGAGCAAATGTATAGCTTGATTGTTACCCTGCTTTTAGGTTCTTTCTACTAACCTCTAGTACTCTCAGTACTTCAAAGGAACCTCCAGCACATCGCCCTTGCCCAAGTTTGGCAAACTAATTATACTGTCATATGGGCCGCTTACCATCTCTAATCAGTTTGGAGCCCTATCAGACTTAATCAATACATACTGACTTTCATCAAGCCTCAATATCCCACTGGTTGAGGACCTCATATCATCTTCTTCAAGTATTCCGGAGACTGCATTATTAAATTATGGCAATCAACCCCGCTGTCAGTAATTAGTTGGAACATTGCAAGGACCAGATCCAAGCTGTTGATGTCTTTCATTTAGAAATTCAATATCGGTTTCTTTCAGGAGACCTGGTATATCTTACCTATGGCACGTGAAGGCTATGTCTGGTACTCTATCCATGCCATTCAATTGAGCTCCGGTCGAGTGAAAGGAGACATCTATTTTGGTTAAAGCATCATTCAAACTTGATGTGGAAGAGATATTTACTGTACATTAGGACTTTCAAGCAATTCTTATAAATGGGGGACAATTTGTATGTTTATTGGATAAATATTTATAGTAATGATTTTGGCAACAAAGTTAATAGTAATTTCCTGAATTTCTTTACCTTTCTTGCTAGCCTAAAAGTCCATTGTTACACCCAAAAGTTAAATGTCATGATTTGTGAAGATTTTAATGCAGCATGTATTTCAAACACAACTGTTGTGGGAAATGAAACTTCTCCTAAACCTCCACATTATGTGATCGGAGGGGTGAGGAACTGCGGAGGTATCTGGCAATGTTTAACTTTCTCTATGTTATGGAATTTACAGACACTGGTGACTGAAAACCACCCTCTTATCGAGGTAGGGGATGTGCAACGACCAAAGACTATATGTTTGTCAATAGAAATCGCCTGCCACACTTCATTAGGGGCAGTATATTTCAATCAATCAATCAATCAATCAATCATGTCACTTATAAAGCGCACTACATACCCGCGAGGGTCTCAAGGCGCTGGGGGAAGAGGGGGGTGGTGCTGCTACTGATCGAAGAGCCAGGTCTTGAGGAGTCTTCTGAAGGCCAGTAGGTCTTGGGTCTGTCGGAGGTTGGTGGGGAGGGTGTTCCAGGTCTTGGCGGCGAGGTGGGAGAAGGATCTGCCGCCGGCGGTCGTTTTCCGGATGCGGGGGACTGTGGCGAGGGCGAGGCTGGTCGAGCGGAGCTGGCGGGTGGGGGTGTAGAAGCTGAGTCGTCTGTTGAAGTGGGAGTCCGTATTGCTTTCTACTCTTCTTTCCGCGCCTTTTCATTTCCCCTTCGTTTATGTCCTTCCTCTCTTTTAACACTTTTTCTGTGTCAGCCCAGTCTCCACCCCTTTTCTCACTAGTTGCTCTGTTTTTAATTCCTAGTGGTGTTCGGACTGGACCCTTTATGAGGTAGATGCTTGCTGATACTCACTGCTCCTTCACGGTACCCTGGATAAAAATCACAGCAATATAAACTTGAGAGATTAGGTAAATTATTTTTCAATAATATAATGCACCCTGTAGAAGACCCTATGTCTCATTATTATTTAGAGAAACATTTTGGGAAGCACCCTAATTTAACCTTTTCTATCGAATAGGTCACCGAAGCCATTTGCCAAAGCCCTGGTTCAAAAGCTCTAAGAGCAGATGGGCTACCTATTGATTTGGTAGAAAGCAATGTTGAGCTTTGGGCTCCATTTTTTACCAATGTATTTAACAACCTTGCCCCCAATAACATACTAGGGTCTTGGTCATTCTTGACGATCGTGCCAATTTTCAAGAAGGGAGATAGATTGGAGGCTAAGTGCTACTGACCTATCTCTCTGATTGATACTTTTGTCATAATCATAGGTAGGGTACTTTTAATAGGATACGAGAATGGGCCCGGGACCAAAATATACTTCATCCAAGCCATCAGGGAGCGACTGGGTATGGTGGAGCAATGCCTGACCCTGCACCTTATTGTGGGGAAATACACCACTGTCAGGTGTTGCCCACTGCATATGGCATTCATGGACCTTTCCACTCCCTTTGACAGTGTGAATTGACGTAGGCTGTGGAGGTTGCTGCTGGATCTGGACCTGAACGTAGCATTGGTATTCATACCCTATATGAGAATCTGACGATTAGGGTGCGGTTTGGACCAAATGGAGAGCTTACACAACCATTTATTCTTGCCTGTAATGTGGTGTGTTGGCACCGCTGCTTTTTATTTTATATATTGATAACTTGAGACCTTTTTTATCCAGTGCTGCCAAGAGTGTCCCCATAACAGGCAATGTAGCTATTCCTGTGCTGCTGTATTCAGACAACATTATTTCAATGGTTTGCACCCCAATGCATTGCGCAAGTTGGTTGATACTTTTGTTAAATTCTTGGCTGATCTCAATTTGTCAACTAATTTGAATTAATCTCAGACTATGGTGTGTGGCTCCAAGAGGTGTAGGGTCACTTCACTAGCACGTGGGAGTAAATGTTTAACCAGTGTGAACAACTTCCTGTATCAGGGAGTTGTGTTTGACTTTTTTTCTGCAAATGGGATTCCCACCTATCTGGCTCACCCTAAAATAATGTAATGCAATAGTTGCACTTCTGGGTCTTCCATGGCATACGGGTCTCAAGGCTTTGACTCTCCCTTTGTCCAGTGATAAGTCTCAGTGCGTTCCAATAGCTAGTTATGGCACTGGAGTTTGGGGTCTCTCGAACAGCCATCCCTTGCAGGTTGAGGAAAATAGCCTATGCAGGCGATTGCTGTACTCACCACTCTGTAGCTCACACTTCATTTGCTATGGAGAGCTTGGTCTCCCATACCTGGAAGACCTTATTAAATTGTCCCCAAATTTGCTATGGGTTTAGATTTGGACAAATCCTGAGGCAACTCTGAAAAGGGCCATTATTAAGGATTGCCTATCACAAGATAAGGGAATTGATATCCTCGGATTGCTTATGTTGATAAATCCTTAACTAATCTTCGTCACCTGTGTTCCATAAACTAAGACTTTGGCTTAGCTCTACAAGGTTGGCTTTCACACCCATGGGTGTCACGAGTGAACTTGGTTCAATGCACCATCAATTAAATGTGAAAAAACAGGTTGCTGTAGTGCCACACAACCCATCTCAATACATAGTTGATGTGGTGTCTGTACTTTCTAGGTTACTAACAGTCTGTAAACAGGGATTGAGGGATGCAGTGGTAATTTGAAAGCACAGTTTTGTTCTTTGCAACATAACACACAAGTAATATACCAAGAAAAGACACTTTGGGTGTGATTTAGATCTTGACTGGACTACCGTCGTCACTCCGTGGCAGAGTATCAAAGTACTCCATCAAGCTGACGGAATACCACCCGCCCAATTTAGATGCATGCAAAGTGAATCACCATCCGCGTAAACAGAGTGTTTACTGTTGCGTATGCGGCTCACCGCTGCTGACGCTGTGGACAGATTACGAAGGCAATACCTCAGCCGAACTTCATGGGACATTATACCTTTTTTGAATAGGTAAGCGTGAACCACGCTAATTACCTCGTGTCAACACAGTGTGACATGAGGTCTTGCCATCAATGGTCAACTCTATATGTGTATTTACTCATGACACCGCCACGAGCCGCATTAAGGTTTCACTACTGCACTAATTTAGTTTGCACCGCTCATAGAGCGCTATACCGTGATAAACCGGAGTGATTGGTTCATGACCTCAGCATTCTTTAACAAAATGCAACTATGTGTTTGTTTCTCCATACCATTGTAATTATGACATTCTGTACCACGTCATGATGTCAACAATTTTAAACGAGATATCTCTATGTGTTTGTTCGTCCTCCTGAACGCCATCACGACATTACGTATTACGACAGCCCACATCTGCTGCCCGGTAAATATACAGCTGGGTGATAAGAGTAGTTGTCAATACCACGAGCACACGGTGGACCAATGGGGGACCTCAGCTACATACAGATCTAGTACCCTACTATAGGGTTTACGCTCAATTGTATTTTCTCCATTTCTCTCACCTTGTTCTTTTGTCGTTCCAGATTATATCATTCTACCAAAGTGGCACTATGACTATTTAACAGGCCACCACACTGAACTAGCACTCACCTCACTTTCTACTTTGGTTCTGAAGAAGCGCATAGGATCTCCCCCTGAGACCACGACACTGCGCAAAACATGTCGACCTCTAACATATCCATAATGGACGTGACACTTGATTGCTACGGGGTCATTATCACCCTCAAGCAGCACAACCTTCTGGTTTTTATTGATGACAGAGGGGTTATTTCTTATTAAACCCACTATTCCCCCCCCTCCAGCCATCTTTTAACACTGCACAGGACACCACTCCGACCCGCACACACCTTTACAGCTTTTTCACTTAAAAGATATCCGAAAAAGTGACCCTTCGGGGGACCCGTTGGGCATTGCAGTGCTGGCCCGATGAGGAGCACCGCCCAATGATGAAGCATGACATCCTTCAGGGTGTGTGAGGGCACCAAGGCAAAGACACACTGTCCCCAGTCATTATATTAAGAGAACGACTTTCTAATCCTCTTTCCATCACATTTTTGCGTAGGAACTGTGACTCCCCCGTACAACGATTCTACTTTTCAGGCGCATGAGTCACTGGACCTAGATCCAGCTCCTTGTCCCCCCCCCCCCATTTTTTGTGACGCTGTGGACTCCTCTGCTGGCAAATAGTACTCCGTCAGAACAGCGGGGTTGCACCGAGCCTATTTAGATTTCACAGTTATGCTGGCTGTCTTCTAGCGGTGGCTATCCAACTGAGTGATTCCATCGCGGGACGCTGTCAACATTGGACTATTCCTGTGGCTGTAGGATGGATGCTAGCATTATACACCTGATGTGTTTTGCCTTATTGTTTTCACCTGCATACCACACTATAAAACACACTCCATTTCAGACCATGATCCTTTGCCACTCCACTGCACCACAACATTTGAAAGGTAAAATGTGCTCACTGAAATCCGGTTATTTTGCTGCTTTTCCCTGTTTCTTGTCCCTTTTTTCTTCTTTCATTTATTCCCTTGTGGTTAATTAATTCAATGTCATTGTATTTATTTGAACAATGGCACTAAGGAGAAATCCCCATTTTAGAGGGGGTGAATTGTCCGTCATGGTGGATGAAATCATTAGAGTAGAGCCACAATTGTTTGGAGCCCAAGTCCAAAATACAACCATAGCTCAGAAAAGGCAAATGTGGGCCAGAATAGTTGACAGAGTGAATGCTGTAGCAAACAACCTGTGCACACATGAGGAAATTAGGAAGAGGTGGAATGACATGTGGGGGAGAGTGCATTCCCTGGCCTCCAAGCGTCACCTGGAGGCCCAGAGTACTGGTGGTGGTTCTCCCAGCTCCCCATTACAACTCTTTCTCTGGGAGGAGAAGGTCTTGCAGATCCTACATCCTGAAGGCTTGACAGGAACCCTTGGTGGAGTAGAGACTGGTAAGTAATACTTTGCAATGTGTCACTAAACCTAAAGGTCCTGTTTGCATTGAAGTTAGCTGTTGCTAATGTGTTCATCATATTTGTTTTACGTACAAACCTAAATATATCAGTAACATCCTGTTTGGCTTGTTTGTTTGTTTGAATGTATTGTCTTGTATGTAAGATAACAGGTTTCAATCTCCATGACATTTTATGTGATGTTATGGTGTTTGTAAGTGTTTGTACACAAAATAACAAATAACATAAATGTGTTTCATATAGTAAATGTCTGTTTTCTTTTTGCTGCAGAATTTCACTAGGTATGTTAAAGTTACAATTTTGCAATTGATGTGAATATATCATTGAAATAACTACAACCACAATGATGCCTTGTTTTTGTTTTGTGAAAATCATATTGCAATGTAATTTGCTCATTCTTCCTTTTCAATAATTTTTCCACACGTGGTAAAGTGCCATTTCTTGACCAATCTCTATTTAATGTTATCTTTTGAAAATTGTTTGTGTCGACGTTTTGTATGTTGTCCTTTTCTTGTCCTGTAATTGAATTGATGGCATTAGTTGCACAAATAAAAGTATATTGAGCTAGAATTTGTATACTCAATAGAAGTGGTAAATGTGAAAACTTTACTCTGCACTGTTAATATGATGACTAATGCTAAACATCCTTCTAAGTTTTGTAAAGGTCTGTTTTCTAGCCTGCTAGGCCTTTCAATGGTTAATTACACATTTCTCCTTTCTAATGTGTTGTGTTGAATGGTTGGTATATTTCATATATAGTTACTAAATGTTTTGTTTACATTTCAGGACATCTTCTTACTTGTTTAGTTGAAGATGATTTGTATGAAATGTAAACTATTTGTGTAAATAATTACAATACCACTGAAAGGTACAATCATGATATTGATTTATTTTTCCCTTTTTGGTTGCTAAATGTTTTGCTTAAAACTCACTGTATGTGTAATCCACACTTTTACAATGTACCCATTTTTTGACATTCATTATAGGTCCAACAGCCAGAGCACGTGGGCAAACATCTGGCACTGAGAACACCTCCACTCTAAGAATCAAGCCTTTAGGGATGACTCCACTCCTGAAAGTCTGGATAAAGAGGAGCGGCTGGTCCGTCTGATCTGCCTGGGCAGACAGCTCCAGTGAGTCTCACTCAGCCCATACCTACACCTCCCACCCCGGCTGTTACAACACCTCAGCTCACAGATACATCTTCTACCAGTCTCCAAACCAACACCACGCCGATCTTGTACCCCCAGTCCTAGTTGCTATTAAGACACCACCACCTTCAGCCAGGAACCGGTGGGATGTAGCACACTGGGTCAAAGGCACGGGGTAGTGGGGGTAGGGGTCGTGAGAAGGAAATTGTGGGTCAGAAAAGTGAGGCCACTGCATTGACTGTCACCCAGGCCACCCTCAACCAAGTCTTGGGATCCCTCATTCAGTCCCAAGACATGATGGACCAGGTCCCCACAGAGCTCCGGGATATGAAGCAGTTGCAGCGGGAGCACAATGTACAGATAAAGAATCTGAACTCCAATTTGGGCTCCCTGACTGGGGTGCTGCAGGACATTAACACCCACATGTGCAGGGTTTTTCCAGCACCATATTCCCCTTTCTGTGGTCTAACAACATCTGGGCCAACTACATCTGCCTCCGCCACAGAAAAGAAGGCCCTGCCACAAGAGGCAACACCTGCCCTCACTTCAGTCCCAGCAACTGTGGATCCAACAGCCCCACGCAGGAGCACATGTTCAACCGGACCACCAGGAGAGGATGGCAAGACCACCACCAAGAGATGTAGAACTTAATTTCCTCCAGTGTGTGACTATCGTCCATGGGCCTCACTGAAGTGGACTTCCCTTGGCGTTGTTGGATTAATCAGCAGTGCTAACCACCGTGGTCAGTTAGGATAAGCTGAGTCTCCTATATGGGATAAAAAAATAGCAAAAAATTGTAACACAATTTTAGGTCATTATACCTTACAAAAACCAAACAATATAATGGCAGGTAGTACTTACCAAGAAGCCAGGCCCTCTCAGGTCCAAGTTGTGACATTTGCAGGGCTATGCTGCTGTTCCATAGTGCAAAGGAATCATGGGTTGATCCAGGAAAATGTGCACCCACACTTGTGATGTACACATTTGGTAAGCAGATAACTTGCACATTGATTGAATGGAAGTTCTTTCAATTGCGGTACACTTGTTCTCTGGCGTGTGGTTGCACTAAGGCAATGTGTGGCATCAATTGCTCCAACCACATGTGGTAGGTGGCACAGGACATAAAAATCCCCCTTCACATTGACAAAATCCTGATTTGTAGGAAACTGAATGAAGCTGTTGATTTGTCTCATCATTGAAGAAATAACTTCTCGTAGCACATCACTGAAATTTGGTTGTGACATTCCCCCAGATACAGCCACAGTGTAATAGGTCCTGTGGACAAAAAATGGAGTACTGCCATTATTTTGACTATTAGTGGTATTGATGTGGGATTCGCATTGTCAGGCAGAAGATCTGGCTGCAGCTGATGTCATAAATCAGGAATTGCTTGCTTATTCAATCTGAATTTGTTGATAATATCCCGTTCTTCCATGATGGCAAGGTCTGGAAATGGTTAGAACACTTCTGTCGTCTCCTCACTCTCCCTAGGTTCATTTGTCTGCATTGAAAAATAAACAATTGTTGTAAATGTTTGCTAACATATTTTCAAATTAAACCACTCTTTACATCTAGTTTTCAAAACATATAATATTTTTAATACATAATTATACAGAACCTTTTGTTGTTTAGTCTAAATTATTTTTAAAATTCACCTTTATTACATGTGAAAATTATAAATTTTTTAAATGAGTAAATAATTTCTTCATGTATTATTTACACATTCTTAGTTATTTATTTATTTTTTTCTGTAAAAATACTGTCAACTGCAGTATAAACACCACATCGCAAATCTTGCTTTGAGCCACATTAAGGCACTACATTACACTTTTTTGTAAAAATAAATGAAGAAAATTAGCATTTTCGACACCCAAACAAAGTAGCCACCATTTGGAGTGGTGGTGATGTACTTAACAGTCTTAAACATACTATTCCAAAATCTAATATGGCGGCCGCCTGCCCTTGCCATCAGGACATTTGGAATTAGTCGACCGTGGCAGAAGTTGACCACCTTGTGGGTGTAAAACTCCACGATGGACCCACCCAAAGACTAATGTGTGAAAGCAACGTAGGAAAGCCAATGGATATGTCCATCGCTGTTGACGATTGTGTACATCATTTACATGTATGCAGCATTTCAAGAAAAGATCACTTGCCTCCTAAGACTGCAGCCAACAAGACCTCCTCAACTTTTGCTGCAGTTTCCAACCTCTGGAAGCCACGATGCCAGGAAGAGCAGGTAACAGGGCCCCAGTCTTCTTACCAGAGGAGCTGGAGTTGCTGGCAACTGTGGTTCTGTCCCTGTACAGCCAGCTTTATGGCTCACAAGAGGACCAGGTACATGTTAAAAATGCTTTTTTAATCTGTCTGTTTATTTTTTTATATGCAGGCTAGAATGTCCCTTTGAGTTCCTTAGTGAAGTGTGATTGAAGTGGTGTCATTTATTTTTTTATATTACAAATAAGACAATGATGATGTGAATTTTAAGCACATTATGAGTAGAGAGAACAACAACATTAGTATGTGTTGTCTGCTTGGAGCCCTACATTTTATTTGGTGTGTATTTTGAGATATATCTATGTATATGTATGATTTTCATGTGAAATGTAGAAATTTCACATCATGTAAAAATAGAAAACACATTATATCTTATTTACTACTGTACATAGATATAATTTTTACATAACTAATGAAAATGATGTTTGCTATGTGTATTATCCCACATATCAATCAGCCTAGATCAGAGTCTCCAACCAGTTGTTTGGGAGCTACCAGTAGCTCCCAGACACCTTCAGAGTAGCTCACAGCTTTGAGTTATTTTTCAAATGAGCACAAGGTCATATTTTCATCTCAAAGTTAAGGGAAGGCTGCGTTCATGTGACATCATGATCATCATGATCATAAGGCTACAGATAGCAGGGCCTGACAATGAGCAGTGCTCAGTCAGAATTGTGGGCAGGCTGGGGCTGAGTCACAAGGTGAACAACTGAAGCACTGAGGTATTGGACTGTTAGAAACAATTTCTTGTCAACTCTAAATTAGAGTTGTGAACAAAATGATGCTTCTGAATGCTTTTAAATGGGAGAAAAATGGAGAGTTATTAATTACACAAACAATTTAAATTTCACAGGCTCTCAGTCATCTATACAAATATATCCCCTTCTTATGCACACATGTTCATACATCCCCAAAGATCACACTCTCACTGACACACATGGCAGACCTTTCATAGTGCCCTTAGTGTTGGCATTTAGTTCAAACCATAGTATCTGGCTCTATGGACATTAGGTTCACCCCAATGTAGCGGGGGTGGGGTGTCTGGTTTTAATGCACACGTTGTTTAGCCTTCAGTATTTCACAATGATATTCACTGATGTGAAGTAGCTTGTGATGTAGTAAAATTGTGTTACATCAATACAGACAAACAACAAGTCACAAAGCAGTTCTTTTTCCTTTAATTTCTTGTATCCATACAGGTAAACGCCCATCAGAAAAAAGAGATATGGAAGGCTATCATCGAGAAGGCGCGCACCTTGGGGGTCTACAAGTGGTGCAGTATTAGGACACTTACAAATTAAACCCTACTCTTCGGTACATAATCCCTTCATATTAATTTGCTTGCATTTTAACACATTCCACCTCCAATTCCAATTGGAACAATTTATGAATTCTTTTTAATTGTTCTCATTCTTATCAACAAATGAGATACATCAAACAAAACAAGGGGGGAATTTTGACCATTTACACAAACATCAACAAATGACAAACCAATATATCCATATAATTATTCATTCCTTCCTACTGATACTAAGAGCCAAGTGGTTGCTACATATTTATAAGCAATCCAACTATGAGGTAGTCCAGTACACACATGAGGTAAGCAATGCACCCTCTGAATCAATCCAAATTGTGTGTATTGAATTTCTTAAATGATACTATTATTCCATTGGACTCCTCTATTCTGTGATGTCGAAGTGTTTCGGCCCATTCATTCGGGCCTCATCAGGACATGGGTGCAAGGAAAAAACACTTCGCACAGCCAGGCTAAGGCTGAACCACCACATCCACAAGCACCTCAACCACACCAACAAACTCAATAGGATATTTATCCAAACACACACCTACAAGCACAACAACATCCATCAAACGTAAACTCACACACTCACCCGACCAACATACAACAATATACACCTGCCAAGAAACACACAACCAAATATACAAAACATACACCAGACCCACATGCAACTGTACAACAGACAGACATATGCACAACAGACACTCCAGCTCCTCTACCTCCAAAACCCAGTCCTCTTCCACCCCTCCTACTGTGTATCCTGCTTTTATTTCTGCTCTTTCCATCACCACTTCCATACGCAAAATCACCCCTCCCAAACACAAACAGACGCCTCCAGAACTCAAACTCACTCCGCCAGAACTCAAACCAAGCCCTCCCACTATATCCAAAAACCACCCCTCCCAAATCCTAACACACCCCTCCCAAACCCAAAGCCACCTCTCCAAAACCCACCCCTCCCAAGAAAGATAATCGAGGTGCCCACTAAAGGCCCCTTCAAGTCCTGGCCCCTTGATATACCTCCGTAAAAAACATGTTGTCCAGAGATTTTCATTTTTGATTTGTATTTTTGTATCAATAGAGAAGTAATTTAACTTGGATAGACAACGCTAATCCGGGCCGAATTTTTCAATTGCTTTCTCAGAAGACTCGGATTCTTGATGTGATTCACTGGTTTCTGCTATTTTTTGACAATTTTTTTCCAGGCTTTTTTTTCATTGTATACGACTTGTAGCACTTGCTGTTACAATGATAAAATATTTGATCCTCCTCACCCATCGGTTTCAATCTATTTTGAACTTTGTCTTGTCTTATTTCTGCAGCATCTCAAACTCTCTCCTGTCCAGCCACAGTTGATGATAGCTTTTCTTTCAGATTAGTTTGGCATATGACACATTTATCTTTGTTGAAGAAGTCTCAGATTTTGTAGTTAGCAACACTCTGTCAGGAGGTTAAGATCCTCTGCTACCACCTGCTTCACTCATGTTTACGAATTTGCATCAACGGAAAACATGAAACAAAAACAATATTAAAATAAATTACCAATATGATGGCTGAAACACATCATTATAGAGCCACCATTTTGAAAGGGTTGCTCTGAGAAGTTATTTTCTGTCTCTATATGACTATTGACCCCCAAAACCTAAGGGGGTGATTATGATGACGGACGGACTTCAGTCCATCTGCCATCGTGTCGTGGAGTGGGACCGGCCGCCTACAAGGCGGAGGTCCCACCGGGGGTATTACGATGCCACCGCCACCGTGGCGGTCGCATCTAATATCTTTAACATTGCGGCGGGTGCTGCTAGTTGCAGCACCCGCCGCAATGTTAAAGATACACAGTTTACATTTCCCTGCACTACGTGGCAGGGACCACGCAGTGCCTGCCACATGGTGCAGGAAAATGTGGGGGGGGAACCATAGGTGCTCCCCAAGTGCTACAAGGAAGTTCTCCTGCACAGGGGGGGCCCGCAACAGCCCCCGAAGTCAATCTCCGCCAACCTTTGAATGGCGGAGGAACCGCCATTCAAATGCTGCCTTTAAGCAGCATCATAATATGGCGGACGGTGCCTGCTAGGCACCGCCACCATTTTGTTGATGCTGGGTGGGTCCGCCAGGCAAACATAATGATTGCCTGGTTCGGACCCGTGGCGGATGGACTTTCTGTCCGCCATGCACACCGCCCCCCATTGTCATCTGGCGGGCGGAAAAGTGCTTAGCGATGGCGGTGAACCTGCCACCAGTAGATTGCCGGTGGCGGGTTCACCGCCATCGTAATGACCCCCTAAGTTTTGAAACCAAAATGAAGTATAAAGGTCTCATGGTTCCTGAAATATTACATCATCACTGCAACTCATCTGCCATTTTTAAAAAAGTCGTCCAGAAAAATATGGCCTGGATTAGCAATGTCTACCCAAGCTAAATTACTTCTCTAATGATCCAAAAACACAAATCAAAGAGGGAAATCTCTGGACAACAATTTTTTACGGAGTTATATCAGGGGGCCAGAATTATTCCTTAGGAGGCATGTTTGGTGCTACAGCACAACAGAGCAGCTGATGAACTTTTTTGCTCTTCTGGTTTCTTATATTAAAGTGTCAAGTATCTCATTTGGTGAATAAACCAATATTTTAATTTCACCAAGTTTGTCCTGACATTAATTTTCATTTGCAAGTGTTTGGTTCCTAGACAATGTTTATGAGTAAAATGTGAAGTACATATTTCTATTTACCATTATGGTAGGAAATGCTCTACTTTGTTAAGTGCATACACTGGTTAAAATTGTATATGGTAGTCATTTGAATTTAGGTGCAAGGATTCATCATGATAATGGAAACTGACACCAACAAATAAATGCTTTTTTTAAAGTGTTAATACAGGTGTGTTTATTACAATTTGATGAGTGTTAAGAATAAACAAATCTGCATTACACTTAAAAAAATTCTGTGACATTTGAAAATGGATAAAATACAGGAATTGCGCTAAACAAGGGGAAATGTAACTTGGATTCATATGTTAACTGATTCAAGTTTGGGACTGACATTGTTTTTACAGATATTTAAAAAGTAAACATTACACCTTGTCTAGTGCAATTTCTACATGCTAAATTTCACCTATCTCAAAGATGTGTAATGCATATGTTTTTAAATTGACAATTTACGGAATTTATATCAATACATCTGTATGGTCACTTTTAGATTTTTGGATTGATGTCCTTTTTTGTGTAAGTATCCATTATATTGAAGGCAGCTTGCACCAAATTTTGAAATACAATGTAATCATACAGGTGTGTTTCTTTAAAATTCTTCAACGTCAACATTACACACACATATGCTTTGCTCATTGGTATGCTCTTGCTTGTAAGAGAGATTTAAAAATGCACAAGTCCAGTGCAAATGTTAACACACAAGTCAAAAGGTAACAGGTAAAAGTAGAGCTTACCGTCGGTTTTGGCCACAACGATGTTGATTTTGTTCGTCATCAAGCAGCAGCAGCAGAGGCAGGACTTGGAAGATCAGGTCCATTCCGGAAAAGGAAGTGTGAAGGTGAGAAAAGGTGAGTTTCTGCCTTCAACCTTCAACTCAGGTAAGAATGTTTTACATCCACAGTCATGTGGGCGGGAAGGCACATTGTGATTGGCCCGAAGGACAAACTGGCTGTCCTCCCTCCAACAGCTGCTTTTGCCTACGGCACCGTTGATGCAGGTGAACATACCTGTCGGAGTTGGTGGCACTCCGACTGTCTTTCATCAATTGAACCACCAGCCTCTAAATAGAATATATAGCCTAGTAGGCGGTTGGGGAATCCATCGAAAAAGTGACAGTGGGACCATTAGCACCAAATTCTAAATCAGCCCCTTTATGCTTAAAAGTGTTTATTTCAACAGGCTCACCCTGTTGCTTAGCACATCTAAAATAACCACACAGAATATTATTAAAACAGCACTAAAGCATGTTGCGAACAACAAAAACAATAAGAGCATTTCTACCATAGTGGAAATATCATCTAGCAACCACACACCCTAAAAACTACTTACCTGCGCTGTACAGTGAGAGGATGGAGTACCGTAACTTGCATCTAGAGTCTCTCTGGAGAGAATCAATGCACTGCATACCTGTTTACAGCAAGGAGCTGAAGTTATCAGTAGTCAGGAGAGAGTGTTCCCTTGAAAGGAAATCAAGCAGCAGCATCAGCTCCTCTCTTCCTGGACTTGGCTAGGTATCAGCTTTCAGCGCAAAATGGAAAACTGCGACATCACAGCAGTCTCCGTCAGGATCTTCTGGAAGTGTTGTGTGCGATAATCTGGGTCAAAAAACCTCTCCTTTCAAGTGGCCAGTTGACAGGTCTTTTGCACTGTGGCTTATCTGATATCTGACATAACCTTAGGAATGGCTGATATGACTTGTGTGCATAAAGATGCTAGCTTTAGGTGCATTCCTATAAATAAATAAGGTAAAAACACGCCAATTCAGACTACATTGTTTAGATTATTATTGTGGTCTGACCTTGAAATAGAGATAACAAGGCACTTCTCCTAGGCTGGTGTTGCATCAGGTGTCTTATCAATGTCATTGTCTGAATGACTTGATACTTTCACAGTTTCCTGGGAGATAAAGGCAAATGGCATCTGGATCAATGGTAGCATTGCTGATGATGAGGCGAAAATAGAGAAAAAGGAGTCTCGGCCTGCTCAAGATGAAGTCTGGCCTTCGGGACTGTACATCACCCTGAGTTATTTTACTTGCCAACCCTTATTCATAAAGAGGATAAAAATTAGTGAAATCCCTTTTTTTAAGGAAAAGAAGAACTTTAAGGGAGAGAACCAAAAGCTGCAAAACCACTGTACAGTATTGCTTAAATATGAAAGAAACAGATGGTATAGAGCCTTATCTATCGTGGGCAGTAGGAAGGTGGGAAGATTGCCTTCATTTCAATTTTATGGTGGGAACTGTTATCCACCTACTTAGGGGCATATCATCAAGGCCCCGAGATAAAATTATCGCCGCTTTAGCGTCCGTTTTCGGGCAAAAAGAGGCGATAATTTTATCGCACTATTAACAAGGTCACGCTATCGCGTGAATCCTTGCCGTAGCGCCCCTTCCCTTAACGCCGGGCTTTGCATCTCTAATGAGATGCAAAGTGGGCGTTCCTCCCGAAAACAACGTGAGAAATGTCGCTAACCGACATTTTTCCAATCAACAATGTGAACGCTAACCTGCAGAGCGATAAGAAAAGTAGCGCTAACCGAGGTTATCGCTACTTTCCTTACGCCTGCTTTCAGGCTAACTTAGCCATATATCCAATGGAAGGTGGATATAATGGCTAAGTCTGCCCTGCCCTATCAACAACGTATCGCCAATCATTGTGCGATTATCGTTGGATTTCCAGAGATAATCGCACATTTCAATCAATCAATCAATCACAGAATTTGTAGAGCGCACTACTTACCCGCGAGGGTCTCAAGGCGCTGGGGAGAAAAAAAGGGGGGGGTTGCTGCTACTGGTCGAACAGCCAGGTCTTGAGTAGCCTCCTGAAGGTCAGCAGGTCTTGGGTCTGTCGTAGGCTTAGTGGAAGGGTGTTCCAGGTCTTGGCGGCGAGGTGTGAGAAGGATCTGCCGCTGGTGGTTGTTCTTCGAATGCGAGGGACGGTGGCGAGGGAGAGGTCGGCGGAGCAGAGCTGGCGGTTGGGGACGTAGAAGAAGAGTCGTCTGTTGAGGTAGGCTGGGCCAGTCTTGTGGAGTGCCTTGTGTGCGTGGATGAGGAGTTTGAAGGAGATTCTCCTGTCGACGGGGAGCCAGTGCAGGTTCCTCAGGTGGGGGGTGATGTGGCTGTGGCGTGGTACGTCGAGGATCAGGCGTTTTGTATGCGTTGCAGTCGCTTGATGAGCTTGGCCGGGGCTCCCGCGTAGAGGGCGTTCCCATAGTCAAGTCTGCTACTGACGAGGGCCTGGGTGACTGTTCTTCTTGTATCTGTCGGGATCCACCTGTAGATCTTGCGAAGCATGCGGAGGGTGTTTAAGCAGGAGGAGTAGACTGCGTTGACTTGCTTGGCCATGGAGAGCGTTGAGTCGAGGATGACTCCCAGGTTGCGTGCGTGGTCGGTGGGTGTCGGGGCTGCTCCCAGTGTCATTGGCCACCAGGAGTCGTCCCAGGCTGAGGGGTTGGAGCCGAGGATGAGGACTTCTGTCTTGTCCGTGTTCAGCTTTAGTCGGCTGATCTTCATCCAATCGGCGACGGCCTTCATTCCTTCATGGAGGTTGGATTTGGCGGCGAGGGGGTCCTTGGTGAGGGAGAGGATCAGTTGAGTGTCGTCGGTGTAGGAGATTATGTTGAGGTCGTGCTGTCTGGCGATGCGAGCGAGCGGGCCATGTAGATGTTGAACAGTGTTGGGCTGAGGGATGATCCCTGGGGTACGCCGCAGATGATCTCGGAGGCTTCGGATCGGAATGGTGGGAGGCGAACTCTCTGGGTTCTGCCGGCGAGGAAGGAGGTGGCCCATTCCAGGGCCTTGTCTCGGATCCCTGCGTCGTGGAGGCGTGCGCGTAGAGTGCGGTGGCAGACAGTGTCGAAGGCAGCGGAGAGGTCCAGCAGGATGAGGGCTGCGGTCTCACCGTTGTCCAGCAGGGTCCTGATGTCGTCGGTGGCGGCGATGAGGGCAGTCTCAGTGCTGTGGTTGCTGCGGAACCCTGATTGGGATGGGTCCAGGATGCTGTTTTCTTCGAGGTATCGGGTTAGCTGTTTGTTGACGATCTTCTCGATGACCTTGGCTGGGAACGGAAGCAGGGAGATGGGCCGGAAGTTCTTGAGGTCTCTCGGGTCCGCCTTGGGTTTTTTGAGTAGGGCGTTGATCTCTGCGTGTTTCCAGCTCTCTGGGAAGGTCGCGGTCTCGAAGGAGAGATTGATAACGTTGCACAGGTGGGGTGCGATGGAGCTGCTGGCCTTGTTGAAGATGTGGTGCGGGAAAGGGTCTGACGGGGAGCCGGAGTGTATTGTGCTCATGGTCTTGATGGTGTCATCAATGTTCACGCTGGCCCAGGCTGGCAAGGGGTCGTGATCGATGGTGTGCGGCGGGTCTGGTGCATCGATCTTAGTTGGGGCTGTCTGGGTGTTGAAGCTGTCGTGGATGTCGGCGATCTTACGGTGGAAGAAGGTGGCGAGGGAATCGCACAGGGCTTGCGACGGCGGGATGTCGTTGGTCTTGGAGCTGGGGTTGGAGAGTTCCTTCACAATGTTGAAGAGCTCCTTGCTGTTGTGTGCGTTGTTGTCGAGGCGGTCTTTGAAGGAGATTCTCTTGGCGGACCTGATGAGGTGGTGGTGGTTACGGATGGCGTCTTTGTGGGCTGCGTGGCTGTCCGGTGTCTTATCACTGTGCCATTTCTTCTCTAGTTTCCGGCAGGTACGCTTGGATGCTAGGAGTTCCGGGGTGAACCAGCTGGCTCTTTTGGTGGTGTCACTGTAGGTGAGTTTTTTCAGCGGGGCGAGGGTGTTGGCACAGTCGTCTATCCATCGTCTGAGGTTGCAGGCAGCGTCGTCGGTGTTGGATGGGTCGGAGGGAGGGCTGAGAGCGAGGTTTGACCGTAGTTGGTCTTCGGTGACTCTGCTCCAGCAGCGGCGTGGGATCTGTTGGGTGCGGTGGTGTGTGGTGGGTTTCTGGAAGGTAAAGTGGATGCAGCGGTGGTCGGTCCAGAGGAGTTCCGTGGTGTGGCTGAAGGAGACGTGGGAGCTTGAGGAGAAGACGGGGTCGAGCGTGTGGCCGGCGGAATGGGTCGGTGTTGTGACGAGCTGTCTCAGTCCGAGGTTGGCGAGGTTGTCGATCAGGGTGGTGGAGTTGCTGTCGTTGTTGTTCTCCAGGTGAAAGTTCAGGTCTCCGAGGAGGATGTAGTCGGTAGAGGTCAGGGCGTGCCTGCTGATGAAGTTGGCGATGGAGTCGCTGAACTGGGGTCGGGGCCCAGGGGGTCTGTAGACAAGGGTGCCTCTAAGGGTGGTGTTGGGGTCCGTGTGGATCTGGAAGTGCATGTGTTCGGCGGTGCAGAGAAAGTCGTCGGTGCTGGTCGAGACCCTGATGGAGTTCTTGTGGACGATGGCGATTCCTCCTCCTACTCCGTTGATGCGGTCTCAGCGGGTGATCTTATAGCCGTCTGGGATGGCTATGGCGATGTCGGGTGTGGAGGAGTCGTTCATCCAGGTCTCTGTCAGGAAGGCGATGTCTGGTGATGATGTGTCGAGCAGGTCCCAGAGCTCGACGGCGTGTTTGCGTGCGGAGCCGGGTGTTCAGTAGGATGCATCGGAGGTGGTTGAGGTCCTTCTTGGCGGGCGCTTCGGTGGCTCTGAGGCTGGTGTAGCTGCAGTTCCGGCAGGTGAAGGGACCATGAGTGCGTTTCGGGGCGGCCTTGAAGCAGTTGTGTGTCCGTCCGGGGTTGAGAGCGTGGAGTGTGGTGGCATCGTATCGGTGTCGGTCCTCGAGGCTGGAGCGGGGGCGCACGGCCCAGGGGTTCTTGCACTGCGCGCGGTCCAGGCGCGGACGGGCGCGGACGGGCTTGCCTTAGGCGCGCCTTTGGCGCACCAGCGGTGCGCCCGCTGCACGCATCCGCTGCGCGGTCGCGCAGCGGCCGCCATATATGGGGAGGTGGGAGGGAGGAGAAGCTGGGAGGCAGGAGGCAGGGGCAGCGAATGGGCAGTCAGGGGGGCGGGGCCGCAGGGAGCGGAGAGAGGCAACGAGGGGTACAGAAGGCAAAGATGGACACAAAAAACGGGGGCAGCGAGGGGTACAGAAGGCAAAGGTGGACACAAGAAAACAGGGGCAGCTAGGGGTACAGAAGGCAAAGGTGGACACAAAATACGGGGGCAGCGAGGGGTACAGAAGGCAAAGGTGGACACAAAAAACGGGGGCAGCGAGGGGTACAGAAGGCAAAGGTAGACACAAAAAACAGGGGCAGCGAGGGGTACAGAAGGCAAAGGTGGACACAAGAAAACAGGGGCAGCGAGGGGTACAGAAGGCAAAGGTGGACACAAAATACGGGGGCAGCGAGGGGCACAGAAGGCAAAGGTGGACACAAGAAAACAGGGGCAGCGAGGGGTACAGAAGGCAAAGGTGGACACAAAATACGGGGGCAGCGAGGGGTACAGAAGGCAAAGGTGGACACAAAAACGGGGGCAGCGAGGGGTACAGAAGGCAAAGGTGGACACAAGAAAACAGGGGCAGCGAGGGGTACAGAAGGCAAAGGTGGACACAAAAACAGGGGCAGCGAGGGGTACAGAAGGCAAAGGTGGACACAAGAAAACAGGGGCAGCGAGGGGTACAGAAGGCAAAGGTGGACACAAAATACGGGGGCAGCGAGGGGTACAGAAGGCAAAGGTGGACACAAGAAAACAGGGGCAGCGAGGGGTACAGAAGGCAAAGGTGGACACAAAAACGGGGGCAGCGAGGGGTACAGAAGGCAAATGTGGACACAAGAAAACAGGGGCAGCGAGGGGTACAGAAGGCAAAGGTGGACACAAAATACGGGGGCAGCGAGGGGTACAGAAGGCAAAGGTGGACACAAAAAACGGGGGCAGCGAGGGGTACAGAAGGCAAAGGTGGACACAAGAAAACAGGGGCAGCGAGGGGTACAGAAGGCAAGGGTGGACACAAAATACGGGGGCAGCGAGGGGTACAGAAGGCAAACGAGGGGAAGCAAAAGGCAAAAACGGGCACAGAGGCAGCAAACAGGGGGGCGAGCTTACCAGCAGCAGCAGCGGGTAGGGCACCACAGGCGGAGCTGTGTGGTGGGGGAGCGACCTACCTGGCAAGGTCAAGGGTCGCTCTCCTCACCGCGCAGCGGCCGCCATATATGGGGAGGTGGGAGGGAGGAGCAGCTGGGAGGCGGGAGGCAGGGGCAGCGAATGGGCAATCAGGGGGGCGGGGACGCAGCGGGCAGCGAGGGGTACAGAAGGCAAAGGTGGACACAAGAAAACAGGGGCAGCGAGGGGTACAGAAGGCAAAGGTGGACACAAAATACGGGGGCAGCGAGGGGTACAGAAGGCAAAGGTGGACACAAGAAAACAGGGGCAGCGAGGGGTACAGAAGGCAAAGGTGGACACAAAATACGGGGGCAGCGAGGGGTACAGAAGGCAAAGGTGGACACAAAAAAACGGGGGCAGCGAGGGGTACAGAAGGCAAAGGTGGACACAAGAAAACAGGGGCAGCGAGGGCTACAGAAGGCAAAGGTGGACACAAAATACGGGGGCAGCGAGGGGTACAGAAGGCAAAGGTGGACACAAAAACGGGGGCAGCGAGGGGTACAGAAGGCAAAGGTGGACACAAGAAAACAGGGGCAGCGAGGGGTACAGAAGGCAAGGGTGGACACAAAATACGGGGGCAACGAGGGGTACAGAAGGCAAACGAGGGGAAGCAAAAGGCAAAAACGGGCACAGAGGCAGCAAACAGGGGGGCGAGCTTACCAGCAGCAGCAGCGGGTAGGGCACCACAGGCGGAGCTGTGTGGTGAGGGAGCGACCTACCTGGCAAGGTCAAGGGTCGCTCCCCCACCACACACCACGCATTTGGCAGCTAACTCTGGAATTTGTATCGCCTCTGCGATGCGCGTTGTTGATAACGCGCTAACCGGGCGATAAATTCCAGAGTTAGCCGGCGATAAATATGCAAGCGCTAAGCGCGCTTTGCGATATTTATCGCCGGGCCTTGATGATATGCCCCTATGTTTTCCCCTGGATTCAGTAGTGTATCCCCCTCGGGTGCTTGCTCATGTGATGGCCTTTCTGAGCAAACTTTGCTTCATTTCTTTTTCTTTTGTAAATTTTATGTTACTCTAGCCAAACAGTTTTTGATGCCATTATTAAAGAAATGCCACCTGGTTCAATGCAGCGTGGCCCTCAGTTATCTGCAACTTTTAAGAAAGGAGGAAGATTGACACAGAGTTGGCTCCTTCTTGGAATCTGCTGTCTACTCCAGAAAAGTATGCTCTATTAAATTCCTCATACATTTTTAGCATTGATATGAAGTATCCCATCCTGGTTCATACATTTTAAAATTGATGAATTGTTGTATTTATTTTACTATCTTGTACTTTAATCTTCTTTTATGCATACCTCAGGCATGAGAATAAAGAATTTTGAACTTGACTTCAGTGGGACTAGTTTTATTGGCACAAATCAAGGCTCAGTGATTTTGTTAATTAGGCAAGGCAGAGCTCACCGGCTGAGTACCCCTCACCAGCTGTTCAGGGCACCCATACCGTGGCTGCAGTACAATTCCGTTTCTGTGTGTGCTCGTGGATCACTGCAGCAGGGGATACACTAGAGTCAGCCATCTTAGGTTCGAACACTTAATAGCAACAAGCAATCTATCTTCAATTGGCAAAGGACTTCTTATACTGTACAACAAAAGCAACTGAAGAAATAATGCGTAGACTTGTTGTTTCAACACCAACTAAGGGGAGAACAGAGAGCGAGCTTGGCATGCTAGCGCTATAGCGCCTGAAGAGCAAGGTGGGTCTCAGGGATCAACATAACACGTGGAGCTGGTGGCAGAGACTACACAGCGGGGGTAACTGCGGGCGGAGTGTTGCTTACTATTTTTTTTAGCATCTTTATTTTACATTTTCTGTACATTGGTCCTAACCATTACCAAATATATATAACGAACACAGAAATCGGCCATTGCCATAAATGAGTACATAAAGGTACCAGAGTAACAGTATAATCAGCGATACTTTATTATTGCTTAAATACGTTGTGCAATGAGCGCCCCAGTTCAAATAAGTACATACCCCAGGGGGCATCCAGTATTAGTTTCTGACCCCCCAGGAGGTACAAAACAGAGCAGAAACAAAAACAACAATTGATGGACAGAATGCAGAACAATGTCATACATTCACCCCAGTACAGAGATCTGGGCCTAAATCCATCGTTTTTTTGCTCACCATGCCATTCCAGTTTGAACCCAGCCATATGCAAATCAGTCTTGACCCTGTGCCTCATGGGAACAGTCCAGCCCGAACTGCCAAGCCAGGTCCTCCCTGGACTGGAAACAAGCATCCTAGGACCGGTGTCGGGGTTTCACCCCTCTTCAGCCAGGATAGCTTGATTCCAGTGGCATGGAGAGCACGGGACCCACGTCTGGGCATACCCGTCCCACTCAGGGTGACAAATGCAAAAACAACAATTGATGGACAGAATGCAGAACAATGTCATACATTCACCCCAGTACAGAGATCTGGGCCTAAATCCATCGTTTTTTGCTCACCATGCCATTCCAGTTTGAACCCAGCCATATGCAAATCAGTCTTGACCCTGTGCCTCATGGGAACAGTCCAGCCCGAACTGCCAAGCCAGGTCCTCCATGGACTGGAAACAAGCATCCTAGGACCGGTTTCGGGGTTTCACCCCTCTTCAGCCAGGATAGCTTGATTCCAGTGGCATGGAGAGCACGAGACCCACGTCTGGGCATACCCGTCCCACTCAGGGTGACAAATGCAAAAACAACAATTGATGGACAGAATGCAGAACAATGTCATACATTCACCCCAGTACAGAGATCTGGGCCTAAATCCATCGTTTTTTTGCTCACCATGCCATTCCAGTTTGAACCCAGCCATATGCAAATCAGTCAGCAGGACAACAGGGCAACCAGTACAGTTAATAATCATTCATGTGGCCGTGTTATCATTTACTGTGGTGAGGTCATTGAGCACCAAAGCCCAGATGAGGAGATCTGCTGTGGCTTTCGGGTCCCTTCTGACCTCCTTCAGTCATACCTCCCGAGCAGCCGCCCACTGCATCATACCCCGCACCCACGTCCCCTCCGCGGAGGCCCTCTCAGCATCCAGTGGATAACGATGCGGCGTTCGGCCAACACCAGGCCCAATCTCACAGATTTATGCTGAACCCCCATATCCTTTGCTTCCGGGATCACACTCAGCACACACGGCTCTGGTGCTTATTCCAGTGCTAGAGCAGTAATGTTACCTACGTGTTGTACAGTACCCTCCTAGTAAATTAATATTATATTAAAATTCATTACTTTTAATCGAGCATTGCTTGAGTTCTCTCCCATATGAGACAAGGAAGTGGACCATTCTGCGTTCGTAATTGGTAGCCTTATGTTCTCTTCCCATTGATGTCACACCCTCGAAGGTGTATCCCTCCTATCCTTTTTAGCGCCTTGTGAAGTGAGACCTCTGCCCTTAGACAGGATAAGTTCAAGAGTCTGAGGTGGTTCTGGCGCCTGTGGGAACTCTGTCCAGATCACCCTGCCAGTGCCTAGCAGTTTCGCATACTGAAGAAACTTGGTCGGCCGCACCCCAAAGCCTCCTTTGCCTCTGCCTATGATGTAAATGTGTCCAACAGGTAAAGATCCCCCAAAGTATTACAACCTGCACCTTTCCAGTCCCTAACCCTCATTTCCTGAGACATTCGTCTGAAAGGTTGTAGCCACCAGATAGCTAGTTGGCTGGAGAACGGTGGTTGTCATACAACTCTCTTCAGGGCTGGACCACAGGCCCCTTCCACTTGCCTATCCAGGTAAGGGTATGTCACAGGGATCACCTCTCTCTTCACTTGTAACACCCATAGGGGTCCATATTTATTGAACCACGCAACAGCCTTTTCTCCCAATTATCTTCCGAGGAGCACCATTTTACCGCATACTGGACTTGATGGGCCATATAATATACAGTTCTGGGCCAGAAGCGACGCCTCCCGCCCATTCCAGCTTGTATCTAGTCTGCCCCTGCTTCATTTTCCAGCCCATACCGAAGTCGAAATTAGTTTATCTAGTTCCTTAAAAGTGTTCCTAGGAATGCACACTGCATTCTGGAGCAGGTATAGACATGGGGACAAGCGCCATCTTATATATATATATTTATTGTTCGATCAATAACATGATCATTTACATCACAAAATTTCACAATCAGTAATAAAAGAATAGAAAGATAAAAAGTCCATTACATCGTTAATAAAATGAGATAAAAACAGATAATCGCATACCTCCAACAATATTAAAATTGCCCAAGAATTTCATGGTTTCACATATGATTAATAAAAAGAATGAATTCACATTACAGGGGGTCTGTTTTTTTTTTTAAAGATTCCTGGGGTCAAAAACCAAGTAATCCTCTGCTAGCCCCGTGACTGGGTAGTTTACGTGTTCAGTTTGTATTCCCAGAATCATGGATTATTATTTTTAACCTTGTCCACCAAGCATAGAGCAGGTATCTCGAAATTGCAAATACTAACCACCTAGTGGTGTCCGTTCTAAAGATGCATATAGCATCACTGGAACGTGAAAAAGAAAGCAAACGGCAAGCGGGGATTAGCCAGTTTATCCGGTGATTTGCATAGAAAGGACAGGAAAAGAGAAAATGTTCAATGGTCTCCGGGAAAGAATGTCAGGTCGAGCACAGAGGTGTTACAAATGAATTTACCCAGGTGCTTTTCCTTGAATTTAAGGGGAGAACCCAGTACCTGAATTGAATGTAGAGTGTTCTTGCCTGTGGGGGTTCAATATCATCCATAAATGTTTCAAAGCCAAACCAACCTTTAACATTTGTAAAACTAGAGGTTAAGGTGCCATGTGCATTTATATCGATACATTGATTATCCACATACTCCCAGAATCTTTTTTTGAGGAGGTGGACCATTTTTTTCTCAATGGACCTCGGATTCTCCCACAAGGGCCCCAACCCTAGTTTGAGGAGCCATTCCTTGACCCTACTGAACCACGCAAGACAACCTGTTTGTTTCTGTAGGATTAATAGCTCTTCCATGGCCTCCTTCACTGGGACCTGTGTACTACTGGTCCATAGCCTGACCCAGAACAAGAGTGCCTTGAGAATGGCAACGTTGTTAATGGATCTAAGGCCAAGGTCAAGTCTTAACGGCAAAAGAGGGGTATTAACTGGTAAATTGAGGATTGCCCTTATAAATTTATTCTCGGCAGAGTCTAGCAACTTTAAATTCTCCAGCCCCCCAATACAGTGCTGCCCCTAGACCCTTAGCCCTATGTAGTTCCAGAATTGGAGAGGATGGTAGGAAAACGGACCCCCTTGCCTTCGCTGCTATTGCACAGTCAACATGTTGGAGAGTTAAAACACTCCTTTCAATTTGGGGTGGCCAGACCAGCCTGTCACTGATTCGGACTCCCAAATAGTCAAATACCTTAACCTGTTCCAAAATTTGGGAGCCCAACCTCAGTTTACCCTTATTTGATTTGTAGGGGTTAAACGCCATGTATTTAGTCTTCGAGCAGTTGATTTCCAAGCCCCTATTCTTACAGGCTTTTGCAAACTTGTTTAAGATGTTCTGAATCCCCTTTGGCGTCCTGGCTATGAGCAGCGTATCGTCTGCAAAAAGCAGCGAGGGCACGGGGCTTCCTGCTAATTTTGGGGGATCACCTCCACAATCATATAACTCTCCTATTAACCCATTTATAAACAAGGTGAATAGTGTTGGGGCGAGAACACAGCCCTGTCGTACTCCCTTACAGACAGAAATATCATTTGTTAGGTTGCCATCTAGGTTCCACCTCACTTTAGCGTAGTTACCTTGGTGTAAACGAATCAGTATTTTGAGTAAATAAGTTGGGAGTCCAAGGTCTCTAAGGGCAGTCCAAAGTTGGGTACGATCTATAGAATCGAAGGCCGTTTTTAGGTCCACAAACACGACATACAAATGACCCCCTCTAATAGTCACTTCCTTCCATATAAGCATTAAAAATCTGAAAACTTGGTCCAGAGTGCTAGTAGAAGCCCTAAATCCTGCCTGCAGGTTTGATAAAATGTTATTCTCCTCGATCCAAACTTGGATCCGAGTTTGAATGATTTTGCTGAAAATCTTTTGTGAAACATCTATAAGGCTGATGGGCCTGTAGTTTGCAGGTGAGCCCTTTCCCCCCTTTTTAAAAATTGGGATGATTTCCGCGCCTTTCCAGGACACCGGAATATCACCACCTCGCATAATGGCGTTAAAAACCGTTTGTAGCATCGGTCCCCATATTATAGGCTCTGCTTTGTACAGGTCTCCCGGGAGCTTGTCTAAGCCAGGAGCTTTCCCATTCTGCAAAGAATTAATAGCAGTAACAGTTTCCTCTATTGTAAAGGCAATCTCGTCTATAACTGGAGGATCTATACAATTTACCAGTGAGTCTAGGTGAGGGACATCCAGTTTACCTGCATAGAGGAGCATGAAATACTCCTCCCAAACGTGGGGCTGTATATAGAAATCTGTTTCTGTTCTCTGTTTGGGTGTCCCTTTCGATAAAAGATGCCAGAATAATTGGCTATCCTTCTGCCTTGACGCTTCTATTAGTAGGCGCCAGTTTTCTGTTTCCCAATCCCTTTTAGCCTTAGCTTGTGCCTTTTTGTATAGGTTCCTGTTGTTTTTAATATCAAACCGGGATTCTCTCTTGACCACCACAATTAGAGCATCCCTCACTTTTTTGAAGACCTCATTATACCACGGGGCAGTGCTCCGCTCAAATAATTTAGGATTGCACTATTTGTTAAAAAGCGGTCTAAGTGTAAAAGTCAGTTGCTGAAAATTGGCAATAATGTCAACTACACTGGCAACCGGATTGCTCATAGCAGGGAGGAAATGTGCTACCTCGGAATAAATTTTAGGGAGAAGGTTTGCATCAGCTAAAATCTGCGGCCATTTTACTCTTTTGTTATTATTGGAGGTGATAGCAGGGACCATTTTGTGCCGGGTTTGTCCATGCAAGATTGCAAGACCAGTCAGCGTGAGTACCAGAGCGTTATGGTCGCTGTCCTCCCTTTCCAATACAGCCATGTCCTTAACTTTGGGCCATAGATCAAGATCAACCAAAATATAATCGATCCTGCTCTTAACTTTCCCCCTCTTAAACGTGTGACAGGCTTCACTGTCTGAGCGTGTCCGACCATTACAGGCTCGAACCCCATGGGTGAGGGTAAATGTTAGAACCTGCTGCCTAACTGTAGTGCATTTCTTAATGGCTGGGATCTGGAGCTTATCAACCCCCCTAGCTTGGTCTTCTTCATACAATACTCTTGTATGTAGTCAACTGGTTCAAAAGTTATATTGAAGTCACCATAAGTTGGTGCTTCCCCTTGAGTGTGTCAATGTAATTGGATAGTGTGGTTATCGTGTCTGATGTCCTATGGGGACTACTAAAGCGATTATAAATATTAAACAATCTGAGATGGATATTTTCTTTCAAGGAGTTCAATTCTAGGCCAAGTATCTCATCTGAGGCTACTTTCAGCACCTTAATTTTACACGCTAGAGAGGTTTTGGCCCAAATTAGTAGTCTTCCTGCAGGACGGCCTGCTGGAGACTGCCTGGCCTCTATACTAAAGGTAGTAAAACCCACCCTATGTACCTGCTCAACCGCCCAAGTTTCCTGAAACAGACATAAATGAAATCCATCTACTAAATTACACCATTCGGGGTCATTTATCTTAGACCTTAAACCAGCCGTGTTCCAAGACATGATCTTCAGTTCCTGAGCATTTACCATGCACTTCTGGGCATCATATCTTGTTAAACATTTTACGCTCTCATGATCCAACTGTAGGGGCTGATGGCATGGCACAATTACAGGGCCACAGGGTACAGTTTCACTATTGGTATCAGTTTTAAAAAGAACATCAATCTGAGTCCCAGTAGGTGCCTCAGTCATCATTGGTGGAGTGATGTTTACGCTAGTTAGTCAGTCAGGAGAATCCAGATCGGTTAGGGGTTGGAATCTATTTCTCAGTTCCACATGGGAGAACTCCTGTCTCGCACTACATTACTCCATATATGGCTTAGTGGCTGGGATGTTTAGGCCTTTGCATTCAAGATGCCTATAAAAGTGGCACTATGTCAATCCCTCGTCTGTGCCTTTGATTTGATGAATTATTACTCTAGCTAAGCAGCTGCCCTGCGAGCATTTGTGATCTACAATTTATAATAATACAATCACCTGCTATAGACTTACACAGCGGGCCAACCCAACTTACCCGTCGTAAAATCAAGATATCATTATAGTTAGTATTAGAAAAGTTTGTATTCTGGGTAAGCCAGTGGCAGACTTTGTTTTTCAACTGGTCAAATGATTCCTTTTGATTTCCCTAAGCTGGGGGGACATTAGTTAGAATAGCCACGTAAGGGCAGCAGTCTGGGGGAAGATGTAATGTCACATTTTTGACTGGATCAGTCATGCCATTTTGATTCAACATTGTAGGGTAAAACTGTTTACTAAGATCAGTAATATTCCCTGTAGTAGAAGTATTAGGAGCGAGAGGCTCGATGTTACTAGAGGGTAACCTTTCACTCCCCAGGTGATTAAAACGTGTGGGACCTGTTGATTTTTGTGATGCTGCCCTGTTAACATTCCCAATTATTACCGCATTTGGGGTGCAGGGTGGTAGGTCCACATTTCTGCTAAGATGTCCCTCTCCACAGTGTGAACCCCCATTAGAAACAACCCCCCCATTGAAAACTTTAGATCTTACCCCTGCCCCAGATATTAAATCAGCAAGCGATTTTTGGATTTGATCCACACTTGTCTCCAGTTTATCAAGTCTCACCAGAATGGGAAAAAGGTTTTTGCAAATATTTTTTTCTATACTTGATATTAGTGTTTCCACAGTTCGAGGGGATAGGCCTTCAGGGTGGGGATGCGAATCAGAGTTTAAGTCAATCAGAGGAGATGTTCTTTGCCTTATATCGCTAGCTTCCGGAACTAGTTCCTGGATCTGTTTCCTGGATCTAGTCCTTACCACCCGTGGAGGTTCCAAGTGTTTCACCTTCTTCTTGGCTTTAGTTTCACACATCGGGGTTAATACTAGTTGTGAAGAGGAGTGCTGAGCGGGGAAAGGCAGATGGACTTATACTATGTACGTGAGTGTTCTGACTAGGATCACCTGTGGGTACAGTATGTAGAGTATCCTCATTAATGGAATCAGTAAGAGGAGCAGTCAGCCCACCTTCTATAGACAAGCGGCGCCCTGCTACCATTATTTCCTTGTCTATTGCCTTTGCGGCCCGTAGTAAAAAACAGTCAAGCATAGAGTTTTGCAGATATTTAGGAGTAGCCACATTACCCCCCGTTGGTTTCATTTTTGCCATCATTTCAATGTCAGAGGATCAGGGATAAGCGTTCGGACTTACGTGTGCGAGTGAACTCTTTTCAGATTACTCCTTAGATTTCAGCACAAGTTCCACAGCCACAAAACCAAGAGATTAGGCCCAGCCTGGCCTCCTCCGGGCTCTGACGGGCATGGACGGGCCCGCCCGCGTGCGTCCCGCACTGCGGGAGCCCTGGGCTGTTCTTATACGCCTCCGGGCGCGGGAAGATCATGGTGGCGCCTCCTGGCGCTGAGCCTTGTGGGGGATGGAGTCCCCAGAACAAAGTGCGTGCCTGGTGGCCCCAAGAGCAAAGTGCAGCGTGCAGTACGGGCGCCATCTTTACAAGAGCTACACATCCCATGATGGAAGTAGGTAGTAAGGTCCGGAATCTAACTGGTCCCCTCAGACAGACCCAGCATAATGTTGCCCATATTCTATGCAAACAATGTCTCCTCAGTATGGGCTACCTGTATCTGCAAGTATCGGAGTGTATCCGCCTCCATCTAAGGCCTCGAAGCAGGATATCAGTCAGCGGCATGTCCATCAATCCTTCCAAAAGGCAGATGCTCAGTGTAGCCCAGTTAGTGCCCAGTCCGACGCACTCCTACATTTTTCTAGCTCTGATGGGAGCAAAGGGGCTGCTCGGCGTAGGTGTCGTATTTGAAGCACTTTATGGTCTGCATACAAGATACTATATATTTTACCACAGAGTGTTGATTTCTTGATAGCAATGTGGGGGAGGGGTTGGCGTCCTTCGCGCAGTATAACAGGAAGATGGTGGTATGGGGGCAGGGAAGGGGCTGCAATCGCAGATGGCATGCCGCAGTGTAGTTGTTATGAGACCCTGAAAGGCATTTTTTGGGGGGATGGGTTCCCTTTAAAAACATATTCACTTATAAGGTGCTTTAACAATAGGTGTCGATATTGACTAGAGCAGCCCTACCCATTTCATTGATCTCTGAAGGATGAAAGGCTGAGTTGATCTAAACAAGACTCAGATTGCACCAGTATAGGTCAGATCTGCACCTATTCTCATGTAATTTTGCACAATCATTTGCACCATTCTGGCCCCAAGCTCTCAACATGTGGTCTGCGTGTTACACGCTGATCCATGCAGCTGGCCCTTGACCCACCAGCTGGATCAAACCCAGACTTGAATCATAAGCAAGGCAACATAGATTTCTAATCTAAAGAGCTGCCCACTTGGGCTGCGATGGCGCTTCTCAGAAGACTGGCCGCCTCGCAACTTCTGGGAATGGAGAACAATTATTTACTTTGCTGTCCTGAGGTCTAGCGGTAGTAGGTTCTGTGCTATTTATACCAGAGTAGATAGTATGAGATGGCACCATGTTGTTTGCCGCAGAATGCTGTTCTCTGATGCCATCTGGTAACACATGTAAGGTACTGCAGGACTATTCGTGTGCAAACTCCATTAACACCATCCCTCGATAACGTCAAGCCACAGTTGCACCAACAAGCAGCCTAAAAAGTAATATTAATCAAGCATTTGCAAATCCAATAGGTCTGGCGGTAAACAGATATAATATCGAAAAAATATATAGAATGGACAGAATATCGAATTCAAAATATAGAATGGACATAATATAGTGGTTAATAATATCGAAATAAAGGTAAGTAATATCGATTTTCAAAATATAGAAGTACATAATATAGGCATTAAAAAATATCGAATGTTTAATAATATCGAATTTTTGTAAGTGTTTAGTATGTTAGTATATGAGTTAAAAATGTATATTATTTTTGTAATGTATGTTTAATATTTTTTAAAGATACGAAATGTATGTAAAATTATTTTTGCGTAATTTAATTCTGTAGCGGGTTGTGGGTTTATAGGGGAATAGGGTGGAAGTAATTTAATTATAGTAAATTAAATATTAATTTTTAGGAATTAATTATTTTTATTTAATTTTGCGTTTTAGTTCTGTAGCGGGTTGTGGGTTTATAGGGGAATAGGGTGGGAAGTAATTTAATTGTAATTAAGAAAATATTTATTTTTATTTATTGGTATTGATAATTAATGTATTGTTAATTAATTATTAATTGGTAATTAATTTTTATTAATTGGTAATTAATTTTTATTAATTGATTAATTGATAATTATGTTAATTGTATTAATTTATTATTCGGAGCGGGTTGTGGGTTTATAGGGGAATAGGGTGGGAAGTAATTTAAATGTAATTAAGAAAATATTTATTTTTATTTATTGGTATTGATAATTAATTTATTGTTAATTAATTTTTATTAATTGGTAATTAATTTTTATTAATTGATTAATTGATAATTATGTTAATTGTATTAATTTATTATTTGGAGCGGGTTGTGGGTTTATAGGGGAATAGGGTGGGAAGTAATTTAATTGTAATTAAGTAATTATTGAAATTCTTTTTGTGTATTGATTAATTTATTGTTAATTAATTATTAATTGGTTATTTTTTATTACTTATTACATTTTTGGTATTGAAAATTAATTGGTTGTTGATTAATTATTAATAAGGGGCCCATTAGGATGTCGGGCGGAAGCACTACCGCCGTGCTGGCGGATGCAAAAACCACCAGTCACCGCCTGCACGCAGCAGTCCACACGCCCGCCCGATTACGATGCGAAAAGTCAGCCAAACACCGCCGGCAAGCCAGCGACACCGTCCGCCATCAAAGTGCGCCCGTACACGTAGCGGCGCAGCACAATTGACACACACCCTCCGACGAAACACGTACCGCCCGGCGTACAAATTACGATGCCGCACACAAACTGAACCCACGGCTAAGAGACACCGTACGTCAAACCGAAGCGGTAACACGAACGCCGAGCACGGACACCGAAGAAGCGGCACCCCCGAGCATGAATCCAGCACTGCAGGCCCTCCCTATGCTCTATCTGATGCACCACCAAGGACGCAACGTACCGCGAAGACGCAGGTAGGCACACATACAACAAGTGCACGCAAACAGCGCACACAGTGCAAGGGCGGAAAAAGCGGACAACCCCCCACCCCGCGTGTACACGACACATCTACCATAGCACCCACATATGACACACAGGCCAAATTGTAACATCTCGTAACACATGTGTACACACCACCTGGGACTAGGAACCAACCACCCCGTCACGGCCCCAAAGCGGCGATGACGCTGCCACACATGCGCACAACGCAGAGGCCAACCGCAGCGCCATGCATGCGTCGCACACAGACACAGGGACACAACCAAGCAGCACACACACCAGCCCCACCCCGAACGCACATGACACGTGACAGGCCTGCCACAGACATGTCCCCAACGCCCAATTCACGGACAACACCCAACGTCACACAACCGACGCACACATGTCAGTGAAGTCACGCAACAGCAGGACACACCCCAGTGCAACAAACATGGCGAAGCACACAGCGGCGGCAACACCAACTAGGAGAAGCAGGGCCCCTTCGGGAAGAGGAACGCCAGTACCACACTGAAACACCCATACCACCCTGCACATATGAACAAGACATACAAAACGGAACACCAAAGAGCCCGGGGACCGACAACAGGTGGCCCAAGAATAACACTCACACACAAGGCCCAACGCAGAGCGGAAAGGCAGCCTGCCGCCCACACAAGGGAGAGCAGACAGCACTGAATGACCTTCCATTCCAACTCCGAAACCACAGCCCTACGAAAGAAGCCGGTGAATACAGCCATTGTCCAATAAAAGACCAACACAGGCATGCAGAGGAGACCGACCACAGGGCAGATAGCGCATATCACAGAAGAACACAACGGACGGGAAAGAATAAAGAAAACACTCCCCCATGTCGGCCCCATGCAAGTTAATTGGAAGGAGTCACACATCACTGACCTTGAACTGTCTGAGAAGCATGTGGGATGAGGGCCCGTGTCCTCCGCACAAGCCAACAGAACACAAGTCCTGTCTCCCTACGACTACACAGAGCTCACAGCAACCTCGGAGCGTGCACATTGCAGACTGCACACACAGCCGGAGCACGCCACCACAACGCACCGCTGCAAAATGGCAACCGCAACACACCTACCCAACTACGCCGGACAGGTCAAGCTGTACAAAACCAACCTGATACATATATTGGGATGCAAACTCCTGTCCCTGCTGAACGTAAGTTACCGACTGACTTACCGCATCACATTGTTCAGCTGCGTCATACCCGTCTTCTACTGTCGGAGGTGTCCCTACCAGCATCCCGTGGAGATGTGTCTCTCCAACCCGGCATGTCTAAAGGCGGACCTGCTAGCACTATTCCTCCCTCTGGACGCACACGACAGGGCCTGCTCTGCCTATGGGGGCATGGCGTATGTGGCCAACATCGCACCCGCACTGAAATGGGACCACTGTGCCTCCACACGACGGATCATCGAGCACAGCTACATCGAATGTCACCCAGCATGCCCCATCATGGTCCTCCAAGGGACAACTTACGAACAACACCTTGACAGCCACCATCCGCTACATTGGCTGGCAAACATAAACACCACCAATGACATGGAAGCCCTGCTGGACGGCATCGCATACCTGACAACCTGTAAATTCGTCGGACCCCAACGCAGGTTCCCCGATTGACCTATGATGTCCAACCCCGCACCCATGCTTAGCTTCCGCACGGACTGGCCAGTCACCACCACAACAGCCATACCAAACGACCGGCAACAATTACCACACCATCAACGACATCGCCATGACATCGGATATGACCGGGACATGCACACTGTTCCCCATCACATCCAGGAACACCGCATGCATCGTGGGAGGCAGTGGCATGGGGTCTGTGTATCGCACCCACATGGACGGAACTGCACGAACAACCAGGACACGACATGGATCCAGCGCCCATGGACACACACACCGCTCAGTGGACATGAATAGGTTGCCTGGAGTCTGTAAGTGCTGCACCCCTCCCACCCCCGCCCCGGAAATCCCATACCAGGACCTTTGCACGGACGACAAGTGCAAACAACAACAACACGACCCCAGTGACTGTGACATGTCCAGTAACCACCACATTGCAACAACAAGTGGCACGCCGCTGCATGCACGCAAGCACATGCCCTGATGTCATCTCACATGCACGCGTGCATGAGGAACAACCGCAGCAAACCTGTCACATGGAACTGAGATGGACTGTGCCCATGATGCCAAGCGGTCTGGTAGGCTACTTGTATACCGTCTGTGTCAAAGTCCGCAGCTCCGCAGCTATACGTAAATGTACATTAGCACAGCCTTGGCCAAGCAGATGTAACTCTGAAGCCCACATCCCACATGCAACAGCCAATCACATGTAACCCCACACCCTATCCCATTTGTAATGATGCTCAGTATATCCTCAACATGTATTCCGCTGCCAGTAGTGTCCACTATACTGCATCACAGAGGACAGAAGACTCAATATAATGTTTGAAACCAAAACTGTCTCCGCTGACTCATTTCACAAGTACGAATGAGAGAGGATGAGAGTATGTGAAGTACACGGCAGTCGTGACATGACCATGTAGTCCACTGGTATTGGATGTCAACGCAAATGAGTAGCACTACTGTGGAAGACACACATGTGTCGTGTGAAGTCGTATGGACGCAGTGCTCAGGTGGGTGGGTGCGATGGGTAGATGCGCACATGCCAAGTTGGAGCACGCCGTGTTGGGAGGGGTCATGAACAGTACACCACCGCTTCCCTGGGCATTGTGAGAGGACACCTGTCGGGGGAAGTGAACACGTGTGTGCACAGCAGCCGGGCACACGAACAATGCGGAACCAGGCGCACACATCAGCCCACCCTCCGTGGACTAGCTGGATCCTGTTGTGCGCCCGCCATGCCCCTTGACAAGGCACACACAGCCCCAGTCGACCAGGTGTAACCCCAACATAGTCAATCCGCACAGGCGATACAGGGCACGGGATGGCAGTGGAGCATGGTGTGTGAGAGGTCTCCTCGCGCTCCTCCTGGTCATATCACGCAGGCAATAGAACCTCAACGTGTAGCATGGCACAAGTCAAATGGAAGTGTAGGGGGACGCACCTCAGCACGAGCAGCACTGACGTCACGGGAGGTGGCTCGCACCATCCCATCCATTGCCCATTATACCAACCACGCCACATGCCATTGCGACTAAGTGCAAGCGCGTGCGCCACCACCCCCGAGCCCTCCCCAGAGAGGCCAAAGAGTGAATGTGTGGGCCATCAGTCACAGACGGACGCGGCCTGGCCGCAAGGGCAGCCACTGCCACTGGGTGTCGCAGGTGGCGGATCCGGAAGGCGAAGACTGTGATGCATAGTCCATGCAGGCCGGGTCTCCATTTGGGGCACCACGCAGGTGGACGGCGTCCCGCCACACATCATACCCTGAGACAGCCCACTCGTGCAACTGGACCCACACATACACTCCTTGCCCTCTCTGGTGCGAGCTTGGGGCTGCCTGTGCAAGCGCTAGCCTCGCAGGTGCACATGCATATTGGGGGAGCGAGGGGAGGACATGAGGGCTGGGGCGAAGATGACTGTATCACTGTCAGTGAGTACAAGGGATGACCCAGATGTGGAAAGGAAGAGACGTGTCCCGTGTGTACTGCAACTAGTCGCCAATCCAACTACCCCCATGTCCGGAATGTAAGCCCGCACCTAGGCCCGCCCATCCGCCACATCGAATATACCACCAGCACAACAACCTTCCCATTCGAAACACTGACTGGGGGTGGCGACCAGTGAACAAACATGTGTAGCCTACCCACGCGTACATGTGGGCCCTCCATGATCCATGTCACCTGCGGCAAAGTCATGACATGCGCAATGAGGGAAGTGAGGTGAGCTGTCCGCCCCACGCACAGAAGGTGCATCAGCTCCACAGACCCAGCAGCGAGTCCAGCAGGGGTCACATGTGCAGGGGCAGCTGTGCCTGGTGTGAAGGCACATGCACATGGACAGCACATCGACCAATGTGTAGTCTGCCCACATCTACAGTCCATCATCATGCGGACATAGGAATTGTACACAGGGCAACACATCTTAGTGGGTGCACCCACCGTGACCAACAATGCGCAATCATCGACGTACCCGCCCTGTGCATGGCCCCCCACCCAACGGAGGCACATCCAGTGCCACCATCCCACACACACAAGCCTTCCACGGAACATGCTGTGTCCAATGGTCAGTACAGAGTCAGCGCCCATCTGGTGGATCCTGAACAGGAGACACATGCACACACATGATAGCTCCCACTATGTACGTCTGCCACCTGGCACGTGCAATGTAACCTCTCACCTGTGACGTGTGACTGCAAGCACACAGCCGTCTTGGCATGGGGCTGTCAATGTGGACACCTGTCAATGTTTCGGGAGGTGTGATCCGTACAGTGCTGTACATAGGGTGCAGTGCTGACACCTACTACTGTCTCATATCCCCTCGTGCCACAGGTCCCACTTGTTTTGGCCGCTCAGCCTGTGCCCACATCGTCGTCGTCGTGTGCCATACTCATCCAGCCTCGGAAGCAGTGCCATGCTCAGCAGACATTCATGTTGCCGTGGCGTTGCCGCTTGACGAATATGCAGTCAGTCCCCATCAGCACGCCCCGCAAGTCATTGGGGCCTAGATCCCCATGTGCATGACCATGGCAGTGGTTTGCATCACTAGCCATTGCCATTGGTGGGAGACCTGTGTAAGTGTATTGTGGCCGTGCCGTCCCTGCTTGACAGCTGGGCTGTGACTCATGTGCTTGCTCAGTCATGTCAGTGATGTGAATGCGAAATTGCCATGTGTTGTGTTGCTCTGACATGTGTCCACTGCCATCTTCCCTAGGCGGAGACCGAACATTGACCGCCCGTACCAATTGCTGGCGGACATGGAGGATACTGAGGTCATAAGGAAGTTTCGGCTGGACAGGCCAACCCTGCATCGACTGTGTGCCATGTTGGAACCCCATCTCCGTCCCCGCAGGGTGTATCCGACAGCATTCACCCCCACGGCTAAGGTGATGGCCGCCATGCATTTCTTCGCCACTGGGTCATTCCAGCACACAGTGGGCAGTGGAGGAGGGCTGTCCCAGCCCATGTTCAGCAAGGTGCTAAGGGATGTACTGGCAGCCATGATGCTGTACCGAAACAGGTACATCAGATTCCCCAGGGCTCGTGAATTGGCGGCAGTGAAGGGTGCATTCTATGCCCTTGGCAGGATCCCACACGTCGTTGGTGCCATTGATTGCACACATGTTGGCCTTGTTCCACCACAGGCCACTGAGCACCTGTACCGCAACAGGAAGCACACGCACTCCCTGAATGTGCAAGTGGTGTGCCTTGCGGACATGGTGATAACCCACGTGTGTGCAAAGTTCCCAGGCTCGGCCCATGACGCACACGTAATGCGCAACAGCATCTTGCCACGACTGATGTCCAATCTGCAACAGGATCGTGGCTGTATTGTCGGTGAGTATGTGGAGTGGTGTAGCGTGCTGGTTGTGCGATGCTGTCCCCTGTCCAGTTGGAATAGCAACGGTTCTCTGTGTCCCTCACACCCAGGTGACTCTGCGTACCCGAATGGGGCATGGCTGCTCAGTCCATTGAGGAATCCTCGCACCCCAGCAGACGATCGCTACAATGAGGCACATGGGAGGACCAGACGTGTGGTCGAGCGTACCTTTGGCCTCCTCAAGTCCAGGTTCAGGTGCCTGGACCGCACCGAGGGTGCACTGGCGTACTCCCCACAGAAGGTGTGCCAGATAGTGGTGGCGTGCTGCATGCTGCACAATCTGGCCATTCGGAAGCAGATCCCCCTCATTGTGGATGACGGAGATCAACCAGGGCCCCAGCCCGCAGACCAGGACAGCTCGAGTGAGGAGGACAGCGGAGAGGAGGAAGCTGGGAATGTGCGCCAGCAGCTCATCGCCCGCTACTTCACTTAACGGTGAGTGTCCATGTACGACGGCTGATGTGTCTGTATTTGTGCAGGTGTGTGTGTGCTGTGTCAGGGTGGCCTTTTGTTCACTGCGTGCTGTGTGTCAACGCTCCATGCCCAGGTTAGTATGCCACTGATGGTGGCTGTGGCATTGTGCCCTATTGCTCTGTGCGATGTGTGTACATTGCTTGTAGTTGTTGACATGTACTGTGTGATGGGTGTGTGACACACTCATTGAATGTGCTCCTGTTCTGTCTCCCACCCCTAGGTCCCTACAGGCCCTCCGGTTCCATTGCCATGCCACGCATCAGGTGCCGTTCCGCTCAAGGTGGCCGTTGTATTCCGTACAATTAAAACACAGGGCACAGACAGCAGTTTGTGGAAGAGGTGCATTTATTTCAAACTGTGACATGTGATTGTGTGTAAGGTGATGACAAAAGTGGTGCGTGCAGTGACAATGAGCTGTCGGTCATGGCTGCGTGATGCTCAGGGTGTACCCACTGGTTCTATGTCCATAGTCCAACACACACATGCCATCCAGATGGCTGTGTGGAGTGGGATCGTAGTCCAAGTCAATGCAGTGGGTGGTCAAGGAAGGCTGGCTGGCTGCCTCACTTGCGTCTGGAGCGTGCGAAGTCCTCCCGGGAGATCTGTTTCCACTTCGGACGGCCCCTTCCACGTTTGCGAGGGGGTGCCTGCTTGCGACCTGCTGGTGGTTGAGGTGTGCTCACTGGCTGTGGACGCAGGGGAACTGGACACTGCTGCTCGACCCTGCGCCCCGGCAGGTGGTGGCGGAGGGGAGCTGCTGTCCCTGGCTGTGACCTCACCGCCACCACCAGCTGGCCCATGAGGTCCACGAGTTGGCCCATACGGGCGTCCATGGACCTCAGCACCCCCAGCACCTCACGCGTGTCTGTAGCTGACCTGGCCCATTGTCCTTGGGCCTCTTCATAGGCCCCAAGGACTCTGGCCATTTGAGGCAGGGCATGGCTCCCAGGGGAGGCTGGCGTTTCCCTGACCCTGTTCCTCCTACCAGTCCTGCTGCCACCGGCCTGCCCACTAGCCACATTGCTCACCACGGTCCTCACCCTGGCTCCCAGGGTGGATCCAGTTGTCCGGGCCACCACCTGCGCTGGGGCTGGGGCCAGCGAAGACGTGGTGGCGGTTGCGGCAGTGGTAGTGGCCGCAATGACCGTGGATGTGGCCGCAATGACCGTGGGTGTGGCCGCAATGCCCGTGGGTGTGGCCGCAATGACCGTGGGTGTGGCCGCAACAACAGTGGCAGCAGGGGGCTGGGAATGTTCAGCAGCCCTGGATGATGGGTTGGTGGGTAGGAGGGGTCCTGGGGAGCGGCTGGGCCCTGCCACACTAGATGGGCCTGCTTGGTGGTCCGTGTCCGAAGAGGAGGACAGATCCTCCACATCCGTGTGTCCTCGTTGGGGGCTTGTAGGCTGGCTGTGCTGGCTGCTGTCTCCATCCCCAGCATCCAGCAGTTCGTCACCTGTGGAGAGAATGAGATTTGTTATTGTGTTGCACCTGGCGAAGTCTGTATTGGTTGTCTGACATTCTCCGTTCGTGCACTCTCGTGCACGTGTGTCCCGGAGGCGGGTGTGTGGCTGTACAATCTGTTGTTGTGTGTGCTTGGCAATGGGACTGTGTGCTGTGCACATGTGGCATGGGACGGATTGGCTATGCCGATGGGTGTGTTGCTGTGCTCCTACTTATTGTGACTCTGGTGTATGCGGGCTCCAGGCCCATCCTGGGTCTGGTTTGTACTTTGCTTTTGGGGTGCATATGGAACGCTTAGGAACGCATTTGGCAACATGGGGGTCATGCCCCAGGAACGCATTTGGGATGGAATATGCTTTTGGGGTGCAAATGGAACGCTTAGGAACGCATATGGCAACATGGGGGTCATGCCCCAGAAACGCATTTGGGATGGAATATGCTTTTGGGGTGCAAATGGAACGCTTAGGAACGCATATGGCAACATGGGGGTCATGCCCCAGAAACGCATTTGGGATGGAATATGCTTTTGGGCTACATGCTGTGAGCCATGGGTGCCGAACGTGACATGTGTTGTGGCAGCATGACAGTGCATGGTCTGAGGTGTGTGCATGCCTGACATACCCTGCATATTTGCTGTCTGTTGTGATTACTGGACATGGCATTGGACGCATCGTTATGAGTGTGTGATGGTTGTGTGCCACCCGACATATTGCAGTTGTCCCATCTCCTTGGTGTGCGTGCTGCCCTGTGCCATGTGCATCACTGCAGTGCTCGGGGGGTGTGGCCCATGTTGTGTGTTGTTGCTCACAGTGTGGCGTGCGCTTCATTGACTTCTGGCACATGGTTGGTCATGGGCATGTATCTTAGCGTGACTGCTGTATGTGTGGCAGCTGTGCGGATGACATGCCTTTCATGAGACTGGGGCTGACGGATGGGATGGATGGTATGTTGTATGTGCATGGTGTGTCTGTGTGTTTGATGGGTTCAGTGGTGTTCGTGTGCATTTATGTTGTTCCGCTCTGTTGCGTCTAGTGTTGTTTGTCTTACATAGGCGTAGTTGTGGGGTGTGTGGTTGACAGGCAGTAGGGGCTACATGGACAGGACTTCAATGGTGTTTCGGTTGTGTGTGATGGGTTGCACAGTGGCTGCCGTGTGGTACTATATTCAGTGTGGCTTGTGCATGCAGACGTGGCTCCTTGGGTGTTGCTGTGTCTGTGATGGGTCATGTGGGGTGTGAGTCTGTGGTTCATGTCCGTGTGCACATTGTTCACTTGTTCGTGACAGTGGGCGGTGCTGCGTGTTCGTCTGCTACGTAACATGTCCCATGTGTTGGTCGTGTTACGGTCCTCATGCCTCCAGTAATCCAGCCCTGTCCAGTTTCCCACCTGCAGGTTGTTCGTGCGTGCACTGTACTGGATGCCACATGGTTCTAAGCGGGGGTGCTCCATGTTGCAGGTCTGTGGGGGTGGGGGCGGTGTTGTGGGTCGTGGTGATGGCTGGACACCCACTGACACCGATTGTTGTGGACCGTGATGTCTACCTTTCGGCTGTCGGTGTGCACTGCGGTGGCTGACACGTGGGTGTGGGGTGTGGGGGATGCTCCTCCTTGCTGTGCTGTGGGACTAGGGGCCTGGTGTGTGTTGTACTTGAGCTGTCCACCCTCCCACCCACTGCACTTTGTGTTCCTGCCACTTACCTGTTACTTGTCGGTTAGTGCAGCTATGGCGGACACATGGGTGTGGTGGGTGCTCGTTGTGGCGCTTCTGGCATACTTGGGGACCTGTTGGTGGTTACGTGGCTGGCTGAGTGTACACATGCCCCCACGTATCTTACAGTTGTTAGGTTTGGGCTGTGTGTGGTGGTGTCTGTTGCATGTGTGTGTGATGTGTTGTGTATTGTGTGCTGGACATGGGGGTGTTTGTCCCTGGGAGCTGTGGCATGGTGGTAGTGCATGTGAGTACATAGCGGTGTGCTGGTATACATTAGTTTGTACTTACCAGCCTCCACTCCCCCTGCTAATCCGGCGAGGATCTCCGGATGTATAATGACTCGCACCTTCTCCTCCCACGCTTTGAAGGTCTTGAAGAGCGCGGGATTCCCTCCGCCAGTGACGGCAGCCAGCTCTCTGTTCTTGCTCTCCTTCTTCTTGACCAGGCTCTTGACGTCATTCCACCGTTTGTTGATTTCAACTCTGTTCCTGGGCAGGGTCCCGACTGCATTGACCTGGTCTACGATCCGGTTCCACATTCTGTTTCTGGTGGCTAGTGGTGTGTGCTGGACCAGGTTCCCATAGATTTGTGGGTGCACCTTGATAATCTCGTCGACCATGACCGTCAGCTCAATGGGCGTGAACTTGGGCATTCTTTGTGGTGCCATGGTGTTTGTGGTGCTGGTGCGGTGTGTGTTGTGTAATGTGCAGGGGGTTTGTGGTGCCGGTGTTTGGTGGTGGTGGTGGTGGTGGTGGTGGTTGTGATGTGTGCGTTTCTGTGGTGTGCTGCTGTCCTTGCTGTGTCACTGTGTCCTCTCCTCTCCTCTCTAGTTTGCAATGTTGCAAGGGGTTGTGGTCTGTGGGAGTGCTGCTTTTGTACTTACCTATGTGGGTGTGTCCTCATGGTCTGTTGTTTTCAGGTGTGTTGTGTCTGGTGTTCTGGCCTTTGTATTTTTTGTTTGTCCAGGGGGTGTTTTCGGGATGTGTACTGTGCTTGTGTATTTGTGCGTGCCTTGCTGTGTGGACTTGTTGGCCATGTTGTGTGCGATTGTTTTTGTCAGCGGATGGTTTCTGTGCAGGGACGTGGGCGCCATGGCTTCTGCCGTGTCAATTCTCATCGGCGTTGTTTGCGCTGGCGGGCGGTATATTTGTGGTTTACCCGCGCTCATGGCGGTGCGATCGTAATTTCACGTGCGGTGTGTCGGCCGTGAGGGCGGGCGGTTTTGTGTTGTCGTGCGTGTTTCCGTCCGTGGCGGGCGGTTTGACTCCGACTCGGACGAGGGCGGGCGGTATCTTGTGTGGTTTTCCGCCGATGGCGGTTTTCGGTTTGTGTATTCGTAATGGCGTGGTCGGTGTTCAGACGGTGTGTGCGGGCGGATTTTTGCCGCTTTCATGCCTGGCGGATTTTTCCACGCCCGGTATCATATTGGGCCTTTAAGTAATTAATTTTTAATAAATAATATTTATTGGTATTTATAATTAAGTAATTATTAAATATTTTGTAATTGGTAATTAATTTTAATTAATTTTTATTGGTATTGATAATTAATTTATTTTTATTTAAATATTAAATCATTACTTTCCCTACTGTTGCACTCACTGGAGTGGGAATAGTAATTTTTACCCCTACGCTATCCAACGCTTTCCCTACTGTTGCAGTCACTGGAGTGGGAATAGTAATTTTTACCCCTACGCTATCCAACGCTTTCCTTACTGTTTCACTCTCTGGAGTGGGAATAGTAATATTTACCCCTACGCTATCCAACGCTTTCCCTACTGTTGCACTCACTGGAGTCGGAATAGTAATTTTACCCCTACGCTATCCAACGCTTTCCCTACTGTTGCACTCTCTGGAGTGGGAATAGTAATTTTTACCCCTACGCTATCCAATGCTATCCCTACTGTTGCACTTACTGGAGTGGGAATAGTAATTTTTACCCTCCCGCTATCCAACGCTTTCCCTACTGTTGCACTCACTGGAGTGGGAATAGTAATTTTTACCCTCCCGCTATCCAACGCTTTCCCTACTGTTGCACTCACTGGAGTGGGAATAGTAATTTTTACCCTCCCGCTATCCAACGCTTTCCCTACTGTTGCACTCTCTGGAGTGGGAAAAGTAATTTTTACCCCTACGCTATCCAACGCTTTCCCTACTGTTGCACTCACTGGAGTGGGAATAGTAATTTTTACCCCTCCGCTATCCAACGCTTTCCTTACTGTTGCACTCTCTGGAGTGGGAATAGTAATTTTTACCCCTACGCTATCCAACGCTTTCCCTACTGTTGCACTCACTGGAGTGGAAATAGTAATTTTTACCCTCCCGCTATCCTACGCTAAAAATATTGAATATTTTTTATTAATATTAAGTTAATATATATATGTATTAAAAAATAAAAATGTATGTTTATTTTTTTATAACTTACATTCATTATTTATTAATTTTGAGGTTATTTACGTATTTTTAAGTATGTTTCAGTTAATTATATTTATTATTTTATTAATTTTACATTACTTTTAATACATTTAAAAAATTCGATATTTTAACAAACTATAAGGCCCATTACGATACTGGGCGTGGAAAAATCCGCCAGGCATGAAAGCGGCAAAAATCCGCCCGCACACACCGTCTGAACACCGACCACGCCATTACGAATACACAAACCGAAAACCGCCATCGGCGGAAAAACCACACAAGATACCGCCCGCCCTCGTCCGAGTCGGAGTCAAACCGCCCGCCACGGACGGAAACACGCACGACAACACAAAACCGCCCGCCCTCACGGCCGACACACCGCACGTGAAATTACGATCGCACCGCCATGAGCGCGGGTAAACCACAAATATACCGCCCGCCAGCGCAAACAACGCCGATGAGAATTGACACGGCAGAAGCCATGGCGCCCACGTCCCTGCACAGAAACCATCCGCTGACAAAAACAATCGCACACAACATGGCCAACAAGTCCACACAGCAAGGCACGCACAAATACACAAGCACAGTACACATCCCGAAAACACCCCCCTGGACAAACAAAAAATACAAAGGCCAGAACACCAGACACAACACACCTGAAAACAACAGACCATGAGGACACACCCACATAGGTAAGTACAAAAGCAGCACTCCCACAGACCACAACCCCTTGCAACATTGCAAACTAGAGAGGAGAGGAGAGGACACAGTGACACAGCAAGGACAGCAGCACACCACAGAAACGCACACATCACAACACCACCACCACCACCACCACCAAACACCGGCACCACAAACCCCCTGCACATTACACAACACACACCGCACCAGCACCACAAACACCATGGCACCACAAAGAATGCCCAAGTTCACGCCCATTGAGCTGACGGTCATGGTCGACGAGATTATCAAGGTGCACCCACAAATCTATGGGAACCTGGTCCAGCACACACCACTAGCCACCAGAAACAGAATGTGGAACCGGATCGTAGACCAGGTCAATGCAGTCGGGACCCTGCCCAGGAACAGAGTTGAAATCAACAAACGGTGGAATGACGTCAAGAGCCTGGTCAAGAAGAAGGAGAGCAAGAACAGAGAGCTGGCTGCCGTCACTGGCGGAGGGAATCCCGCGCTCTTCAAGACCTTCAAAGCGTGGGAGGAGAAGGTGCGAGTCATTATACATCCGGAGATCCTCGCCGGATTAGCAGGGGAGTGGAGGCTGGTAAGTACAAACTAATGTATACCAGCACACCGCTATGTACTCACATGCACTACCACCATGCCACAGCTCCCAGGGACAAACACCCCCATGTCCAGCACACAATACACAACACATCACACACACATGCAACAGACACCACCACACACAGCCCAAACCTAACAACTGTAAGATACGTGGGGGCATGTGTACACTCAGCCAGCCACGTAACCACCAACAGGTCCCCAAGTATGCCAGAAGCGCCACAACGAGCACCCACCACACCCATGTGTCCGCCATAGCTGCACTAACCGACAAGTAACAGGTAAGTGGCAGGAACACAAAGTGCAGTGGGTGGGAGGGTGGACAGCTCAAGTACAACACACACCAGGCCCCTAGTCCCACAGCACAGCAAGGAGGAGCATCCCCCACACCCCACACCCACGTGTCAGCCACCGCAGTGCACACCGACAGCCGAAAGGTAGACATCACGGTCCACAACAATCGGTGTCAGTGGGTGTCCAGCCATCACCACGACCCACAACACCGCCCCCACCCCCACAGACCTGCAACATGGAGCACCCCCGCTTAGAACCATGTGGCATCCAGTACAGTGCACGCACGAACAACCTGCAGGTGGGAAACTGGACAGGGCTGGATTACTGGAGGCATGAGGACCGTAACACGACCAACACATGGGACATGTTACGTAGCAGACGAACACGCAGCACCGCCCACTGTCACGAACAAGTGAACAATGTGCACACGGACATGAACCACAGACTCACACCCCACATGACCCATCACAGACACAGCAACACCCAAGGAGCCACGTCTGCATGCACAAGCCACACTGAATATAGTACCACACGGCAGCCACTGTGCAACCCATCACACACAACCGAAACACCATTGAAGTCCTGTCCATGTAGCCCCTACTGCCTGTCAACCACACACCCCACAACTACGCCTATGTAAGACAAACAACACTAGACGCAACAGAGCGGAACAACATAAATGCACACGAACACCACTGAACCCATCAAACACACAGACACACCATGCACATACAACATACCATCCATCCCATCCGTCAGCCCCAGTCTCATGAAAGGCATGTCATCCGCACAGCTGCCACACATACAGCAGTCACGCTAAGATACATGCCCATGACCAACCATGTGCCAGAAGTCAATGAAGCGCACGCCACACTGTGAGCAACAACACACAACATGGGCCACACCCCCCGAGCACTGCAGTGATGCACATGGCACAGGGCAGCACGCACACCAAGGAGATGGGACAACTGCAATACGTCGGGTGGCACACAACCATCACACACTCATAACGATGCGTCCAATGCCATGTCCAGTAATCACAACAGACAGCAAATATGCAGGGTATGTCAGGCATGCACACACCTCAGACCATGCACTGTCATGCTGCCACAACACATGTCACGTTCGGCACCCATGGCTCACAGCATGTAGCCCAAAAGCATATTCCATCCCAAATGCGTTTCTGGGGCATGACCCCCATGTTGCCATATGCGTTCCTAAGCGTTCCATTTGCACCCCAAAAGCATATTCCATCCCAAATGCGTTTCTGGGGCATGACCCCCATGTTGCCATATGCGTTCCTAAGCGTTCCATTTGCACCCCAAAAGCATATTCCATCCCAAATGCGTTCCTGGGGCATGACCCCCATGTTGCCAAATGCGTTCCTAAGCGTTCCATATGCACCCCAAAAGCAAAGTACAAACCAGACCCAGGATGGGCCTGGAGCCCGCATACACCAGAGTCACAATAAGTAGGAGCACAGCAACACACCCATCGGCATAGCCAATCCGTCCCATGCCACATGTGCACAGCACACAGTCCCATTGCCAAGCACACACAACAACAGATTGTACAGCCACACACCCGCCTCCGGGACACACGTGCACGAGAGTGCACGAACGGAGAATGTCAGACAACCAATACAGACTTCGCCAGGTGCAACACAATAACAAATCTCATTCTCTCCACAGGTGACGAACTGCTGGATGCTGGGGATGGAGACAGCAGCCAGCACAGCCAGCCTACAAGCCCCCAACGAGGACACACGGATGTGGAGGATCTGTCCTCCTCTTCGGACACGGACCACCAAGCAGGCCCATCTAGTGTGGCAGGGCCCAGCCGCTCCCCAGGACCCCTCCTACCCACCAACCCATCATCCAGGGCTGCTGAACATTCCCAGCCCCCTGCTGCCACTGTCGTTGCGGCCACACCCACGGTCATTGCGGCCACACCCACGGGCATTGCGGCCACACCCACGGTCATTGCGGCCACACCCACGGTCATTGCGGCCACTACCACTGCCGCAACCGCCACCACGTCTTCGCTGGCCCCAGCCCCAGCGCAGGTGGTGGCCCGGACGACTGGATCCACCCTGGGAGCCAGGGTGAGGACCGTGGTGAGCAATGTGGCTAGTGGGCAGGCCGGTGGCAGCAGGACTGGTAGGAGGAGCAGGGTCAGGGAAACGCCAGCCTCCCCTGGGAGCCATGCCCTGCCTCAAATGGCCAGAGTCCTTGGGGCCTATGAAGAGGCCCAAGGACAATGGGCCAGGTCAGCTACAGACACGCGTGAGGTGCTGGGGGTGCTGAGGTCCATGGACGCCCGTATGGGCCAACTCGTGGACCTCATGGGCCAGCTGGTGGTGGCGGTGAGGTCACAGCCAGGGACAGCAGCTCCCCTCCGCCACCACCTGCCGGGGCGCAGGGTCGAGCAGCAGTGTCCAGTTCCCCTGCGTCCACAGCCAGTGAGCACACCTCAACCACCAGCAGGTCGCAAGCAGGCACCCCCCTCGCAAACGTGGAAGGGGCCGTCCGAAGTGGAAACAGATCTCCCGGGAGGACTTCGCACGCTCCAGACGCAAGTGAGGCAGCCAGCCAGCCTTCCTTGACCACCCACTGCATTGACTTGGACTACGATCCCACTCCACACAGCCATCTGGATGGCATGTGTGTGTTGGACTATGGACATAGAACCAGTGGGTACACCCTGAGCATCACGCAGCCATGACCGACAGCTCATTGTCACTGCACGCACCACTTTTGTCATCACCTTACACACAATCACATGTCACAGTTTGAAATAAATGCACCTCTTCCACAAACTGCTGTCTGTGCCCTGTGTTTTAATTGTACGGAATACAACGGCCACCTTGAGCGGAACGGCACCTGATGCGTGGCATGGCAATGGAACCGGAGGGCCTGTAGGGACCTAGGGGTGGGAGACAGAACAGGAGCACATTCAATGAGTGTGTCACACACCCATCACACAGTACATGTCAACAACTACAAGCAATGTACACACATCGCACAGAGCAATAGGGCACAATGCCACAGCCACCATCAGTGGCATACTAACCTGGGCATGGAGCGTTGACACACAGCACGCAGTGAACAAAAGGCCACCCTGACACAGCACACACACACCTGCACAAATACAGACACATCAGCCGTCGTACATGGACACTCACCGTTAAGTGAAGTAGCGGGCGATGAGCTGCTGGCGCACATTCCCAGCTTCCTCCTCTCCGCTGTCCTCCTCACTCGAGCTGTCCTGGTCTGCGGGCTGGGGCCCTGGTTGATCTCCGTCATCCACAATGAGGGGGATCTGCTTCCGAATGGCCAGATTGTGCAGCATGCAGCACGCCACCACTATCTGGCACACCTTCTGTGGGGAGTACGCCAGCGCACCCCCGGTGCGGTCCAGGCACCTGAACCTGGACTTGAGGAGGCCAAAGGTACGCTCGACCACACGTCTGGTCCTCCCATGTGCCTCATTGTAGCGATCGTCTGCTGGGGTGCGAGGATTCCTCAATGGACTGAGCAGCCATGCCCCATTCGGGTACGCAGAGTCACCTGGGTGTGAGGGACACAGAGAACCGTTGCTATTCCAACTGGACAGGGGACAGCATCGCACAACCAGCACGCTACACCACTCCACATACTCACCGACAATACAGCCACGATCCTGTTGCAGATTGGACATCAGTCGTGGCAAGATGCTGTTGCGCATTACGTGTGCGTCATGGGCCGAGCCTGGGAACTTTGCACACACGTGGGTTATCACCATGTCCGCAAGGCACACCACTTGCACATTCAGGGAGTGCGTGTGCTTCCTGTTGCGGTACAGGTGCTCAGTGGCCTGTGGTGGAACAAGGCCAACATGTGTGCAATCAATGGCACCAACGACGTGTGGGATCCTGCCAAGGGCATAGAATGCACCCTTCACTGCCGCCAATTCACGAGCCCTGGGGAATCTGATGTACCTGTTTCGGTACAGCATCATGGCTGCCAGTACATCCCTCAGCACCTTGCTGAACATGGGCTGGGACATCCCTCCTCCACTGCCCACTGTGTGCTGGAATGACCCAGTGGCGAAGAAATGCATGGCGGCCATCACCTTAGCCGTGGGGGTGAATGCTGTCGGATACACCCTGCGGGGACGGAGATGGGGTTCCAACATGGCACACAGTCGATGCAGGGTTGGCCTGTCCAGCCGAAACTTCCTTATGACCTCAGTATCCTCCATGTCCGCCAGCAATTGGTATGGGCGGTCAATGTTCGGTCTCCGCCTAGGGAAGATGGCAGTGGACACATGTCAGAGCAACACAACACATGGCAATTTCGCATTCACATCACTGACATGACTGAGCAAGCACATGAGTCACAGCCCAGCTGTCAAGCAGGGACGGCACGGCCACAATACACTTACACAGGTCTCCCACCAATGGCAATGGCTAGTGATGCAAACCACTGCCATGGTCATGCACATGGGGATCTAGGCCCCAATGACTTGCGGGGCGTGCTGATGGGGACTGACTGCATATTCGTCAAGCGGCAACGCCACGGCAACATGAATGTCTGCTGAGCATGGCACTGCTTCCGAGGCTGGATGAGTATGGCACACGACGACGACGATGTGGGCACAGGCTGAGCGGCCAAAACAAGTGGGACCTGTGGCACGAGGGGATATGAGACAGTAGTAGGTGTCAGCACTGCACCCTATGTACAGCACTGTACGGATCACACCTCCCGAAACATTGACAGGTGTCCACATTGACAGCCCCATGCCAAGACGGCTGTGTGCTTGCAGTCACACGTCACAGGTGAGAGGTTACATTGCACGTGCCAGGTGGCAGACGTACATAGTGGGAGCTATCATGTGTGTGCATGTGTCTCCTGTTCAGGATCCACCAGATGGGCGCTGACTCTGTACTGACCATTGGACACAGCATGTTCCGTGGAAGGCTTGTGTGTGTGGGATGGTGGCACTGGATGTGCCTCCGTTGGGTGGGGGGCCATGCACAGGGCGGGTACGTCGATGATTGCGCATTGTTGGTCACGGTGGGTGCACCCACTAAGATGTGTTGCCCTGTGTACAATTCCTATGTCCGCATGATGATGGACTGTAGATGTGGGCAGACTACACATTGGTCGATGTGCTGTCCATGTGCATGTGCCTTCACACCAGGCACAGCTGCCCCTGCACATGTGACCCCTGCTGGACTCGCTGCTGGGTCTGTGGAGCTGATGCACCTTCTGTGCGTGGGGCGGACAGCTCACCTCACTTCCCTCATTGCGCATGTCATGACTTTGCCGCAGGTGACATGGATCATGGAGGGCCCACATGTACGCGTGGGTAGGCTACACATGTTTGTTCACTGGTCGCCACCCCCAGTCAGTGTTTCGAATGGGAAGGTTGTTGTGCTGGTGGTATATTCGATGTGGCGGATGGGCGGGCCTAGGTGCGGGCTTACATTCCGGACATGGGGGGTAGTTGGATTGGCGACTAGTTGCAGTACACACGGGACACGTCTCTTCCTTTCCACATCTGGGTCATCCCTTGTACTCACTGACAGTGATACAGTCATCTTCGCCCCAGCCCTCATGTCCTCCCCTCGCTCCCCCAATATGCATGTGCACCTGCGAGGCTAGCGCTTGCACAGGCAGCCCCAAGCTCGCACCAGAGAGGGCAAGGAGTGTATGTGTGGGTCCAGTTGCACGAGTGGGCTGTCTCAGGGTATGATGTGTGGCGGGACGCCGTCCACCTGCGTGGTGCCCCAAATGGAGACCCGGCCTGCATGGACTATGCATCACAGTCTTCGCCTTCCGGATCCGCCACCTGCGACACCCAGTGGCAGTGGCTGCCCTTGCGGCCAGGCCGCGTCCGTCTGTGACTGATGGCCCACACATTCACTCTTTGGCCTCTCTGGGGAGGGCTCGGGGGTGGTGGCGCACGCGCTTGCACTTAGTCGCAATGGCATGTGGCGTGGTTGGTATAATGGGCAATGGATGGGATGGTGCGAGCCACCTCCCGTGACGTCAGTGCTGCTCGTGCTGAGGTGCGTCCCCCTACACTTCCATTTGACTTGTGCCATGCTACACGTTGAGGTTCTATTGCCTGCGTGATATGACCAGGAGGAGCGCGAGGAGACCTCTCACACACCATGCTCCACTGCCATCCCGTGCCCTGTATCGCCTGTGCGGATTGACTATGTTGGGGTTACACCTGGTCGACTGGGGCTGTGTGTGCCTTGTCAAGGGGCATGGCGGGCGCACAACAGGATCCAGCTAGTCCACGGAGGGTGGGCTGACGTGTGCGCCTGGTTCCGCATTGTTCGTGTGCCCGGCTGCTGTGCACACACGTGTTCACTTCCCCCCGACAGGTGTCCTCTCACAATGCCCAGGGAAGCGGTGGTGTACTGTTCATGACCCCTCCCAACACGGCGTGCTCCAACTTGGCATGTGCGCATCTACCCGTCGCACCCACCCACCTGAGCACTGCGTCCATACGACTTCACACGACACATGTGTGTCTTCCACAGTAGTGCTACTCATTTGCGTTGACATCCAATACCAGTGGACTACATGGTCATGTCACGACTGCCGTGTACTTCACATACTCTCATCCTCTCTCATTCGTACTTGTGAAATGAGTCAGCGGAGACAGTTTTGGTTTCAAACATTATATTGAGTCTTCTGTCCTCTGTGATGCAGTATAGTGGACACTACTGGCAGCGGAATACATGTTGAGGATATACTGAGCATGATTACAAATGGGATAGGGTGTGGGGTTACATGTGATTGGCTGTTGCATGTGGGATGTGGGCTTCAGAGTTACATCTGCTTGGCCAAGGCTGTGCTAATGTACATTTACGTATAGCTGCGGAGCTGCGGACTTTGACACAGACGGTATACAAGTAGCCTACCAGACCGCTTGGCATCATGGGCACAGTCCATCTCAGTTCCATGTGACAGGTTTGCTGCGGTTGTTCCTCATGCACGCGTGCATGTGAGATGACATCAGGGCATGTGCTTGCGTGCATGCAGCGGCGTGCCACTTGTTGTTGCAATGTGGTGGTTACTGGACATGTCACAGTCACTGGGGTCGTGTTGTTGTTGTTTGCACTTGTCGTCCGTGCAAAGGTCCTGGTATGGGATTTCCGGGGCGGGGGTGGGAGGGGTGCAGCACCCACAGACTCCAGGCGACCTATTCATGTCCACTGAGCGGTGTGTGTGTCCATGGGCGCTGGATCCATGTCGTGTCCTGGTTGTTCGTGCAGTTCCGTCCATGTGGGTGCGATACACAGACCCCATGCCACTGCCTCCCACGATGCATGCGGTGTTCCTGGATGTGATGGGGAACAGTGTGCATGTCCCGGTCATATCCGATGTCATGGCGATGTCGTTGATGGTGTGGTAATTGTTGCCGGTCGTTTGGTATGGCTGTTGTGGTGGTGACTGGCCAGTCCGTGCGGAAGCTAAGCATGGGTGCGGGGTTGGACATCATAGGTCAATCGGGGAACCTGCGTTGGGGTCCGACGAATTTACAGGTTGTCAGGTATGCGATGCCGTCCAGCAGGGCTTCCATGTCATTGGTGGTGTTTATGTTTGCCAGCCAATGTAGCGGATGGTGGCTGTCAAGGTGTTGTTCGTAAGTTGTCCCTTGGAGGACCATGATGGGGCATGCTGGGTGACATTCGATGTAGCTGTGCTCGATGATCCGTCGTGTGGAGGCACAGTGGTCCCATTTCAGTGCGGGTGCGATGTTGGCCACATACGCCATGCCCCCATAGGCAGAGCAGGCCCTGTCGTGTGCGTCCAGAGGGAGGAATAGTGCTAGCAGGTCCGCCTTTAGACATGCCGGGTTGGAGAGACACATCTCCACGGGATGCTGGTAGGGACACCTCCGACAGTAGAAGACGGGTATGACGCAGCTGAACAATGTGATGCGGTAAGTCAGTCGGTAACTTACGTTCAGCAGGGACAGGAGTTCGCATCCCAATATATGTATCAGGTTGGTTTTGTACAGCTTGACCTGTCCGGCGTAGTTGGGTAGGTGTGTTGCGGTTGCCATTTTGCAGCGGTGCGTTGTGGTGGCGTGCTCCGGCTGTGTGTGCAGTCTGCAATGTGCACGCTCCGAGGTTGCTGTGAGCTCTGTGTAGTCGTAGGGAGACAGGACTTGTGTTCTGTTGGCTTGTGCGGAGGACACGGGCCCTCATCCCACATGCTTCTCAGACAGTTCAAGGTCAGTGATGTGTGACTCCTTCCAATTAACTTGCATGGGGCCGACATGGGGGAGTGTTTTCTTTATTCTTTCCCGTCCGTTGTGTTCTTCTGTGATATGCGCTATCTGCCCTGTGGTCGGTCTCCTCTGCATGCCTGTGTTGGTCTTTTATTGGACAATGGCTGTATTCACCGGCTTCTTTCGTAGGGCTGTGGTTTCGGAGTTGGAATGGAAGGTCATTCAGTGCTGTCTGCTCTCCCTTGTGTGGGCGGCAGGCTGCCTTTCCGCTCTGCGTTGGGCCTTGTGTGTGAGTGTTATTCTTGGGCCACCTGTTGTCGGTCCCCGGGCTCTTTGGTGTTCCGTTTTGTATGTCTTGTTCATATGTGCAGGGTGGTATGGGTGTTTCAGTGTGGTACTGGCGTTCCTCTTCCCGAAGGGGCCCTGCTTCTCCTAGTTGGTGTTGCCGCCGCTGTGTGCTTCGCCATGTTTGTTGCACTGGGGTGTGTCCTGCTGTTGCGTGACTTCACTGACATGTGTGCGTCGGTTGTGTGACGTTGGGTGTTGTCCGTGAATTGGGCGTTGGGGACATGTCTGTGGCAGGCCTGTCACGTGTCATGTGCGTTCGGGGTGGGGCTGGTGTGTGTGCTGCTTGGTTGTGTCCCTGTGTCTGTGTGCGACGCATGCATGGCGCTGCGGTTGGCCTCTGCGTTGTGCGCATGTGTGGCAGCGTCATCGCCGCTTTGGGGCCGTGACGGGGTGGTTGGTTCCTAGTCCCAGGTGGTGTGTACACATGTGTTACGAGATGTTACAATTTGGCCTGTGTGTCATATGTGGGTGCTATGGTAGATGTGTCGTGTACACGCGGGGGTGGGGGGTTGTCCGCTTTTTCCGCCCTTGCACTGTGTGCGCTGTTTGCGTGCACTTGTTGTATGTGTGCCTACCTGCGTCTTCGCGGTACGTTGCGTCCTTGGTGGTGCATCAGATAGAGCATAGGGAGGGCCTGCAGTGCTGGATTCATGCTCGGGGGTGCCGCTTCTTCGGTGTCCGTGCTCGGCGTTCGTGTTACCGCTTCGGTTTGACGTACGGTGTCTCTTAGCCGTGGGTTCAGTTTGTGTGCGGCATCGTAATTTGTACGCCGGGCGGTACGTGTTTCGTCGGACGGTGTGTGTCAATTGTGCTGCGCCGCTACGTGTACGGGCGCACTTTGATGGCGGACGGTGTCGCTGGCTTGCCGGCGGTGTTTGGCTGACTTTTCGCATCGTAATCGGGCGGGCGTGTGGACTGCTGCGTGCAGGCGGTGACTGGTGGTTTTTGCATCCGCCAGCACGGCGGTAGTGCTTCCGCCCGACATCCTAATGGGCCCCTATATTATTTACAACGATATTTTGGATTCGATATTTTTGTACTTACCTGTTTGTAGATAGGAATTCGATATTTTGGCATTCTATATTTTATCCACTATATTTTTGCAGGTCGATATTTTGGCATTCTATATTCTGTCAGTGATCCGGTCTGGCCTTAACAAGCTGGTACAACCTTTAAATCTTTATTTTTTATTTTGTATTGCAAACATATACCACAAAAAAGACGAGCAAAAAAAAAAGAAAAAAGCCACAGTCTAATTTTGGCAGTCAAAAATTACAACGAAAAAGTTAAATCATAAAATAGCCATCACATATAATTCTAATAAAACAGTATGGGTGTTTCGTGGAAGGCAGGAGTGCTTCGACCAGGTAAAGATTAATGTACCTGAAGGCATAGTTTAAACGCACAATGATGAGTAAAGCAAATAAAAAAGGATAAAGAATAGGTAGGGGAAAAAGCACTAGGAAAATAAAGGTTTGGCCTATCAGCCCTGGTTCTGAAGTAAGTGCACTTCATTTTAGGCAGATGAGCACATGTGAGTAGGATGAAATGCCTCCTCTCTCAGTGCAAGAAAATCAATAACAAAGTGAGCTGCCCCATAGTCCCATTCTGTTTGATCTAGTAAGTGAAAACAAAATATGAATGACAGTTGAACCATCCAAAGAATGAAGATGGCTGATCATAAACCCATCTATCTATATGATGTATGTACATAAATATATATATATAAACAGGTAGTTATAGTTAGGACCTAGTTTCCACAGGAAAAGCGTTTTTTTACTTGCCTATATCTTTGGCGCTGTTTGACGAACGTTCACAAAATTTCCACATTAAGGGCCTGATTACGATGGCGGAAGGCCCGCCATCGAACTGCGGTTTTCCACCCGCAAGATCATTATGGCGGGTGAAAACGTGGCGGTCGGAAAGACCGACTGCCACGGTTCCGACAGGCAGCCATTTTTCGACCACCTGTCGGAGCAGCCACCTTGCACAGCATGGCGGCAGTGCCTGTCAGGCACTGCCATTGGGATTATGATATCCCTTTTCGGCTGGTCTTTTCGCGTCGGTCAACCCGCTACGAAACAGCAGGCGGAAACGGATTTGGGGGCCCGTAGCGAACCCCCCCTTAATCCCTGGGCCTGGGGAGCATGGTGCCTGCCACGTAGTGCAGGGAAATGTCAAAGGTGCATTTTTAGCATTGTGGCGGGTGCTGCAGCTAGCAGCTGGGTCAGACCGGCCTATAGGGCAATCAGGCAGTGCCCCTTGGGCTGGTCTGACAGATCAGTGAGTGGGTTGGTTTTTTGGAGGTTTGTGGGCCAGTTTTATGGTTTAGTGATCTGTTTTTTTTCTGCTGATCTTCCTGATACTACCTCAAACATTGCCTGCAGCAAACATAAACACAAATACAATTGTCTCCCATACCTTGCAAAACACCTATACAAAATAAAAAAAATGCTTTATATGCGAATGTGCAAAAAGAACAATTGACGGACAGAATGTAGAACAATGTCATACATTCACCCCAGTTCAGAGATCTGGGCCTAAAACCATCGTCTTTTTGCTCTCCATGCCATTCCAGTTTGAACCCAGCCATATGCAAATCAGTGTTGACCCTGCACCCAATGGGAACAGTCCAGCCCAAACTGCCAGGCTAGGTTCTCCCGGGACTGGAACCAAGCATCCTAGGACCGGTTTCGGAGTTTCACCCCTTATCAGCCAGGATAGCTTCACTACAGTGGCATGGAGAGCACAGGACCCACGTCTGGGCATACCCGTCTCACTCAGGGTGACATATGCAAAAAAACAATTGATGGACAGAATGTAGAACAATGTCATACATTCACCCCAGTACAGAGATCTGGGCCTAAATCCATCGTTTTTTGCTCCCCATGTCATTCCAGTTTGAACTAAGCCATATGCAAATCAGTCTTAACCCTGCACCCAATGGGAAAAGTCCAGCCCAAACTGCCAGGCTAGGTTCTCCCTGGACAGGAACCCAGCATCCTAGGACCGGTTTCGGAGTTTCACCCCTCATCAGCCAGGATAGCTTGACTCCAGTGGCATGGAGAGCACGTGACCCACGTCTGGGCATACCCATCCCACTCTGGGTGACAAATGCAAAAAGAACAATTGATGGACAGAATGTAGAACAATGTCATACATTCACCCCAGTACAGAGATCTGGCCCATTTGCGAATGTGAGCCGCTTTTTTAGATATTTGATTTACTGAATCGAGGCCACTTTTATTTTGGTGCCCAGACCTATTTTGCGTCCCAGTCGGACTCTGTCACGTACTCAGGTAAAATTGGAAAATTTCTGCCTGACTAATGTAGGCAGACATTTTCCGATGTTGGCAGATTATGTGGGCATATAAAAAAAGTAGCACATTGCTAAATGCAAGTCACAGAAGGTAAGTAACTATTGGCTTAAAGGCACTCATCCTCCGCTCACGTAGCTTGGTAAATTTAGAGGTCTTCATAGGTGATCTGGATGCATCTGACTTATGAAGTGGACTGGTTAGTAGATTAGTGCTGTTAAACATACTATGTAGTGGAAAACAATATTACATAGAGAACACAGATACTACACATAAATATAAAGCAACTATAAACGCAAAACCCATGACACACGACACAAAACATATAATACCACACAATTACCAAATTTTCTTCTAAATACCAACACATACTGTAGACGCACCACATAAAGCAATACTGCAGAGAACAGATAACAAAATATAAACCATCATAAAAACACATTCCGTTACAGAAAAATATAGAAATGCAAAGACATTGTAGAAAGCAACACACAAAAGGAACATTGTGATTTTATCTTTTGTTTGGCAGATGGTTGGTGACATCAGTGCACTGCTGAGGTTCAGCACAAAGGGAATAAATGACCAAACATTGGCAAGGCTAGCCTGAGACATTATGATCAGTTTTAGATTGGTAAGGTGTAGTTGCCAGTTTGCAGTGTTCTTTCATCTTCTAATGCCAATAAAGGCAGATTGCAGGTCATATCTTCTTAATGAGAAGGGTCAGCAGGATGGTGCTAAGGAATCAACAAGGGTAGCTTACGGCATTAAAACCAGTCATAAAGTACCAAGGGGTAATTTGATGTTTCCCAAAAGGGTGTCTACAGACCTAAGGCAGCAGTTCTTGGATGAACGAGGCAGGCAAAAGCTTTGCTCTCCTCGGGAAAACTTGAGCTGCAGTATCTACCATGCTCAATCAACACACTCTACCGAGAGTGGCAATGGACACGACAGGGGAGATTGGAAGGACAGTTAACTTGTAAAGACATATAAAAAAGTTTTTTTCAGAAGGCTCACATGGCAAAGAAGACCTGAGCTAAGATCAAACAAAATGTGAACTACCAAATCTGTGCCACATTGTTGTCCTAGCCAAATCAATGGAAGCAGGGTGAAGTCTCCTTTCACCACATTGTCTCTTTTTTACCCTGAAATATCATTCACTATAAATAATGAAATTCAAAGTTGTCCGAGAGGAAATTCTAGGCAGTCCTGGGGATGCTTCCTTATATGAACTAGAAAGATCAAGGAACTAAGAGATCTAAGAGAAGGACTGGTAACACCTGGCGGGGAGAATGACAGAAGGGTAACAGCAGGCAGGTCAATTTGTTCTTGCCTTGTTACGCTTCAATCTACCAAGTGCTTTGTTTCTCACCCTTACGTGTGGAGGATAACAGTCTAGCTAGGGTATGAGCCATGACCAAATAAGGGCTTGTTTGACTGGGCTCTTTCTTCTTTGGGAGCCTTCAGCAGCTTGTGAGGTGTTTGGGGTATGAACTCTTGCTCAAAAGTTTGGCTTCCTTCGGTTAAGCAGGAGTTGGTGGAATCAGGGACTTTTTAAAGAGTCTATAGTTTCTGCTCCGGTTGGCAGCCTTGATTGCTCTCTCAGTTTATTTCTCATTCATGGGGTATATTTGTTCCACAGTAAGCAGTATCCTTGCATTAAAATAAAAAAACACTGGCAAAGATAATAGTTCTAGCCTACACAAGGTATTGGCTTTGTCAACGTTTTTAACTATGTTGTACAGCAGTGCGGCTGTTGTGCAGCATGGCTGAAAGAAAAAAAGAAAACAAATGCTATGACATGGCTAGTGCTAACTGCATTACATCTCTTTTTTATGGTGGATGGGGGTGAAACACAGACAATGGAGGGAGGGTTGGTGGCTAGGGACACATGACAATGGAGGGAGGGGTAGCGAATGGCGGGGGTAACACCAGCCTTGGAGGGAGGGCTGGTGGCAGAGGCAACATGGACAATGGGGGGGGTGGGAGGGGCAAAGTGGGTGCGAGGGGGCTACATGGACAATGGATAGGGGCAACACGAACAATGGAAGGAGGGTGGGTGTGGTGGCAACACAGAAAATGGAGGGATAATGGGCGGGAGAGCAACACAGACAACGGACGGACAGCAGATGGCTGAAACACACCAGACAGCAGAGTGTCAGTGGGTGCAAGGAACACAGAGGTGGATATGTACACGAGGGAGGCAACTGATAAAGACATACTCTTGTAGAGTGATTCAACACAAAGAAACAAGTGGCACCTAAAGAAATCAGCAGTGGAAGGACTCAAGAAATGTGTTCATGCCACAGTGGAGGGGCAAACACATAAAAAGGATGGAAGCCTATGGCAGCTGACCAATAAGAAGTAAGCAAATGAGAGTGACAGTGAACAAAGCCATTGTAAGCAATGGCCAGCCCCTAAGTTCACTTTTAGAATTCCATATGTCTTGCAACAGGCAGAGCATGTGGTGTCTTAGCCGGCACCTATAAATGGTGCATAGATATTGTCGATTTAATCAGTTCTTGCCCTTTTGGCATCCTTTTACTCATTCAGCACTATCTCTTCCTGGTCCATGAAACAATATGGATTACTTGACCTGCTCTGATGACCCACTCTTGTCGGTACACATGCACACAGCATCCTGCTACCTCATGGCAATGCTAGCTAGTGCTGTGTAGTTGCCCATATGGTTAGTCCTTATTACAATTATAATTTGTGTGTCTATCCCTCACATACCCTCACCCATCACACCCATCACACCACAAGACACCACACCCTATAACATGATAACAGCACCTCTATGAACATCATTCAGGAAATGAAAACACTTCTCATATGGGCTCAGAACAAAAACAACACTCTTCCAACCACACGATTTCTCGGTTTTAATACCAAATCTTAGCAGATTCATTTTGTGGTTTTATTTTTTAAAACTAACCCCACCCAAAAAAAATCGGTTTTTTAAAAGAATTATCTGGGCAGAATTTTCCAGCAGGATCTGAGTGCTCCATCCCAAAGCCAGGTGTTGCACATCCCTACAAACAGTCCCATTCAATGGCTTCACGGGGCAGTGGCAAAACACAAAATGATGGGGGCCCCCTTGCAGAATCTAGTGAGAAGCACCTGAGACTCAAGTTTCTCACAGATATTATTGGCCTTGGGGTAAATGGGTGCCCCTTAAAGGATTGGGGACCTCCTGCACCGCAAGGAACTGTGTTATACCACTGTCACAATGGGGCACACAGCATTTGAGTGGAGGTGTTGGAAATGGTTGGATAGTGTCCAATTATAAACAATACCTGTCATTTTAAATTCTAACCAATAGGAATAAACACTGTGAGAGCACAAATATTGCGCATTTGTGAGAAATTAATTGTTGGTTGAGGGGGGTGAAACCCTACTCAAGCAACAGCCACAATTTTTGTCATAGTGAACCACAAAAAGTCGATAAATTAACTTGTGCCTAACCCACTGGTAGCTTGGCACAAAAACAGTCAGGCTTAACTTAGAGGCAATGTATAGAGTTTTTATCAGCACTTAAAAAGTAACTAAGGGAACATGCAACACAAGAAAAATCCCACACCAATTTAGAAAAATAGAGCAAATATTAATGAATTATTTGACACCAAAAACAACAAAAATCCAATCAGTAGAACTGGAGTTATGAATTTTTAATGTATAAAGTGTAAAATAGCCCCTAATACATCAATGCCCCAACCACGGACATCTAGTCGCACGTGACAGGGGCAAGGTCAAAAGGATTGGGCCCGGTCTCCACTTACCTTCAGGCTTAGAAGCAATTTAAGAGAAAAATGTCTGATAAAGTGAAGTTCAGCAGGGCAAGGCAGCCGTTGGTGTCCGAGAAGGAGGCTTTCTCTGGACAAAGTTGCAGTGAAAACTTCTACATCTGGACATGGGTGCTCATTGATGAAGAAGTCACGCAGTGCAGCACAACGAGTCACCTCACTGAACTCCGTGACAGGGAAAGGGCAAGAATGTGCTATATTTAAGGTAATACAGCGCACTCCTGTACTTTCTCATGCGCTAGCGCCCTTTTGGCTGCCTATCGCCAATACAGACACCCTTGTACCATGATGCAAGCGTGCCTGTGTTGCATAATGGATCTTTTTGTGCAGGAAGGGGCACCTTCCTACCCAAAACCAATCCTGGGAGGCTTATTCCTCTTTCCATGTGGGCTGCAAAATGCAGCACACATAGAAAGAGGAAGAAACAAGGAGAAATAGAGATGTTTCTCCTCGTTACACCTCCCCTGGGAAGGTGTTAGATTTTGGTGTAGTCCCAGGTTTATAAGTTCTTGTAAATATGGGAATGCGTCAAAATCCATGGGAGTTGCATGGGAACACCCACAAAATGCCCATGGAATGCCTTCCCAGGGCAGAGTAACACAATGCAGTGATTTGAGCTGCGTTGCCATAGTCCATATTTATGAAGCCACGCAGAGCCACGCAAAGTGGCTTTGCCTGGCTTAAAAAATCTGACTCAGAGGTTTGTTTCACACATGTACCACGTTGTGTGGTGCAAATGCGATGCAAGCCTCTCATAAATATGCCCCTTATTCTCTTTTATGGAAATCGAACATATCCAGTCGGACAAGGTTGCAGGCTGTAGCCTCCGAGGGCTCCACGAGGCTAGATATCCCTTGTGCAAGGGGTCACTGAACAGGATTTGCTGCTGAGGAGAAGAACGTAGTGAGAGCAGCCACAATGTCAGGCCAGCCTGCGATACACCTTGGGTGGATCAGCTAGTAGGTAGGTCCCAGTCTCCTCTCAGTTCTCAGAGTACTTTTTATAAGAAAAGTTTCCAAGTCCCATTTTTTAAATTTGAATTATATCTGGGCACCGTTAGCACCACTTTCATGTGTCCAGGACTAGAGTAGCACAATTCAAAGGGTCCAGACTCAATCAGGCTGGATTCAAGTACAAGTTCAAGATTGTTGGAGCCTTTTCTGTCCTTGAGGCTCTGATCAGGAGGCCAGCCAACTAGCCCTTGGAGTCACTCTGGAAGTCTTAGGTTCAGGCAGGAAAGCAGAAGTCAAGCAGCAGGGCAGTCCTCTGAGGGCACAGGTATGATGCAGGCCATCCTCTTGATGCAGCAGGGAAGTCCTCTGAAGTTCACAGCAGGCTACAGGCAGCAGACCAGTCCTGTGAGAGTCCTTTCGCAGGTCCAGCAGTGAACTGAAGAGTGGGTCTGAGAGCCCTATTTTTATACCTGGCGCCCCTTTGAAGTGGTAGAAACTTCTGGAGTTTTTCCCTAAAAGTAGTGTCTGGAATTTTATGCTTCCCTGCCCTGGTCCCAGTCTGTCTGCAGACACACTAGGCTAGTATGCAGTCATTTGTGTGTGAGCTGAGGCAGTGTCTTTGAAATGCAAGTAGGGCTGTGCACAGCTCCGCCCCTCACATCCTGCCAACACCCAGTCTCCCTATTGTGTGGCTATCTGAGAGGAATACACAAAGGCCAACTACACCTAGTCATGTGATCCAGGAAACAGGCTGTAGGCACCAAATGGGTATGTTCAGAAAATGGCAAACTTGTAAATGTTCATTTTCAGAACTGTGACGTAAAATCAGATTTCACCTAAAAAAGGATTTAAAATTACAATTTCTTAGATATCAAACATGAAATTTCAACCTGTTCCCAAACAAAAGTTATCACTTATTAAATGTAATAAAGTAACCCAATTGTATCCTACATGAGAGGTTGGCCATCACAGTAGTGAACAATTAAGTTGCGAGTTTTTCACGTTTAGGACATGTAAAGCATAAAAGTACGTGTCCATCTTTTTTAATACAATGCACCCTGCCATATCTGCTGTTTAGGGCCTACCCTAGGGGTGACATATGTAGTAAAAAGGCAGATTTAGGCTTGGCAAAAGGATTATTTTAAACAAAGGTAGGAGCGACATGACGTTCCTTTCACGGACGCACAGCTGAAATCCTTTAACAAAAGGTAACTTCACTTATCCATGTTCCTTTATCTTTTTATTGCCAAAATAATCCATAGCTTTGCACAGTTAAAGTTCGTTTCAACAATCATATGTGAGACGGAAAATGTATTTCCAACATTTCAAATGTTGCAGTTTGCCAAAACAGGCCTTTTATCGTGCAACACGACGGGTACATTTAAAACATCCTCAATCCAATGCATTTCGGGCATCTTTGCCCTTCATCAGGGATACACTGCAAATTTTTAAAAAACAACGTTACATCAAGAAACTCGATACCTCAATTCAATATACATCCAGGCTACTTCACAATGCCTTGGTTTACAATTGCCCCTATTTAACGTTTTCCCTCTAATCACAAACCATCAGAAACTATGTCTCAACGGACTTCTCCCACCCAGCAGCACACTTATCCATCTAAAACCACCACTAGATTATACCTGTCATGCTCTACTACTCCGTAGCCCCTCAGTCAAAAGTTTTCTCCGTGCTTACTTTTACAAATCGTCCCGCGACATTTCCTTCCTTCCTTTCTTCAATACGTAACCTCTCACTCTTTAAACTACGTGTGCCTTTTCTCCGCCCCCTTATTCCGCCAATCATCTAACTTCCTGCTTCATTTCGAACTACTCATCCCAGAATACTTCTTTCTGATGCATTAATGTTATTTTACTAAATCATGCTCTTGTAGATGGAAAAAAACATGACTCATATATATTACCCCGCCCTCCCTCACAATTACAAACACGAGTGCAAGCAAAGCAATGGATTATTTTGGCAACAAAAAGATAAAGGAACATGGATAAGTGAAGTTACCTTTTGTTAAAGGATTTCAGCTGTGCGTCCGTGAAAGGAACGTCATGTCGCTCCTACCTTTGATTGATACGTCACGCCAGTGGTTGAAGGGCAATAACCACTATCACTTGGGCTGCACGCATAAGTATTAAATTAAAAAAGACTTAAAAAAAACTGGATTAAATGGTGCGCATTTCGTCACTCGTGTTTGTAAAAGGATTATTTTGCCAAGTCCAATTAACAGTTTAAAAAACTGCATACAGGCTGCAAATGGCAGGCCTGAAGCATGTTTTAAGGGGCTACTTAAGTGAGTGGCACAATAAGTGCTGCAGGCCCACTTGTAGCAATTACTTTACTAGCCCTGGGTATATGGTATACCACCTTACTAGTGACTTTTAAGTAAATTAAATGTGTGAATTGTCCGTAAACCAATTTTACTGTGTTTTAGAGAGTGAGCACAAGCACTTTAGCAGTGGTTAGCAATGGTAACATGCACATAGTCCTAAAGTCAACAAAAACAAATTCAGCAAAACAGCAGGGAAGAATGTAAAACATTTGGAGGTGACCCTGCAGAGAGGGCCAGGTACAAAAGCTGTAATCTATTCTCCCTAAAGATTTCACAGCTGTAAGACTTCTGTATTCAGCACATTATATATTAAGCATAACCACTTGCATGTAGGGATGTGCACATTATTCATTTCACTTTTATAGTCAGGAAAAATTGAACAATTTTAGCATTCAAAATGAAGGCTGAAGTCATCCCATTCTGTCTGAAGTGAATGATCGCATTCACTGGACATTTTCCAGGCAACCCAGAGGTCCCTCTGGACATCTGGCTGCAGGAAGTCATTTCCCACTGTGACTCAGGGCTCCTAGCCCCTGACTGACAGTGGTAAACAATATCCAGTGATATAGCCCTCCACAGTATGTCTCTGTGTGGGTCCTCAGAGCAACTGCCTCACAGTGTACAAAACCAAATGAATTGAAGTCCATTCGAAACTCAACATAAAATAAACCCATAAACCAAATTGCATTAAAAAAACTCCCCCCTCCCATGCTCTGCTTGTTACATATGTCACATTTTGGAGGATACCAAACATTACAGGTTAACCCAAACAGTCCATCCCTTAGCTTGTTTCCAACTCTCCATGGCAGTGTCCAACCTCTTAATAATCACAGCGCTCCCTCACCCTATTTCGGGGGCCCAGTACCTGAGATGTTCCCTCGTCAAACTCACTCACCACAGTTGTTGAGGCAGTGGCGCCGTCACCAGTAAAGACATGGACCATGGCACCTCAGGTAATCCGCTAGCCTATCATCACACCTCACTTTTTTTGTTTGCGCCTCCTCTGCCCCAGCCCATTCTCTCATGTCCCTCAGTCCTTCTGCTGCCAGTGGAAGGGGGGGGGGGGTGGTGTTCAGGCTCAGTCATCTAGTGGCTAAAAGTTGTTTGGCCAGAGTCAGTCCAAGGAGTGCAAATTTCCTACTAAGCTTCCTGTTTTTCTAGCAAGCACTAACCCCAGTAGGCATTGTTTAAGTTCTCTAGGGATAACCCAGACTATAGCGTTGTGCAGGTGCCCCAGGACCTCCTCCCAGCAATGAACAATTTGAGGACAGCTCCACACTACATGAAAGAAGTCCACTGGTATGTACCTGCAGAGTGTGCACCCCGCATTCCTAGAGGGGGTATCTTGTGTGCAGGTGCTTGGGTGAGAGATATGTTTTATGTACTATATTGTATTGAGTGAGTTTAATCATGCGCTGACAGAGACTTCCTGCACTCCCCTATGAATCTAATAAAACGAAGTAAATGTCCTGTTTCTTGTATAACTTCAATGTTTATTTACACCCACCGAGGGACATCTCCAACAGCCAGCCAGTTCTCACAACTCTGACCAGTTGCCAGTTCCCCCCAAGGTTCTGGTGATGCACCTAACATTCTCACAGGTGCATCACCATTAAAGGGCAAGTTACAACACATCTTCTCCTTTAACTTATGATAACTGTACAAAGATCCAAACCTAAGAAAGAAAAGCGAAGGAGTAAAGGAGGTGATAAAAACAACATGAGGAAGAAGAGTTACAGCACATCTTCCCCTTTAACCTATGATGACTGTACAGAGAACCAATCCTATGACGGAAAAGCAAAAGTAAGGAGGGGATAAATAACAACAAAAGGGAAAAGAAGCAAACAATCTACTAACTGCTACACAATAGATAAAGCAGTGCAAAGAAAGAGAAAGCAACTATGATATTACTACATCATGTGTTAAAGGGGAAGATGTGTTGTAACTCTTTTTCCTCATGTTGTTTTTTGGATTACTGTTGGCTGTGCACCTTACTCTATACGTTCTCACTCGCCACCTTTTACAAGTGCAACACCCTCAAGTGGTGCAACAGCACTACGCATTTCCTTCACCCAGTTTGACGTGTTCTATACTGTCCACAATAGCTATCACTTCCTTTAGACTGGGATTTTTGCTAATAACTTCTCCTGAATCCTGGTGTCATTCGTGCAATGCACTAATTGGGCTTGTATGAGTGAATCTGTTAGCTGCTCAAATTTGCATGTTTGTGCTAGTGACTTAAGAGCCGCTACATACTTACCTACTCTCTCTACCTTAGCTTGCACTCGCGTGAAGAACTTATGTCTCTCCATTACTACATTTAGTCGTGGACCAAAGTGAGTTTGTAGTAGCAAGACAGTCATTTCATAAACATCACTAGGCTCACCAACCCCTCTTCCAATAGGTATTGGATCCAAACTGTCGTAAATGTTTTGCCATTCAATCCAAGGTTGTGAAGCCAGACTGCTTGCTTCCTTGCAGCTGAAAACTTCTCCCCACCACTTGCTATTAAATATGAGTCAAATTACGGTTTCCATTTTTTCCATGGAAGTACTGGTTCACCACGTTCCGATAGGAATTGAGGTGGTTGACTCATTCCACTTGACAACATCCTGTAAAATAAACAAGCTAAGAAAAAAGATGAACACAATAACTACAAAATAATATTCTAACACAAAAGAATAAAATAAGGAATTAAAATAAATACACCCTTACTATTGATTTCCTCTTCACACTAAAACTTAACTGCTGTGGTTACTTTGCTTTGACTGCGTCTCATTATAACATTTTCCTACGCTTCACACAAACGTCTTCTAGCCATCTGACTCTTAATATACGAGTTGGCTATCATTATAGTGCAGCGCGATGTCTCTGACACCCCAGTAAACAATGTTGTCAGTCACCTTGAGCTCCACGGCGTCACCTCTACTCTCACCATGATGCGCACAATGCCCCTCGCTGTGACTTCTTCCAGGAATCCTTTCTGCTCACTGAACACGTCGGAAGTATCTCGTTTCGTCACCACGGAACTTTCCTCAGTGTTCTAGTCTCTGGAATGAGTACGAGTTCACGCCTCCTCACGACGTCGTCACACCTCCTCATGACGCCGCATGCAGTCACTTTCAAATAGTAACATGGCAAGTAAACTTACTAGTGCCCCAACCGTTCACTGCAGGCAAATTCTCATTAGTTTAATGCTTAGCCGCAGTAACTCTTTCACCCGCGCTGTATATAGCACAAGAACGTGTCCTGTTCCGTTTCCAAGGATGAGGCCAACACTAACCTTGCTCAAAATGCATCGCTCCACAAAATGACAACACAATCATCCCGTGCTCCACACGCAGAGTTCTCTGGTGGGTGCTGTCTATGTCTACAGCTCGTCACCAGTAATAAAACGAGGTAAATGTCCTGTATCTTGTATAACTTCAATGTTTATTTACACCCACCGAGGGACATCTCCAACTGCCAGCCAGTTCTCACAACTCTGACCAGTTGCCAGGACCCCACAAGGCTCTGGTGATGCACCTAACATTCTCACAGGTGCCTCACCATTAGAGGGCAAGTTACAACAGAATACTAGTCCATTCCTTTGCCGTTATTAGGAACTCACTAACCAGTTGCCATGTCCCTTCAGTTTTAAGGGGAGGCCTGGGCCTATCTTCCCCCACGGTGTGGTATATGTGAGTATTACGTCTCTGACCACCCATTAGTATCAACAGTGTGAAATAATGTAGGCAGAGTTGATGATAAATCCAGAAGGAAGATTATTCTTCAGTATAAAACAGGAGTATTCAGTTACAGGAAGAGTAGATTATCAGGTAGTAGTGGCAGCAGCCCCACCGGGAGCAGCATCCCAGCTGCTCAGCCCACACACTCCAACTGACATTTCACTCAACCACACATGCACACAGGAACATTCTATGACATCACTCACACTATGGCTGAGCAGCAGGGCACAGAATACAAAGGAAGGAATAAATAACAAGAGCAGGATACCACACACCCCTAGCATTTCATGAGATTCCTTGTGTACTGCGCGCAGTGCGCGTTTGAGATTTTGCCGGTATGCCACGATGAAAAACAATTTCAAGAAATTGAGAACAAAAAGGCATAAATAAAACATTGCACTCCTTAAATATGACCACATAATCCTTCTCAATCCAGCAAAATGGCCCCTAAAAAACGTCGCTCAATGTCATTTTCTTGAGGAGACAGAAGTAGTTGCAAGAAATCTGACTTCGATAGGTGATGTCAACTTCAGTGCTCAGAAATCGCACACGTTGCAAAAGCTCTTTTCGAAAGTCACATCAGGAATTTAAACCTGCATCCAGAAAACATTCCAACACGGCTCCTCAAGGCTCTCGGTAAGTAACTCATGCCTGAGCAAGAGTTGTTTTGATTCAAATGGTAGACTACAAGAACACACAATTCAATTCATTATAAACTTGAACTTAAGACAGTGCACGCTCGCTCTCACGTGACTGGAATGTACAAGAAATCCACAGCAATAATGCCACAACAGCTTTTTAAAAGGTGCAAAAAGTCAACTCACAGCAACGGTAAGAAGACACACATTAAAACAAATAATGCTGCAGCTTACCATTGCCAAATCCAGGGCGGCATAAATCATGAAGTCCTTGCACGTCACTATCCAAGGAGAATTACATCCTTGCCAGCATTAAAACCCTTAAACAATGCTGCTCAAGTAGTGCTGGCTCACAGAGTGCATGGGCAATAACCTGATACATAGGGAACACAGTTTGTAGCAAAATGATTGCCCAGAAAGACACCTCAGGAAGTGCTGCAGGTCCTGACTCACCAGTAGTAAGCACCTTGGGTTTAGCATTGGTCTCATAGACATCCAGTCCACATAGAAAATGGCACACAAATTAAATTAGCTTGATGCAGATAAAAAACACGCCCTCAACAGTAGAGATAAATGCAGGTTGCTAGATGGGCTGTCTATCTTCTGATGAAGTCCAGGTTCATTTATTATCGTTACTGCCAGCACCAGTTCCAGTTCAGTCATGTTACTTCAGCAGTGCCTGTTACAATGCCCTGGGCTGAGGCTGTGTGATGGAAACAGACACTGGTGGGGCTACCAGGCTCATTGACTCTTCTCAGGCTTGAAGATATCAGAGGGACTCTTAATTATACCCCAGTTTCAATCTTGTCTTTCCTCCGCTGTAGCAATCATCTCTCCTCCCCAGTTTCAGTAGTGGCCTTTTCTCCACAGTAGGCCTGTTTTCCACTCATCGACAGTGAAATGATGTAGGCAGAGTTGATGATGAATTCAGAAGGAAGTTTATTCTTCAGTTTAAAACAGGAGTATTCAGTTACAGGAATAGTAGATTATCAGGTAGTAGAAGTAGCAGCCCCACTCGGAACAGCATGCCTGGTGCTCAACCCACACACTCCAACATTTCACTCAACCACACACACACAGGAACCTTCTAGGACATCACTCACACTATGGCTGAGCAGCAGGGCACAGAATACAAAGTAAGGAATAAATAACAAGAAGAGCAGGATACTACACAGTGCAACAAGTGTCTGAGTAGCCTCAGGAGCACCCGGAAACTCCAGCCATATTTCTTGCGCCGTGGCCGCTATTTTGGCATATTGGAGGAACTGACCCCTACCTGGGCCAAACGTCTCAGTTGCCTGCTGTAGAGTGATAAACCAGCCCGATCGATATAATTTACCTAAGGTGGTACAGCGCTCCTTCCATCAGCAATCTATGGCCATTGTCCAACCTATTTTCGCACAAGGTCAGATTTTCTGCACCTCCAGCTGTGGCACATAGGGCGCTCTATGGAGCACTAACCGCGCCGCCCGCTCCCAAAGCCTGCACACCAATCTCAGTATGTATGGCATTGTCCCCGGTGTTCTATTGCCACACAGCAGTAGGGTCCCCAGGTTAGCACCCCCAATAGTACTAGCCAGTAGAATTGCTCCCAGTCAGGCTCGTCATCGAACCAGTGTACTGCATGCTGTAGGTCCGATGCCAGGTAATACATTTTGAGGTCTGGTGCTTCCATCCCGCCTTTATCCCACTCCAGTCTCAGTATGGCAAGCCAACCCTGCATCATTTCCCCGTCATTGTATGTCCACCAGGAGCCTGTCCAGCTCCCGAAAGGCACTTCGGGGAATCTTGCACACGGTTCCCTGCAATACATATAGGCAACGGGCAGCACGACCATTTTAGTTAAGGCAATCTTCCTCATCAAGGAGAACTTGAGAGTATTCCAAAATTTACTAGACGGTCTAAGATTTGCAAACACGCACCCCATGTTTAAGGTGTGGCACTGAAGTACCCCGGAGGTACATGCATGCCGAGGCAACAAACACTGTCTGTGTTTCAGGGCAGTCCCGACTCAGGAAGCCGGGTGGGCTCTATTCCTTTCAGCTGACCAATCAGGAAAAATGCAGATTTTGCCTGGTTCATATGTAGTCCAGAGAGCTCTCCAAATTCCTGCATCACATTCAAAAGGATCAGGGCTGCAATGGCTGGCTGATGCAAATAAACCATGTCTTCACCCGCATACAACGACACGACATGGGTCGTCTGTCCCACCTGTATTCCCGAGCCTTGCAACACCTGTCGCAACCTGCATGCCACTGGCTCCATCACCAGGGCGAATTTCAAAGGGGACAGGGGGCACCCCTGTCGGGTTCCCCACTGTAGCTAAATCACCTCTGACATGGCACACCCCATGCGCACCCATGTCAGCAGTTGTGTGTTGAGCAGTTTTACCCAGGTGACAAACTTGGGACCCAACCCCATTCTTCACAACAATCACCACATATACTCCCAGCTGACCGAATCAAACACCTTCTCTATATCTAGGAAGGCAAGGGCATATTGACCCTAATCTAGACAGGGTTCATGAAAGACATGCGCCAGCCTCCGTAGATTGCAAAGAGCATTTCTGCGGGGGATAAATCCCGACTGGTCGGGATGGACCAGTTTCTGGAGGTGGCGGCACAAACGTTTTGCCAGTATTTGCCAGAGTATCTTTTGATCTACATTTAATTGGGACTGAGGGCGGCAAGATGCCGCGTCCAGTGGGCCTTCCCGGGCTTGGGTATTAGCACTATTAGTGCTTCACGCAAGGATACAGGGAGCATCCCCTTCTCCAGGGCCTCCTGGTAAACCAGAAGTAACTTATCGCCCTAGTCTCTGGAAGTGCCCAGTAAAGTTCAGTGGGTAGACCATCCCCTCTTGGGGCTTTAGCTGTCTTGAGGATTATAAGGCCTCTTATATCTCCTGTTTGGTTTAAGGCCCCTCTAACTCCACCAGGTCAGTTCCTTCCAGCCACGTCAGCGAGTCAAGGTAGGCTACCACCTTATGAAACGGGTAATGCCGGGCGACATGTACACCTCGGGCCCGATTCACAGAACTAACTTACGACAAAATCCTAAACTTACTACCATTTTGGCATTCACAGAATGAACTTACTCATTTTGGTATTCACAGAATGAACTTACTCATTTTGGTATTCACAGAAGGCACTTACTCATTTTGGTATTCACAGAAGGCACTTACACATTTTGTGTAACTTACACATTTTGTGTAACTTACTCATTTTGTGTAACTTACACATTTGGTATTCACAGAAGGCACTTACTCATTGATGAGTAAGTGCCTTCTGTGAATACCAAAATGAGTAAGTTAATTCTGTGAATACCAAAATGGTAGTAAGTTAATTCTGTGAATACCAAAATGGTAGTAAGTTCATTCTGTGAATACCAAAATGAATAAGTTCATTCTGTGAATACCAAAATGAGTAAGTTCATTCTGTGAATACCAAAATGGTAGTAAGTTCATTCTGTGAATACCAAAATGAGTAAGTTAATTCTGTGAATACCAAAATGAGTAAGTTAATTCTGTGAATACCAAAATGGTAGTAAGTTCATTCTGTGAATACCAAAATGAGTAAGTTCATTCTGTGAATACCAAAATGAGTAAGTTTATTCTGTGAATACCAAAATGGTAGTAAGTTTAGGATTTTGTCGTAAGTTAGTTCTGTGAATCGGGCCCCTCCAGAGGTGGTCTGTCAGGGTCTTGTTAATGGCCTGTTGCATATGGACCTCTCGCCCCGTTGGATCCCTAATCCTCAGTATAGGCTCTTTGTGATGTTCATGCTTTACCACTCTGGTCAATAACCTGCCTGCCATATCCCGCTCCATATGCAGTCATCGCCAATAAGAAAGTTTTACATGTTTTTCCAAGGGCTCCCACAAGGAATGGACTTGTTTTTTTGCTTCCCTCTACTCCTGACACACCATCTGATCTTGCGGCAGCTCCCTCTCCAAGGTTGCTAGCTTTTCTTCCTGCAACATCAGGTCCTTCTCTAGTGTTTGCAGGATACATGTAGTGGTTTCCATGCCCACTCTCCTGAGCACTAGCTGCATGGCATCCCATTCCGTTGCTCTGTGCTGGGTACTCTCCCAATTAAGGGTAAATTAATTGGTCGGGCATTTGTGATCATTCCCCTATAGACCAGTTCAGTGAGAAACTCTGCCCGCATCTGCCACAATGGGACCCATGGCACTTTTCTGGTCAAAGAGTAAATCTAAAGCAGGGGTGAGTGGTCCGAGATCTATCAGGCCAAGTATGTCATGCCTGTCACTCTTTGTGTTGTCTCCATCTGTGTGAGGAAATAGTCATGCATACTGTGTGTATCCACCACATGAGTATGGCAGGAGTATGTGTGTGTCTGTGGGTGCTGGGCTCTCCAGGAGTCCACCAACCCCAGGCCCGCATCTTTTGTCTCAGGGCTTCAGTCTTATTAGGTTTAGTGCTTGTCGTGTATGGAACCGGTCCATATCCCCATCTAACACGCAGTTACAATCTCTGGCTACAATCACCTCCATGGGCAGAAACCCCTGTGCCACCACCACCACCTCCCCCAAAAAGGCCCTATTGTCTATGTTGAGAGCGTATACACTAAACAGGCAGAGGTCATAGGCATCTAGAGTGCAATGCAGGATGACATACCGCCCGTCTGGGTCTGCAAAAAAACACACAATTTTTGGAAAGGGACACTGGGGGCCACCCATATAAGGGCCCCTCGTGCAAAGCCAGAATAATAAGTTGCATATACCTGCTCTCTCCACCTCTGGCGTAGTGTGGCTATGCAATTTCCCCCATAGGTGAGTTTCCTGCAGAAAAGCAATCGATATCCGATAGCGTTGAGGTATGTGAAACTTTTATAGCATTTCTCTGGCCTGTTCAGTCCCCTGACATTTCATGTAAGGAACTTGTACTCACTTCCTGGACCTGGTATGATCCTGTGTCCTAGTCCAAAAAGGCCCTCCCACTGGACCATTTCAGCGCTGGTGGCAAAGCTTGAGGTTCACGAGCATCAAGAGCATTTTCCCCCAATAGAACATCAACAGCAAAAACAATAATTTACAGTTCCTCAACCACTCCCCCATCCCTCCTCCCCAGGCAGAATGTGCAGAACTCCTTCAAGCTCAACTAACAGCCAGAAGGGTACAGGTCACCACCCCACTTCCCTCCCTCCACCTCTTCAGTTTACCAACTAGATTGCTACTAGGCGTAGTACGGGCCGAGAAGCTGTGTCACCCTGATCTGCGAGTCCTAACCAGGCACTCAGCAGACCACAAGAGGACGGGTCACCCATCACCTCACACCACAGAGCAGACCAATACATAACCCTTCATGCATTCTCTGCAAATTATATCAAGTGCAACACCCCCATGCTCCCCGTCAACCCTCGGGGAGCAGCCCCTGAACTTTCACGGAGCAACAAATTACCAACAATATCATGCATACAGAGTGTTAACTTTACAGTTTGTGATCGTATCTCTGTCTTCCCCTGACATCTGCAGGCCATCTCGTCCTTCCGGGTGCTGGTATCATATTGCGGGTAATCCAAGCACGGAAGCGTCTGCCCCGTTGTCCCCCATCCATGGGGCTAGTACCCAAACAGAACAAAAGCCCCTTGCACCATGCCTGGTGTCCTCCTATACCTGCAGAGCCTATCCAGCATCCTTACTGTCACGCAGTTGTCAGGCAATCGTCTAATCTGCAAAAAATCGCTATAATCTATTGATCACAGCACCTCTGATCTCAGGGTGCCATCTGGGCACATGAGACTTCGATCCCAAGCTGGAGCCTCCCGCCCCTCCACATTCTCCAGCGGTGTCCTCCTGTTACAGGCAGACTGCTGCACCATGCCCATCCAAGACTCTTTTCTCCCAGGAGTGCCAGCACTACTCTTCCATCCAAGAGTGTCTGGCCACTCCAGTACATCGTGTGGGGATTCATAAAAGTGAACATGGACATCATACTATAGACACAGCTTGACAAGGAATAACAGGCTGTATTTGATGTCACGGTCTCTCAGTTAACGTTTTTACAGATGGGAAGATGTTGCAGAGAATTTAGTCCCTGCGAGTGTAGTCATGGTAAATGAAAATGTGCTTATCCTCATTACTGTAGGGGGGCGGCGTGTGCGTACATGCTGAAGGATGGCATTGCAGTAGTTAAAAAGACGAGATATCATGACCCGTGGGGGCGATTCCGGGCGCGGCACCGGTGCAAGTGCTCTATGAGCCCTCTCCACCAAAAATAAATTAGACAGCCATGGTGACCTGAGGGTTTTTGTAATCCAGTTCTCCAACAAGCACTCCACCGAGGGGCCCTCCGTGTGCTCCAGAACACCCACCAGGTGTGGATTTTTTCGCCGTGACTGGCCCTCAGCATTCTCCAGGCACTCCTGCATGTGCATGGCACTACAATTTAATATGTCGACCTCGGCTCTCAGCGACTTGATTTCCTTTTTCAGAGCATCCATATCATCTTCAACCACCATAGTCTGGTCCGCAACTTCCCATAGATTCAGGCGTAGATGCTTAATCTCAATAGATATTGAGTCCATAATCCTCTCCAGTGTCCGCAAGCCCCGTATCGCCACAAGGAGTTCCGCAACGGTGGACCCCTGCACTGGCGCACGTGTGGGTTGTTCACATACCTGGTGTTCCGGCAGCACCTCCAGCATTGTCACAGTGTTAGGGTGATTCTGTTGGCTTGCACCGGTTTTGCCCCTTGGTCCTTCCCCATTGTTAGCATCTATCGAGCCTTCTTTGCACCAGCCGGTACCACCTGCCCGCTGCCGCACCAGTACGGCTTATTCCTCCTTTGCCCTGGCGGCCCTCCCAGTTCGCAGACTGGCAGATCGTCCCCACCAGCTCCAGCCATGGCGTCGGGGCCCCAGTGCCCCACCCAGCTACAGCCAGTCTTTCCAAGACCTGTGCTGCTCCAGCTCATGCCTCGGTTGCAGGGCAGGCCTCTTGTTGCTTGGGGTAATCCGTCCGGTGCGGGCCCTCATAGGGCAGGAGAGCCCCCTCCACTGACCTCATCTTTTCTCTTCCGCGTCTACAGAGGTCCAGCCCGGGGGCTTCCAGCAAGGCTAGGGTGGAAGGATTGCCTGTGAGGCAGCGGTATCGTTTAGAACACGGGCTCTGTTTTTGCAGCTTCCTAATACTCACAGAAGCTTCCAAACCTTAAAAAAAAAATCCACAAAATCGCAAGGCGTTAGGCTTTACAGCCCTGGTTGTATACCCGTAAGGTAAGGCCCACAGCCGGCTGTAGAGTTCAGAGATGTTGAGGTCTCAGTGGGTTTACCACTTTGCCTGTCTTCATAACAATACCTACTTTGTAACTATTGAAACAAGCATTTGCAATGCAATAGGTCTCGCATTCACGCGAGTTTGAGCTATTGGCATTGTAAATGACAATGCCTTTTATTTATGTTTTGGGTTTTAAAACATAAATAAAAGGCATTGTGATTTACAATACTAATAGCTTAAACTCTCGCAAATACGCAACCTATAGCATTGCAACAAAGGGCCTTCTCGACCGCTTGTTAGATTGTAAATATCAGAGGAAAAGACCGGCCTGCGATGTCTTCAAAGTAGTGATAAATAGTGCAGTGAATAAGATGTGTACGTTTTATAAATTACACAGACACAAAGTGTGAAGTGAGAGTTATATATAATTCGAGCTATAAACACTAACAGAGCGCTCCAACACTTTTCACTCTGTGATTACTCTGCCGCGGCTCAGGAGGAAGAGTGGGAGGGGGGGCTAGTTCCTGCCCTCTCCATGATTTGAGTGTGCAGTGTGGCATTGCGTAATGTCATTGCTATCTTTGGCCTAATAAAAAATGCTCCAGCTGTAGTAGGTCCCTGGCTTCACCTCCTGGTGCAGGGCGGGCTGTGCTTTATGGCAGGCATGGAGGGAGGGATGGTCTCAGCGGCAGCTCCAGCCTCATACAGTACCCTTTCTATAACTAGTGAGCGAGAGGCGCTGAGGTGGTGGTATTGGCATCGGTGGTGGTGGTATTGGTATTGGTAGTGGTGGTATTGGTGGTGGTGGTATTGGTGGTGGTATTGGTGGTGGTGGTATTAGTGGTGCTGGTATTGGTGGTATTGGTGGTGGTGGTATTGGTAGTGGCGGTATTGTTATTGGTATTGGTGGTGGTGGTATTGGTATTGGTGGTGGTGGTGGTGGTAATGGTGGCGGTATTGGTGGTGGTGGTATTGGTATTGGTGGTGGTGGTACTGGTATTGGTGGTGGTGGTATTGGTATTGATGGTGGTGGTATTGGTATTGATGGTGGTGGTATTGGTATTGGAAATGCCGGTATTGGTATTGGTGGTGGTGGTATTGGTGGTAGTGGTGGTATTGGTGGTGGGGTATTGGTGGTGGTATTGGTGGTGGTGGTGGTATTGGTGGTGGTGGTATTGGTGGTGGTATTGTTATTGGAAGTGGTATTAGTATTGGTGGTGGTATTGGTATTAGTACTGGTGGTATTGGTGGTATTGGTGGTGGTGGTGGTGGTGGTATTGGTGGTGGTGGGATTGGTGGTGGTATTGGTGGTGGTGGTATTGGTGGTGGTGGTATTGGTGGTGGTGGCATTGGTGGTGGTGGTATTGGTGGTAGTGGTATTGCCAGTGGTATTGGTGGTGGTGGTATTGGTGGTGGTGGTGGTCTTGGTAGTGGTATTGGTGGTGGTGGTATTGGGGGTGGTGGTATTGGTGGTAGTGGTGGTGGTGATATTGGTGGTGGTGGTGGTGTTATTGGTGGTGGTGGTGGCGGTATTAGTGGTGGTATTGGTGGTGGTATTGTGGTGGTCGTATTGATGGTGATGGTGGTGGTATTGGTGGTGGTGGTGGTACTGGTGGTTGTATTGGTGGTGGTGGTGGTATTAGTGGTGGTGGTGGTATTGGTGGTGGTATTGGTGGTGGTGGTATTGGTGGTAGTGGTATTGGTGGTGGTGGTATTGGTATTGGTGGTGGTCGTGGTATTGGTGTTGGTAGTGGTATTGGTGGTGTTGGTATTAGGGGTGGTGGTGGTATTGGTGGTATTGGTGGTGGTGGTATTGGTGGTGGTGGTATTGGTGGTGGTATTGGCATTGGCGGTGGTATTGGTAATGGTGGTGGTGGTGGTATTGGTGGTGGTGGTATTGGTGATGTTGGTATTGGTGGTGGTATTGGTGGTGGTGGTATTGGTGATGGTGGTACTGGTGGCGGTGGTATTGGTAGTGGTGGTGGTATTGGTGGTAGTGGTGGTATTAGTGGTGTTGGTGGTAGTGGTGGTATTAGTGGTATTGGTAGGGGTGGTGGTATTGGTGGTGGTGGTTTTGGTGGTGGTGGAGGTGGTGGTATTGATGGTGGTGGTATTGGTGGTGGTATTAGTGGTGGTATTGGTGGTGGTGGTGGTATTGGTGGTATTAGTTGTGGTATTGGTGTTGGTAGTGGTATTGGGGGTGGTATTGGTGGTGTTGATGGTGGTGGTGTTGGTGGTGGTATTGGTGGTGGTGGTATTGGTGGTGGTATTGGCAGTGTTGGTATGGGTGGTGGTATTGGTGGTGGTATTGGTGGTGTTGGTGGTATCGGTGGTATTGGTGGTATTGGTGGTGGTGGTGGTATTGGTGGAGGTGGTATTGGTGGTGGTATTGGTGGTGGTGTTGGTGGTGGTGGTATTGGTGCTGGTGGTATTGGTTGTGGTGGAGGTGGTGGTATTGATGGTGGTGGTTGTATTGGTGGTGGTGGTACTGGTGGTGGTATTGGTGGTGGTGGTATTGGTGGTGGTATTGGTGGTGGTGGTGATGGTGGTATTTGTGGTGGTATTGGTGGTGTTGATGGTGGTGGTGGTGTTGGTGGTGGTGGTATTGGCGGTGGTGGTATTGGAGGTGGTATTGTTGGTGGTATTGGTGGTGGAGGTGGTGGTATTGATGTTGGTGGTATTGGTATTGGCGGTGGTGGTGGTATTGGTGGTGGTGGTGGTGTTATTGGTGGTGGTGGTGTTGTTACTAAAACAGGCTTTTGAAAACAACCCATCAGGTGGCTTTAGTACAGATGACATGTAACACAGATGTGCTGTTGTCAGTTTCAGCCCATTAGCACAGGATTATGTGCTACCTGGAATTCACATGACTGTCGCTAATCATTTCCAAATCCATTTTACTTGGGGGGGGTGTTTGAAACAGACACGAGATAATGCCGAATTAAAGTGATTGAAAGCAGGTGGCTGTGCTGCTTAAAAAAACACAAGCGGTTTCAGCTGAAACAGCGCTTGTCCGGCCTGCAGTAAGAGAAACTCAATAAATAGTGCTTACAGACTAAATAACAGGTCCCGTAAAACAACCGAAGTAAAGAGGCCAGTCGCCATGGGAGGTTACAAATGAAGACAAGGCCGTACCAAGGAGAGACTAACAAGCCTATTAACGAATCCAAAGGCAGCATTTACGAAAGACAATGACACAAGTCAATGAAAAATATGGGAGGAGAGTGGGCGCAGCTTTTCTCCCATACTCTACTCCAGCAGTCTCGCAGAGCGAGCAGCGCATGTGTGCTGCCGCTAGGCTCCGCCTAAAAAACAAGTTCTTTGTGTGAACATATTACCCTGGCACAACTTGCATACCACATAGCTGTGCAGAATTCTACATTATTCATGGTCTTCCCCAGGGCTTTAAGTGGGATGAAAAAACTGGGTGGGGTCTCTCAAAAGTAATTAAGGGCGTGGCTTAAAAACACATAAGCTAAAAATTTGTGCTTAGCACAGTGTGCCGCCCGTCTGGTATTTTGCTGTTTCTGTCATTGCATCCAGATATATAATACAACAAGTAACATTACACCTACAACAAGTCAGGACTATTGGCTTTGTCAATGGTTGTTAGTTGCATAAGATAAATAAGCAGCAACTATGGCTTGTATATAATATTGAAGAAGCTTCCACTTAAAGCCCTGGTGATACCACGACAATGTTGCTGCTCCTGTGTATCAAAAAGAGAAGGGAAATTCAGAGAGAAAATGACTCTCTTTAAAGGATTTCCCTTCCCCTACAACGCTCACCTGGCATGACGTCATGCCATAACTTCTCCACTAGTGAGAAGTAAGCAGTGTGAGCACGCGCACATCGATGTGCCTGCTGTCACTGCAGTATGGAAAAAAACGGACCGCCAGGGCACAAAACAGAGCCCGATAGAGACCCGTTTCGAGGCTTCCTTTAAAAAAATGCTGGTGCTCAGCACTGGTGAGACCCGGCCCACTTAAAGCCCTGGTCTTCCCGATCAGATAAAGTGCAGCGTGCATTTCCGGTGCAAACGTACTTTTCAACACTTTGCGAAATCAAGGTAGAAATTTAGAGCAGGTATTGCAGCAGAAAATGGAAAAGCTGTGAGGCGAAGCAGGGACTTCTTAAGTACTGGGATGGAGAAATGTGAAATACGAGGCGAGGGTCTTCTTTAACAAAAGGGTAAGCCATTTGAACAAACGAATTGGATATTGTGTTTTAAGTGATACTGCATCAGAAAGATCACTAAGTTGTGATCTAACGTTAGGTTGATCTTGCCAAGTCCAGCATCCAACAAAGGATAGATTCAACACCTGTTTTTATAGCAACGAATACATATCTGATAAAGCTAAAGCTGATCTTGCTTGCTGGATGTTTAGTGAGGGCTCCTGAAATAAACAAATTTGTTGTCACTGGCTGTCAGTCACTTGTTCCTCATCTAGGGGTCTTCGGGTGAATGCAGGAAGCTAGGATGTCACAAGCATGGTTGGTGCTACTGTTGCCATAGTTCAACATTCTTATATTTTACATAAACGTCTTACACAGCATCATCATGTCACTTAAGCTATGACTGTATCTGGCAGTGGATGTGGACATATTCTTTATATGCGATTTTTCTTTGTTAGACTTACTTTCTAAAGTAGCTTAGATCAAAATGCTGATAATGTTGGGGTCTAGTCTTGTTCTCTTGTTCATATACCTGTTTATACCCTCCACTTTCCTAATGAGCCCATTTTGCCTTTGTCTGTACAACTTAATCATTCTTTACCTCAGCGCTGCCTTTCTTCTCATTGATTTCCTATTTCTTTCAAGTCTGGTCTTCTGCCCTCCTCTTGCCCTCTTCTTCGCATACACCCTTCACACTTCCCTTCTAGTCATTTATATGAAAGACTGGGATGGATTTTATGCAAATTTCATGTTTTTTCACTTGACCACAACTCTACTGAGCCCCCGTCTTCAGGCTCGTAATTAGGCCTGGTCGTAATTCAAATTAGGGGTCATTTAGCACATTAACATGGGTGGTGGGAAATGTGGCATGCTTAAATGTGCTTAAAATAAATGAAAAAAAAACACATCATTTCCTTCATGTGACTCAGTGTTCTGATTTCCAATCTGTCCTGGATGTCCGAAAGAGAGCTCGTTTGAAGCTTGAGTCCCAGTCACGGCTCCAGGAGGCCGGATACATTCTCTCGAATATCCCCCTCTGTCACTCATTGTGCATGGATTACAGGAATGGGCAGTGCTCAGGGAGGCAACAGTGAGAACAACCGGGGACCTAGTTTCTATGTGGCATGTCGCAAATTGCCCAGGATTTGGATCTGCAGGTTTGGGTAGGCCTCCCCTGCATGCCTGGAATATGGAGCTCTGATCGGGCCCCTGGTCAGAGCCCCACCAGGCCTGAGAGTAGAAGCCCCCAGCCCAAAGCTCTGTACCATTGCCCGCCACATCACTTGGAGCCTGGGGTTAGGACCTGGGAGACCTGCCCTGCTTGCCTGCCTGACTCCCAGCTCGGGCTACAAGAACCCGTGCCTCAGAGTCCCTGTGCTCTTCAAGGGTGATCAGACTTCTATAAATAAGACACAGCACGACCAGTTGGCCTTCGTTCGAGTCCGGGCATCTGATTGTATGCCATACGTCCCTATAGGGGGCCCTGATGCCCGGGCTACCCTGGAAGTCCCTATGAGGGCTCATTTGACTCTTCGATCCCAGTGAGGGCTACAGGAGATTGGTGAGTTTTCTCTGACTGCCCCCCTGTCACTCCTTGTGCATGAATTATAAGAAAGGGGGGAAGTCTTGCTCTGGTTTAGTAGGGACAGTGTACTTGGGACTCCCTTGTGGCCTGGTGGTTCTCACCCATGTGCTGTCTGGGTCTGCGGATACCTTCCAACCCCGTTCAATGGACCTTTCCTCTGAGCGTTGCTTCCTGGAGAGCAGGCATCCCATGCAGGGTAGCCTGCTTGGGGGTGGTTTAGCCAGCCCTGTACTGGGATCATGATGGTCGGGCTGAACTGTAAGTCCTGATAAAGGCTCATTTAAATCCAGTCGCGGTCGGTGGAGGAGTGCCGGCCGGGCGGTGACGTGGGGCGGGGGAGGGGCAGGGTGGGGGGTAGCAAAGTATGGATTACGGACCTATACAGGTAAGTAAACATTTAAATCAATAAAACGAATTTCGTTGCGCGCACTGCATCGCATTTGGCGATGCAGTGCGCGCAACGAAATTCGTTTCATTGATTTAAATGTTTACTTACCTGTATAGGTCCGTAATCCATACTTTGCTACCCCCCACCCTGCCCCTCCCCCGCCCCACGTCACCGCCCGGCCGGCACTCCTCCACCGACCGCGACTGTTTAAATCTCTAAGCCCAGCGGGGGCTCCATGAGGTTGGATGTGTTTGCTCCAATGGGCCCCTTTCACTTGGTGTGCATGGATTACAAGAGAGGAAGGTGGTCTTTCTCTGGAATATTAGGGACAAGGTTTCAGGGACCTCTGTTGTCCTTCAGTCTTTCTCCCCAGGTGCTGCATGGGCCAGGGCCGGCCCATCTTCCAGCCCTGAACGATGGCTCTTTCCTCCGAGCCTTGTTTCCCAGAGAGCAGGCAGGGATGCAAAGCTGACATTTCCGTGCAGGGTGACATGCTATGGGCCGGTTTAGCCAGCACTGTACTCTGATTGATTGGGCACACTTGGTCCACTTGGGGGTGGATTGCTTGGCCAGCCTCAGCTGTTGTTTCAAGCAAAGGGCTTCCATCCTGCCTGGACTTTCCAACTCAAGGGTCTGCCTTTTATGGAGGCCACTCCGCAAAGCGAAGGCCAGTCAGCTTGTAAAGTGGTCTGACCAGAGTAGATGGGGTCGGGCGGTGCTTGTCTCAAATGCTGCCTAGTGGTTCCCACCCTGCGTGCCTGTCCATTACCCTTTACCACCCAGTGCATTTCGCAGAAGCTCCTAATGACCATTTTGTGGGGTGGCCCTGGATGCCCAGGCTGTGGCACAGCATCCCCTTTGTCTTGCTCAGGCTGCATCTTGTTTCACCTCTCCCTTTTGTTGTCACGGAGCAGGCTGGGCCTGCGAGTGTCTGTGTGACTGCCCAGTCCCCCCAGCCCCTTGCAGGCAAGCAGGGGCTCACAAAGTAGGCTCCTGAGGAGAGTGAAGGTCGGTCCAGAATGGGCACGTTGCTTCTCCTCCCGTCCAAAAGGTGCAGCTACCTGGTTGATTCTGCTAGTAGCATATGTTTGTCTCAAAGATTAAGCCATGCATATGTAAGCACACACGGCTGATACAGTGAAATCACGAATGGCTCATGAAATCAGTTACGGTTCCTTTGATTGCTCCATCGGTTACTTGGATAATTGTGGAAATCCTAGAGCGAATACATGCAGAAAAGCACTGACCTCCCAGAATCAGCAGACCAAGACTTATTCGGGCTCGCCTGGCTGATTTGTTAACTCTACATAACATCGGGCTGATCCCACATCCCCATGAGTGCGATGATGCTTATGGATGTCTCCCCAATCAACTTTTGATGGTATTTTCTGTGCCTAGCATGGTGACCACGGGTAAGTGGGAATCAGGGTTCAATTCCAGAGAGGGAACCAAAGAAATGGCTACCACACCCAAGGAAGGCAGTAGGCAAGGCACACTAATTACCCACTCTTGACTTGAGGAGGTAGCAACAAAAAATAGCAATATAGGACTCTTTTGAGGACCTGTAATTGAAATGAGTACATTTTAAATTCTTCAGCAAGGATCAGGTTGTAGGGAAAGTCTGGTGCCTGCAGCCACAGTAATTCTAGCTCCAATATTGTATATTAAAGATGCTGCAGTTAAAAAGCTTGCAGTTAAAAAGCTCACAGTTGGATCTTGGGACCGAGCAGGCAGTCTGGCACGAGGTGAGCTACCACCTGTAGCAGCCCTGTCTCTTGTGCCCCCCGTGATGCTCTTGACTGACTGTCCACGGGTGTCCAAAGTGTTTACTTTGAAAAAATTAGAGTGTTCAAAGCAGGCTGGTCACATGAATACTTCAGCTAGGAATAATGGAATAGGACTCTGGTTCTATTTTGTTTGTTTTCAGAGAGATGGCCAAGGGCATTTGTATTGTGTTGCTAGAGTTGAAATTCTTGGACCAGCGCAAGACAAACCTAAGCAAAAGCATATGCCAAGAATGTTTTTATTAATCAAGAATGAAAGTCGTAAGTTTGAAGACGATCAGATATTGTTTTTGTTCCGACCATGAATGAGGCCAACTACCGATTCAGCGTTATTGCCATGAACTGCTGAGCAGCTTCCAGGAAACCAAAGTATTTGAGTTCCAGAGAAGGAGCATGGTTGCAAAGCTGCAACTTAAAGGAATTGAGAGAAGGGCACTACCAGGAGTGGAGCATGTGGCTTAATTTGACTAAACACAGGAAACATCACCCGGCCTGGACACAGAAAGGATTGGCATATTGATAGCTCTTTCTCAATTCTGTGGGTTTTGGCGCATGGCCATTCTTAGGTGGTGGATCGTTTGTCTGGTTATAATTCCTATAACAAATGAGACTCCTCCATGCTAACTAGTTACGTGATCCCCAGTGGTTGGGGTTCAACTTATTAGAGGGATAAGTGGTGTTCAGCCACACTAGTTAGAACAATAACTGGTCTGTGATGTCCGGAGATGTCCGGGGCTGTACGCGTGCTACACTGGATGTGCCAGTGTATGTCTACCCTTTGCAGACAGGTGTGGATAACCCTATAAACCCCATTCATGATAGGGACTGGGGATTGCAATTATTTCCCATGAACGAGGAATTCCCAGTAAATGTGGGTCATAAACTTGTGTTGATTAAGTCCCTGTCCTTTCTAAACACTGCCCGTTGCTACTACCAATTAGATAGTTTGGTAAGGTCCTTGGAGTGGCCTTCTGGTGTTGGTGATTGCTTTGATGGAGCGTTGAGAAGATAATCAAATTTGACTATCTGGAGTAAGTAAAAGTCATAGCAAGGTTTCTGTAGGTGAACCTGTGGGAGGATCATTAATGGTGGTGTGGCCAGAGTTACTGACAGTGACAGCCTAAACTCTTGGGCATTTCCAAGATGGAACCCAAGGCACAAGGCATGGCCCTCTCCTTGTGCGTTCTGGCTGGCCAAGAAATATGTGGCTGCTGGGCGCTTAGGTGAGGACCGGACAAAGAGCGGGCTTCTCCATCTGAGAGGACCCAACTGACAAGTGAGGGACCGGGATGGATGATGCCCTGGACCCTATGGGAGGGGCACAATATGAGAGATGGCCCTCCCAAGAGGAAACCCATGCTCACCCAGCACTCACCTGGATGTAATCAAAATGCAGTGCCTCCCAGGGCTGGCACCCCCTTAAGGACCTGCCAGCTGAGCCCTCTTAAGCCTGATACTGGCTTGCCTGGGTTTCGAGTGACTGCGGCATGGATTGTCATGGGTGGCAGGGCAGCCTGGATGAGAAGGAGCCAGGGCCATGAGGGAACCAAGGCTCCTCTCCATAGTGATGCCATGCCCTCTCGAAGCCAGTGTGAACTGCTCCGAGGAGTGGGAGGAGATGCTGACCTCGGCCGCTCGAGCTTTCATGTGTGTACCGGAAGCAGGTGAGTTGCTTTGACGGTGTGGGTGAACCTGGCTCTTCTCCTGTCTATGCCTCCAACCGAGGCAAGGAGGACCTCCAGCCTACTGGCATGGCTCGGGCTGCTGCCATCTTGGTGGACTGGTCCATGTGGCCAGGCTGGGGTTTAAAGACTCATGTGGCCCTTGAGAGCCTCTTGCTTGCCTTCCTGACATGGCGGTGGGGTGGGGCCCCTGGGCTGTACAAATGGAAACACCTTTTTTAAACGTAGAGGCTGACTTCCAGTGGGGAAGTGTGATGGGGTGCTGGGATGTCTCACTGCAAGGCAGTGAATGGCTGGTACTGACTTCCTAACGTCTCTCCTGCACATGGGTAAGCATTGCTAAAGTTGCCTGCGACTCTTCGTGGTGGATCAATTAGCTTGCAGCGCAGGTCGATGAAGAACGCAGCTAGCTGAGAGAGTTAGTATGACTTGCAGGACACATTGATCATCAACACTTTGAACGCACCTTGCACCCCTGGATTCCTCCTGAGACTGTGCCTCTCTGAGGGCCGCTTGAACGTCAATCTCCCTGGGGCGCTCCCAGGGTGTAGTTGAGGCTGTTGTAGGGGGCCCTGCTCCCTTTGTCCTCCCAAGGTCAGACCCCTGATTGCCCATGGTGGCATCCCCCCAGTCCCACTGCAGAGGTACCCCACCGGTGTGTCAAGTCTTCCTTGCATTAATGGGGTAGGTGCACAGTCTGCCCCAGGCCTGAAAAACCCAGCGCCGGGCTATGTGCTGCATGTGGCTGTCTGGTTCCACGGTTGCTCGCATGCACCACCCTAGGTGCCCACTTCTGCGGCTGGGAAGGTCCCCTGCTGCCCACAGGTGCTGGTTTCCATGCCGGCCCCGTGGGCTTTGGTCTCTGATCTAGGAAAAGGTGTACTGCTGTGATCCCCCCAGTGTGAAAGAGGGTCCCCCCAATCTGGCACCCATGGAATTGGTCCGGCTCCCCATGCTTCAACATGCGACTACAACATGGTGACCCACTGAATTTAATCAGATTACTAAGCGGAGTAAAGGAAAGTAACCAGGATTCCCTCAGTACTGGCAAGTGAAGAGCCCATTGCCAAATCCCCAGCCAGCGTTGGGTGCAGGACATGTGGTGTAGAGGATGCCAGCTCCCTGGTGTTGCTCTGGGGGGCCAAGTCCTTTTCATCGAGGCTCATCCCTTGAATGGTATTAGGCTGATAATGGACCCCAGGGTTCTGGATCAGGTCTTCTTGGAGTTGGGTTACTTGGGAATGCAGCCCAAAGCTGATAAACTCCATCTAAGGCTAAATATAGGTGCAAGACCGATAGCTAACAAGTACTGTAAGGGAAAGTTGAAAAGTGCTTTTGTAGAGAATTCAAGAGGGCATTAAAACCGTTGAGAGGTAAACGAGTGGGGTCTGTACAGTCCGCCCAGAGGATTCAACATGGTGGGAAGATTGGTTGCTCAGGAGGGCAAATCCCATCAGCGGGACTGTCGTCTGGGTGCAACTGGACCGCACAGGATGCATTTCCTTAGCGGTGTTGTGCCACAACTGGCTCTGGGTCAGCTGGTAAAGGTTTAGGGTGGCAGGTGGCTCTCTGCTCTGGGGTCAGTTGTACAGATTCCCTGGCAGCAGTTTCACAATGTCTATGGGGGACAGGGAGACTGACCGCCTCTGGCCCTCCCTGGCAAATGCTCTTGGTGTGTGCTCGGGCGAGGAAAGAGGACAGGACCTCTGTGCTCCCAGCGTGACTGTTGACTGAGGCAGACTGTGCACAGTGCGCCCTAACTGTGTTAAGCCACCGGGTGAGGAGGCCCAAACTGGGTACTAGGGGTCTGCGGCAGTGTCAGTTACCCACCTGACTTATCCTGAAACACGGACCAAGGAGTCTAACAAGTGCACAAGTTGGCTGGCCTATCGCAACCCTGTGGCACAATAAAGGTGCAAGCCTGTGCACACCGGCTTAGGTGGGATCCTGTCGCACCCTTGCAGCGGGTGCATCACCAGCCGTGTTGCCTGCTCTTTTGGGGAGCATGAACAGGTGTGATAGGACCCGAAAGATGGTGACCTATGCTTGGGCAGGGTGAAATCAGAGGAAACTCTGGTGGAGGTCTGTAGTGGTCATGACGTGCAAATCGGTAGTCCAACCTGGGTGTGGGGTGACAGACTAACAGAACCATCTAGTAGCTGGTTCCCTCTAAAATATCCCTTCGGATCACTGTCACTCGGAAGCCCTAGTTTTATTTGCTAAAGCAAATGATTAGAGGTTTTTGAGAACTAAATTATCTCAACCTATTCTCAACCTTTAAATGGATAAGAAGCCCGGCTTGCCGGTGTGGAGCCGGGCATCGAATGTGAGTGCCTAGTGGACAACTTTTGGTAAGCAGAAATGAACCAAATGCCGGGTTAAGGCACACGATGCTGACGCTGATCAGGCCCCAGAAAAGGTGCTGGTTGATATACACAGCAGGATGGTGGCCACAAAAGTTGGAATCTGCTGAGCAGTGTGTGACAACTCACCTGCTGAATCAACTAGCCCTGAATCTGGATGGCGCTGGAGTGCTGGGTCATACCCAGCCATCGTTGGTGTTGAGAGCCATGGGACTAAGCTGCACCGAGTAGGATGGCCACTGTAGTGCGCATGGAAGCCTGGGGCAAGGGCCTGGGTGGAGTCACTGCAGATGCAGATCTTGGTGGTAGTCGCAAATGTTCAAACGAGAACTCTGAAGGCCGATGTGGAAAAGGGTTACATGGAAATCCTTGAAAACCTGGATTTTCTTTCAAAACAAGGAACAGAATACTCTTAACCTTGTCCCGCTGTCCAGCGCCAAGATGCCTCCAGGCAAAAGTTTGCCCTTAATAAATTCTTCATTTATTAATTAATTAATTAATTAATTCATTCATTAATTAATTAATTAATTCATTCATTCATTCATTCATGTGAACAGCAGTTGAACGTGGGTAAGTTGGTCCTAAGAGATGGGCGCGCTCTATTCAGAAGGGACGAGCAATGGCCTTAGTCCACATCAGCCAATTGAAAGGGAGTTGAGTTAAGATCTCGGGATCCAGAGTGCCATTAGCCGGCACCTTTGCAGTGTCCATTGTGGTATGCAAGCGATCCTGGAGAAGCTGGAGGGAGCCCTGTGAAAAAGTACTCTTTTCTTCCTGAAGGGCAGGGAGCCCTGGAATTTGTTCACCCAGAGAGAGGGCCCGAGCCTTGGAAAATGTTGCAGTTCTGGCGGGAGTCCGTTGAGCTCATGCTGGTCCTTGTAAATCTGGGGGAGATGGTGTCAATCTTGCGCCGGGCCATACCCATATCTGCAACAGGTCTCCAAGGTGAACCGTTTCTAACATGTTGGAACATTGTAGGTATGGGAAGTCGTCATGTTAGATCCATAACTTTGGGAAAAGTTTTAGCTCTAAGGGCTGGATGGCCAGGTTGGGGTGTAAAGCAGGACTGGATGTGCATCACAGCTAAATGAGATGTTGGCCATCGGAGAGGTGGCGACTCTGGATGCGAGTCGGGACATTTCTGTGGCTCACTCCAGCAGTGGTGCTTGCCTCTCTCCGTGCCCCTCCCTGGGGCACAGGGCCAGCGTTCTGCCTCGGCAAGCACCTAGCAGCTGACTCAGAAATGGAGCGGACCAGGGGAATCCAACAGTTTAATTAAAACAAAGCAACGCGAAGGCCCTAGGTGGGTGTTTACGTGATGTGATTTCTGACCCGTGCTCTGAATGTCAAAGTGAAGAAATTCAATGAACCATTGGTAAATGGCAGGAATAACTATGACTCTCTTAAGGTTGCCAACGGTCTCGTCATCTAATTAGTTGGCATACATGAATGGATGAACAAGAATCCCACTGTCACTAACTACTATCTAGCGAAACCACAGCCAAGGGAATAGGCTTGGCAGAATCAGCGGGGAAAGAAGGCCTTCTTGAGCTACAGTCTAGCCAGGCACTGTGAAGAGACATGAGCGCTGTAGGATAAGTAGAAGGCCCTTAGGCCACCGGTGAAATCCCAGTACTCTTATTGTTTTTTCACTTACTTGGTGAGGCGTGAGGTAAGCCTCATGGGCCTCTTGCCTCTGGCTCCAAGTGCCCATCGCCTGCCGTATGCGTCATTTAACTGGGGCAGTACACCTGTCAAACAATAATGCAGGTGTCCTAAGGCGAGCTCAGGGAGGACAGAAACCTCCCTTGGAGCCTAAGGGCAAAAGATTGCTTGATCTCCATTGTCAGATTGAAATCAGATCATGACAATGGGACCTCATGATACTTCTGTTTTTTTGGGTTTCAAGCAGGAGGTTCTCAGAAAAGTTACCACAGGGATAACTGGGTTGTGAGGTGACCAAGCATTCAATGTGACCTCGCTTTTTGATCCTTCGATGTCAGCTCTTCCTATCATTGTGAAGCAGAATTCACCAAGCTTTGGATTGTTTGCCCGCTAGTAGGGAATATGAACTGGTTTTAGACCATCGTAAGACAGGTTAGTTTTATCCTACTAATGATGTGTTGTTGCAATAATGATTCTGCTCAGTACTAGAGGAATAGCAGGTTCAGACATTTGGGGGCAGATTTGTCATTTAGTTGTGTCACTCTTGTGCCACGCAAGGGTGCACAAGGGCGACGCAACTACTAAGTCGGATTTATCAAGCCATGCAAGGCCACCTTGTGTGGCTTGATAAATTTAGAGTAACACAGCGCAAATTGTTGCGTTCGTTACTCTGCCCCAGGAAGGCGTTCCATGGGTGGAGCGTGGGTGTTCCCACGCATTCACCCATGGATTTTGGTGCATTCCCAGATTTACCATTACTGGTAGACCTGGGAATGTGTCAAAAATGATATTCTTCCCCAGGTGAGGCATAACAAGGAGAAATACCTTTATTTCTCCTTGTTTTTCTCTTTTTCTACTGAGAAAGAGGAAAATGTCTCAGAGGATTGTTTCTTTACAGTTAGGTGTCCCTTCCTGCACAAAAACAATCCTGTCTGCATCGCAGGCACCCTTGCACTACAGTGCAAGTGTGTCTGCATTGGGGCTAGGCAGCACACAGTGCACCAGCACAAGGAAAGGACTGGAATGCGCAATATCATGCTAAATACAGTGCATTCCGGCCCATTGGGCTGGTGAATAGAGCCGCTCGCTTAGGGACTGGTGCGGATAGAAGAGGGCCCACCTCCAGTGCCCTTAGTGCTCTGCATGTTCATGGGGCACTAGGAGCTAAAATCATTTGTAGATGACCAGATTCTGGGTCAGAGGTTTGTAAGTAGCAGAAAAGCTAGCTTGCTGTGATCTATTGAAAGTCATCCACTGGGCCAGGCTTTTGTCTCATTCCATTAGTGCTGGTGCCCCTCTGGGGTCCCTCTGCCACCAGGCTGGTGAGAAAGATGGGGTGTGGGTCTGTGGGAGGCTGCCTCTATCACATGCAGTGCAGCACTGGAGCTTCCCCCTCCCACCCTGCGCCGCCTGATGCAGGGATAGGGGCACAACCTCTCGCAGGTCAGCAGGGTGACCAGATGGCCTGAGTGGGCACTAGCAGAGACGACCGGAGACAAGCAGCTGGTTGGTGGCTCAAGGAAGGAGTCTCCTGAGTGTTGGTCTCGTTTTCAGCTGATGACCAGGCACTCCGGTCACCAGGTAGGCCAGAGCCACCTGGCCACTGGGCTGGGGGACCAGATGACCAGCCAGTGGTTGACTGACCTGATGGCTGGTTGGGCAGGCTGGCCAGATGACTAGCAGGCATACCAGAGGAGCTAACTCGGAATTGTGTATTCCCTCTGGTTCTGGAAGCCCCCACTTCAAGGGGGCTTAATAGTCAAGGAAAAATGGCTTTCCAGCAGGCCCAAGGGAAAAGGGGGGTTAGCTGTGGGCTTAACCTTCCTTAGCTCCCCAGGCTCGGGCACCAGAAAGGTGGAAGGCACCAGCCCGGGACATCCTTAGCTGATGGACTGGGGGTGGCAGTGCCTACCCATGGCATGGTGGCTGCAGACTGGGGAGGATACTTGTGCCCTTCTGTGGTGAAAAGTAGAGACGGGACCCAACGTGAAGGCACAGACTGATACCGGGGCAGGGTGTCATCAGATCAGGGAGGAGTCTGGGGCTCCTGTGGACTGAACAGCTCCCAGAGGACAGGTTCCCCAGGGCCTAGTAAGGCTCAGAGAGGAGAAGCCTCATGGCCCCTATCCATTTTTTTTAAATTGAATTTGGCCCTGGGGCTGGTGTCCCATGGGTATTTGAAGGCTCGGAGAGGGGAGCCATATGGCCCCCCTCCCCTTTTATGTTAAATTTGGTCGCAGGGAATTAAGGCTTGGACAGGGGGGCTGCATGCCCCTTCTCCTTAATATATATGTTTTGGCCCCAGGGGATGGGGTCCCTTCGGCCGTGCACAGCATGAGGTTGGATGTCTGCGGGGGGATTGGCCACAGGTTCTTGCCACAGGTCGGGTCCTGCTGCCAACCTCTCGCTGCACATGGCAAAGGGCGATAGAAATTTAGCAGTTATAGTTATACTTATCTCAAGAAACTATAACCCGTGCCCTAAGGTAACTGTAACACACACTCCCGCCATGCATAGTTTTCTCATTAATAATTTTATTGCAAATGTTGCAGTGATATTATCAATGATGTCATAGAAGATGTTGTGACTGATGTAATATGTGCGATAATTAGCAGAGCATGTCGAGGACACGAGTTACAGTTACCTTAGGGGATTGGGTTATAGTTTCTTTGAGATAACGGTAAATGGTGAATTTCTGAGGTTTTTTTAGTTTAAAATGCTACACTGTTACTGAACATTTCACTTGACTATAACTTTACTATAAACATTGATTTTTTTCAGTGAATTTCTGTTTTAAAAAAATTATTTTTCCTAATATAATGTTCCTGTAAGCTTTGATCATTTCAGTGAATTTCTAGGGTTATTTAATGTACAGTAATATTTAATTACCATATGTTAATACAACCTCACACTGCACATGCCACCCTGCATGCAGCCAAACCGACGCCGCACATGGCCTTCGGCCATGGGCAGTGCAGAGTTTGCCGCAGGGCCTGACTGCAGCCAGCCCCTGCGGCCAACCCCCTGCATGCAGCCAACGCCACACTGTACACAGCTGCCATGCCTGGCCTGCAGTCAACCCTGCCAAAGGCAGTCAGCCCAGTAGCGAGGTGCAAAGCCCCCTCCCCCATTCCCCTGGTCCCACCACATTTTTTTAGAAGGAGGGAGGTACGTGACCCCCATCCCTGTGCTGTATTTAGCCCTGGGGACCCAATCCTCTGAGGCCCATTACTTTACTTATGGGGTATGGGGGCACGCAACCCCCCTCCTTGAGCCGATTTCGGCGTGGGGACCCCATCTCCCGGGGCCCAATCACATTGTAAATGGGGAGGGGGCACGCAGCCCCCCCATGCCGATATCTGGCCCCAGGGACCCATCTCCTGGGGCTCACCCATATTATAAAGGGAAAGGTGACACACAGCCCCCTCCCTGGAACAATATTGGCTCCTGGGGCGCCATGCCCTGGAGCCTGCCAATTAATAATGGGGGAGGGTGGCCACATGGTCCCCCCGGGACAATTGTTTCCCTCGGGACCCCACTCCTGGGAGCACGGCCAATGAAAGTTGGGTGCCCTAGAGCCCACCCATATTTGTTGGAGGCCGAGGGGGTAGCCCCAAGGACCCAGACGGCTCCCTGCCTCCAGCGAGAGCTGGCATTGCTCCTGCCTGCAGGAAGCAGCTAAAAAAGCTGCTTCCTGCAGGCAGGAGCAATATTTTCATCTGTTACCCTGCCCGTTTCAGTGCAGTGTCAGGAAAAGGGCAGGAATGCACCTTATTTAAGGCAATACGGTGCAGTCCCATCCTTTCCCTTAAGCAGGCGTCCTTTTGGCAGCCTAGCGTCAATGCAGGCACCCTTGCACCATGGTGCAACAGTGCCTGTGTTGCATGCTGGATTGTTTTTGTAGAGGTGCAGAAGAGAGATGCAGATATTACAGCAGCTTGCCGGATACCAAAAGCTCAATCAGGACCGCTGAAGAGCAAAGTCTTCAGATTCTTATGGAAAGTAAGTAGAGAGTGGCAATTCCCGAGAGCTACAGAAAAGGAGTTCCAAAGTTTCGGGCCTAACTAGGAAAAAAAGCGACCCTTCATGTGGGCCAGAAACCTGGGCATGGAGAACAGTGAGAGGTTGGCTGATCTCAGCGAACGGGTGGGCACGTAGGGTGACACCAATCCTTGGATATATAAAGGGGCGATTCCGTGTCTAGCTCAGAACATGTAGCATAAGGCCTTAAATTTAATGCACTTGCTGACCTTAAGCCAGTGTAGTTTGTGGAGCAGAGGAGAGACAGAAGCATATCTGAGCAGCCGAAAAAGAAGGTGGGCGGCCGCGTTCTGAATGACTTGCAAGCGGTGGATCAAGGATTTGTCGGCGCCCAGATACAATACATTCCCATAGTCCAATCTGGAAGTTACCAGGGCCTGCAGCACCGTCCTCTGGGTATTCAAAGGAATCATTCAGAGGATTTTTTTGAGCCATTTGAGAGTGAAAAAACAAGAGGCTGTGAGCTTGAAGACCTGCGTCTTAAGGGAAAGGTTCTTATAAAAAATGATGCCAAGATTCTTGACCTTATTAACCGGCGTGGGAAAGGGCCCCAGTGAGATAGGCCAGTGAATAACTCCTCAGAGTTCGGGATTATTTCCCAGAATCATGACTTCTGTTTTATTGCCATTAAGCTTTAGAGCATTTCTGTTCATCCAGAGGGCGACATTAGTCAAACCTTGCCTGAGTGGGGACGGATCTTGATTATGAGCATCAGATAGTGAGAAAATAATCTGGGAATCATCAGCATAAGAGAACGGGGTGAGACCAGACTTCTCAATCACATCCATCAAAGGGCAAACATAAATGTTAAAAAGCAGGGGGCTCAAAATGGATCCCTGCGGAATGCCAGAGGTCAGTGTTAGGGTCTTGGATGTATTATTAGCTGATGAGACCTGAAAGGTTCAATCAAAAACAGGAAGACATCCACCTCAGGGCAGGGTCAACAATGCCTAACGCCTCCAGTCTGTCCAGTAGGATGGAATGTAAGACCGTATCAAAAGCCACACTTAAATCCAGTAAGATATAGGCGGCTGTCCCACCAAAGTCGAGTTCTTGCCTAAGGAGTTCTGTGACCCCTAGTAGGGCAGATTCAGCACTATGGCCTGCCCTAAAACCGGACTGAGACGGGTGGAGCAGATTACAAGTAGTGACAAAGGAAGAAATTTGGGTATTGACATGCCTTTCCAAAATCTTAGAAAAGGCAGAGAGAAGGGAAATTGGCCAAAAGTTTGACCAACAGAGAGGGTCAAGGTCATCCTTCTTATGCAGAGGGAGTACCAAGGCATGCTTCCAGTTCTGGGGTACATAACCTGTGCTCAAGGAAGAGTTGAGTAGATCAAGAATTACTGTGAGGGCGGCATTGTCAATAAGTGTAAGTTTTGACGGAGAAGGGGATCTAGCGGGGAACCAGACTTGATGGTACCCAATAAAGTGTGCAATAATGCTAGATCCAAAGAGGGCCAGACCCTGATTTTCAGGGGTTCTTCTGACTTTTCGTCTGACTTACAGTCAAAGGGATTCAAGTCTAGTTGACCATGCGCTTGGGTAGCAGAGATTTACGTATTCACTAGATTAGAAGCATCTGCTTCTAATTGCCGGTGGATTAACTCTACTTTACTGACGAAAAAGGTGGCTAGCTCATCAAATGTTGTTGAGAAAGGGAAGGGGCGGTGTAAAGGTGCTAGCTGCTGAGAGTTCATTCACCACTTTAAACAGAGTTTTTTGGCAGTGTTGGGAGTTGGTGATCTTCTCCGTATAGTAGGATACCGGGGAAGATTTGCAGGAGGCATGATATTTTTTCAAAGCATCTACATACTCTGCCTTAGCCTCGAGTGCATAGTACTTCCTCCAACCCCTTTCCATGATATTTCAGCATATATTTTCAAAACGGAGGGCTTCAGTGTACCAGGGGGTAGGAGGGTGCATTCTGCATTGCGTTTTCGATGTTAAAGGCAGAATTGAGTCAGTAGCCTCCCTGAGCCATTGATGCACAGCGATTTAGTCAGAGTCAGGTGTGGAATTAAGGGTAGGAATTTTGTTGAGAAGTAGGTTGTTTAATTCAGTCATATTCAGTTTAGACCAACGCCTGTTTGTAGGTTGCAGTGCAGGACGAGTAAGGGGCAAAATGGGGACTGTGATACTGAAAGGTACTGCATAATGATCCGACCAGCAAAGTTGGAGCGGAGGATCAACAAAAAGAGTAGAAAGATTAGAAAAGATGGGATCTAAAAGGTGTCCCGCAATATGGGTGGAGGCAGAATTAAGAAGGGAAAGATTGAGAGAGCCCAAATCGTCTATGAGAGTCGAGGCTAGCTTATTTTTGGGATCTTCAAGATGAAGGTTAATGTCACCAAGCAAAGTAAAATTTGCTGCCTGTAAAATGTGTGGAGCAAAATAGTCAGGTAGAGCTGAGCACCAATTGCTGGAAGGTCCAGGGGGACGGTAAATAAGGGCCCCTGAGAGGGTAAATTTCGGAGAGAAGAGAAAGGAGAAAAGTAAAGCTTCACAATTAGGAATTTGGAGGTCCTTAATATTGCATTTGTGGTCCTTTTTGAAAATAATAGCAATGCCTCCTCCTGTTCTGTATGGTCTGTTTATCCCCAAACAGGCAAAATTTGCAGGAAGAGCAGAAATTATATCGGGTGAGGAGCCATTGTGGAGCCATATTTCTGTTAGGAACACCACATCAGGGTCAGCGTCACAAAGAAAGTTGAATAAATGTGATGCTTCGGGAGAGAGCGGCAGGTTAAGCTAAAGCACCTAAGGTTTTTAGGCAGAGGGAGGTCAGCCTGGCCATTAGCAATAGGCCGGAGTGCAACCTCCTTAGCAGAAGCAGCTAAAGCAGAGTTAGGCCAGGGATTGCGAATCCATTCAAACTAGAGGCAAGCATAGTGGCTTTGCGTGACTTCAAAAGTCTGACTTAGAGGTTTGCGTCATGAATGTACCACATTGCGTGGTAAATATGCCCCTTCGTGTGTGCTCTCGCTTGGCAGGAGCTTTAAAATTGCTTCCGCTAAGAGAGAGCAACTACAGATTTCCCTGCCCGTGCCAGTGCGGAAAGGGAAACCGCTATGTCCTGGGGATGGGCACCTCGGTACATAGCAGGAGCCGGCCTGGGGGAATAGGGTTCCCAAGGCCATTAATACAGCCCCCTCACTATGTAAAGCACGGCCGGGCCCTGGGGATGGGGTCCCCAGGGCCAAACGTGGCCCGGGGAGGGGGGCAGCGCACCCCCTCCCCCTTTTATGCTAAGGCCGGGATCCGGGGATGAAGTCCCCGGGGCCAAAACTGGCCTTGGGGGGGCGTGCGAGTCCCAAGATGGCTGCCACCACTTCCTGGTTGAAGTAGTGGCAGCCTATCAGATCTCCTTTTGAGATCTGTCCGATTCGTGGATCCTCCGCGTCTCTATATATACAGATATTTTTTTCTTTAATAACTCCAAAACGACTGAACAGATGTGCACCAAATTACAGAGATAGACCTTTCTGGACCAAGGTCTAGCTTTCTGCCTAATTTGGTGTAATTCCGTTCAGCGGTGAGGGCTGTAGTCGTGTTTAACAACCCTATGAGAAATTGCATGGGGAATACGCATTTCGGGACCCCCCTTTTTCACCGCCCTCACTTCACGAATCACTCCGACACTTTCCAGACAGCAGCTGGTGTACTCGTTTAAAAAATTTCCTGCAGATTCGGCCAACGGCGCCAAGGTTATCAGCAAAGCAAAAAAGTCTTCATCTTTGGAAACTAGGTCCTAACTATAACTACCTATATATATTCACATTGAATTATTGAATATTGGCAGAACCATCATGAGGCAGAACAATTCATCAAAAATAATTTACAGGCGTAAAGTACAAGCTGCATCAGAAACTGGGCAACGCTTAGAATACAGGAGACTGACATGGTTATGCAGTGGGTGGCAAGGTGAGAAGGGCAAGAAGACACAAATGTTAATCGGAAGCAACATGATATGAATTAGCTGCCAATTTGATAACAGAGAAATATTGCTCACAGATACATAGAAACATGGGTAGATAGCAACAAGGTATATTGAGAGTGCATACAATCAGTAATGTGGGTAGAGTATGACAGCAGCATCATATCATGAAATCACAACACTTACAATGCAGTGAGGGGACAGAAAGGGTTGATCTTATCATAACAATGGTGGCATTAAGGTGCCTACTACAGAGGGTAGCAGAATGCTGAAATAAAAGCACACCAAGGAATTAGAGTTCTGCACAGTGCAGTGACGCTGCAGTACCAGTTTATCATAATGACAGACGCGGCGTTAAGTTGCCAAATGTCATTACAGAATTCATTTTTATGCAGGGAAGGTGAAGTTGAGATAAGGCAGATCAGCACAAAATATAAAAAAAAGGGTATTTGAAGTGTTAAAACAATAGGACAATGACACAGGCTATCAGCTATGACAATGTATTGCATGCAACCTTGATATGGAAAGGCAATTACACATTTTTCACAGCGGCATATTCAAGAAAATGGACGTTAACACCTTCAAAGCCCTAGTGACAATAAGAAGCACTTGAAGGATAGCTGGACACAGGAAGGGAGAGGGTAGAAGCAGTAAAGGGGAATGCTAGAGAAATAGATGATGGGTAGGTAGGAGGATCAGTAAAAACCTGTGCAAAAGAATAAATTGAAAAGACAGCAATATGAACTCAATTTTAAAAAGGGGGCGGGAGCGTAAAAGCCTGAGAAGGTGGCGACATGAAACAGGAGCATATACAGAGGAAAGTGTTTCACAAAAAGAGATTTTTTTAATAGTACATTTAACGATTGGAAGAAAAGGGGCATTCCCGAAATGAGGAGGGAGAGCATTCCCCTAGAATGGTCTGTGTAGTGTGCTCCTTTTCTTTAAAAAGAGGGGTGGAGAGAAATCTTCTTCCTTTAAAAGAAAGCTTGCAAGACCCTCTAAATAATGTTTGCGCTGGGGAGAGATATCTGGGAGTGTGGAGATCTAGAGCTTTGCAAGGGAGGAAGGCGGTTCTTCTATTGGAAGTCTTTTGAGGTAGGTAGGCGTGTGAGTGATTTGTTCCTATCTCTTTTAGTTAGAAACGTGGTAGCGGCATGTAGGACTGTTCTTGGTGGAGCTTTAGCAGGCCACTGAGAAGAACTGAGCCATAATCTGGTCAAGAAAATACCATGGCCTCCAGTGATAGTTTCAGATCCTGAGCTAACAGTGAGGCCCTCATTAGTAGTTGCCCAGAGTAATCCACATTATTTCCCTGCATCTGGAATTACCGAAACTGATGGTCCCAGTAAATCTGGGGATTGGGAAATAATAGAAATTGCAAGTTTTTGGGAAATTCGTTGTGGTACTGTGTGTTTATATGTCAATTTCTGCATGTTTTCCCTGTGTTTTACAAGGCTGCTTTTTGGCTGAAACAGACAATTTAAAATTCTGATATGCCTAGTAACTGCTGACACTGGGTCTATCTGAATTAGTGGGCTACTCAAACGCAGGGCCTAAGTGTTACACATTTTTGAATTTTGAAGATAAAATCTAGCAGGCTTAGCCTTTGCTTGGGTGTGGCCTTTAAGGTATAGGTGTTCATCTAGAAGGAAACCCAAGTATGCAGCAGTGGTGGACGGTTTGTGGTGATATCTGCATTATTGGCGTTTTCAAGTGTAGTACCTGGAAATTTCACGTCAAGGTTACCTGTGTCATAGAACTCCTTGGCAGAAGTAGAATGTGGGTGCAGCTGGAGTGTATCCTAATTTAGCATTTGGTCCATTGTGTATTCAGACCAGATTCTTGATTTGTATGTTTTGGGTGTCCATTTGGAGCGAGGTCGGTCTGTGTGAATGCTTTCTGTGTTTTGCTCATGCTACAGCGAGCCAGAAGCTGCAGAGCATCTGTGATGTTATCAAGGAATGCGGAACCTGAAACTGACCAAAAGCTGGGTGTTGAAGCAGCACACCAATTCTCCTGATAAGCTTCCTATGGAACCTACCGAGGACTTGTTTCTTGTTACATCTTGAGAGTGGTTCCTGGTCCCCTCTTTGACCCAATTTAAGTTGAGTAAAACCCTTAAATGTATGTGGCACTATGAGGTGAGAGTTGAACCCAGTAAACAATAGGATCCCAGGTAAACCACCAGGATGCCAAATTAAGCACATTAATAGAATGTTTCATCAGCTGGACGCTGACAGATGAGCCAATGGGCAGGACAGAATGAATGTTTGACTGAATGATTGTAACGTGTGTATTCGGTGATAACCCGATGACCTTAGTACCTAAAACATAGAATTTTCAGGAATCCACCATAGCCTCAGTTAACCACTATCCTGATGGAAAGCGAAATTTAAAGCAAAGGACATAATGTTCACAAAATAAAATGATTTATTCTGTAGAAAATCTATTTGCCACATGGATGCCAGAATTTGTTTCTATGGTCTGCCACCCTCCCTACAAAGTGTTAGATAATTTAGGGTCTCTCATTCTATTGAAGTAGGAGGCATACCTGGTTATAATGGTAGAAAAAGAAACGTGCCCTGGACAAAACATTTATATTGGATTACACACGATCAAACAGCTACATACTGTATGTAAACCAAATTACTAACAGCATTTTACAAATGAAACTAAACCTATTTGGTTTAAGATGGCTCCAAATTGCTGAAGTTTACAAAAACTCTAGCCTGAGTAAGATACCCATTTATCCACATGCAGATTTTGTGCTAATAGTAAAATACCCTTTCTGGGGGATTTTACTGAAAATAACTATTCAGAAGAGTCTCTATTCAGTTTCAGCTATGCATGCATAGTACAGCTGACAAACAATAGAGGGGCATATTCACAAGGAGCCATCGCTGAATTAACGGCACTTTATCGCAGCCAAAGTCGTGATAAATTTACCCCCCCATTCACAAGCCGGTGTTAACAGCCCACAGCAACAGTTTACCCGCGATAGCAGCCGCAAAAAACATCGCCACAGAGGACCCTCGCAAATATCGCTAATTAGATGCAGAGTAGGCGTTCCCGTGACAAAAGCCGAGAAAACAGCACACCTCAACATTCACAACGACCAGCCACATCCGCGATAAAAACACAAAACAGGCGATAAGGCGCGTTAGCACCAGGAAATCTACACCTGCTCTGACCTGGTGTAAAGTCGGACGGCAGCCAGCACCACAAAAGGGAGCACAGCCCAGGGCCACATCCGAAGGGCAACAGATGCCATGGAGCAACTCATCATGCGGCCCGGACACCCAAGAGGGCCACAACACCCCCTCCACCACCCCAGGACCACATCCCACACACATTCGAATCATTGCTCAGAGCTGTGGCATATCCTCCATACAACAGCCGCAGTCCAGAACAGTGCCTGTTCACAAGACGCACCAACGTAATGGCAGGCCATACCGGGCACATGCACATCCCCCGTCACGTGGAACAGTACCGTGCACGTATGCTGCATTTACTGGGCGCACTGCCACTGGCAGTGCTGCAGATCAGTTACAGGCTCAGCTTCCGCATTGCCCACGTCACCTGCGTCCAGCCCTGGTTCCACTGCCAAACATGCACATTCGAGTGTCCCATGGATGTCTGCCTATCCAACACAACTGTTGATGAATTGAACTATGACTTGTGTCTGCGCCCCCTGTTGGATCACGAACAGGAGTGTAACCGAGACAGCCGTGCATGGGATGCCTTTACATACTCCGTATGTATTGGTAGTTGTGCAAGGGAGATGGCACAATTTCTCATGTGCAGTGACCACATCGAGGCGCTCCCCTATTGGGCTGTGTTGCGGATCGGTGAGACGGCGTGGGCTGAGCACACCTGCCCGGACCACCTAATGGATTGGCTCACCCTGGTGTTCCTTGAACACGACAACGACGTACTATTGGAACACATTGCACATGAAGCTGCACGGGCATTCATGGATGAGTAACTACGTACCTGCAGCCACATCCTATTGCCACCCACAGCACATGGCCCAACAACTTGTTGCACAGTGGGGATTGCTCACATATCCCACCAAAACAGAGGACACGTCTGCCTTCGGTCGGGCTCTGGATGCATGTGCGTGGAATAACGCGTGTGCACACACACCTGTGCAAGGCGACGCAGGTCCATGGTCTGAGCAACACAGCTTCGTCTGGCAACGTTGCCAATTCGGACACACTGCTGGGTGAGAGCACACACATGGCGATGTAGCATGACATGTGAACCTGTCGGACCCTCACACCTGATCACTGTCGGCAGAGCAGACAATCGGCGCACCCCGGAGGCAGAGCACCATGCAGACCCCAGGTGCAGTGAGTCGTGCCCCCTCACACGGGGCACTGTGCAGACGCCAAACAACACATGACTCGTCCAGCAAGGCAAGGTGGGCTGTGAGCGTTGCCATCCGTGATGAATCTTGTCCATTTCAGCCCCAACATTATCTGCCCCTCGACATGTACCCATGCTGCGTGTAAGTGTCTTAAGCATGTCCCTGCCTGTTGTGGCCGTTGCCTCGTCCGTACTGACACGCACATGCCAATAAAGCCTATGCCACTCCACTGGTGTCTAACTGTGAGGTGTGTTGTTAAGATTGTCCACTCGTGTGCCACAATGAGCCTCGTCCCAACACAGGGAGGAACTGACTGTCGCATGTGCAATGGGGGTGTGTCCCTTTGGCAAGCTCCGCCTCTGTGAGCCAGACATTGTTTTGGGATAGGTGCTGGACGACATGTGCACTTACATGACTCCAGCCATGTGTGTATGGTGTCCAACCTCTGCCCATGTGGAGCAATGTCATACATCACAACAGAATGTGTCCACACAGATGTGTGTAAGTCGGTATGCGACGTGAAGTTCTGTTGTCACACGTGGCGTGGGATACCACTCCTGGCCTGCCACCATTTTGGTCACTCCTACACATGGCCCTATTCAACACATGGACGTGTGCCTAAGTTGGGGTGTTGTGAGATTGCTGTTGATGTGCAATGGGGTCACAGCTAGTACTCACCTTCACAGTCATCCAATTGGCCAAGTGTCTCAGGGATAGACAAGCGCATAGATGTCAGTTAGCAGGGTGTACCTTCATGTGCAATCATCGTCCCCACATCCAGCCATACTTCCATACGTGAGTGAACATAGTGATGACACATCTGTGTGATTCAGAATGTTTTATTCACATTCAGGTGATTGACGGAGCTGGAGCTGTAGCTGCCCATCCAAGCCCACAACACATGGAAGCCCAGTGGTGGCCCAACCAGAGTCCTTTGGGGAATGCACAGTGATTGGGAAGAGGGAGAGTGCAGTCCGCAGCAGGATTGCTGTGTGATTGTCCAGCGGTGAAGCAATGGCAGTCCGTGTCGGGGTCCGGGTGAATGTCCCAGGGTGTTCCGGAGGTCAGTAGGAGGTATTTCCCAGGGCATGATGCATAGGTCATGACCAGGCAGGAACAGGCCATATGGCGGTGATGGATGCTACTGCCTCCTTCCTCACACAGTAGTTCCCATCCCCTTCTCACTCCCCTGATACGGGTTCTGTGTCCGGTGTGTCCGGTGTGTGTGGCGGGGTGATGGCTGCATGGCTGTGTGCCCCTGACACAACAGACTGCGTAGGTGATGGGGCAGCATCACGGTGTGCCAGGGGCACATCAGGGTTCGGAGCTGTGTGTGTCGATGTTCCCGCTGCAGTCATCTGGGAAGGGATCAGTGGCAGCAATGGCAAGTTGGAGTACTGCAGGGCGTTGCTGTTCCCAGCCACTACTCGCTGGTGTCCAGCAGTGGCAGACATACTTCCGGCCTGCATCTGCTCCATGGTGTCCATTGCCCTCCGCATCCGTGCCAACTCTGTGCTGTCATGGCTGGTGCCTGTCTGACCAGACAGTGCTTGTATAAGACTCATGGCACCAGCGAGGTTAGACAAGGTCTGTGGCGGAGCATGGTGCGTACAGGGGGTGTGCGATAGGGACTGTACGTGGTCCCTAATGGGACTCAGACGCCCACGTATGGCATTGAGTTTGGCTGCCTCGAGCTCGAAACCCACCCGCAGCTGATGAGCCAACTCCACCTGGCAACCCAACACACGACGTTGGAATTCCATGTATTGGTCGGGGGTCCTGGGAGACAGCCGTGGTGGTGTGTGTTTCCTGCTGTGTGGTCTGTGCAGGTGGTGGGGTCACCTCGAGGCAGCTGGCCTGGCCTGCTCCTGGGGGTGGGGTGCAGAGGCTGTCCAGCATCCGTTGGAGGGTGTCTTGACATGTGTGCAGGTTGTCCTCTTCATCATCAATGGTGGGATGTGTGGTGTGCTCTGCAGGGGGTGTTGTTTGTCCCTCTGCAATGTAAAGGGGAGATGCAGGTTAACAGAGTTTCACATGTATGGTGATGATTTGCAGATGTTCACATTCAGTCTGCATGCCAATGTACATTGTGACTGTTTTGGGGGAGCTGGCTATTTGATGGCAGTCAGTGTGTTTTTCGACTACATGACGGATGTGTGGTAGTACCCGTACATTATCATCACACAGTGTCAGGCAATGCCAGATGTGGGTGGACAGTTACTACGCACGAGAGGAACCTGTTGTGGGCTCTGTCCTGTGGTGCTGGTGTTGCACTTTGTACCACATTGCCTTCATTGCGGATGTCCTGTGATTGCTATGTGTGTGTGCTGCATTGTGGGGGAGTTGCCCCTGCAGCTCTGATTTCGTGTAGCCTTCTCCCTTTAAGGTGGGGTGCTTTTGAATTGTGTGCTTTTCGGGGCCTGATTTGCTTTTGACTTGGGTCATGTGTGCTCACGGACTGTTTTTGTGGCCTGGTGCATTGTTCGTCTGCTGCGTGTATTGTAAGGCATGGGTTGTGGGTGCACGTGGACACGTCGGAGTGTGACCTGCTCCTTTACGGATGTGATCCGCACTTGGCTACCCCCATGTCGCTTCGTGGGCCATGTCATTTTTTTGGGGCAGCTGCCATGCTATCGGACATGCAGTATTACTTGCATAGTCAGTGTGGGTCACGGAGCCGCTGCTTTGCTGAATTCAGCACATGTGAACGGGTCGGTTGTGATATTGGTGATAGGGGGGGGCCCCTCTGTGCACATTGTGGATGGGGGCCTACTTGGTGTTTCTATGTGTGCTGCAGTGTGCCAAGGCATTCAGGGACATGTTCCACGGTCATTGTGGGTGTGCTGTGTGCTGCGCGTAATTGTGCATGTGTGCCATTGTGCCCATCTCTCCCCGTCCCCCCCGTCCCTAGTGGTTACTCACCCTGTTGCTGTTGGGTCAGGTCGTATCGTGCTGTGTCCAGGCCCCCCAATCCTGCCACCGTCTCCTCACTGCTGACTGTGGCCACCATTTGCTCCAGCTCATCCAGCTCCTCCTGTGTCGCAGGACTCCCACCTCCAGTCGCCGTTGCTGCCTACCTGTTGGCGGCGAGCTTATGTTTGGTCTGCCTTTTCAGATCATGCCAGCGCCTCTTGACCTCCTCCAGTGACCTCCTGGACACTCCGACTGCATTGACGTTGGTGACGATGGCCTGCCATATTTCGGTTTGGGTTGCCAGTGCCGCAGTGGAGGTGCCGAACAGTTGTTGATGGTGTTCGGTCACCCCCGTGACGATGATCTGGTCTTCCTGCGGACTGTACCCGGTCTTCCTCTTCCTCTTATCCTTGCCCTTCCCGACAGCGGGGTTCCTGGATGGTCCTCCGTAGGGCTAATGGTGTTCGGCTTGTCCTCTGCACTTGTTCCGGGTGCATCCATGTTGCTACGCAGTTTGAATTGTTTTTGGGCTTTTTTTTTTCGTTCTTTTATGGTGCTTTTTCCCGTATGACGTGTGGGATTTACAGGCCTGTGGCTGGTGTTCGCTGATTTCTGTACCATGATTGGCCTCATCGCATGATTTCTCCCGTTTCGCAATTTTTAGGCGTGGTGTTGATTTTCACGCTGGCATTTGACGCGTTATCTGGTGACTATCGCATGCTACCGCCTTGTTGTGAATTCCACGTTGACACGGGGTTATTTTCCCGTGATAGGCTGCGTTATTGAAAGTTGCGTTACGCTACTCTTGCAGTAGTTATCACACGTTCTTGTGAATATACCCCAGAGTGTCTTACACAAACGATGAATTGTGAGGAAAGTGTCTTCTTTGGCTGTTTATGTTACAACAATTTACAATAGGTGCAGGTGATCTCATTACCTGACCAACAAATGGTCTTTCGTCCATGAAGAGGTAATAAATGTGACGTGACCTCCATTTGGGATAACCTGAAGGCCACTGTAGATAGAAACTGGGTAGATGTACTACTCCTCTTAAACCTTTTATTTTATTGTATTTTTGGGTAGGGTTGGGAATGCTTACTAAGAATAAACAGAACATTTTTTCATAAATATGGATCGCCCCAAAAAAATGTTGATTGCACAATTACTTCTAACAGCCTAACATATCATTATATAACTCTAGATCACTGAATTGATTAGAATTGATTCAACATAAAGGGGCAGATTTACAAGCCCCTTGCAACACTTTTGCACTGCCGTTGCGTCACTTTTGTGACACAATGGCAGCGCAAACAATGCGGGGGAGGGGCAGGGTGGGGGGTAGTAAACTCCGGTATACGGCCGCACAGAGGTAAGTAAACAAACAAATAAATAAAACGAATTTCGTTGCGCGCGCGCTGCATTTGGCGATGCAGCGCGCGCAACGAAATTCGTTTTATTTATTTGTTTGTTTACTTACCTCTGTGCGGCCGTATTCCGGAGTTTACTACCCCCCACCCTGCCCCTCCCCCGCCCCGCGACACCACCCGGCAGCACTCCCACCACGGGCCGCTACTGAGATCGAGTTCTCCTCTCATGTTAATTGAAGGCAGAGGTTCTCTCCTCACCTTTCCCTTTCCCCCATTGGTGCTGCGGTCAAAGGTCATGACTACACTAATGCGCTTTGAGAACAGCACAATAGATGATTGGTGGAGCTATGTCACCTCTGCCACCATACCAGAACTCCAGGTTAGTGATGCAGACATTCAGGGCCTTTTATGAGAAGTGTCGCATCACTGCGACATAGCAGCGATGCGACACTTCTCAGTGTGCCCTCCTTGCAACACCATGGATGCACCATATTTACAGTACGGAGCATCATGTCACAAGGAGTTACAGATACGTCAGTATTACTGACGTATCTGTAGGGGCAAAAGTGACGCATTGCTGGGGTGTGTCTGAAAACAGGCACAACTCCACCGGTGTCCTTTCACAGGGTGCAAGCCCCATGTGAAAGGGCCTGCCTCACCCTTACGCCTGCCATGAGGCAGGAGTAAGGTTTTAAAGCAATGGCGCCCTATTAGTGGCACATTGAAATCTTATAGATATCAATGCGCCACTTCTACAAGGCTTTGATGCAGGGGAACGCCCACCCTGCATACATTATGCCTGACGCAGGTTTAGCACTCACGGCCGGCATGACTCGCGGGTGTGGGTGCGGGGGTCGACGGGGAGGGGGTCGCGCAGGGGGGGATTAATTTTAAATAAATTAAAAAAAATGTTAACTTACCTTTACCGGCCTGGTCCGGTCCCGTGTCGTCACTGCTTCTCTGCTCCACACAGGAAGCAGGCAGCCGCCCTCCCCTCCCCTAAGCCAATCACAATGCTGCAATGGCAGCATTGTGATTGGTTGGGACGCCGACCACACAGGTGTCTATGGGGCGGCCATTTTCTCCATGTAGGCTGCATGCAGCCTGCATGGAGAAAAGGGAGAGTGTGTATGACTGGTTTGGTCGGCCATGGGCCCTCTGAGTGGGCAAGCCACTCCTCCCCTGCCCTAGAGCAGGACTGCCCACCCGCCCGCCCCCAACCAAACCCTTCTGCTTTCTCGCAGTGCGAGAAGCAGAAACATAAAATGGTATTTATTATATGTGAGAGAGAAAGCAGTGGGGTGACGCTCCTCCGCCCACATGGAGGACTCTCCCCTGAATGTAGCGCAGGGATTTACAAAGTGACACATCTGCCTAGATGAGTCACTTCGCAAATATGGAGCGCCTTGGTGCATTATTTATGCCGCCGCAGCGTCACAAAAAGTGAGGCAACGGCGGCGTAAATGTGACGCAGGGCTTCATAAATAAGGCCCCCAGAGTTCCTTCTGCCATCTGGAGATCTTCACTTTGTATGATTTATTTCAAACCTTAATTTTATACCTTCCCATCCCCTATTACATCAGATATAAGTGTGCTCCAATATCTATCCATTTTGTTATTCATACCCATTCTGATATATTAACACCTTTCCCATCTCTCAATTGTTATGATTTCAATAGTCTATTCTCTATGCCTGAGCATATTTTTGGCTTTCCATTTTAAAAGCATTGGCAAAGCTTAGAGGGCTCACCCATGAACTCTATCATGCTAACTCACAACAGCCATCTTTGAATGATTTTTCTTTTGCTTTAGGAAAAATCAATACAAGGTGGCTGACGCAGGGAAAGCGATGTACTCCCTTGGTGTGCTGAATGAAAGTACTTTGAAATACAATAAGTCAGTATGTGCACTGTTCAAAACCCCTAGTGTTTGTTTTAGAAGTATATATTATTGTTCCATGCTTTAAAAGAATCTGAGCCTCATACAGGGTACACGTGACAACTAACTTGTCTCTTAGTTCATTGGTGGCATTGTCGCGGTGGAGGAGTGGGGATAGCAATGTCATATTTAAAAACGAAATGATCACTTTTGATAGATACCTCTAAATTTACTGAAACAATGTGATGTACTATGGTGAAATACTTTTATGAATTTTGAAGTCTTTCTTATTTTTGCATTATTTTTTTTTTTTTTGCAATTTTTTTTATTGGTTATTACAAACAGTGTGAGTGGTGGCTCGCTGCGCACAGTAACGACATAGTACACATCCACAAAAATAGCATGACCACAAAGCAATAATGCAAGCCAGCATGGTATATCGACATTGTTCCACCGTGCAAGACCCGACCCTCTCAACCCATGTGGAAACCGTGCGTGTCAGGAGTGCATAGGCATGCATCACCCATGCTGGACCATGGTCAGTCCGTTTGTGGTTCTAGCTGAATGCCCCTGAACCCTGCCCAATCCTTCCATATTTTGTTGTGCTGCTGGGAACACCCGCTCGCTAAATAAATTGGTCGTTCTAGTTCCATACAGAAGTCCATGCCTTTAGCCCACGTCTTTATGGAGGGTTCAAGCACATCCTTTCAGGCCTGAGCAATGTCTTGTTTGGCCACTCCAACCCAGCCAGAGCAGTGCCCTTTGATACCGATTGCCCCCCAAACCGTCTATGACATGCAAAAGGATGTGCTTGGGGTTTTGGGGGATCTTTCAGCCCAACCCCTCCTCCAACCTTCTCAATCCCCCTTTCCAGAAGTCGGAGAGTACGGGGCAGTGCCAAAATGTGTGGGACATATTAGCTTGTGGGTCGGCACACCTCAAACATTTTCCTGGTGGTATCAGGCCCATCCGATACAACTTCTCTCTTGTGAGGTAGACACGGTGGAGCAACTTGAGTTGCACCAGCCTAAATTGGGATGCTATTACTACCTCTCTAGGAGCCTTCACTGTTTTCCTCCACTCTTCATCCTCCAACAGGCCAGTTATCCTTCCCAGGCCCTCCTCACCCCCAACAATGGATCTGGTGTATTACGCAAGACCCCCGGATACTTAAACCCCAATGGCAATACTGGTATCTCTGATGCTCACAGCATTTAACGTGGGCAGGGAGTAAAGGGTTAGATCAAGGACTTCTTAGTATTCACCTGAAGCCTGGAGTACAGACTCTGTAAGATTTGGAGAGCGCTAGGACTCGATGCCTCTGGGTTATCCAGGTATAACAGCACATCGTCAGCGTAAAGGGAGTTTCTATCTAGGGGTGGGAAAAGAATTCTGCTCTGCCGGCGGAGTTTGCAGAGTTTTGCCCACTTCGTGCGAAATGCGGAGTTACGCAAAACTCTACAAAGTGACACAGAGCTGAATTTTTTCTTTCTCGCAGGTTGCCAACGGTAAGTTGGTGAGCGCTCGCGAGCGAAAAATCGTGCGCTAGACCTCCTCTTGGCAAGATTTCTCAATGCAGGCAGTCACGGCAGGTGCGACCGCTCGTGTTGAGAAATCTGCCGCTCGCATTGAGAATGCTGCTGCTTGAGTAGAATGTCTACTCAAGTGGCAGAAAGCAGCAGTGCCCTGCGGCAAACTCACAGTGCTTAACATAAGTGCAAGCAGCATGACTTCCATGGAGTAAAGCTCTGCGAACTACGCCCAGGCCTAATTCTATCACACACTTCTGAGAGTTTTTCTGTCACATTGCGGAGTTTCATGGAATAAAGCTCAGCGAACTACGCCCAGGCCTAATACTATCACACACTTCTGAGGTCCACTGAAAGCCTAGGACCAACATATCAACTCGAATCCAGGCTGCCAGGGGTGCTATAGCTAAAGCACACAGCATGGGGACAATGGACAGCCTTGACTGGTGCCTCTAGGTATCGGAAACCACTCTGACACCACCACTCCACACGCACCCTAGCCTTAAGGTTGGTGTATAGTAGGCGAACATAGCTGATTAACTTCAGCCCGAACCCCAAGTGGGGCAGGAGGGCAAATCTATATTCCCACTCCACAGTGTCAAAGGCTTTCCTAAAATCAGTGGACAGCAGTGCCCTATTGCCTTGGTATTGCTTGTTCAATTCGATAGCATTATGTACTCATCTCAGATTGTGCTGAGTAGCGAGGTGGGGCATAAATAAACCCGGACAGGTCTGGGTGGACCAGTCGGGCGATAACTCCGGACAGTCGGGTGGCCAGCATCTTAGCCAGAATTTTCAACTCCAAATTCAGTAGTGAGATTGGCTGAAAGTCCTCACAGCGTGTTGCCCTCCATTCCCAGTTTGGGTATGGCTACAATTTCCACTGCTCTAAGATCATTGGGCAATTTTCCCCTTTGCAGAGCATCTCTGAAGGTCCCCAAGAGCAGAGTGCCCACTTGTAGCCAGACCAGGCACCCATAGTCTGCTAGGAAACCATTGGGTCCTGGTGCCTTGACCGCCTGTAACTGAGCCAAGGCAGCTCAAAACTCGTCCCTGGTAACCTCCGATTCCAGAGAGGCACTTTCCTCGGGGGTTATACGAGGCATCAGTAGGTCCGAAACAAAGTCCTGTAGGTCTGCACAAGGACTGAGAGGGTCTGTGCTGTACGTCTCCCAATAGTAGGAAGCAAAGGCCTCCACAATGGGTTCACTCCCAGTCACCATTCTTAGTCTCCAGATAGGCCATAGGGGCCCCGGTCTCCCTAGGGGTACATAGCCAGTGTAGAGTCTTGCTAGCCTTGTCACCCCCTTGGTATATTCTGCTGCGGGTGACCATCATGCTTCTTTCACTTCCTGAGTAAGCTCCTGCTGAAGTAGTGTTTGCGTGTGCAATGAATCCCATAGGAGGGCTTCTTGCATTGATGACACATATCGACTCTCCAGATCTAGAATGCATTCTTCTAAGTCCTTAATCTTTCGCTGTGGTCAATCTTTCTGGCCCTTGGAGTAGCTAATAATGTCCCTCGAACTGTAGCCTTCTGGGCCTCCCATAGTGTACCTTGGGATGTTACCCACGCCTTGTTTTCATCAAGGAATCACTGGCAGGCATGCTGACACAGCTCTCTAAATTCTACTTTTTGGCGCCTCCAGTGGTTGAGGTGCCAGCCCATCGCCACCCTATCTGTACCCCAGCTGAGGTCCATCGCCGAGTGGTCAGAAAGGCACCAAGCCATTGTTCTAACAGCTAATACCCAGTGACCCTCATGCCTAGACATGAGAAAGTGATCCAGTCTGGAAAATGATCGGTGAGCTCCAGAGTAGAAGGTAAATCCCCTCAACCCCGAATGGTGTGCTCTCCATATATCAACTAAGTTCAAGTTATGTATGAAGTTCGAGAGAGGCGTCTAACCACTGCCAGATTCCGGCAGGCTTGAGGATCGATCAAGGCTCATGTCGCAGACCCTGTTAAGATTGCCTCCCAGCAGCTAGGGTGTCTCTAGGAGCTCCCGTATGAGTTCCCTGAGTGTAGCCAGGAAAGCAGATGTCAGGGACGGAGGTGCATACACACAATCAAGGAGATTAGGAAGCCAAGTAAGGTACCCGTTACCACCACATACCAGCTCAATCCATCATGCCACACCTTGGAGACCGGTATACAAAGGAGGGACTACAGGGCTTTTTCCTCTATCAGTGTCGAAGGAGGTCCAGCATAGGTGCCCTAATTGAAGTATTAGAAGAAGAAGGTTATGCTGTTCCTCAAGAGTGTACGAGCAAGGGAAATTGACACCACCCTGAACGTTTGGGTTCAGAGTTGGGAGTCCATTTATTGGCTTGTAATGCCCTCACACACCCAATCGGGTGTCATGCTTCATCATCTGGGCTGCTCCTCGTCGGGTCGGCGGTGCAATACCCAACGGGCTCCCTGTAGTAGGGGCACTTTGGCGGAGATCTTTTTCCAATAGCCGTATGGTGAAGTGGGGGTGAGGGGCCAGAACTGTGTAGATGTATGTGTGTAATTTAAAATAAGGTTCGGAGTATCCGTGAAGACAATTTTTAATCAGTGGGTCTCGTACCCTAGTTAAAAATATAAACAATGCGGTGCTTGGCTAAGTATTATGTCTTAGGTCTAAGCGTCGCTATTGGTGCAAATGAGGTCAACATGTTTCTCGCTCACTGTAAAAGTCTACATGCGATTCATCAGGACCTAAATTGTGGAAACTATCTACACTTAAAATTGGCGACGTGGCAACATACTCACATCAACCAGGTAACTTCCTAAATCGTGTACCTGTCAGACCTGGTCCTACCCATTGTTGTAAGCTAACCAGGCGGCATCAGTACCCGGTAGGTCAAACTAGAGGAGTTCCTCACGAGTTTTGTGCTGTTGTCACGTATCGAGTCGACCTACCCACATCTACCGGACCCACAATATAGAGAGCCTTAAGTGTGCCTGGAATTACCTATCACTGCGTATAGGCCCTCCGGCTGTGCAGATCAGCCACTTTCGAGATGTCTGAGAGAGATGGGAATACATGTCCCAAGTGTTTGCTGTGCACCTACGCTCACCACCACTACCTGAAAAAGAAACCGAAACAGTATCCCCCCACCCCATGCCCCCCTGAACTCCCTCCCTATACTTTGTGAACGGGAAGTACCTATCGTGGTGTGACTAGGGACCAAAGGCAACAGGGCTAATGTATGACCTACATCACCCCTATCATCCAACACCCCCTCCCCAACTGAAGCCACCCCAACCACAAATATGTGAGACTGGACAAGAAGTCCTATGAAATTCTATGACACAGTGTGCTGATTTCTCATGCACCCTCAACCCTTGCCTCCATGGACAGTTCACGGATCTTCTTGCTGAGTCTGTGAGGGTCTTGTATTGTCATTCTGTATGTCTGGTTTAACCATCACAGCGGCAGGGTCTTCCCACACACTGGTGCGCTCAGGTCCCAGGGAACGAGCCCTCTGCTCCCTACAGCAGTGCTTTTTCCTCGGAGGAGTGTGCCATTCTCTAGGAGGGCCTCGGTTGCCCCCCACATCACCCTTACCCCCCGTTGTGAAGAATCGCTGGTGCGCAACATGAGTTGTACTTCTATCCAGTCCCAGACTGCCTCAGGAGTGTCAAAGAAAAAGGTCTTGCACTGAAAGATGACTTTTAGATGAGCGGGGAACAGAAGAATGCATTTGATCACCATGGCCTTCAATTTTTGCTTTGCCTCTTGAAAGGAACATCTTTGTTGTTGCACCTTTAGGGTTTAGTCAGGGAAAATCATTACAGGGGAGGACTAATAGGTTAACTGACCCGCTGAACGGGCTGCCCTGAGTACAGCATCTCAGTCCGCGTAGTTGAGCACCCGCACAATAAAAGGATGGGGGAGAACGCCCACAGGGGGTTTTGCAATCAAGGCTCTGTGTGCTCTTTCAATGATGAAACAATTCTAGACTTCACTTGTGGGGACCCAGTTTGACAACCACTCGCTCATAAACTTGGTGGGAGTGGTCCCCTCTGCCCCCTCCTGTATGCCCATGATGCGCAGGTTGTTGCGCCTGGATCGACCTTCCACATCCTCGGAGCGAGTCTCTAGCTGTCCTAAGAGGTGTTGTAGGATCACCAAGCGGTCCTGGTGTGATTTTACCTTATCTTCAGAATCCGTCAACCTCCCTCCACCTCAGTGACTCTGTGAGTAGTGTTCCATAAATCCTGTCTAATCACAGCTAGGCTGACCTTTAGTTCCCCCATCTTGCCTTCCAAAGTGACCCTAAGGTCCTAAATTGTGAGCAATATGGTGGAGGTCTGCGCATTGTGATCGGATGTGGGACTGCTCCCGGCCACACCAACCTCCCCCTTGTGGGGGTTTTGTTTGGTAAACTTGCCTATTTTTTGCTGGGAATTGGTGGCCGCAGGTTTGTGCCTTGCCATTTTGCCAGCAGAGGGGGAGTCAACTACCTTCACAGTACCAGTGTGGGCTCTGTGGGTTCACCCGATGTTGTCCTTTGTCCCAGACAGGAGGGCACAGCCGTCACTCCTGCCGAAGGCCAGGAGGGGCTCTCAGTTCATTCAGCAACGACGCATACCACCATCACCACCACACCCAAGAGACAAAGGCCGGCAGCCGCAACTTCCAGAATTGGTTTCAGGATGACGTGCAGTCTTCGGCACCCCTCCCTCCAGAGACCCCACCATGAGTCGGCCACCCTGGGACCCCGACTGCTCCGGCAAGCAGCTGGAGAGGGGAGGCTAACAAAGTTCCCAGCACAGTAGAGCATTGTCTGTCGTCAAGAGCAGTAGACTCCATCACACAATTTTAGTACCCCCAGCCAATCTGGGAACCTATTCCCACCCCGGACATGGGCCAGCTGGAGTCTTCACCAGTGCAGACAGTTCCTCACCGGGCTCCCGGGGGAGTCCAGGCAGAGAGAGAGAAGAAGAAGGCAAAGACAATGTCTCACCCCACTTAGCAAGGAGGCGCTCCAAGTCAACAGACCCCATGCCACTCACTCTCCTCTCCGCACCACAGGACCTCCATCTGAATAGGCTTGCTACTCAGTCACATTGGGTCACCAGGCACAGTAGATGCATCTCTCCCTAATCTCTCCCCTCCTGTCGCAACTCTTTATTTGGCTGCCAATGCTCTGCGGGCCCCCACGGGCCCCCACATGGTCCACTTGCCAGACAGTCACTAGGGAGACCTGGCCCGTATGGCCTCTCCCAGTCAGAGCATCGCTGCCTCACCAGGGCTCCCAGCCTTGCCTTCAATATTCTGCGTCTCCTGACTGGTCTTGTCACCAGGCTCCGCACCCACCAAGGGGATGGATGCCCCCTAAAACAAGTCACTGCCGTCCGGGAGGGGGGGGGGCTGGTCACCTTCATAGACCCCCAAACACTCACAATCCAGTGTTGCAGGGGGTCTAAGCCTTAGCTCGCTAAGGTGCCCAGGCCTCTGGCCCTCCATGCAGGCCGCTGGATCTCCATAGGTCAGCCCCACCCATCAGTCATGTCAGCTCCAGCCCAGCACACCTCGAACCAGTATATCCACCGTGGGATCACTGGTAGGGCCTATCTTCCGGGGGAGGGGGGTCCTCTCCGCACCTTTCCAAGTCAGCAGCGGGTGACTCCCTGGGACCGTCCTCGCAGTTGACAGCACTCCGGCCGACCAGCTACCCTGGCCGTTGGTCCCCGCTTGGTCTCCCCTGTCTCAGGAGGCCCAGCCTCAGATCACGGACTCGCGACTTCTTGGGCTTTTTGGTGCCCCTCTTTCGCCATGCTGCATGGTGCACAGTGTCAGACGCCGTCTCGGCTCAACCCGGTCGAGGTGGCCTTGGGAAATGGCAGTTTAAGGACGGAGTATCTACTTGTAATAGCAAAGCTCTTTCAAGGAGCTACCGCCTTATTCACAGGGTAAGCATTTTCCATGATGTTTGCTGCATGCTTTACATGTCAAACATGTCCATGGCTTCATTTGTGCATGGGCTCCTAATTTGTTGGCTTGCCTACCTCTAAAAACAAAAAGTGATGGGATCCTGTAGGATCACAGCTTAATGTTTATAGCAACAAATAGTAGTAGTCGATGTCGGAGGCAAAAAGGTTATCATAAGTCTGGTTCTTTGGGGTGTACAGAAATGTGTGCTCTCACAAATACTAATAGTTCCTTTAAAGCTTCCTCGTGCCGAATAAACATCATCTAAAAGTGGAGCGCTGTGTGCGAATCTTTCTTGCCTCACTGATCTGAGAGGCTTGACCTTCATTAATTAGGAACGGGACCCGTACCCGTTGATTTGCACCAGCCCCGAGAGGTGGATGCAGCTGGGTTTGGTTGCGGGACACACACGATCATATATATAGATAGATAGATAGATAGATAGATCGATAGATAGATAGATAGATAGATAGATAGATAGATAGATAGATAGATAGATAGATAGATAGATAGCTGGGAAGCTGCCCATTTCAGTATCCCCATCAGCATGCTTTGCAGCAAAGAACAGTGTACACTTCCAGACAGATTACAAAGTGCTTTCTTTGTGTATGTCCATCTATTGCAAGGGGCTTGTATTGTGTACGACCACATTCAAGATGTGAGGTAATATTTATTAAAACCAGTTGGCAAGCAAGGATGCATACTGTTATTTATTATACAGGATGCTGAGGGGATATATGTACATATATGTATAAATATGTGGAAAGCACATTCCCACAGAGTGAAAGTTAGATTGCGGAGCATTTATATATCTTCTACTAAGGTGACTCATACTTTAAACTTAAAATCCAAAACAAAACTATGTATAATTAATGAACTGTAGATAAATAAAGTGACACAAAAATGATACTAAAAACTCAATATTGTGCCACAAAATTTCACATATTGTACCACAAAATGCCCTTGTTTATGTTGCAATATTCTTAAGGGTCTGATTGGTGAAAAGCTGTGCCAAGAGTTTTTTTGAGGCTCATCCAGCGGTTTAGAATAAAGGGATGGGCACTAGAATTGAACCCTGACAGGATTGGGCTCTGAAATGCTGTTACCTATTTACTAGTTTTAGGAGGTAGGTGCAGAGACATAAAGAAGTTTCCGGAAGGTCACACAATTTACACTACAAATTCAATGAAAGAAGAAAGCGTACATTTTGGATTGTATTCGTGATTACTCCAATCATTAAGGGAGTTGTCTCATTTTTCCTGATGCTATTTTTTTGTTTCTTGTTTAACAAATCAGCGTAAGGGAGGGGGGGGGGGTGGGAGTGCTGTGGCCTTGGTTGCCCTTCAATCGAGGCCCAGAGCTGGACCAGAGAAAGGCCTTTGGATCACGCCACACTCTGTTTGTCTGCCGCTGTCCTGTCTCACTAACTTATATATGCTCTTGATTAACCCACTTTGCTGCTGTTCGCAAATATGTCTTCCTTTCTACATGAGGTGGGAGGTCCCTCTCCATTTCCTGCCCTTTGATGCTCACTTTCCCTCCGTGTCCCTTCGAGTTCGCGTTAAAAAGCGCTTTCCCAGCAGTTCTGCGCGCGCTTTCAACCACCCCCGCCATCAGTCAAGGTCACTGGTCAAACTGACGTTCTCGGTGCCTCTTGTATGACTTTGTGATTGTGCTGCACTCTGCAGTTCCTGAGTTTGCGGCACTATGCCCGGTAGACATTATATAAATAACTAAATAGGCCCTGCTGGAATGTGTCACTGTTACCGGGCAGTGGTTGCCTGTCAGATGCCAATATGCTTTTCCCACCCTGGACTCAGAGGTCACGCGATTGAAACTGACAGAGCGCCACTCGAGGGTCTCTCTGACCATAGAGAGGAAAAAATCACGCACTCCTATCTCTTTTTCCGACCGCGGTCCTGAGGGATGACCAGTGGGAAAGCTGTCATCTTTTATTCGGTGTCCCCAGCATCCCTCTCGGCGTGGCGTGACCTTCCGGTGTCATGGCTTTGTGAAGGATGCAAGGGCGCTGGGCAACAGAAAGAGCTGGCGCTGCTCCAGTCTGGGAGATTTCAGTGTCGACTAAAAATGTACTTTACTGAAGCGAACAGTATTAAAAAACACATAAACAGTGCACTCATTGGGTGCCCGTATTTCTTGTGTTTTCTCGCTCCTTTTTACCTTCTGTGCCCCAGATGCCCCCATTGTACTGTGCCCGTATTTCTTGTGTTTTCTCGCTCCTTTTTACCTTCTGTGCCCCCGCTGCCCCCATTGTACTGTGCCCGTATTTCTTGTGTTTTCTCGCTCCTTTTTACCTTCTGTGCCCCCGCTGCCCCCATTGTACTGTGCCCGTATTTCTTGTGTTTTCTCGCTCCTTTTACCTTCTGTGCCCCCGCTGCCCCATTGTACTGTGCCCGTATTTCTTGTGTTTTCTCGCTCCTTTTACCTTCTGTGCCCCCGCTGCCCCCATTGTACTGTGCCTGTATTTCTTGTGTTTTCTCGCTCCTTTTTACCTTCTGTGCCCCTCGCTGCCTCTCTCCATTCCCGCCGCTGCGTCCCCTGCGGCCCCGCCCCCCTGACTGCCCATTTGCTGCCCCTGCCTCCCGCCTCCCAGCTGCTCCTCCCTCCCACCTCCCCATATATGGCGGCCGCTGTGCGGCCGCGCCGCTGGCGCGCCAAAGGCGCGCCTAAGGCAAGCCCGTCTGCGCCCGTCCGCGACTGGACCGCGCCCAGCGCCAGAACCCCTGGGCCGCACGCCCCCCGCCCCAGCCTCGAGGACCGACGCCGATACGATGCCACCACACTCCACGCTCTCAACCCCGGACGGACGCACAACTGCTTCAAGGCCACCCCGAAACGCACCCATGGTCCCTTCACCTGCCGGAACTGCAGCTACACCAGCCTCAGAGCCACCGAGGCGCCCGCCAAGAAGGACCTCAACCACCTCCGGTGCATCCTACTGAACACCCGCTCCGCACGCAAACACGCCGTCGAGCTCTGGGACCTGCTCGACACATCATCACCAGACGTCGCCTTCCTGACAGAGACCTGGATGAACGACTCCTCCGCCCCCGACATCGCCATAGCCATCCTAGACGGCTATAAGATCACCCGCAGAGACCGCATCAACGCAGTAGGAGGAGGAATCGCCATCGTCCACAAGAACACCATCAGGGTCTCGACCAGCACCGACGACACTCTCAGCACCGCCGAACACATGTACTTCCAGATCCACATGGACCCCAACACCACCCTTAGAGGCACCCTTGTCTACAGACCCCCTGGGCCCCGACCCCAGTTCAGCGACTCCATCGCCGACTTCATCAGCACGCACGCCCTGACCTCTACCGACTACATCCTCCTCGGAGACCTGAACTTTCACCTGGAGAACAACAACGACAGCAACTCCACCACCCTGATCGACAGCCTCGCCAACCTCGGCCTGAGCCAGCCTGCGTCACAACACCGACCCACTCCGCCGGCCACACGCTTGACCCCATCTTCTCCTCAAGCTCCCACGTCTCCTTCAGCCACACCACGGAACTCCTCTGGTCCGACCACCGCTGCATCCATTTCACCTTCCAGAAACCCACCACACACCACCGCACCCACCAGATCCCACGCCGCTGCTGGAGCAAAGTCACCGAAGACCAACTCCGGGCAACCTCGCTCTCAGCCCTCCCTCCGACCCATCCAACACCGACGACGCTGCCTGCAACCTCAGACAATGGATGGACGACTGTGCCAACACCCTCGCCCCGCTGAAAAAGCTCACCTACAGCGACACCACCAAAAGAGCCAGCTGGTTCACCTCGGAACTCCTAGCTTCCAAGCGCACCTGCCGGAAACTAGAGAAGAAATGGCACAGTGATAAGACACCGGACAGCCACGTAGCCCACAAAGACGCCATCCGTAACCACCACCACCTCATCAGGTCCGCCAAGAGAATCTCCTTCAAAGACCGCCTCGACAACAACGCACACAACAGCAAAGAGCTTTTCAACATCGTGAAGGAACTCTCCAATCCCAGCTCCAACACCAACGACATCCCGCCGTCGCAACCCCTGTGCGATTCCCTCACCACCTTCTTTCACCGCAAGATCGCCGACATCCACGACAGCTTCAACACCCAGACAGCCCCAACTAAGATCGATGCACCAGACCCGCCACACACCATCGACCACGACCCCCTGCCAGCCTGGACCAGCGTGAACATCGAGGACACCATCAAGACCATGAGCACAATACACTCCGGCTCCCCGTCAGACCCTTTCCCGCACCACATCTTCAACAAAGCCAGCAGCTCCATCGCACCCCACCTGTGCAACATCATCAATCTCTCCTTCGAGACCGCGACCTTCCCAGAGAGCTGGAAACACGCAGAGATCAACGCCCTACTCAAAAAACCCAAGGCGGACCCGAGAGACCTCAAGAACTTCCGGCCCATCTCTCTGCTTCCGTTCCCAGCCAAGGTCATCGAGAAGATCGTCAACAAACAGCTAACCCGATACCTTGAAGAAAACAGCATCCTGGACCCATCCCAATCGGGGTTCCGCAGCAACCACAGAACTGAGACTGCCCTCATCGCCGCCACCGACAACATCAGGATCCTGCTGGACAATGGTGAGACCGCAGCCCTCATCCTGCTGGACCTCTCCGCCGCCTTCGACACTGTCTGCCACCGCACTCTACGCGCACGCCTCCACGACTCAAGGGTTCCAAGACAAGGCCCTGGAATGGACCACCTCCTTCCTCGACGGCAGAACCCAGAGAGTCCGCCTCCCACCTTTCCGATCCGAAGCCTCCGAGATCATCTGCGGCGTACCCCAGGGATCGTCCCTCAGCCCAACACTGTTCAACATCTACATGGCCCCGCTCGCACGCATCGCCAGACAACACGACCTCAACATTATCTCCTACGCCGACGACACTCAACTGATCCTCTCCCTCACCAAGGACCCCCTCGCCGCCAAAGCCAATCTCCATGAAGGAATGAAGGCCGTCGCCGATTGGATGAAGATCAGCCGACTAAAGCTGAACACGGACAAAACGGAGGTCCTCATCCTCGGCTCCAACCCCTCAGCCTGGGACGACTCCTGGTGGCCAACGACGCTGGGAGCAGCCCCGGCACCCACCGACCACGCACGCAACCTGGGAGTCATCCTCGACTCAACGCTCTCCATGGCCAAGCAAGTCAACGCAGTCTCCTCCTCCTGCTTCAACACCCTCCGCATGCTTCGCAAGATCTACAGGTGGATCCTGACAGACACAAGAAGAACAGTCACCCAGGCCCTCGTCAGTAGCAGACTGGACTATGGGAACGCCCTCACGCGGGAGCCCCGGCCAAGCTCATCAAGCGTCTGCAACGCATACAAAACGCCTCCGCACGACTGATCCTCGACGTACCACGCCACAGCCACATCACCCCCACTTGAGGAACCTGCACTGGCTCCCCGTCGACAGGAGGATCACCTTCAAACTCCTCATCCACGCACACAAGGCACTCCACAAAACTGGCCCAGCCTACCTCAACAGACGACTCTTCTTCTACGTCCCCAACCGCCAGCTCCGCTCCGCCGACCTCTCCCTCGCCACCGTCCCTCGCATTCGAAGAACAACCACCGGCGGCAGATCCTTCTCACACCTCGCCGCCAAGACCTGGAACACCCTTCCACTAAGCCTACGACAGACCCAAGACCTGCTGACCTTCAGGAGGCTACTCAAGACCTGGCTGTTCGACCAGTAGCAGCATCCCCCCTTCCCTCTCCCCAGCGCCTTGAGACCCTCGCGGGTAAGTAGTGCGCTCTACAAATTCTGTGATTGATTGATTGATCCTGCAGTCCTCACTCACAGACAGACGCATTTAGTTGATACCCATGTTCCAGGCACAGGTGGTGCGCCGTCACTGGAACTTGTCACGTGATTGACAACTCTTCACTATTTTCTGACCACAGAAGAGAAAAATACACTGGTCAAATGGTCACTGCTTCTCCTCTTCTCTGCAAGTGGCGCAAGGTACACAAATTGTTTTTTAGCTTTGCCCAGCAAGGACGATGAAGTGGTTTATATGATGGCTACCCTCAAAGAGCTCTCCATTCTGACAGTCAATGAAGAATAAGGCCCCAACTAAGACTTTTTGGTGGAGAGGTGCTGCAAACCGCCGCACCACCGCTCTGCCGAAGGCCGCTGCCACCCGCCTGCCAGATTACGACTTTTCAGTAGTTTGGCAGGCGGAAGGCGTGGTGGCCCCACAGTGGTGCCTTTTTCAAAGGCGGCAGTGCCTTTTTCAAAGGCACTGCAATGGGATTGCACTACAAGGTTCCTGCATGGCATGGACTCGAAAGTCCATGCTGTGCAGAAACTTATGTGCATGCATACAGGGGGGCACATGTTATGCCTCCCTGTGTGCATCCACATGCGGTTGAGGCACAGCCCCCTTTGTTTCCTCTCCTTCAAGGTTTACATGGAGGTAGAACCTCTATGTAAACCCTGGAGGAGAGGAAACTTGTAATATGCTTGGTGGGACCACGGTGGTGTCGCCAAGCATATTGCGGCCTCTGACTGCCGCTCCAACTCCAGGGAACAGCGGTTCCCTGGCGGAGCCGGCAGTCCCAGGGCAGTCCGACTGCCCAACTGCTGGTGCGGTGCTGGCTGGATCCTCCACCGCCCGCCACCATTGTAATAGGGCCTAAAGCAGGCTTGACAGTTGCCACATGAGTTCATCTTTATGGTTCATTCCGAGCTCAGAACTTGTGGGCAAATGCACCTCACAAGACAAGGACGGGATGAGAAGGCAGAATGTTCAACAGTTTAGATCTGTCAATTTGCTGCAGAAAATTCTAAGGGGCCTGAAATTTCTTTCACCAATATCCGAAGGAGTATGAGGCATTGAATACTAAAGACCTTTCAGGAAATATCTGTGAAATAGGAAACTGTGGTAAAGGGCGACAAGGCTCAATAACAGCAACAGCAGAGGCAAACTGTCCCTACCACGTAACTGGTGCCCAAGAAATCTGCTGGACAGATGAGTGCCCAACAAAGGGATGCTCCGGAGTCTAGACTAGGAAGATAAATGACTATTCCTGGTGTGGCAGATGAGTGATGCCTTCAGTGCCCAAAAAAATGCTCAATGTTGACCGTGGAAGGTGGAGAACATGATAGAGTCCCAGGAAGACCCCAGCTCACCTGAGACCAGTGAGGGCAAATATGAAGGGGCTTTACTGATTTTTCTAATGGATCAGAGGCTGAGAAAAGTAAGGCAAAACTCAAAATTTAAGTACCTAGGGCTGGAGATGACCGTTCTCATTAACACAGTCACTACAGTGAATGCATTGTCAACAAAGCTGCTCAGGGTCTGGAGCCTCTCACAAGGGCTGTAGGCAAAGGCACTATAATGTACACTTAATAAGTGATGTCTCGATCCGACCCTGAAGGGCCACCAGAGACATAACAGAGCCAGCTGATTCGAGACCGTGTGCCTTCGGTTTACCACGTTATTGGCACTGAGAAACGAACGCAGAACGCCTCTTTATCAGGGCTGTGGGCCCTCAGGAGCCCTTCCGGCTCTGCCCCTTCCTCTGGAGATGCTGAACATTAAGAGTCTAGCAGGTTCTGATTGTGCATATACGGATTACTGGCAGAGCCTCGTGTGGCCCAGAATGACGCCAGGTCTGTTTCAAGGACAGTGCCAGGTGAACAGACCCTGTCCCAGACACAGAAAGTTCCGCAGTGCCTCTGCCGAGCATGGCAGTGCGCCACCCTCTGATGGACGAGCCGCTGATCGCGTTAGGAGAGGAACCCGCCGAAGTCATAAAGGAAATTGATGAAGCGGGTGAACGGGCAAAGTCCTTCTGCTATTGTTGATCAGACGGAGTGACGGGATTCGCATATGCCTCGGCACTGGGGATCTCGCAGAAGCCGTAAAATCAAACATTTACCGACCGCCAGCCAGCGAAGAATTTATGGTTCATTTTACAAACATAAAGTGCCACAGAGAAGCGGATGATGTGTCGCCTCTCGGTCAGGTGTGCTGGCAGCGGACGTCAAAGGACGGAAGATGATGTGGCACACAGACTTTTCAAGACAAATGGTTGTAAGGGGCATTTGTGTGCCCAAGTGTTAACCTTTGTGGGCTTAAGTCATCAAATTCAGATCTACATTTCCGCTGAAATATATCTGGGGATTAGGGGGCAGATTTACAAGCCCCCTGCGCCACCAGTACGTCACTTTTCGTGACGTACTGGTGGCGCAGGGGGCTCCTCGATATTTACAAGGAGAGGAAAAGCCACCATGCGTGACTTTTCCTCTCCTTGTAAATACCGTCCCTTCACATGCAGCACTTTGCGTTGAAGGGGCGTTCCATGGGTGTTGCTGTGGGTGCGTGCAGCACGCATTGAAAGAGGAAAAAGCCTGTACTGATTGTTTTTGTGCAGAAAGGTGCCCCTTCCTGCACAAAAACAATCTCCCCATGGCGCAGGCATCCTTGCACCATGGTGCAAGGGTGCCTGCGCCGGCGCTTGGCAGCTGTTTGTGCGCCAGCGCAGGGGAGAGCACAGGAATGCGACATATTCTTGTAAATATGTCGCATTCCTGTGCTCTTAAAGTGCCGCAGCGTGGCGCAGCCAAAGGGCTTGCAGCGCCACGCTGCAGCACTTTCTTGTAGATCTGCCCCGTGGTGTTTAATGCAATCAGTATGGATAGGGTACGATCACAAAAAACGCAAAACTCATATTTCTGATATGTGTGGTAGCTTGGAAGTTATCAGGCCACTTGTAATGAGGGTCTTAGAGACCCAGGCCCTGCATGCCTCTGACCCTCAAAATGTGCCGACAAGAACTGTCATATCGGCCCCATTCACAGGACTAACACTTCGGTTCGATACATTCAATTACTAAGACAGCCGGCCATTGGGGAGCTCAGCCCTAATTCACAAAGGGAGGCTCTCACAGATGTGCACCTGCGGGGGCCGAACCCCAATAATCAAGTGAACCCCGATATTTTTCAGACACCCCAGGTTTTACCTTGGTGGCTCAGCACCTCACTCTCTTGACTCCAGTTGATCTTGCTGCTAGAGACACTACCCACCTCCCTCAAACTCATCAAATTAGCAGAGTATAAATCAAAATAATCAGACAGTGACTTGGACCCCTCAATAATTGAGTTGTAGATCAGGAAGTAAGTTTTAAGGATTTATTACAGAAAATTTTATAAGCATTACAGAAAATATAGTAAAAATGTTACAAAGGTGGAGATACAGTGCATAAAATCACAATGAGAATATTAGTCCCTAGTTGGGCAGTTGAATACGTTTAAGTGTCAAACTCATAAAGAGTACTGACAGCATTCTAAGTAAGGAAAATCTCAATCAAGTCGGGAAAAGTCTCAGGAAGAAAAAGAAAAGTCACTGTTGATTCCCTAAAACCAGGGGCTTTTATACACTTTTTATGCATAAACAATCAGCAGATTCTACACGACATGACCATGGTCAGTTCACTTTGAGAAAATCAGAAGAGACAGAGTCACAAATATTATCGTCATAAACTAACCCAATTCTTAAGGTAAGGTAAATCTTCCATTCACTCCCTCAGCAATGGTAGTCCGGATATGTAGAAATGTAATGTGAAACATTTCTGAACAAGCGCTTCATACAAAAAAATGCCGTCTGCAGGCCTGCATTGGAACTTCCAGAGGAAGTCCTTCAAAATGATACATAGGGAACACAAAGAGAATTTCATTCACAATACACGCTTTCTAAGCAAAGGCACCACTGATATCACTCCTGCCTTGATCCGTAGAACTCTGTGAGGAGAGAAAGTTTGCAGCAGGACCGGTAGCGGCTGCTACCAGACCAGGGTGGTGGGCGGGGGCAGGGGCAGAGGGGTGGGGGGGATGAAAAAAGTAAAAAAACTCTTACCTGTGATGGCTGGCCGCCGCCTCTCCTCCGTCCTCTTCTTCCTGACTCCGGACCCGCAGCAGGATGCAGGAAGCACCCGGCACCCAGCCTCCCGATAGCCAATCATTGGTCTGAGTGTCGTGGATCGGTGCTCAGACAGGGAATGGGGGCCTGGGCATGTTCTCCACGCAGGCTGTAATGCAGCCTGCCTGGAGAAGATGCGAAGTGTGCATGAATGTTTGGCCGGCCTGAGAGGGCCGGCCAAACAGTCATGTGCACTTAAGAGTCGGCAAACCACTCTTCCCCTGCTCCTCTGTCATCGGAGCAGCCCCGCCCCAAACGCAAAGCTGCAGCAGAAGGAAACATAAAATGATAATAATGCGAGTTATTATCATTTTATGTTTCCTTTACTTCACTGCTGCGAAGCAGTGGAGCGACACTCCTCTGCCTTAGCGGAGGAGCCGCCACTGAGCAGGACTCTGATCGGGAGGGGGGGTAGTGGGCACTGCCCTGGACTGGTTTCAATCCTATCTATCTGGCAGGTGTCAGGCAGTGGCTCTTCCCCCTTTCCAGTCAGCCTTCACTAATATCTGTCATGGGGTCCCACAAGGATCTGCCATCAGCCCAATTTTATTTAACATCTATTTGAGCCCACTGATTAATATCATTCGGGCTCATAATGTGAAATTGGTAAATTATGCTGATGACACTCAGATCATTCTATCTCTTGATGGAACCCTACCCAATGCCCTGGAGGATTTTCATGCATGTATGCATGACACTGCGCAGTGGTTACGTAATAACTCTTTACAATTTAATTCGGATAAGACCGAAATTGTACACTGAGCAGTTGGGAAGGTCCATCTGCCTCTTCCTCACAACTTCTGGCCCCTTGATTCATCTACTGCCTTTGCGCCATCTAAGACGGTGCGAAACTTGGGAGTTATGTTTAATGCCAACCTGTCACTAGAGACGCAAGTGAACAAGATGGTGGGGTGCTGTTTTGGCCTCATTGGGGCTCTGAGAAAGATTCTCCCGTTGCTCCCAATTTCGGTTAGAGCCTTGGTTGTTCAAGGCGTTATCCTAAGTAGACTTGACTACTGCAATGCTCTGTTGCTGGAGTCCCCCAAGTATCTAATACAGAGACTGCAGCGTGTTCAGAATACGGCTGCGAAATTGGCCTTGTCTAAGCCACAAGGCTTTTCCGCCTCAATGTGCCTAGCGGAGCTACATTGGCTCCCTGTGCAGCAAAGAATTTATTTTAAATCCCTTTGTATAGGGTTTAGGGCTTTGCATGGACTCGGTCCTAGGCAGCTACAGAAGAAATTGGTTTGGTATACTCCTACCCGGACCCTTCGTTCCACTTTTGCTTACTTGGCAAAGGTACCCAGGTTCAACAGGGTCAGACTGGGAGGAAGATCTTTTAGTTTTGCTGCTGCAAAACTCTGGAACGCACTCCCACTTGAAATTAGACAATGCAGTACCCTGTCCCTGTTCAGGAAAAGGATCAAAACGTGGTTGTTCCCCAGAAATTGATCCTGTCGCTTTTGAGTAATGCTTTTAGGTTCTGTCCTTCCCGCTTCACGTTGGTCTGTATTCATGTATCTTTAGCGCCAGGGTACTCGTAGGGTGTTTGTTGCGCTCTATAAATGCTATATACAATACAATACAATACAATACAATACAATTTGCAGGAGCAGGATAAACAACTCATCAGAAACAGCATCCATTTCTAATAAAATGGTGTCTCACTTGAATGTGACATGACTAAACTACATTTTAAACACACTCCTAAATAACCCTGGGCGTAGTTTGCATAGTAGCACTACACGTAGTTACGCGAAGTACACTTTGAACTACGCGTAGCTACGCAAATTGCATAGTGCGTAGCTGTGTGCTTGTCTGCACTGTGCAATAATTGCCAACGGCATCTTGCACAGTGCAAGTTAAGATAAAATAAGTATCTCTGTCTTTATATGCTAAAATGCATATAGTCATTTCACAAAAGTGAAAACAATAAATTAACAAGCAGTGAGAGAGGTGATGATTTTGGGATCCTCCCTAACCTAGGGAGAGAACCAAGCAGATGCCTTGAAAACAAAGAGCACATCTTGTTGAACGATTCGGTGGTGGTCCCATCCTGTTAGGACCACCCCAAGCACAGTTATTGGCAAAAATACAATCCCAACCAAAGGCCCTGCAAAGCATTATGGGACAAGATTAGCAGTGGGCAGTGAATATTATAGTATCCAATATCAAAATAATTCTACAAAGAGCTGCAGTTCAACTAGTCGTTACTAGCTGTCCCTCACGAGTCAAATGCAAAAGCTTCATGAAAGGGTTTCAATGCTTTTGCATTTGACTCGTTTGGGACATCTAGTAACGACTAGTGGAACTGCAGCTTGATGTATTAATAATTTCAATGCTTTTTCATTTGACTCGTGAGGGACATCTAGTAACGACTAGTTGAACTGCAGCTCTTTGTAGAAGTATTTTGATATTGGACACTATAATATTCACTGCCCACTGCTAATCTCGTCTCATAATGCTTTGCAGGGCCTTTGGTTGGGATTGTATTTTTGCCCATAACTGTGCTTGGTGTGGTCCTAGGAGGAAGGGACCACCACTGAATCATTCAGCATGATATGCTCTTTGTGTTCAAGGCATCTGCTTGGTCCTCCCCCTAGGTTAGGGGGGACCCCAAAATCATCACCTCTCTCATTGCCTGATATTTTCATCCTCAAAGTTCATTTTTGTGAATTGGTTATATGCTTTTTTAGCATGTAAAATTGCTTTATCAAAGCATTTGTAGGTGTTTATTATTTTGCTGCTACACTACGTTAATTAGCACAGTTTTTGCACTGTGCTACGTGCAATTTGCATAATGAGTAGTAGCACAAACTACGCATGCTCCGTGAGCGTAGCGTAGTACTACGCCCAGGGTTACTCCTAAACCACTTCACTATATCGTTTTAAGTGAAAATCTCTAGCTCATCGGTTACAACTATATACAACCTTAAAAATAAAAAGTCACACAAACAATTTGTCATGCAAAAACTACACATCTGAAAAAATCTTCTACACACCCCTCAACCTTAATGCTACCATGCCCATCTCACCAGGAGCAGGCAATGTGTAACAGAAGGTAGAAGGTAGGCAGGGGACATATTAGCCACCTTATGATCACAAGTTCAAATCCCTGTGGGTTTACTCAGCCGTTCATCCTTCTGAGGATGATATAATAAGTACCGTTGGGTAACAATAAACATCTGTTACTCAGCGCTAAGATACCCATCTGGGTGAACGTGTGTTTTACAAATACACGTTATGTGTATGTTTTATTTGGTACTTAGGGATTGTGACTATGACCTATAAACCATTCAACCCTACTTAAGTATCAGGAATATTTGGTTCTCTTATTAGTTAGATTCCCCATGATATTGCTGCGTGGATTACCAAATTTTGCGGCACAAATATAGAAATTTTGTGGCATTTTGCGGCACTTTATTTTGCTATTTGCGTGTATTTTTATCAAGGTTTGGGTAACTTGATGATAATAAATGCCCCCTGGGCCTGTCGTGTGCCCCGTGGGACCTAATCATTTAAAAAAAAAAAATGCCCCAAGGATCGCCCATGCCCCGTGGGCATTGGGCCCTGATCATCTTAAAAAAATAATTGCATCCTGTGCCTGCCACATGCCCCGTGGACGGAGGGTCCTAAACATTTAAAAAAACATAAATGCCCCCTGTGCCCACAGCATGCCCCATGGGCCGTGCCCCCTAATCATTAAAAAAAATTAATGGTCCCTGGGCCTGCCGCGTGCCCGTGAGTGGCAGGCCCTAAGCATTTAAAAAAATAAGGGCCCCCTTGGCCTGCTGCGTGCTCTGTGGGCGGGTGAACCAAAACTTATACAAGGGAATGCCCTCCTGGGCCTGCGGGCCATGAGGTATCTGGGAGTTATTAACTTTTATCAAGTTTTTTAAAAAAAATACATGCCCCATGGGCCCACCGCGTTTTAAAGAATGCATGCCCACTGGGTCTGCCGCGTGCCCTGTGGGCGGCGGGCCCAAAACTTGATAAAAGTTAATGCCCCCTAGGTGCCCCGTGTGCGGCGGACACGGGGGGAATTAATTTGTAACAAGTTTTGAGCCTGACGCCCATGGGGCTCATGCTGGGACCAGGGGGCATTTATTTATTTAAATGTGTAGGGCCCCCCGCCCAGGGGGCAAGCTGTGGGCCCAAGTGGCATTTCTTTTTTTAAATGTTTGGAGCCCACGGAGCACGCAATGGGTCTAGGAGGAAGTTAGTCGCTGCGGCCCTTGCAGGAATGCAAGAACCTTCTTTCTATTGGCCCAGTGGCGAGCCAATAAACCATTACAAGGAGGGTCACATTTTCTAATTTCGCAGTCCTTTTTGTAAAAAGTGTGGGCTTTATCAAATATGCCGATTTTGCGATTTCTTTTCAAATTGCAAAATGCTGGAGAGTCTGATTTGTGAGATTTGATTAGGGCAAAGCACTGATCCTGGTTTGCAAAGCCTGGAACAAACACTTATACAGATGGAGCTGGTGTCAGGCTTTTACAAACCAAGCTAAAATTATTTCAAAGGTTTTGCAATAGTCTAGCTCAGACACCAGTTAATCTTTTCAAGGGGTCTGCCACTGTACAGCCCTCACTTGTTTAAAGTACCTTTTGGCCCCCGTGATGTAGACACATATTTCTGTTGAATTCTCCAAATAACGCCACAAACAGTCAATTATGTGGCAAGTACTGTAAAAGCATTATTTTGTGGAAAACAATGTTGCCACAAAATTGAATAATTCTAGTGACCTTAGTTATGATATTCTGCAAACAGCTGGATCCCAGTCAGTGCAAAGACTTTCAAAACTTATCTCATATAGGAACGGTAGCACTCCCAAGGGCTGCAGCAGGTTTTGGAGGAGTGAAGTAACATTTTCACATGTCTGTGGTTAAATGGTTACATTCTTCATGATCTAGAGTGCTTGACATTCCTCTTTTCATTCCAATCCTTCTTCTCTTTCTATATTTGCCTTCTTTCCACAAATACGTAGACCTCACGCCACCCAGCAGAACCATTTGGCCGTCTCTCCGTGCCTGACACAGTATACATTTATCATGGACTTTTGAACAACATTCAAAGGCAGCCTCAAGAGATGAACAGTAACTCAAGAAACACCGATGTTTATTTAGCAATGAAGTCATGTTTCTTTCCTGGCAGGCTTTGTCTTTGGTTACATGTAGAATCCACCTTTGGTCCTTATTGTTGACACAGGATGTTCAACTCTCAAGCATTTTTAGGGCAGGCGATGTAAACTAGGACTCAGTAGTTCACACATTGCTTCAGATACCATTTGCCAATAGTGATGTTCCAGGCAGTATCTCCATGCCATAATAATTTGGCTCAGTGTAGAAAAGACTTCTCTATGATGATCACACAGACTATTATGAGAATCAAGTCGTACGTAGGGCGTGGCCGAGCACAGCAAGATGGAGGGTGCGTTATGCTGAGGCTCCGTTGGGAGGGCTGGTCATCCAACACCATCCAGGGGACCCCAAGGGATGGCGAGAGCTGGCATCATAGACCAGAGTCCTTGCCCTGCGGTGTCATGCTGAAGCATGCCCAGAGCCAGCCTAGAGCTAGCCCAGCAGTAACGCCGGGAGTCGTGACCATGTGGCGCTGGCTATAAGGCCTCCGGGGTGGTAGGGCCGGGTAGAGGCCTTCCCCACTGCAATATCCCTGCACGAGGGGCCTGGGGCCTGCCTGAGGCTGCATTGATGGTGGAGGATGTGACAAGAGCCGAGGCAGTGAGGAGTGTACCGCGGGGTCCCCGGGGAGGGTGGATGTAGTGGGGGCTTACTGGTGTGACTGGCCGCCTGGGCTTAGAGTTGTGGTATCCTCATGGGGGATAGTCCTGAAGATGTGGAGTTTGGCTGCTCGTGCCTCCTTGATGCAGCTGTGCCAGGGGACGGCAGGCCAGTGCTGTGTCCAACCCCTTCTGTGCCCCCTTGGCTAACGCCCGTCTGTGCTCAGTGCGGACAGCTCACTTGTGGCTACCATAAGCAATAGGCTATGGTGCAGCCGAAACCGTGGAAGCCCTCCCAAAGGGCGCCTGTTGTTGGCAACCGGGTGATGGGGCCCACTCCACCTCCCACTACCCTGGTGGACCAGTACCCAATGGCCCAGAAGTTGGACACCATCCTGACTGCCATCACAGCGACCCGCCTGGACCTTGGGTGTAGTTTGATGTAGTGGTACTGGAGATGGGACTTTTAAAAGAAGACCAGAGGAAACTATCAGACAGGGTGAAAGGTGCAGAATCTGCCATACCCGAATTAAAGCCGCAAATTCATTCACTAAACAGGTTGATGACCTCACCAGTCGAGTCAGGCAATAAGAAAGGAAACTGGATGACCCAGAAGGCCATTCCAGGTGTAATAATGTCTGTATTTTTGGCTTTCCGGAGAGAGTGGAGAGCAGTGACCCTACCGCGTTCTTTGAATATTGGTTATTCACTGTGTTGCACCTGGGGGGACTGTTCCCTCACTTCACAGTTGAACGGGCACACTAGGTCCCTGCCATGCTTGCTCCACCTGGCAGCCTACCCAAGACCTGTGGTGGCGGGTCACTGAATTTCAGGGGCTGGGACGCAGTGCTGCAGGCTTCCCGAAGGATGGGCCGCATCACATTTGACAATACACAGATCTTTTTTTTTCTGGGTTTTACCATTGCAGTTCAGCCTCGGAGAGCTTCTTTTACAAGCATAAAGCTCAAATTGAGGGAGAAGGGGTTTAAGTACTACCTCTTGTGTCCTGCCAAACTGAAAGAGTTGTCCAATGGAACTTCATACTTCTTAATGGAGCTGGGGGATGCATGGGACTGCGTTAAACAGTGGAGGCATACCTCACCCGATGTTAGTGATGCAGCGTCATGGGGGGAGTCCCCCTGGGACTACCTCGGCTGTGCCAGCAGCGGCGCAGGGACAGGTCATGTGAACCTGTTGCAGGTCCCTCTGGTTCTCCCACACTGGCACAGGCGTGTCGCGAGCGGATATTGGCCCTCAGTGTGGCGGCCCACCTCTGGGGCCCTGACAGGGCTTGCACTGTGGAGAACCCAGTGGGCATTTCTTCGGATGGAATCTTTACAACATCTTAGCTAAATGCATGATCTGTCCTTCCCCCTGTCACGCCGTAGATGGCTGACAACCTGATTTAAATGGGGGCACTCTGTTCCTGGCTTGCTACCGAATGTGGGGGCGGGCACGCTGGGGATACCCCTCCAGTCTCCTCGAATGTGGAGGCTCTGTAAAATAGCAGTTTATTCTGAGTCCTCCCTGTCGTCGACCGGATAGCCCATGGTGAATACTTCCTTATACTCCTGCCCCCCACTGGATATCCTATGACCATTCCATTGTTATGTTGTAGGATCCACAAACTCACAGCACTATGTTAACTGTTTGGGCAGCCAGATGTTGCTCTGTCACCCTGAGACTGGGAGTTGGGGATTCCGTTTTGTTGTTCTGTTAAGCCTCTCATCATACTCCTATTACAACATGCCTGGGGTAGCAGGGTCAAGACTGATTTGCATATGGCTGGGTCCAAACTGGAATGGCATGGTGAGCAAAAAAACGATGGATTTAGGCCCAGATCTCTGTACTGGGGTGAATGTATGACATTGTTCTGCATTCTGTCCATCAATTGTTGTTTTGCATTTGTCACCCCGAGTGGGACGGGTATGCCCAGACGTGGGTCCTGTGCTCTCCATGCCACTGGAGTCAAGCTATCCTGGCTGATGAGGGCTGAAAGCCCGAAACTGGTCCTAGGATGCTTGTTTCCAGTCCAGGGAGGACCTGGACTGGCAGTTCGGGCTGGACTGTTCCCATTGGGCGCAGGGTCAAGACTGATTTGCATATGGCTGGGTCCAAACTGGAATGGCATGGTGAGCAAAAAAACGATGGATTTAGGCCCAGATCTCTGTACTGGGGTGAATGTATGACATTGTTCTGCATTCTGTCCATCAATTGTTGTTTTGCATTTGTCACCCCGGTTGGTACGGGTATGCCCAGACGTGGGTCCTGTGCTCTCCATGCCACTGGAGTCAAGCTATCCTGGCTGATGAGGGCTGAAAGCCCGAAACCGGTCCTAGGATGCTTGTTTCCAGTCCAGGGAGGACCTGGCCTGGCAGTTCGGGCTGGACTGTTCCCATGGGGCGCAGGGTCAAGACTGATTTGCATATGGCTTGGTCCAAACTGGAATGGCATGGTGAGCAAAAAAACGATGGATTTAGGCCCAGATCTCTGTACTGGGGTGAATGTATGACATTGTTCTGCATTCTGTCCATCAATTGTTGTTTTGCATTTAGCAGAGGAAATGGCCAAGTCGATCATGGAGATCATGCGGTGTAGAGTAAATGGAGCATTCGCCTTAGTCACAAAGCAGCATTAAGCCACTTAACGAGGATTAACGTGCCTTGTAAATAATAACCCCGGGCGGAGTTCGCGTAGCCGCGCTACGCGAGGCTATGCAAAGCGGCAAACAAACTCCGCAAGGCTACGCGGAGTGACACGAGCATGCGGAGTTGCTTGTTCCGCATGCTCGCGTATGCTCGCGCATGCTTGCCAGATGTTTTTGACTTTCGGCAATGCGCATTGTGTGTTTGGGGGAAATATCGCGTGAACTTCACCACGCGGTCGCCAATGGGCGCGCCATCTTGTTTTCCTACTGTTTGCATGGTTCTGGGGCCTGTTTCTCATCATCCCTCTCTAATCTTTTCAATCCTTTGTTTTTTACACTGTTTTTCTGATCTTTTTTTATTTGTTTTCTATCCCTCTCTCTCCCTAAGTGTATATTTTGCGTTTTATTTCCACTTTTACTGCGTTTTTTTGACTTTTTTTGACTGTTTTATATTACTTGCTTTTTTACTCTCCTACTTCTTCTCCTGACTTTACTTTTTACTCCTACATTTTCTTTTCCGCCCCCCCGCCCACCCAGAATCATGGCTAAGGGTACCTCCAACAGTAAGGGGAAGGTGCCTGCACCCAAGAGCCGCTTTCCTTGCGGCAGACGGCGCCTGGAAGGGGTGCAGCTCCGGGCCCTTTTCACCGAGGCGGAGGTGGCCGCCCTTGGTTTTTTTGTTCAGCGCCACCTCCCATTAACCGTGGCAGCAGGCGGCAGGCCCGGTTCCGGTTACGCTACCCAGGAGCATCACCGCCGGTGGGCGAGGGTGCGCCGGGCAGTGTTTCGCTGCTCTGGGGTCCGGCGCACCCATAACCAGCTGACCCACCGGTGGTCAGACATCTTGGACCGGGAGCAGGACCTGCTGGACCTGCCAGGTGTTGAGGTCGCGGGGCTTGGTGAGTAGCTATTATAGTAGTATTGCGTGTTCTGTTCTGTGTTACTGTTATTGCGAATATTATTTTTTTCCCAAATAGCAAGAATGCTGCTGCTTACATGCAGGTAAGTTACGTTTAAAAATCTTCTGTGAATGTTATTCTTCTAGACACTTGACGGGTGCTCGGCGCTACTAATCTTACTTGTTTGCAACTTTGTGCTCGCTTGGGCTGATTATGTAAGAGAGTTTAGAGAACTTAAGTTAGGTAATGCTAGAGAGACTCTAGTCCTTTCCTTTGTCCTCCTGTCACTAAGATAGTGGTGGATTGATAGGTAGTTTAGTTACTTAGTATTAGCTGGTAATTTTTAGCGGTCTGCGTGACTGTTAGAAATGGGATCTCTAGTTGGCAAGGGCTTGCACCTTTGTCCAAGTAGGGACCCTTCTTCCTAGTCAGGGTAAGGGTTGTTACACTCGTGAAGTAACCCCTGCTCACCCTCGTGGTAGCTTGGCACGAGCAGTCAGGCTTAATTCAGAGGCAGTGTGTAAAGCATTTGCACATAACCAACAGTAATACAGTGTAAGCACTACAAACAAACACCACACCAGTTTAGAAAAATAACCAATATTTTATATACTCAAGACAAGACCAATTACGACAAAAATCCACAATACTATACTTTACGAATGAATGCTTGATACGTTAACTTCTTCTTTGCAGGAATAGCACAAAAGCAAAGTTCGTACGAGTCGGTAGCTCCGTCCGAGCCTACCGTGATGCTGAAAACCCCAGAGTCTAACAGTTCCAGCCGACCGCGTCGATACGGGCCAGCAGAGTCATGAACAGACTCGGTCACAGTACCTTTTCTCGTTGTGGCTGGTACGGTGTGTACGAGCCGGTCGGCGTTCGTCGCGGTTGCGGTGCAAGACGGAGCGATGCAAGGTGCGGTGTCCCTCGATGCGGTGCAGGCAGCGGCTCGATGAGCGTCGTGCAGACGGAGTCGGTGAGTCCAAGGCGTGCGATGCAGGGCGAGACGATGCTCGATGCGGTGCTGACAGGTTGCGATGCAGGCGACCTAGCCGGAGTGCGGGAGCTGGCGTCGGACAGCGGTGCGAGTCGGGGCGGTGCGTCGCAGACGTGCGAGCGGTGCCCCAAATGCGGTGCGGTCTCGACTCTTGAGCCAGTTGCAGCGACAGTGTCGGTCTGGTCCGGCTGGCCCAGTGAAGCGATGCGATGCGAACTGCGGTGCCCACAGGTCACGGTGCAAGCAGCGGCTCGATGTTGGCGGCGGCGGACGTCGCCCACGGTGAGACCAGGGTTGCGATGCGAAGCGGGGCGATGCGGTCTGCGGTGCAAACAGGTCACCGGCCAGGGATGGATTCGGTTGACGGAGTCGGTTGCAGTTCCCTTCCTCTGTGGCAACTGAAACAGCGTTCCAGAAGCGGTACCCAGAGGCTTGTGAAGTCTTTGTAGTCCCTGAGACTTCTTAACAGGAGGCCAGCTCGGTTCCTGGCCCTTGGAGATACTCAGCACAAGTTCGTAGAAAGTTCAGTCCAGTCCTTTCACTGCCCAAGACAGAAGCAGCAACTGCAGGCCAACCCAACAAAGCAACAACACAGCAAAGGGGCAGTACTCCTCCTGGCAGCTCTTCCAGCTCTTCGTCTTGGCAGGTTCCTTGATTCCAGCGAGATCTAAATTCATGGGGTCAGGGCCCCAATATTTATATCCCAAATTCCTTTGTTCTCTGAAGGCAGAGAGGCCTTCGCCTAGTCCAAACCAGTTCTGGAGCACTTTGTTGACAAGTCTCCGTCCCTTCTTTCAGTGAGTAGGCCAGGGACATCAGACACACCACAGGAGGTGGAGCCAGCATTGTGGAGGGAAGGCACTGTCCTATTCAGGGCCCAGGTGCGACCCCTCCCACCCATCTACAGGTCGATCTGGCTATTCAGCCCTGCGCTGACTCACCCTGTCTCCTGGCATCCCCCAGCCCCGGTCACTCACATTCCAGACACGGAATACACAACCTCGCAGAGGCAGGCTTGGATGGTTAGGCAAGAAAATACCCACTTTCTAAAAGTGGTATTTTCAAACACAGAATGTTAAAACCAACCTTACTAAAAGCTGCATTTTATCATTCTGAGTCCAGGCATACTAAACTCGAATTTCTACCATGTTCCCGGGGTCAGTTAGGATTATAAGCTGTAATAATCAAAACCGCCCGTTCTGGCCTAGGGGGAACAGGTAGCCTTGCAATAGTGAAAAACGAACTAGGCTATAATTCACTATCAGGACATGCCGCACACACCCGGGCATGTCCTACCTTTCGCATACACCGCACCCTGCCCACAGGGGTACCTTGGGCCTACCTTAGGGGTGACTAACATGTAGCAAAGGGAAGGTTTAGGGACTTGCAAGTGTGTGCACTTGCCAAGTCGACATGGCAGCCCCAGGCTGCGCACAGGCTCTGCGATGGCAGGCCCGAGTTACACTTTACGGGCTGTTTGCGTGGGTGGCACAATCCAGTGCTGCAGCCCACCAACAGCATTTGGTCTATAGGCCCTGACACTCGCAGTGCACTTTACAAGGGACTGACACATAAACCAAATAGGCCAATCATGGAAACACCAATCCATAACACATTTTATACAGGAGCACTTGCACTTTCCCACTGGACCGCAGTGAGGAAAGTGCGCAGAATCATCACACCAGCAAAAACAGAGTCAAAACCGGGAGGTCAGAAAGCAAAAAGTCAGGGGAAACACGCCAAAAGATGCCAAGTCTAACACATGTCCCCTCCAGCTGAAAGTAGGAGAACTACCCAACCCCATGGGAGTTCTCTTCACTAAGGCGGAAGAACCTGGACAGACCATCTGCGTTGGCGTGTTCTGTACCAGGACGGTGTTCCACCGTAAAGTCCATTCCCTGTAGGAGATGGACCACCTCAGCAGTTTTGGATTCTCGCCCCTCATTTGCATCAACCATCTGAGGGGCCTGTGGTCTGTCTGAACCCGGAAGTGAGTCCCAAACAGGTATGGTCTCAACTTCTTCAGCGCCCAGACCACAGCAAAAGCTTCCCTTTCTATGGCACTCCACCTCTGTTCCCTGGGAAGTAGTCTCCTGCTAAGGAAGACTACAGGCTGATCCAGGCCCTCTTCGTTCAGTTGTGGGAGCACCGCTCCCACACCATGCTCTGAAGCGTCAGTCTGCACGACAAATTCTTTGGAGAAGTCAGGTGCCTTGAGCACGGGCGCCGTGCACATGGCTGCCTTCAGGGCATCAAAAGCTTTCTGGCAGGACTCCGTCCAGATCACTTTCCTGGGCTGCCTCTTAGAGGTCAGCTCTGTTAAGGGGGCAACGATGGTGCCATAGCCCTTAACAAATCTCCTATAATAACCGGTGAGACCTAAGAAGGCTCTCACCTCTGTCTGGGTCTTGGGGGGCTCCCAAGCCAGAATGGTGTCAATCTTGGGTTGTAGGGGCGCCACCTGGCCGCTTCCTACTTGGTGTCCCAAGTATACCACCGAACCATGCCCGATCTGGCACTTACTGGCCTTGATCGTGAGGCCTGCACCTTGCAGAGCCCTCAACACTTTCTCAAGGTGCTGTAAATGTTCTTCCCAGCTGGAACTGAACACAGCAATGTCATCCAGGTAGGCGGCACTGAAATCCTCCAGCCCAGCCAACACCTGATTGACCAACCTCTGAAAGGTGGCAGGGGCATTCTTCAACCCAAAGGGCATCACCCGGAATTGGTAATGACCTTCTGGGGTTGAGAATGCTGATCTCTCCTTGGCCCCATCGGTTAAGGCAATCTGCCAGTACCCAGACGTTAAATCAAACGTGCTGAGGAACCGGGCAGCTCCCAACCGATCAATGAGCTCATCAGCTCTGGGGATGGGGTGCGCGTCAGTCCTGGTGACGGCATTGAGCCCACGGTAGTCCACACAAAACCGGAGTTCTGGAGTGGCACCGGGCGCCGCAGCCTTTGGGACCAAGACCACTGGGCTGGCCCAAGGACTGTGGGAGGGCTCAATCACCCCTAACGCCAACATCTTAGAGACCTCCTCCTTGATGCTGGCTCTGACCCGGTCAGTCAACCTGTAAATTTTGTGCTTCACAGGATGGCTGTCACCGGTGTCCACGTCATGGGTACACCAGTGAGTAACACCGGGAGTCAGAGAGAACAGTGGGGCGAACTGTCCCAACAACTGGCGACAGTCCCCCTGCTGCTCCTGAGTCAGAGTAGGGGAGAGGATCACACCCTCTACTGACCCATCATGCTCCTTGGTCGACAGGAGGTCAGGGAGAGGCTCGCTCTCCTCTTCCACCCCATCATCTGTCGCCAAGAGCATACTCACTCGGACCTCTCGAAGTGGGGCTTGAGGCGGTTCACGTGAAGGACCCTCAACGGGTTCCATGGAGCCTGCAAATCCACCAGGTAGGTGACGTCACTTTTGCGCTCCTTTACCTCATATGGCCCAGTCCACTTGTCCTGCAAGGCACAAGGTGCCACTGGGGCCATTACCCACACTTTTTGCCCAGGTTGAAATTCGACCAGAGTGGCGTTCTGGTCATACCATCTCTTCATTTCTTCCTGGCTTGCTTCTAGGTTCGCCTGAGCGAGTTTCCTGAAGCGGGCAGTTTGGTTTCTAAAGGCCAGCATGTAGCTAAATACATCCTGGGGAGTTTTCCTGGGAGCCGCCTCCCAGCCTTCCTTCACCAAACTCAGAGGTCCTCTGACAGGGTGGCCATACAGGAGCTCAAAGGGGCTGTACCCAAGAGACTTCTGAGGCACCTCCCTGTACGCAAAGAGTAGGCATGGCAAGAGGACGTCCCACTTACGCCTCATGGGTTCTGTTAGACCCTTGATCATGCCTTTCAAGGTCTGGTTGAATCTCTCCACCAGACCGTTTCCTTGTGGGTGGTAAGGAGTGGTGAACTTGTAGGTTACCCCACACTCCTTCCACAGGGATGTCATATACTTCGATATGAAATTGGTCCCCCTATCGGAAACCACCTCTCTGGGGAATCCCACACGGGAAAAGATCCCCATTAACGCCCGGCCCACCACTGGCGCCGTCGTTGTCCTGAGAGGGATTGCCTCCGGGTACCGGGTGGCATGGTCCACCAAGACCAGGATGTACCTGTTGCCCATGGCTGTCTTGGGATCCAGTGGCCCCACTATATCCATCCCTACCCTTTCAAAGGGTGTTCCAACAACCGGAAAAGGTTGGAGAGGAGCTTTGACCTTCCTCCCACTCTTACCACTTGCCTGGCAAGTTTGGCAAGACCTACAGTGTGCATCTGACTGCCTTCGCATTTGGGGCCAAAAGAAGTGGGTGACAAGCCTGTCAAAGGTCTTGTCCTGCCCCAAATGTCCTGCCAAAGGCACGTCATGAGCCAGACCCAGTAGGAAGGTCCTGAAGCGCTGGGGTACCACTAGCACACGGGCTGACCCAGGCTCAGCAACCTTAGGCTCACTGTATAGGAGACCACTCTCCCAGTAGATCAGATGTGACCCGGACTGATTACCAGCTGCCTGGTCTGCAGCCTGCCGCCGCAGACCCTCCAGAGTAGGGCACTCGTTCTGCTCCCTGCAGAACTCCTCCCTGGTGGGACCCCCTTCTTGCTGCCAATGGGTCAGCTCAGAGATGTCTCCCAGTTCGGCTACCTGCTCCCCTGTAGGCACCGGGCGTCCCCCTCGAGGTCCGCCTCCTCCCGGTCCGTGGGAACTTCGGGGGCCGGTTTCCCGCGCCCCCTGCCCTTTCTCTTGGCAGGGACTTGGGCCACTGTTTCAGGCTCCAAGTCCTCTTGATAACCCTTTCTGGCCGCCATTGACCGAGTAGACACGCATGCCCACTCTGGCAACCCAAGCATCTCCAAGTGAGACCTGAGCTCAACCTCCTTCCATGAGGACTGCTCCAGGTCGTTTCCTAGCAGACAATCGACAGGCATGGTAGGGCTCACAACCACCCTCAAGGGACCTGAGACCCCCCCATTCAAAGGGAACCTGCGCCACCATACATTGGCGCTCTGAGTTGTCGACAGCAACTACTTGGTGGAATGCTCCTGGGACTACTTGCTTCTCAGACACCAGGTGACACCGGACTGAGGTCACACTGGCTCCAGTATCTCTGAGAGCCTCTACCCTGTTCCCATTGATGGTCACCCAGGTGCTATATTTCTTTGTGTTAGGGGGCACCTGGTTTCCTGGGACCATCTCACTGTCCCCGAGTGAGACAAGGGTCATTTCTGCGGGATCCCCACCCTCCTGTGGGCACCCCTCCTCCCCAAGCGCTACACTAGCCAATACTTTGGATTGTCCACCGGTGGGTGGCTGTGTCCCCTTCGGGCACTTGGGGTCCCCCTTAAAGTGACCTACCTGGTCACATGCATAACACTTGCGGGGGCCGGTCTCAACAGGCTTCCCTGTAGAGACCCCTTTCTTCTTATCACCGGGGGCTGGGAACCTTTACCCTGGGTACTAGTTTGGGGCCCTTTAGAGAACTCCTGTGCTTTACCCTTGTCCCCCCACCTTTCTGCTGGGGACCCTGCCCACCTTTGGCTGAGTCTCCCCAAACGCTTTCTTGTGGACCCTGGTACTCACCCAGCGGTCCGCTTCCATAGCAAGCTTCCTGGGGTCAGTTAGCTTACTATCAACTAGGTGCTGGCGCAGATCTGCAAAACATAGACTAGACAAGTGCTCCCATGCAATCAAGTTGTAGAGCCCCTGAAAATCTGTTACACTACTGCCCTTCACCCAACCATCCAGAGACCTGCAGAACACATCCACACATTCCAACCAAGTGTTGACATCAGACTTCTTACTGGACCTGAACTGATCCCTGTACTTTTCAGGAGTAAGACCATACTTCGTGAGAAGGGCATCCTTCATGTCAGCATAGGTGAGGTGATACCCCTTACCCAAAGCTATCAGAGCATCCCTTGCTTCTTCCGGGAAAAGTGGCCACAATCCTGCTCCCCAATTCTCCTCAGGGACCCCATTCATGTGTATGGCTGCCTCATAACCCTGGAACCACCTTTGTATGTCATCCCCCTTCTTGAACTCCTTGCCTACGTTCTTGGGAATGTGCACAATCCTGTCTGCCTTTCTGGACGAATTGCTGCCACCATCTGAGCCTGACTTACTCCTAAGTTCTAGCTCCTTCAGTTCTCTCTCATGCTCTAAGAGCATCTTCCTTTCCTCTATGGCCAATCTCTTCTCCTCCCGCTCACTCTCCAGCCTGAGCTTCTGCAGCTCGAACTGCCTTGCCTCCCGCCTGTCCTCCAGCTCCTCTGGGGACAGACTGCTGCTGCCTGACCTGGCGGGTTCCCCCTACCCAAAAGCACATCCACCCTGGAAATAGGCTCCTCCGCCTCCTCACTGAGATCACCAGGCTGCCCATTGGCATGTCTGGCTGCTACCCAGGCCCTCAGCGCCTTCTGTAGCTCCTCCTTCCTTGTGAGGCCTTTAATTTGGACTTTCAGGTTTTTACAAATCGCTCGTAACTCCTTTACGGCGTAGGATTCCAACCTGTCCTCCTCAAAGATAACTTCCAGAGATGCAACGGATGATGCAATTGATTCAGGCATGACAAAAGTCGTGAGTTGAAAACTGGCAAGATCAAAAATAGGCCAAAAGAAAAAGAACCAGTATGTGGTACGTAATGGTCTGCGATATGGTAGTAGTGCACACCAATCACTGTAAGTCAAGTGCAAACGCAAGTCCTATCCTCACCGCTGACAACCAATGTTAGAAATGGGATCTCTAGTTGGCAAGGGCTTGCACCTTTGTCCAAGTAGGGACCCTTCTTCCTAGTCAGGGTAAGGGTTGTTACACTCGTGAAGTAACCCCTGCTCACCCTCGTGGTAGCTTGGCACGAGCAGTCAGGCTTAATTCAGAGGCAGTGTGTAAAGCATTTGCACATAACCAACAGTAATACAGTGTAAGCACTACAAACGGACACCACACCAGTTTAGAAAAATAACCAATATTTTATATACTCAAGACAAGACCAATTACGACAAAAATCCACAATACTATACTTTACGAATGAATGCTTGATACGTTAACTTCTTCTTTGCAGGAATAGCACAAAAGCAAAGTTCGTACGAGTCGGTAGCTCCGTCCGAGCCTACCGTGATGCTGAAAACCCCAGAGTCTAACAGTTCCAGCCGACCGCGTCGATACGGGCCAGCAGAGTCATGAACAGACTCGGTCACAGTACCTTTTCTCGTTGTGGCTGGTACGGTGTGTACGAGCCGGTCGGCGTTCGTCGCGGTTGCGGTGCAAGACGGAGCGATGCAAGGTGCGGTGTCCTCGATGCGGTGCAGGCAGCGGCTCGATGAGCGTCGTGCAGACGGAGTCGGTGAGTCCAAGGCGTGCGATGCAGGGCGAGACGATGCTCGATGCGGTGCTGACAGGTTGCGATGCAGGCGACCTAGCCGGAGTGCGGGAGCTGGCGTCGGACAGCGGTGCGAGTCGGGCGGTGCGTCGCAGACGTGCGAGCGGTGCCCCAAATGCGGTGCGGTCTCGACTCTTGAGCCAGTTGCAGCGACAGTGTCGGTCTGGTCCGGCTGGCCCAGTGAAGCGATGCGATGCGAACTGCGGTGCCCACAGGTCACGGTGCAAGCAGCGGCTCGATGTTGGCGGCGTCGGACGTCGCCCACGGTGAGACCAGGGTTGCGATGCGAAGCGGGGCGATGCGGTCTGCGGTGCAAACAGGTCACCGGCCAGGGATGGATTCGGTTGACGGAGTCGGTTGCAGTTCCCTTCCTCTGTGGCAACTGAAACAGCGTTCCAGAAGCGGTACCCAGAGGCTTGTGAAGTCTTTGTAGTCCCTGAGACTTCTTAACAGGAGGCCAGCTCGGTTCCTGGCCCTTGGAGATACTCAGCACAAGTTCGTAGAAAGTTCAGTCCAGTCCTTTCACTGCCCAAGACAGAAGCAGCAACTGCAGGCCAACCCAACAAAGCAACAACACAGCAAAGGGGCAGTACTCCTCCTGGCAGCTCTTCCAGCTCTTCGTCTTGGCAGGTTCCTTGATTCCAGCGAGATCTAAATTCATGGGGTCAGGGCCCCAATATTTATATCCCAAATTCCTTTGTTCTCTGAAGGCAGAGAGGCCTTCGCCTAGTCCAAACCAGTTCTGGAGCACTTTGTTGACAAGTCTCCGTCCCTTCTTTCAGTGAGTAGGCCAGGGACATCAGACACACCACAGGAGGTGGAGCCAGCATTGTGGAGGGAAGGCACTGTCCTATTCAGGGCCCAGGTGCGACCCCTCCCACCCATCTACAGGTCGATCTGGCTATTCAGCCCTGCGCTGACTCACCCTGTCTCCTGGCATCCCCCAGCCCCGGTCACTCACATTCCAGACACGGAATACACAACCTCGCAGAGGCAGGCTTGGATGGTTAGGCAAGAAAATATCCACTTTCTAAAAGTGGTATTTTCAAACACAGAATGTTAAAACCAACCTTACTAAAAGCTGCATTTTATCATTCTGAGTCCAGGCATACTAAACTCGAATTTCTACCATGTTCCCGGGGTCAGTTAGGATTATAAGCTGTAATAATCAAAACCGCTCGTTCTGGCCTAGGGGAACAGGTAGCCTTGCAATAGTGAAAAACGAACTAGGCTGTAATTCACTATCAGGACATGCCGCACACACCCGGGCATGTCCTACCTTTCGCATACACCGCACCCTGCCCACAGGGGTACCTTGGGCCTACCTTAGGGGTGACTAACATGTAGCAAAGGGAAGGTTTAGGGACTTGCAAGTGTGTGCACTTGCCAAGTCGACATGGCAGCCCCAGGCTGCGCACAGGCTCTGCGATGGCAGGCCCGAGTTACACTTTACGGGCTGTTTGCGTGGGTGGCACAATCCAGTGCTGCAGCCCACCAACAGCATTTGGTCTATAGGCCCTGGCACTCGCAGTGCACTTTACAAGGGACTGACACATAAACCAAATAGGCCAATCATGGAAACACCAATCCATAACACATTTTATACAGGAGCACTTGCACTTTCCCAATGGACCGCAGTGAGGAAAGTGCGCAGAATCATCACACCAGCAAAAAACAGAGTCAAAACCGGGAGGTCAGAAAGCAAAAAGTCAGGGGAAACACGCCAAAAGATGCCAAGTCTAACAGTGACGCATCCTCCGTCACGTCACGTGCTGCTGAGTGCTGACTCCAGTCCTTAGTAGAACCTTTTGTAGTTTGTTAGTGAGTGAGTAATATAGCAACTAAGTCATCAGCAGCACATCAGCAGCAACCAACCAACAATTTGGTGTATGCAAATTTATGCATGCGTGCATCTATGCATTTTTGAGGACTAAAATAAATGGAAAGGCAGACTTAGTGAACAATTGGCCCGTCAAAGGGGGTTGATTCATTGATGATTTCGAATGAGATTGAAACTTAGAAGAAGCAAATATATTTTTGGCAATTCATTTCCAATGTCTTTGGAATTGGTGGGCTAGGTCAGGTGGTACTTAGGTTTAGGATTCTGGAATCAGAATGGAACACTGGGTTAGTTAATAAATAATAACTAGACGGTCCGTGAATCCCGCGATACTACTAGTCGATCAGATTAGATTGGTCAATTTTATTACAATTGTTGTTTCCAAAAATGTTTTTTTGAGCTTTTTTAAAAATATTTTATTTGTTTCACTCCAATCATCAATGTTTGTCTCTTTCTTTATTATATCTTACATGATCAGCACCCAGGGGCAAGAAGACGGGGTCTGAGGCGGGAGCTGGAGAAGATGCCTCCCAGGGCCAGGACCGCTCCTCTACCGAGGGCTCTGCTGCTGGCCCCAGTAAGTCCTCCTGTTGTTAATATTAATAATTATATTTCCCTAACTTTTACTGCACCTTATTTTTTCCGAACTATTATTTCCGTTTCCTAATTCAATTTTTTGCCGAATCTTCTTCGATCTATCTGTTTCTAAATTCTTGTTATCCCTGCCTCTAACTGCCTCTGCTCTGACTCTGTACTACTACTATTAGTCTGTCTGTAGCTAATCTTGCCCAGTTGGCCACTCTTTATTTTTTAAAAGTCTTAAAACTCAGATTCACCAATAGCTCTAGCCACTGAGTCCAGTCCTTTGGGTTGTCCTCTTCTAGTCTTCTTAATCTTCTTGAGAGGCTTTTCGACAATTGCCACCAAAATGCCCAACCAGATATTTTACTATTTTTGATAGGATATGACATACTACTAATGTCTACTCTACTCTAGTACCCGATTTGTACTAGTGATGTATGTGGTGTATGTATGTATTTTAACTATTTTTTCAATCTTGCTAGTGAAAAAGAATAAATAGGGGGAGGCGTATATGGCATCTAAAAAATGTGGAATGTTTTTTCTAGGCGTACCGACCACCAGTGCCGGGACCAGCGGCGGGGCAGGCAACGCCAGCCACGAGGGAGCAGTGGATGCGGCAGCTGCAGCAGGGGTGGGTGAGCCAGCAGCAGTGGCGGGCGGTGGTAAGTTATACTTATATTCCTTACTTATTGACAATAGTTACACACTCGCTGCAAGGGTGTACACTGTATGTTGAGAGAGACTAAGTTGTTGTGAACAACGGTTGAAGAAGAAGACACCCTTTACTTAGCATTAGAGCAATGGTCCCTGTGAAGAAAATTGATTGACAACAAATAAATATAGCCCCAATCAGTACTATATTGTAACCATTGTTCCATCCGGAACAAGGTAATTTTAATATGCAATTATAAAATACGCAACATAAAATTAAATAATAGTAGGACACAAGCCTGTATCCAAAAACTCACATCACAAAGGAAACAGAAGAAGGCTCAGGCAGCATGTACTTGTCTGCGTCAATTCAATATAATGGAGCAAACAATAATAGGAGAAAATCACCTTTACACATAATATAACTAATAGATAACAGTGTATAAGGTTAACAATTATGTCGACGGCGTTTCGATCCATAACATAATTAACGGATCATCATCAGGACTTGCAAATTAGTGCCTGAAAACATTTTGCCTGCAATTAACTGGAAGTGAGAGCTGAGAACAGAGCCAGGCGGGATGGGGGATGAGCTTCCATGAATGGCCGGGAGCGGTCTGCAGCCACGTTGTAGAATGGTTGTTCACAAGGAATTAGGTTTGCGGTCCGTATGGTAAAGTGCCGATGGCATCTAATTAGGCTTCATTTGAGACCAATCACAATGGATTCGAAGTCCGTTAGGAAGGCGCTGCAGACATCAATTAAGGCGGCAATTATACCAGTCACACGAAGGAAGGTAACTTGGAGGCAACTGCTATCAAAAAATATTTTTGATAGCAGTTGCCTCAAGTTACCTTCCTTCGTGTGACTGGTATAATTGCCGCCTTAATTGATGTCTGCAACGCCTTCCTAACGGACTTCGAATCCATTGTGATTGGTCTCAAATGAAGCCTAATTAGATGCCATCGGCACTTTACCATACGGACCGCAAACCTAATTCCTGTGAACAACCATTCTACAACGTGGCTGCAGACTGCTCCGCCATTCATGGAAGCTCATCCCCCATCCCGCCTGGCTCTGTTCTCAGCTCTCACTTCCAGTTAATTGCAGGCAAAATGTTTTCAGGCACTAATTTGCAAGTCCTGATGATGATCCGTTAATTATGTTATGGATCGAAACGCCGTCGACATAATTGTTAACCTTATACACTGTTATCTATTAGTTATATTATGTGTAAAGGTGATTTTCTCCTATTATTGTTTGCTCCATTATATTGAATTGACGCAGACAAGTACATGCTGCCTGAGCCTCTTCTGTTTCCTTTGTGATGTGAGTTTTTGGATACAGGCTTGTGTCCTACTATTATTTAATTTTATGTTGCGTATTTTATAATTGCATATTAAAATTACCTTGTTCCGGATGGAACAATGGTTACAATATAGTACTGATTGAGGCTATATTTATTTGTTGTCAATCAATTTTCTTCACAGAGACCTCTGTCTCTTAAAATAAGCTAGTTCCCAAGGTCCCTGACTGATCAAATTGGGTTCCCTTGTACTTTATATATATAGCATTAGAGCAATAGCATTAGCGGCGGGCAGTGGCGGCTGGTGGATTTTAAAAGTGGTGAGCGGACGTTTTATACCCGAGTATAATGAGTGCAAAAGGAGGGTGCAGAGGGTTCTCCCCCGCAAGAAAATTTTGGCAAACATTGATTCATATGGTGGATTTTGCACCACATATTTACTGCAAATTGTTAAAAAAAAAGATATGTATTGCCCTAATTTGTATTACTTACTGCTTCTATATTGTGACTCAAAGATCAAAGTTAAGAAGGGCCGATAAATAATTTACCCTGCACCTCAGCTGAAGCTGGTACAGCAGTTGCCCCAGCCTCTTCAGCTCTGAAAGGCAGAGGGTGTCAGATTACCCCTCAAAGCACCAGCACTAATCTAATACAAGAGTAAGCAGGAGGGCTAGACATTCTCATGTTGACTGGGATGCCAGGGATCCTTGCACCAGCCTCTCCCGTATCCCATCGAAGTCTGGCCTACAGATCTGTTAGACCCCTGGCTGGAAGAGCTGCACTCTGAGGCCAGCCTTCAGAATGTGAGCAGTTCTTTAGCCACTGTGCAGAGCAGTGCAATCAGCACCAGTCTCGTGCTCCCTAAAGATCCATCAAGACATTACCGTCTTTGCAAATTAAATTTCCCTAGCCCTCCTTACAAGTTTTGATTGGTCTATTGATCCCTGGTTAGAAACCCTTATACATTATTACACGTTTTGTGGTTTGAAATTAAGAATGTGTATGATACAGAAATGTTTGTCAAACTTTATGGTTGTGGAAAGGTTCTCTATTAGTGGATCTGTAATTTTGACTAATGTACAGCATCTCCAACAGTACTCATTACTCAATTTGTGTGTAGCAGTGTCTGGAAGCAGTAAAAGATGGAGCCATAGCCAGAAAGATTTGCCACTCTAGCAAATAAAGCACACGATACATCAGGTGACCAATTAAGTGTATTAAAATATATTTCTTTAATAAAGTATTTTAATAACCTACACTTTAGCCATGGTGTAATGTGATGAGTCTTATTATGAGATATGAAGTGCAGTGCAATTTGGTTATTTTGCCTATAGGATAGCATAACACATTCCAACATGATAGACTGAATGCAGGCACGTCTCTAATGAGACTCTACCCTGCTACAAAGATCGATAAGTACCAGAATTAATTTCAGGCTATGTATAATTTAAACTCTGTCAGCAGAGTTGTGCAAATTTCCACCTTCCCATTTTTGTAAACTTGCAAAGTATACGAACTTTAGGCAGCTTTGGTCAATAAGTTTTCAGCAGTCTTCTTTACTGCAGGACTCTGCAGAAAGCGCATTTTGTGTTTATTTCTCCTTCAAAAACCTACTTTTAGCAGATTGTTTAGGTGAAATGTTCTCAAAGTCGGTGCAGGTGGATGGTTGTTTGTCGAAATATTAACTACAGATCTATCAACTTATGCATGTGTAGGGTCAAACAATTTCGACGAGCACTACATCTTCAATTAAGCATACAGAGGACTGGGACAGTATAGATTTAATATTTTAACTGCTCATAGACTTACCTTGGCGATTGTGAGGACGGAAATGGTCCCCTGGCAGAGCCGAGAATCTAAGTGTTCAGCAGCCGAGCCTGGGCATAGTGTGCATTGGTCCCCGCCCTGGGTTGGGTTGGGCTGGGCTGGGTGTGGAAGAAGCAGCATTCCATACAAACAAAAAGGTATGGCTGGGAGTGACCAGGAGCATGATAAGGGGAACTGTTCAGTTCTAAATGTGCGTAATGTCACACGATTTAAAAGTGGAGTAGGCGTTGTCTTGTGGTTTGTGGCCTCCTGACCTGCCTGGATACGTTGGCATAGGCCTGGCTGCCATGATGACTTTTGCGCACGTTACTCTTAGCCGTTATTCTGTCGCCCTCTGCTTCTGCCAAGTTATTTTACAACTGTCTGCATTTTCTGTCTCTCACCTTTTCTCCTGTTTCCTTTGGGCTCAGTCTGAACAACAGTTACAAGGTCGAAAAACAACGTCCCTAGTTCTTGCTGATATGGCCAATCCCTCGCACCTAGACATAACACTATGTACAGCTGCCATGGAGAAATTGGTGTGCTTTTAATATTGTGGTTTTCCCGCTTAAGAGGGACTTGGAGAAAAACCTTTCCAGGGAGAAGAGCTGTGATAGTCTGCTGATGTAGTCTTTGCATCTAGAGACTGAGGTATGGGGGTTCGCTAGTCAAAGCCCAGAGGTCTTCCATGTGTATTATAAACTAGCTTATAGCACGGGGAGGGTGGTAAGGTCATTTAGCCATATAGCCACTGCTTTATGAAATGCTTTCCCCGTTTGTATTCTATGGAGTTGTAACAATGCTGATTATATTATTCTTATGCATTATGCTGATAGTACTGACACGTGTACTGTATCTTAGAGCACGTATGTTGAAATAAACATTTTAACCTATACTGTGTCTCTTCTTACGCCCGTTGTGGACAGGTATGAGTGAGTGACGAAAGGGTGTTCTTGCTACTGCGAGTCCTGAGAGAGAGATACCGTGTTCTGGGTTGTCTAATCATTGGTACATTGTTGCTAATGGGACGCTAAGGCTAGTTGGGTTGGGGTTTTAGGTGCTACGGCTTATGGTAGGCTCACCACTATATTCCGAGGTCCTATTATCCTGTGCATAGCTCTGTGTGTGCAGAATCCATATAACATGGCGCAACCAACGAGTGGGGCAGCTTATCTGCGAGACGCTTGAGTAGTGCTTGTGCTTGTCCACAACTCCCCTCACAGACGCTTCCGGAAGCGTGTGTGACGGTAATACCTCCTATATTGACATTTTTGTAGGTTCTTTCAAGCTTGAAGTTGTTAAAAGGTTTCTTAATCGAACCCTCTATTGTGCTGCCTACTGTTAGGTTGTCGAACATCCCCGATCGTAATGGCGGGTGTAAACATAGCGGCACATAGCCGCACAGCGCTCCAGGATCACTTAAGGGTGTATGGAGTGCCAGACACGGGAGTCGAACTGATCTTTGTGGTCCAAGCCGATCCGGCTTTCCACTTTGAAGTATTCTACTCTTGGGTCACCTTTCCAGCGGTGGATGCGAACGATAATCTGTTCCATGAATATGAACCCACCGTTGTTCTTGCTGCCTATAGACCTTATACTAATCTTGAAGTACCGCTCACGGCTTGGCAGCACCGTGTGTGGTTTGTTGGCGCCCTCCCACAACCGGTAACAACGGTTCGTTTAGGCCCCTTGTCTATTGACGGGGCCACTTGGCCTGTTTTGGCCGGGTACACCCCACATCCGTGATATATGCAGATACCAGTCGCTGACCTGCGCAATATGTATTCGGCTTTGGTGCGAGTGCATCGCGCTTTAGTGCAATATGTTACAGGCAATATCCAGGGGGCCCCACCAGGAGTTGCGGGCCATCCAGCTGCTGCAGGCGGAGTGACCATAAGTCCCGTCATGGTGAACTCAGTGATGGGCAAACGTCCACAAAATAAGGATGATTTTCCTTATTGGCTTGCAGAAAAATTTGACCAGTTGGAGGCAGTTTTTCCAAACACAACACCGGTGGATAAACATAGAATTCTTACGATTAGTTTGCCAAAAGACTTAATTCCCGAGTTGACAGCATGTGACAACTGGGGTAGGGTATTCGCAGCAGTTTATTCGAAGTGTTTCGGCACTCCTTCCATGACGGTTCTCCCCTCTGTAATTAAAAAAGTACAGGATGAACATGGCCCTGAAGCGGCTGTGGAATTAGGGATGAGACTGGTGGGAGTGTTTGAAGTAGTAGCTGAGTTGATCCTTGCGAATGTCAAGGGCGATGCAGTGAACTTTCAAGTAGCTAATGCTTTGGCTTTGGTCCCAGAATTGGACAAGCCTCGCGAATTACCGAAAATTATTACACATGCTTACAAAACTATTGGCAGGAATAGCCTGGGTAATAAACCTTTTGCAAAACAGCAAACACAATCGCAACAACAACAACAATCCAAACCTCAATCTGAGAAAGATGAGAGACCAGTCTTCACTAAAAAGAGCTGGAGGCTGAAAAAACAGGGTAAGCAACAAAAGAAGCCGGGGTCGAGAGGCGTATCCCCGGTTTCAGTCTCTTCTGAACGCACTTATGATTTGCGCGATAGGGCGAGCATTAAATCTCCGGATAAGTTTCAGATCCCTGATACGCGTTCTCCTCGTTCTTCACAGGCACAGACAACTTCGAAGGCCAGTGGAGGAGATCGCCAGGATAGAGGAAGGGGTCGAGAGGCTCCTCAGGGACGAGACCAACCTCGACAACAAGTCACAGGGAAAGCAGAAGACTTTCAACGTTCTCGCCCACAATTTCAGAAGAAGAAAGTTGCCGCTGTAACAGCGAAATATGCCACAGACGGTGAGAACGAGACTCCTGAATTGGACGTGGGCAGTGACCCTCCTAGACAGCGCTGCGGAAGTTACCATAGTGCGGGAGGCGCTACGTCCTCATATGGAGGCGACAGCAACTGAAACATTCATTACTGTCGAGACAGCAGACACCAGAGTGGCACCCCCTGACAGACTGTTTAATATTGTCATCCAAATTGAAGGTGATATACAGCGTGTAATTAAAGGGATTTTTGGGGAAAATCTGACCTCTTCATACGACATTTTGTTAGCGGAGGCGGATTGGCCGCCCCCATTCGTACTTGCTGCGCGTAAAGGGGAGGAGGTAATCCTTCCGAGCTTTTCTCGACATGTCCCAAAGGACAAAGCGGAGGCTCTTGCAGCTGAGTGGGCTGTGTCCCTGGCTCCGGCGTTATACCGCAATCACGTGGGCTGGGATGAAGATTCTCCCCCCCATGAGATACCTTTACGGTCCCTACCGCAGCCACAAACCCAATATCCCATTAAACGTGATGCCAAAGGCCCCGTTTCTGAAATTCTGACTCAGTTAGAATATCAGGGAGTAATAGAAACATGCGTATCACCCATGAATAATCCCCTTTTCGCGGTTTCTAAACCCGATGGATCGTACCGCCTAGTATTGGATTACCGGCATTTGAACTCTCATTGTCGGACCTTTGCGGTGCAAAATACCCACAGTTCTGCGCTTGTAGACAGTCTTGTTCGTAAAAAATATAAAACGACACTTGACCTATCCAATGGATTTTACACGCATAACTTAGCCACGGAGTGTAGCCAATGGAGCGCTTTTACCTCCGGTGGTAAACAATTCAAATTAAGGCGACTCCCTATGGGCTACAAAAACAGTCCAGGTGTGTTCGCTGCCCGTGTTGTCTCTTTGTTAGACGGCATAGACCCAGATGCATGTTCGTACGTCGATGATATTTACCTGACAGACGACGAGTTATATCCGCATCTTTCCAGAGTGGACCGCATTATTCTCGAGTTTGCGGTTTTAGGTTACAAGTTTAACTTTGCCAAATCACACATTGCTGAATTAACAGTTTTGTTTTTGGGCTACGAGCTCAACAATGAAGGTAAGGGCTTAGCCCCCACTTCTTAGAAAAATGTGCACTTTTGTGCCCTCCTACTACTCTGAAAAAACTTCAGTCTTTGCTGGGTTTTCTGAACTTCGGGCGTACTTATATTCCCGAATACGCCCAGCGTATCAAGCCATTGTATGCCTTGATACAACCAAACTTTTCGAAGTCTAGTTGGCTTCCGGAGCATTCCTCCATTCTGCAGTCTTTGCAGACAGACCTTCTTGAGTCTAAATACCTGTTGACGCGTGATAACCACACAAACCTGGTGATCAGAATAATTCCGGGGGCAGTGGGTTTCACGTACTTAACCTTTAACGAAGGTGACACAGTTCCGATCGCGTACAAGTCACATCTTTACACTTCCGCAGAAATGCGCTTTTCATCTGTGGAGAAAGTTCTGACTGCAGTGCAGATGGCGATTCTAAAGGAACGCGCACTGGCACAGGGAAAGCGCATTCTGGTGGTAACACCATATCCTGCCCTAGAGGCAGTGACAAAGGCGAGTGTCCCGAACTCTAAGGCGTTGCACCCCCGTTGGATTCAATGGGCAACCTCTTTGACGTCTCCGGATGTCACTTTCATCTTTGATTCATCTCTACAGACTCAGGAGTTTTTACAGTACGAATTCGTTCATCCTCCTCCTCTGTCATTGCTCCCGCTTGAGGATTACGACTGTGTGATCTACACCGATGGTTCGGCACAACCGGCCACGGGGTCCAAGCATGCTTATTCAGCCGCATGTGCTATTGTTGCAGGTACCTTCGTGAACGGAAAGTTCAAATCCACTGTAGTGCACACTCAGGCACTCGGGGACAGTACTGCACAATTGGCCGAGCTGCGCGCATTGGTGCTTGCGCTGGAGTTCGTTAATCCGGAGGTGACCACTCTTATTGTATGCGATTCCTATTACTGTGTTCAATCTTACAATGACAATCTGTTCTTTTGGTCGCAAAACGACTATAGAGACGCTAAAGGTAGCACAATCAAGCATAAGATGCTTTGGGTTCGGGTGGCAGAATTGAGACAACGTTTGCCACTCACACAGGTGGTTCACACCCTAGGCCATCAGCGGGTGGGCGCACACGCTGTTGGTAACGGTCTGGCAGACGAAGCGGCCAGATCAGCAGTAGTCACGTGTTCAGTAGCAGCAGTTACCAGATCCATGTCAAAAATTGACACCGATATTTTGGCAGCTATTGCTGCGACAAAGGAAGGTGCTAATTACCCTAGGGGTTTTCCTTCCACATATTCTTATCAGTTAGGTCCCGAACAGGCTCCTTATGTAACAATACCTAACGTTGGTGATCGGCTGATACCCAACGCGGATCGCAGACTTTCCTTGATAACGGCAGCACACGAAGGCATGGCTTCGGCTCATGCTGGAGTGTCTGCGACCGTTTCCATCTTGCAGCAGCGGTACTGGTGGCGTGGTTTATATAAAGACACCCGTACTTATGTGCTTTCTTGTGACGTGTGTCAACAGATTAAGCCTTCTACAGTTACACGACCACCACAGACCTCGCTCTACATTTCTAACAGACCCTTTGGGTGTGTTTACTTGGATCACTGCGGTCCATTTTCTTCAGACACTGCCTATAAATATATCTTAGTTGCAGTGGACTCGTGCACACGTTTCATCTGGGTCTGGCCACAACGGAGTGCTGACGCTCGAAATGTCATCAGGGATTTGCGTATCTTTGTGGGAATCTTCGCTTGCGGCACCTTCCATTCTGACCAAGGTCCAGCGTTTGCCTCTAAGGCGTACAAGGACGCAATGGGTTCACTGGGGGTACGGGTGAAGTTTTCGTCTCCATACAGACCTGAGGGTAATTCAATTGTGGAGCGAATGAACCGTGATTTAAAGCAATCCTTGACAGCTAGAGTCTTAGGTACTGGCAGGAACTGGCTGGCCCACTTGTATACCGTACAACGTGCACTTAATAATCTCCCTAGAAGATCTCTGGGTGGGCGGACCCCATACGAAATGCTCTTTGGCATACGAATGTTTGTGCCTGACCTTGATGGTCTAGACATGGCGGCGCAAACCGCCAAGTTTGATGTAGATAACCATTCTACTATGTTACAGGACTTACAAGAAGCCCGAGACAAACTTGCAATCGCACATTTACCTTCAGCCACAGACCCTGCTCTGCAGATTCCGGTTGCTGGCTGGCTTCCGAAGATTGGAGATCTGGTTCGAGAGAAGGTGGAGAACAAGAAAGAATTCGGCCCCTCTTATCGTGCACCGGTTCCAGTCCTGGGCTTGAAGGGAACACGTACAGTCATCTTACCACCGCTTCCTGGTCGCAAGGAGAACAGATACATCTCAGTGGAAAATGTCAAGCTACAACATCTGGCCGATCCTGAATAGTGTTACACCAGCGGTCTCTTGTCCTGCCATTTACCGGACTTGTGTTCGTGGCCCTCCTGCCCGAACGGTCACTGATGTTACAATTGAGATGGTTGATTTGCCTGAAAGTATACTCGAACCCCTGTCTCCCCCTGCATCGACGAGAACGAGTATACCGATCCCGATACCGAATCGGTGGCACACTTACCAACTACGCCATTGAGCCCAACACGTTATTCCTTTGACTCGGATTCCGCCTCATCAATTGTCCCGTCCAAGTTCAGTATTTTTGTATCCTGGTTCAGAGACAATTTTTTGATTCCCCCTGGACATACATCTGGTTGGTGCTGTTCCTCATTTTTTTGTTCATGTCCATTGGCTTTGTCACAGTGTTTTTTCTACTCATCAATGGTCACTATCTACCGGAACGCTCTGCTGTGAACAGTGTTGCTGGAACTTTGGCTCCACATTCCTCATCTCACATCATGAAGCGTGACCACACATTTGTGAACATTTCAGCTTTTCCAGTTGCTGATGGCATCGTATGGGATGCAGTAAACTTTCAAATTCATGGACCAACAGAAATTATTAATGTACCCAATGTCCTTCGAGTTTCGATGGGTGATATAGTAAAAAGTAATATTCATTCTGACGATTGGGATGTGCATGCCGTTGAAGCATTGTTTGCTGATTTAAAATATTATGCTTCCTTTAATTCTGAGGATTTGTACATGAATTCTGCGAATTATGCCGATTTGTATTGCTACCAGCATTGGGGCAACCATTTTGTCCATAAACCAAGTGCACTACGTGGTTCTTTCACCTACACCCAATGGGAACATTGTCCAAACCCTTTACCCGGTAGCTCCCAGACTCTTAGAAATAAATTTACATATTTCACTGATTTTAATAGATCAAACCCTGGTTCTTATTTTTTTAAATTAAACGCCCCATCTTCTCAGAAAATCATGTTGACCCACACCAAATTGCTATATTCGGGTTCCTTTTTGAGTGCCTTAGCTGTGGGTGGTTATGAGTACTGGAAGGACACTGTAGATTTGAAATCAATCTGGGGCTCAAAACCATGGCAAGTGCAAGGCACCGAGGCTTTGCATCGTGCTTGCCTTATCCCGACCCAAATTGTGTTTCTGAATGCTTCCATCTATCAGACTACATGTTGGGGCTTGGCTACCACCAAACAATTAAACGCACCTTCCATTCCATCCCTGTCTTCCACTACAAACACTAGCGTGCACCTTAATATGTCCCTTGCGACTTTGCAGGCTTTGTTGCAGAACAATTCGTTTAATGTTTCTATGCTTGTTCAGTCACCCTGGTTGGCCTGGCCCATATCATCTAATGCGTGCCAACTGCGTTTTCACGACTCAGTCCCTGGCTACAAACAAGATAGGCCAGATCCTCGGTTTTCAGACTCCCGTACTGTCACAACATATTCTGTAGGTAAATTATGTAAACAGTGGTTGCAGCATTCTTCCCTGGAATCTGTTAAACAACATTTATCCCTCCTATCAGGCAATATTGATCTGTCCGACTTTATATTGGGACCTCGTGGTCCACGACCAAAGAGATTCATTTATGAAGCTTATAATGAACTCTGGAAGCTGTCGCAAATGGAAGCTGCTTCCCGTCTACGGGAGATAGACCAAGCAAATATGGAAAAGGTGCTTGCTGTTGTTGACAATAGTATTAATACCCTGTCTTCCCGCATTTACACGTTAGAGAATATTGTGTCCTCTGTTGTTGATATTGTACAAGATGATGTTTCTGTGTTGTACCATGGTCAAAATCAGTTACGTTCCGTTATGCAGTTTGCGTGGACTTTGCAAACACTTAAGTTGGGTAAAGTTCCTTGGCATTTTCTGAACACCACTGCCTTATTTCTGCCTTTTAATTTAACTGACAAACAGCAGTTCATGTCCATGAAAGATGCAGCTTACACTCTATTACATATCGAGAAAGTGGAGCCCTTACCATTCTCTGTGGCGGAATTGGATTCTGCTGTGTGGCTAGTTCATGGGGTTATCGCTTTGCCTTTTTCCTTGTTTGAATTTAGTTCATGCATGAAACATTATCCTGTGGGCTGTTTCCAGCCTTTGGGTAGTGCCTTCCTGCATGAACTTTGGTCCCTCCCTTTCATGTATAAATGCCTTAGAGACGGCAAGGAAGTTTTTCTCACGGGGGAGTCATGCGATTCAACTGTGGGTCATTCCCTTGTTTGTAAACATATTAAATTGCACAGAGCTTGTAATGTTTCTGCTCCGAATCTTGCTTGTGTGTTAAAGGGCATTCCTGCTCCTGCTATTTCTCCTACCTTTACTTTGCTTACAAATGGTAGCTATTTGCTTTTGAATAACGACAACTGCTGTGGCATGCAGGCCGGCATATCCTATATTGTTACAGTTTCGCACAGGGTTGTCTGCTGCAAGAATGTGCTTTGTCCTCCCCCTCACAACATCATAGATAATTCTATTTGGCCTTCCATTCCTTCTATGAAGGCGGATTTCAATAAACTGAGCAGAATAAAGGCGCTATTATTGAACGAGGAGGTTATGCTCACATCCACCCGGGAGACATTCATTCTCCAGGTGGCAAGTACCCACAGTGAAATACAGGCCCTTTTGAACACTAACCTCCCACAACATTTCAGTGCATTGATTCACCGTATTTTTAACGCATCTAACACTGTAGGTCTGGTGCACTTTTTTAAGGTGGTGGGGTCCGGCCTTGTGTCCACTTTCCAAACTATTTTTGGTGTGATACCGGCATTTATTCATTCGATTTTTTCCAGCGTCTTTGGTGGCTTTCCGTTGATCCTTGCCTTGGCGGCTGATGTACTGGGGTTGGTCTGCTTCGTCCGCAATGGCTGCTCCCCAATGGACCCTTCTCGACCCCGGACGCCTCCAGCTGCTCCATGAGCGCCTTCTGTCTGGTTTCGGAGTTCTGCCGTTGGCGACACTGAGTGTGTCCTACACCCTTTCTTTTCGCTTTGCGTGTTTCACTTGCGTGCAACCTGTGATGTCTTGCATCCGCTGTCCTTTCACCTGGACCATGGATTATTGCCTCTCCAATACGTCGTTGTCTGTTCCGGATTTTGTTCGGTTGATGGGTCCCTTAGAGGCCCATGAACGGGACTGTTCCGTTGCAGGCTGCATGACGCGTGCGGCTGCACTGGGGATTTTAGCGCAATGGGATATCTGGGTGGCTGCTCAGAATCTCCTACAACAAAGCTATATTGAGTATCACGCAAGCTGTCCCGCATTGCTTTTGGATGCTCCGTCCTCTGAGGAGCATTCCTGCAGCTTTGATCTGTTGGACTGGATGGCGTCTATGTTTTCTGATGATTCCAATGATGTCCTCTTGGACGGTATAGCGTTTTTCTGCACTTCCACGTTTTTGGATTGATATGGCATTCACTGACCGTGAACTGCCTCGCTGACTGTCTTTTTACTCCCTTTTCCCGTCCGTTGTCCTTCGTTGGGACTACTTCCACTGTGGACGCCTCTGTTCTGCTCAGGTGTTTTGAACTCTGTCTTCGTCCTTAGTCTTGGCCGATGGACTGTCCAGGGGAGGGTGTCTTGTGGTTTGTGGCCTCCTGGCCTGCCTGGATACGTTGGCATAGGCCTGGCTGCCATGATGACTTTTGCGCACGTTACTCTTAGCCGTTATTCTGTCGCCCTCTGCTTCTGCCAAGTTATTTTACAACTGTCTGCATTTTCTGTCTCTCACCTTTTCTCCTGTTCCCTTTGGGCTCAGTCTGAACAACAGTTACAAGGTCGAAAAACAATGTCCCTAGTTCTTGCTGATATGGCCAGTCCCTCACACCTAGACATAACACTATGTACAGCTGCCATGGAGAAATTGGTGTGCTTTTAATATTGCGGTTTTCCCGCTTAAGAGGGACTTGGAGAAAAACCTTTCCAGGGAGAAGAGCTGTGATAGTCTGCTGATGTAGTCTTTGCATCTAGAGACTGAGGTATGGGAGTTCGCTAGTCAAAGCCCAGAGGTCTTCTATGTGTATTATAAACTAGCTTATAGCACGGGGAGGGTGGTAAGGTCATTTAGCCATATAGCCACTGCTTTATGAAATGCTTTCCCCGTTTGTATTCTATGGAGTTGTAACTATGCTGATTATATTATTCTTATGCATTATGCTGATAGTACTGACACGTGTACTGTATCTTAGAGCACGTATGTTGAAATAAACATTTTAACCTATACTGTGTCTCTTCTTATGCCCGTTGTGGACAGGTATGAGTGAGTGACGAAAGGGTGTTCTTGCTACTGCGAGTCCTGAGAGAGAGATACCGTGTTCTGGGTTGTCTAATCATTGGTACATTGTTGCTAATGGGACGCTAAGGCTAGTTGGGTTGGGGTTTTAGGTGCTACGGCTTATGGTAGGCTCACCACTATATTCTGAGGTCCTATTATCCTGTGCATAGCTCTGTGTGTGCAGAATCCCTATAACAGCGTGAAACGTGCAAAGGTTTCAAAAGGCAAACCTCGACCTACCTTGCAGCCTTGTTGCGACATTCGACTTAGCTCTGCTGGCGCACTTCCCTTCAGCCTATGAGTGTCTCGAGCACAGGGCTTTCAAAGTGGACCTTGGTTTTCTACTATTACCCGAGTGCTTCTGATCGTGATGTAAAACTCCTCCATTCTCTTGCGATAGAGGGAGCAGATGACGTAAATTCCAGTGCCACTCCTGATGCTTCTTTCATGTTGTTTGCATTAGTGAACACCATGACAGCCGCACCCGGATTGGCTAGGGCAGGCAGACACGGCGCTTACATAGGGACCTGGAGGCTGGGTCTGTGTTCCCCCTGCTCTCTTGTCAGCATACGCTGAGAAGAGCTGAAGTACCCATGTTAGGTGGCCGTGGAAAACCAAACGGCCAAAGTAACATGAGCACTTTTCACTGCAGCCGTCCATTCATTATGCTGCTTGGACCCGCCCACGGTACGTCATCAGGCGTCACCATAGTCATAGAAGCCACTGGCCGGCAGTGGTTAAATTCACATTGTTTAAAGCAGAAAAAAACAACTATATATGTTTTGTGCAAAGGGACGGCTGGCACCAGGGGGGCAACGCCCTGGCGCTCCTATGGCACACCGCCCCTGGCGGCGGGAGTTGAGTAACTAATGGCCTCTTCTATCTGACTTCAACTCAGCTGGGAAAGTTTTATGGAGAAGACTAAGAGTCAGACGACCCTGATGGATGGGTTGAACGAAAAGGGAAAGAAGGATGGAAGGAGGAAGGACGGGCGAGATGTAATATATGACTGGCAGAGAAGGATGCGTGGGATGCATAGGTGGCTGATAGGTATCAGATGCATGGGTGGTTGAAAGATGGGTGGAAGGTGAAAGAAAAGATGCCTGCCTGGGTGGGTGAAACTGTATGGGTGATAGGAAGAATCCTCCGGGGTGTTTCATGGGTCAAACTCAAAGTCAAGCATGGAGGACAGACGCATGGGTGGTGGTTTAAAAAAAAAATGTATGTATGTTGTTGGTGAAACTAAGGATTCTTGAGTGAGTAAGAAGAATGATAGACATGTTTACTTTGAATGGATGGATGCCAGGATGGTATTCAATCATCATAGCATAGGTGGAGACTGTCACTGGATGAAGAGTCTTTGAAGAGAATGTAAAAGAAAAATAAACTGCCCCAGAGTAGCAAAGCCAAGGAGAATAGAAGATTAGAATTGAAAAAATATGAGGCTAGAAGAGCAATGCAATCATTGATAAATGGAAAAATCGCTGGGAAGAGAAACAACAGGACTGTTTTTATGCAAGTTTTTTGATTCAAGGTTGAATTTCCAGAATACTCCCTTGACTCACAGTAGTTTGCAAACACAGCATATATATTGTGTTTGTATGTTATCAAGCGCCCCCCTCCGACTCCGAGGCCCACTCCCTACCTATGTCATTTATTTTCGACTGTGTTAGCCTGCCATGGGTGGCCTATCGGCTGCATGGTTACACAATCAATCAAAAGTACCTCATGTCGTCCCATATATAATCAATGATCATTTGGATCAGATATCATCTGCCTTGTTGTAGTAGTCAGGGTGAAAGTGAAATTGAGCAGTTGCCCTTGATGTAACAGAGTATGGCCACCCATAATAGAAAAATAAGATGATTGTGTAGTAGTAATGCCTGAAACTCCCACAAATGTTAGAGGCCGAGGAAGTGGGAGGATACCACAAATGTTATGAACTGTGCTTGCTAGTGCTACTGTGCCACTATGTGTAGAATTAATTTTGTGTTACTGTTTTGCTAAGTGTATTGGTTACAATGGCCTTTTTTCTTTCTTGATATAGCTACTCCTTCCCAGCCAAAAAAAGCAAAACCAGACAGGAAGTAGTTGGCAGCCATGACCCGGCGCCGGAAGCTGGAGGCCATCTGCAAGGAATATCAGCGGCTGGTGGTTCTGGCGGAGGAGGAGGAGGAGGAGGAGGCGGCAGCAGCTGCAGCCTCCTCCAATGCCCCGGGCCCCAGCCAGGCCCCCCCTGTGGTACGGCGCCACGGTTTGGCAGCCGCCCGCTACGCTTCATTCAACACTGCTGCCCCCCCCCCTGTGGATGCAATTGTAAATCTTTCAAGCGCCGCATGCTCCACCGGATGGCGTGCCTAGAGGAGCGGATAAAGGTCCTGGAGGGTAACAAGCGGCGAGCCCGCCGCTAGAGAACTCCGTCGTATAGCCCCATTTTTAATCTTTTTTTTGGTGGGTGGGAATTGGGCGTTGGCGAAAAGTTGGTGTTTATATTTATTATTTATTATGGACAATTGACCGGACATTGGTTGGACTCTTTCTTTATCTTTGGACATTGGTTGGGGTTAGGGAGAGGGGTGGGTCAGGTGTTGTGGGATTTTTACATTAGTTTATTTTGTTAGGGGAATAAATTATATTTATACTTAAACTTTTTATACAATGTAAATGTTTTGTGGGGGGTTACTCTTTTACTTCACAAGGTTTCCTTTGCTGCTGCAGGGCCGCAGCCAGTTTTTGATTTAAATAATCTGCCGATAGTGTAACAGACCAACAGATAGATGCGGTACCCTCACTTGTAAGTGACTTGTCCTACTAGTACTGTCAGTCTCTCCTCCTAGTCTACGCAGTCTGCAACTGGACTTGGAAGTGTGTGGGTGTGTGAATTAATGAATTAATTTCCATATTATTAATTATGCCTCCCCCAAATTTCTTCTCTTACCTGTGATTGATGTTTATTTAAACTTAGGCAAAGCGATGGCTGCATGGTGATGATGGTTTGGTTTCCCAAGATGCCATGGTGGTGGTGGTAGTAGTAGTAGATACTGGCAGTAGCATTTGCAAAAAATTAAATATGAGACAGTCAGTCGCCTGAGGGTGACTCGGGAAGGAGTAGTAGAATGAAGTACAGTACACAAGAAGACTGCCAAACAAGAAACCATAATGATTAGCAATGCTAAAGTAAAATAAAACATAATGGTGGCGGGGATAGCCTAGTACAAATTACAAACTGCAGTTGACTCGACCTATGAAGTGGACAAGCGTAACATTTAGTGCTGTAAGGATGATGAATCGATGCCGGCAATTAATTATGATGGAATATGTTCCTCTGGAAAAAAATTTGACTTGCAAATACTGAGCATGGGTGGGCAAGCAGAAGAAGGTCCTCGCCCTGCCTTGAGTTAGTGTTGCTTTCCCCACATCCAACCCAGCAAGTGTGTGATCAATTATTGGTGTAAATTAATTTAATTTAGTCACACCTCAATATAAATCACACAGCCCGGGGGGAAGATGGTTAGGGTTTGATGAATGGTTGGGAAGGGGTATTTGAGGGATCCTCGCCCTGCCTTGAGTTAGTGTTGCTTTCACCACATCCATCCCAGCAAGTGTGTGATCAATTATTGGTGTAAATTAATTTAATTTAGTCACACCTCAATATAAATCACACAGCCCGGGGAAGAGGGTTAGGGTTTGATGAATGGTTGGGAAGGGGTATTTGAGGGAAAGGTTTGACAAAGACAAACACTACACATGGACAACACACAATCTTGGCAGACGACCATCATATTCATAAATCTGTTAAGGGAGAAAAAGGAAATGCATGCATGATGATGACTTGATGGTTAATGATAAGTAGTACTAACTAGACTAGTAGACAGTACAGGGCAGCAGTATATTATTAATTATTATTATTATGCAATTGCCTTGCCTGTCTGCCCTCAGAGAGACCCAAGTTACATATATTTTATGTTCTGTTGTACCGGGCTTCCTTTTAAAGCTAGCAAAGAAAGTTAAAAAGTTGCTGTAGGGATCAATTATAAGTAAAGAACAAATATAATAAACAACAACACACAGTCATAATGATTGAAGAGAAAAAATGAATCAAATTAATTAAAAGATGATGAATGATACTAAGTTACTGTATGTTATCAGGGTCAAATTGGGGAATTGCATATCGGCATTCCTCTTGGTCCACCCTTCCTTGGACACTCCGTCCGTCAATCTTGGGTGCCACTGCCTGCCTGGCGGATGCGGATTGGTAAGGTAAGTGTGAGTTGTTTTTCCCAGTATAGCACAGGGTAAAGGCTGGCCTGTAAGTGAAGTTAGAAAAACAAAAGGGATATTGAAAAATCAAGGAGAAAAAAATGCATAAATTACAGAGGAGTGCAACAAGAACACTTTCAGAGGCGGCATGGCTAATTCATGTCTACTCTGTTTCCAGCATTAACCTACAACAACAAAAGGACAGAGCAGGCCCACGGCGCCCACCCAACCTCCATGTAGCTTAGATTTCGAGCCAGACAGAGCACACATATTAGGCACCTTCATGAGCTGCCCGAGTTATTCTATCAATCATCTACGATCCTACTGACTGACTGCGATGAGTATAGTATGGTCATCATCATCATGGTGTCCAACTCAGTCTGTAGTGTACCGAGTGAGTCCAGATTCCATATTCAAAAATGCAATGGATCGGCCTGCAGTAGAAGTACAATTTTGTTATTAAATAACAAGAAGGGAAACATTGACCTGGGTCACTTTTAGTGTGTAGATTAAATACTAGTACACTTCATGCACAACAACAACACAAATACCAATCACTCAGAGTCAGCGTCCAATGCATGCCATCCATCATTACCTGTTGTTCTTAAGGGGCAGTCCCTCTCGGCTCGGAAAGGAGGATAGCTATAGTCATGTTCTTTGGAGGGACTCAACGAGGCAGGCACACATTTCTTGTACTATTCTCCATCCAATGTCTGGCTTGAGGGAAATGGATTTAGGGCGAGTCAGGATGGAGCAGGACTCAGAGGAGTGGACTTACTTCTTTAATAAATGCACACAGTTGCAACTCCAATACGGCAATAAAAAGAGTAAGACGGTGGTGATGGATTTGTTGTGATTCGAACCAGAAAGACAGAGACACACACAAATAATAAAAGTAAATAAGGAAGAAAGTAACACGTTGAAAGCTTGGTTGTCAGAGAAGTAGAGCTCATCCTCAAACTCTAGTGGTTCACCCAGAAGTAGGTCATCTAACACACTACTTCCATGACCTAAGTCACCGTCATCATCTTCCTGCTGTGCTACTCCAGGTATGGTGTAATACGGTGGTATAAAGTGCTGATTCATTTTGATCATGGTTAACCTCTCCACGTTTTGGGGCGAGAGACTGGTCCTTTTCACTGTTACAACGGCACCAGCAGCACTGAAAACATGCTCAGAAGAGACACTTGCGATAGGGCAAGCCAGATAGTTTATCGCCAGCATGCTGAGCACTGGCCATTGGCGCCTTTTCCCATACCAATACAGCATTGGGTTTTGATAAATGTAGACCTCTGTTGGGTCATCCACATAGGCCTGGACCGTCCCCTCAATGCTCATGGGTGATCCCCTTTGCTCGGCCTCATTTGCCTTAGCTTCAGCACTGGACCTAACAAGCCCTTGCTGTAGAAACCATTCCTGTGCCTAATTTTGGTGGGGCTGATGCTCCTGTTCTTGTTGTTGTTGATGTTGTTCTTGGTGTTGTTAGTGGTTTTGGCTGCTGTGAGCCAACCGCACTGCCCTCAGGCTCTGAAGTTGAACTTTACGCCGGCTGACCTGCAGTACTTGTTGTGGCCTGGAGTAGCGGGCCTCTAATTGCCGGCCGTTCTTTTTCTAAGCGACTGACTTCCGCAGCTATCCAAGTTTTGTACTTGGCAACATCCACTTCTGAAAAAGGAATCAATGTGCTAGTGTTCAGTACTGCTTTGTACCGTGGATCCAGAATTGTGGCAGGAATGTAATGGTTGGATGACACAATGTCTCTTTGCACCCTTGTATTTTCAGATAAGCGAAGGGTTAAGCTCTCCACCAACTCATATGCTTCTTTTTTTACATACAGAGAAACAATGAACTAGGCCCCTTCTGAAACTACAGGCCACCCAGGCCACAACAATAAATTTAAAAAAAACGATGAAAAGTACAAAAAAATGTAGGTGCAATGCCCCAATCAAACAAACAACACCAATTTTCCAACTTACTTGTGAAATCTCAAATCCAAAAGTCCTCAAATCCAATGATATATGATGCAGCAGACACAAAGAGTGATCCTTCCAGCTCCAAATCCAAATGAAAAGTGAACAGGAGATGGACAAAGCACTGGGAGGAGCCTGCTGGACAGGAACAGGAAGTTGGAGACTCTGGGGCACTTCCTACCTCTTAAAAAAAAAGTAAAAAAAGAAAAAGGACTCCTTGCACAAAAAAGTACAGCCAAATGTCAATCTGAGGAGTTTTTTTTAATCCAAATCATCATTTCGAGAAGGTTTTGATGCTGCTCGAGAGATATTCTTCTCCAGATTGCAAATTATGCATGTTCAGCATCGTGATCTTAACGAAACTTCCGCCGGAAGTCCGATGGCGCGCCCGGATGACGTGTTCTCGATCGCACACTCTTGCAGGACCGTGCGGCCGGCTACCAAATCTCGTGGCGCTCGCGAACGGATAGTAAATCTTGTCGGTGAACGCAGGCATCCCGGTAAGTCACTCCCATGCGCGAAATCGCATTTGAGCGCGCAAACACAAAAAAAACTCTGCTCCGTTGCGGAGCGAAGAGTTTTTCGGTAACTCCGTGTTCTACGCAGAACGCGGAGTTGCCAAAAATCCGCAAACTCCGCGAGCGGAGCGGATTTTACGCCCAGGGTTAGTAAATAAGGCACCCTTTAACGCTATACTTAGCCCCAGAAGGGTCGGATAAATATGGGGCAGCACCAAAAGTAAGACCAAGGAAAACCTGGTCTTACCTTGGCGAAATGAGGAGAAATGCTTTATTTCTCGTCGTTTTCGCTGTTTCTATGTGTGCTGCATTGTGCAGCACATATAGAAACAGCAAAACACCATTGATTGTTTATGTGCAGGAAGGTGTCTCTTCCTGCACATAAACAATCATTAAAAAAATGACGAGTTGCAACTTCTATGTGTGCTGCACAAAGCAGCACACATAGAATTTACAAAACGCCATTTCAGATTCTTTATGTGCAGGAATGGACACCTTCCTCCACATAAATTATCCTTCTCCTCATCACAGGTATCCTTGCACTATGGTGCAAGTGTGCCTGCATTGGCGCTAGGCTCCTGAATTTAGCCCCAGCACAGGGAGAAAAGCAGAGCTGTACCGTATTCTTGTAAATACGGTGCAGCCTTGCATTTCAGAAGTGGCGGGGCGCAGCTTTAAGCCAACAAGGCTAACGCCACACTCCGTCACTTATTTGTAAATATGCCCCACAGTGTCTTCTAGATTCATGTGTTGTAGGCGCCATGTGGGCACCAGTGGGATGGGATCCCCCCAAGCAATCTGACATAACAGCGAATTATGGTCTGATATGGTCTTTCTCAAATATTACGCCAAAGTGACCTTAAGCTGTGTGGTGGGGTGGCAGAGGAAATGGAAGGAAGAGGTTTGCACAGTTCTGACTCAGGGTACTGGCTGTTCGGTCTTGGATGAGGTGGCTAGTTGTCTGCTGAATCTTTACAGGCAACGAAAGGTGGGTGGTGCTGTAAATTGATTCATTGATTTGTTGTTACTGCTGGCCTGTTGTCTGATAGCAATGCACAGGAATGCTGACTTGCTTACGTGGTGCTTTGGCAGGCCGCTATCATTAAATGGGGTGAGGCGGAGGCTACAGCGCTGCAACGAGAGGTGCTACGTAGATTACAGAAGAGACCCGTTGTGACTGCTTGGGATGACCTCTCTACACTGCGGGGGACACCTAACAGTGGTGATAGCTGCACTTGCTACATTATGTTCTATGAGTTATGTGTGCAGTGGTTTTTATGGGTGTGCTTGACCTGTTTCCCATGCCCCCATCCATCTCCATGGCACCCCACATGTGCCTTCCTGCAGGGATCGGAGGGGTGGAGTATGTGCCCAGCGCCCTGGAGTTATCGACCCGCAGTTTCCTTTCCTGGGTTTGAGGGCTCCCACCCCCTTCTCTCTCCCAGCCATAGGTGTGAAATGAAATTGTTATATTTCTGGCTTGGGTCAATCTTTATGAAGATGGGAATTCTTATAGGCTCACAGTTTTAGTTCTGTTGACTGTGTGGAATTAGCATGCCATCATCAGCCTTCATTATGCAATGTACGTGACACTATTCCACTGTATTATCCTGCAGGTATTTGCAGTTGTCTGTGTGGTGGTGCTTCCACTGTCTGATTATATGTGAAACTTCAATAAAGATGGTTTTAAAAAAATGAGAATCAAGTCACAGGATAAATAAAGCATGAATCAACGAGTAAAATCCTCAGTGGTTGCCATGTACAATGAGTTCATCTTACGTCACGAAGGAACAAGGATAATTTCCACTCTTTGCACCAGCTTTATTACCTGTGGCATTCTAGCTTATAAAAAGGATGTAGAAAAATCCTACTGGTTCTTATCAATGTCAGGGTTTGAAAGTGAGTGCATGGCCTTTGGCAGACACTTTCAGAGATCAGAATCTAAATGAGTGTCATGGTTATGGTAATACACACCCAATAATAGGCTCCTGGAGTGTGATTTAGGCATGGACTTGTAGGGCTGCCCACCCTGCCTATATACACCACTACTATTTAACTTGCTCACCTGGAGCTGTTTTTCCTGTTTCTGCTCCAGGCCATCCTATTCGGTTTCCTCCTCAACTCTAGGCCAACTGGGACCCTGCTTCAGGATTTTACAACTCTTTCTATGAGCAAATGTTTTCAAATGGTACAGGAAACTTGTAGTCATGCAACGTGATGTCTGTCTCTGTGTTCTCTACTCTGTGTATATCCTATTGATGTTTGTGAGGTTCATGTGATAGCTCCACTCAAGCCCCTCCTTTCACAGAGTGTATATGTGCTAAGCTCCTTGGGTCTCTCCACTAAGGTCTTGTGCTTTGCAACGCGCACCACATTAGTCATCCATGTCAGGCCTAGTTCAAATCAGTCTTCATCATTCTGGTATGTGGCCCAGGAAGAGAAATATTATCCTGATGTATCCAGCTCCGGAAGTAGCTTTCAAAATTATATTGTATGTAATTTGTCCTTTATAAGGCTCAGCATTCATCCTTGTTAGTTCATCCTGGTGCTTATGTAGCTACTAGGGCTGGTTAGAATGGATAAAGCAAATTTTTTACTGATTCCCCAACTTTTAGGAAGTTCAACTGTTTTGGGATATTGCAGAGTTCGGTTGCCGTAGAGAAGGCTCGTCCTCCCATCAGTGTTTTTTTAAAGGGCAGGATCTTCATAGTGACAGTTTTACTAAAATAAATCTATCACGTGGGATGATGAAGTTTAAATCATACTGTCAGAAGAGATGGCCTGGTCTCATACATCAATGGACGAGGGACATGTATTTAGAATTGATGTGCTCTGTAACCGGTAATCCTACAGCACTGCCAATGCTTGGAAGATAATACTGGTAAAAGAATTTTGTTAATAGATTATTATGGGGAGTCTAAGAAAATGTGCTTTGACTACTCATGATGAAGAAAAATAAAGTGATTCAGTAGACATTGAAGTAATTGAAGTTGGTAGAAGCCCGCTTTAGAAGCTGTGATGATCTTGGCTTAAAATGTAATTGTCTATCTTTGCTCCTGGCATTTTACTGTGTCATTTGGAACAGGTAGAGATACAAGCTGTCGTGGTCAAAAACCGTGGGAATGGAAGGAGGCGCTAGTATACAGTATATTATAATATTTCTGTATTATTCTCTTTCACTTTTAGATGGTTGTCATCCATCTCTATATGAAGTGACTATAAATGTCATAGACCACCATATTAAATTTTGTAGTTGGAATTTTCCGTGGCTGGAATGATGTCACAGGTTGATCTCGAGGACATGCTTCTCTCCACTCATTTTTCAAATTCGAGTGAGGCAAGGAGTTTGAAGTTTTGGAAATTAGTTTTTCCTGTCAGTTGACTTGTCCCAACAAGCTTTTAATAACATGGAAGGGTTGGCATGCTGTTAGCCACCACCTCCAAAGGTTTCGCTCCAGTGAAGTACAACAGGGTTTTGCAGTCTTCAACTGATACTAGGCTTTTGTTGGGAGTCGTATCCTTTAGTTTATTTGCGACTGCGAATGACTCCTTAGATGTATTAGGGACATTCATATGGTCAGTGTAAAATTTAACTTTTGTTGTTTTAGTATGGTGTTTATAGACTCAGGTGTGTCTTTTGAAAGCTTTGGTCACACCACTGTAATTTTTGTGTCAATCTCTTTCAATGGACAGTGTTTTAGCAAACCATTTGTTATATGCTGAACAATTATTTAAATTGACCATTTTCAAGGAAGTCACTTGATCAAAAGCAGTATTTATCCAAATTTCAAGATCATCTTCTAAAAATAGTAGGTTTGGCTTAATTTTTGGTAGGGAATATGGATATAATGGGCCCTATTCACAAAGGTAAATTCTGTCATAGCTAAATGTTTCTGATCAAATGTAACTTTTTATGCTTTCCAGGAATCCATAGAGTGATTTCTGGAGAACGTAAATCCATTTACTACTGCAAATTTCTGGGCCACAAGTGATGAGAAATCAGTAGTAGTAAATCCCACTCAATGGGTGTGAGATGGGAGTTACAAGGTGTGGTATGCTGTTGAGAAAGCTTGGGCCCACTTAAACATTTATCCTCAGATAGATGGTCTTTCTAGCAGCTTGAGTGGAGATGGAGAAAACAATCACAATTGAATCTCAATGCAGTGTAACCAATTTGGTCACACAAAAAAACACACATCAGCTAAATCTGAGGTTAACAAGATTTATTTATAAATTAAGAAACAAATCAATATAAACCAGTCTCTATATTATCATTTAGAAATACAGAACTAACAAAATGAGTCAGAATCTCCTAAAGAGATTCACCCTATATAACAAAAAGCAGATAATTAGTTCTTTAATGGCAATGCAAGTAATCAGGAAAAAGAAGTGAGTATTAAACTGCATCAAATGATTCTCAAAGGTAAGTATGAACACGCTATCTTTCCCTACACTAACTTAAAGAGACAACCCTAAACTAAGAAGCATTGAATAAAGATGAGATTAGAAAGGTGTCAGGTGTCAAAGTCTTCAGTAGAAGGCACTCTAACCATGGGTCACGTAGCATAAAGCCATACAAAACAGAAACATAGGTCTGCTCCTCAGGAAGTCCTAAGATGTCTTTCCTGCCCCTATTAAAGTTACAGCATAAGATATTAGTTGCATTCAAAGTGGACAATCCTACATGACTTTCTCCAGTACTTTTCCATGATTCCAGCACAAATTGGATACTTTCCCACATTGATAAGCTGCAACTTCATTCGTCCTTGTTCATTCATCTCCTCCTTCCTGGGAACTCGCTTCCTTGCTCGTTACTGCGTTTCTGCTTGCCAAACTTCATCTTCTCATACCTTGATATCTAATGAAAACAAAACCCTTCTATGCTAACTAATGCTATGCTCTGTCCACACCTGCAGTGGAAACAAAAATACAAGTAATTACATTCTACATTGAAGGTTTAATATGAATTACATGCTATGCTTTAAATGTGAGCTTGAACTGAACAGTTCTCGAGGCCTAAACTTATCTCAGATTAACAGTGCACAAGGTACAAATTGAGCACATTTCTGCACAAATAACAAATGCAGCTTCATAAAGCATTAATAAATTGCAAAGAATTACAAAGATGTCATTTCAAATGCACCATCATGGGTATAATTACTTGTTACACATATAAATGTTTAACATTAGTCTACAAATACACATCTTGTTTCATTTACTTCACAATGAGACACATCTAAACATTAACTTCTCCTGACACATTAATATGTAAATATTATGAATAGCTTTATTAGTCACGTTTCTATGCACACAGTTAAAAGTCTCATTAATTTTCACGTGGAGTACTTTAAATATGCAATACTCCAACTTTTCTTAGTAATCAGTAATTAAGTGCTGACTACGCATGATTATTATGCACTCCTACAGTATCTTAGGATGGGATCAAAACTACACTGCTCCAAAGTGGAAATCTGGGAACACCCACAAACATATGATTTGTGGGAGTTTTAAAACTCTTCTCTGATTCCTTTCCACTCACAAAACTATAAGAGAATTACACCAGCAGAGGACTGGAGCCACTCCCTTTCAAGGATGGATTTGCTGAGGTGGGGTGCGCTGGTGTTTTCCGGGGTTGGGAGGTGGTGACTTTCATGAAGTGAAAAAAGTGCATTTACAGAGGAGGATCTTATTCCTCTTGTTAAGAGCTCTTTGCAACAGAGATCTCTGCATGAGGGAATAGAAGCCTCTGGGAAAAGTCAAATTAAATTCCTAGAAGTACTGCTGGAAACCCGTGCCTAAACGTAAATGTATTGTCTGGTGAAGATCTAATTCTCTGCCCGTACATTTAACTTTGTGAATGAGGCCCAGCACTCCAAATTTAGACTCTTAAACTGGACTAAACACATGAGATTATGTTGTACGAGTGATTTGTGCAGGTCACCATGTGTGTTTATGAGCTCTTCTGATATCCAGCATAGAGACCAGAGGTCCAAGGGAATCCCAAAAAGTCACCAGTGCATAGAAATGGAACATTCCATCAAGCAGTGCAAAAAAGGTTTCATGTGCCAGATTTCCCTTTGCCCTCATCCGTTTATCAAGACCAAGCAGTCTGATACCAGGAAAAGAAGCAGCAAGGTCAATAGCATTGTTACCTATCAGTTTATGCAATTCTATTACATCCGACAAGAAACACCAAAGACCACCTGGAATGCCATAAGGAGGTAGGGACCTGGCACTTGCCCAAAAGATGATAAAGGGTCATACCAATTAAGAGCCAGGCCCTATCTTCCATGCATAGAGAGTATGGACAGCAGATGACTGAGGACCACTCCCACCCCATAATCAGAACCAATTCTGGACCATTGCCACCCAAGAAGAAGAACCAACTCAGGGCTACATCATCAGCCAAAGAACCAGAGCTCCTTTTTAAAGATGGTTGGCAAAATCACATGCACAGTTATCGCTCTCGTCCCTTTGCTCGACTCCTCGTGTAAGAGCTGCTATTCAATTGTAGCAACACATTAAATTATAGCTGCTGCTCAGCTGCCAACACAGCATCAAAACACTTCCCAAAAACACCACAGTTCAAGCCTACACTTTCCAATCTAGGAAAAAGTTATGGATTAACATGCTGCCCATCTGCTAAAATACTTTGGTACCTCGTCACAGGAATGAAACTTTATATAAATGCAAATCCAGTACAATAAAATACAATACCTACAGAAGATCCCTACTCATGGAGAGTATGAAGGAGTATGTTAGTTGCCAATCAGGAGCAGAATCAAACCCTTTGAATGAATGAATTAAGTAATTAATTAAATATCATTTATATAGCACACAGCTGCTTCACCAGAAGTGTCCCGGCGCTCAAGGCTAGTGAAGTAAAAAGATAATTAGAGTTCTCTGAAGAGATGAGTTTTTAACCAAGCTTTAAAGGCTGTTTCAGTATCTAAATCTCTCAGTGCTTTAAGAAGCAAGTTCCAGTTTTTTGCTGTCAAATAAACAACGGAGCATCTCCCCCAGCCTCTCCTTTTGTTTCTTAGGGATACACACGAATCCCTGGTTGGAGGAAAGTAGAGTTCTGCTAGGAACATACTGTTTAAATCTCCTTTATAAATAGAGACAACTGAAAAGATGAAGGGCCCTGTAGATGATAGTGAGAGTTTTAAATGGTATCCCCCTTTTTAATGAGAAGCCAGTATAAGGTCTTCAAGTTTTGCATAGAGGATTATCTTTTAGAACACTTCAGAATAAGGCAAGCAGCCGCATTTTGGATCAATTGTAGTTTATTAAGAAGTCCTCTGGGAATCCCAGCTGCAATGAATTTGCATAATTTAGTTTGGACGTGAACATTGCATGGATACACGACTTGCACGAGTGATCTGCAAGAATACTAGAGTGGTCTCTAAGATTTTAAGAGAAAAAACATGCTGCTGTAATCTTTCTCACCTGAGGCTTGAAAGATAGCTGCTATATTCGCTTCCCAAGAAACAAGGACTTGTGTGTTTCTAGCTGCTACCCGCATTTTTATCAATAAACCCAGAGGTTCTTCATTATATGATTTCATGTAGCCGAGGAAGTGTTCTTCCTTCAATGGTCAATGGAGCCAGCTTGAGTTTGGAGGAAGTACTGCTACTTTATCCTCCCATGGCTTCGATGGCCTTGTTCGAATGATTAAATAAAATAACAAAAAACAGTAAAGGGAAGCGAATACTGACAGGAAGGCGTCTGACAAAGAAATAGATAATGTCAGCGGTTAAAGAGGAGTCTTCGCTCCCACTGCGCCACTATGTTGCGAGGGTTTTTATCATTCGGCGCTAAAGAGAATCGAGACTGGACGCCACCACTCCCACAAAGGGCAGCCAATTAAAAGAGAAGGTGTTTAAAATAGAAGGCATAACAGCCATTTCTTTCAATCAAAGGCATTTTGTAACCTTTCCATAAAAACTACTATCATGTGATGCAGGTGTGTCCCATGTAGGTCCAGGAGGGCTGATCCATGCTAGTTTTTCAGGATGCCCACATAAGATATATGTTTGCATACAATGGCCCTAATCAGAATGGTACATTTTCATGTGTAGATATACTGACATATACTGACATGCACATTTACTCTTGCACTTAAGTTTAAGTAAACACTTTTGTGCTAGTGTAGATTTACACTTAGGTGCAGACTTACAAGTCCCCATCCCCTGAAACCAGGAGGTGGAGACATCTAAAAGTCAATTTATGAGTATAAATTTACTAGTAGTAACTTTTCACACATAAGGGATATATCTGCCATCAGTGTGGAGATCTCTGTATGGTAAAGTATAGGAAAAATTGCTAACGGTTATTAATTTATATAAAATATATATTTTTATGTATGTAGTCTCTGAGGGTGGATCGCTGCAGTGATCCCCATGGTGTAGGTGCCCATTCCCAATTGGAGAATGATTGAAGCGTCTCAGAGGTCAGAAGCCATGGCAGGAATGGGAGGAGGGTATAACATGCCCATGACAATGGAAAAGGGCGGGTGGCAGATTGTGTCAAAGAAGCTGCCATGCTAAGTTGCAGCCCAGTGATACTTAACTTACCTCGGGGGTGAGTCTACATACAATACCATACACACTACTCACTGGTGTTACATACTGAGCTGGCCTGTTACATGGAGAGTACAGACTCCCAACGAAGAAGGACTACTATGGAAACTGCTCCCACATCTCTTGTATTAAGCAATGGCCCTGCTACCTCTGCAAGATGGCGAGGCAGCCATTTGCATAAAGAGCACCAGTGCACAATCATTTAACAAAATGGATGCTTCAACACACATGCAAAGCAATAGCAGTACTCATTTGGCAAAACAATGACACGTGACTGTTTCAGCTACTTCGTGCTACGTAGTCCACTGTTAAAACATACAACTCCAAATCCGTTCACCACCATGCCAAAACATAATTAGCTCCACTAAAACATGGAAGACAGGATTAGCATTGGTAAAAGCAGTGCAAGGTTCCTTCACACACAGAACAGGGGCAGCGTCAGGATAAGCGTCATTCACACACTTAGCACATGTGAAACACTCAAGTAAGACACACAGAGCAGTTACAGTAAAAGCAGGGAGAAGTAGAAACTGCTTTAGACTACAAAAGCAGCACTTGTCATTGTATAAAAGACAATTTCCATGTATTTGAGTGCAGGCGATTACTCAGAATAATTTATCAGTCACTGGACTGCCTAAGGGTAATTGTTTTGATTGCTGTACCATTCATTAACCCACAGAGGATTAATTTGATTACTTTACCATGCATTACACTATAGAAGGGGTTTTATGGTTTCTAGGGCATGCATGAGATCATAGGAGATTCCTCTAAATACATCACTGTTTATATAATTTCAGATGGAGGTGATTTCACCATCTTTACAATTTGCTGGATTAAATAAAATAACATTGTCTTTCTAACTATGTTATAAATCAGAAAAAAGCAATTGCTCAGACTACTTTACTCTGCATTAGACTATGGCTGCATATTGTTTGATCTGCTTAGTGTGCTTTAGAATTCAATAGATAATGTTTACTTTACCTTGGTTTAGAATACCTAAGTAGATTGATATTATTGCTTCAGCTTATACATGGTGCAATTAACTTGATTACTTTATTATGTATTAAATTACAGATAACTGCTCTCCTGATCGTATCCCTCATTCGAATAAAGAAACTGATCTGCATTTCTTGTTATATTTTAAAGTACAGAAGTTGATTGCTCTGGTTATGTCATCCTGCATTGTGTGGATTTCCAAGATTACTTCACCATGGACTGGATTACCGTTGGAAAGCTTTGAATACCTTATGCGCCTTGGGTTATATAAGTAAATGACTCAGATTACTTTGTTCTGTAGTTGAATACATAACACGATTGCTCTTGATTACTTAACCGTGAGCGTTATTGCTGGGGCACATTAATTGAATTCCTATACTCTTTAACGGATTACAGAAGGAAATTGTTTTGATTTCATCATCCTGAATTACTCACCAACAGATTATGGAAAATACTTCACAGTGTGATAGATCATATCCGACTCAGATTACAGAAGGTAACTGATTATTTCACACTGCCTTAGATACTGGAATTTACTCTGATTGCTGTGCTATTCAGTAGATCACAGAAGTGGGATCCTCTGATTACTTTACCCTGCGTTAGATGAAGCAATTAGATTATTTTGATTACTTCTCCCCTTTAGTGGATTACTATATGAAATTCCATTGATTGTTTTATTTTGCAATATATTATTTGGAGGCTACTCCATTTACACTGACCATAAGTGAATAACAGGAGATTTCCTTTATGATTTTTTTCTGCACATAGATTAAAAGATGTGATTACTCTGATTACTTCATCCCTCATTACATCGCAGAAGATTTCTCTAGCTACTTTAAAAGCATTCCAGTTAGGGGGTGAGCCCAGCACTGAACAAACATGGCACTCTTTTGATGAACTTGCAGAACTAACCTCTGGATCAGCTGCCCGTATAGTCCCACAACACACCGACAAAATGAGCAGAGAACCAGGATGGAAGTCTCAGCCCAGCCTAATTCAATACCAAGGCGAGAATAAGTGGACCAAATGGTGAAAGTGGAAAATGGACTGTTCAATGTCTCAGAGGATCTAGTCGGCCATCTTGGGCCCTCAAAGACCTTGAGATAAGGCAAAAGCAGCAGTCTCATCTGACAGATGCACTCGTGTTAGTGTCGGATCAGTGCAGAAATTATGGATCCGTACACCTTGTTCTTGAAGAGAGTATCTTTATTAGTTAAGTGGGGAGGCAACGAACAGCTGGGGCAAGATCCCATTGGCAACTACAGCACAGAACATTCTCACACTTAAAACATACAAGTTCCAGAATGGAACTGGATGCATTGCATACTAGAATACAACACATCCCCTTACTGGAAGTAGCGACCAGCTGGGGCAAGATCCCGTTTGTAACTGCCTCACAGAACATTCTTACACTTAAAACATACAAGTTCTAGAATGGAACTGGATGCATTGCATACCAGCATACAACAATCAGGGCTTGACCTGAGATGCAGAAAGGGTCAACCGAGGTGAGGACGCTGCCCAATTAATATTAGTTTGATTACTTTATATAACATGTAGTAGATTTCAAAGATTGACTGGAAACAGGCTTAGCTCAGGTGGCATAGTCCAAAGAGCAACCAGTACAGTTAATCTGTGTAGGCCGGCTAGAACCATCACTAATGGATCATGACATGGATCTAACAATCTTGTGAAAGGCTGAAGGAAGTGACCCGATTAGGGTCACCTGGGTCACTAGCGACCACCTCTCAGCCTTCCATACGAATGAAGAGGGACTGACCCTCACCAACATAACATCAGATATTATACATTTCCAATATCCAACCGGACCCGCCTAGACTGGAAATTTCCAGTTGGAGCAGGTTAACAAAGGAGGCACAGAAGGATGAGCTACCATCCTGAGACCAGGAACACACTATCTTAGCTTCAAGGTTACTCAGCCCGTGCCCGTCTCTCTGAGAGTGGGAGCTGGGCTACCTACAAGGAAAGGCATGCAAAACAGAACAAGCTATTTATTAGTGCAGCAAAGCTCAACCTTGAATAATAGAAGAAACAATCGAGGCTGCTTTCTGCTGAGGCGGACAGTAGGAGACAGAAGCTTAATTTCGATCATGGCACAAAATGGCGGCTGAATACAAAATGGTGCCACAAATGCTAACTTAACACACATAATGCTAGAAGGAGGCAGCCAGACATATTTTCAGTCTAACAGACCCTCCTTTTAGCATTTGCTAACAATTTTGTCTAATGCATAGAATAATAATGAGTGCACGCATCGGAAGACTACTGGTGCCCTTTTTTTTTTTTTACACATTATCAATACTCGAAGATACCTTCATCGATGGACATCAAATCGTGGACAGTTTGCATCATCATAGTTGAAGACTTAATATCATGTACTGGGGCCTTTGGTATAGGTGTTAACTTTCCAATACAGTAGGCACAACAGGCAAGAAGGCAATGGATGCATAAGCAACAAGTGAAAATGACACCAGCAATTACTACTAGAAAGATAAGGATCTTCCAACCCCAAGATGCTATTAAACCCCACAACCAACCAGAAAGGGTCCAAGTGCCATTCTCTTGGTGAATGTCGGATGCAAGCCTGTGCAACTTCTGTATCGCAGCATATACATTAGGAGCGTGGTCCGGTATGTATACACAGCAGCTACTACGGATAACGGGACAGGCCCCGATCAGCAAGGATGACGTCTAACACCATCTTGTTCTGAAGACCAACAAGCCTCGTAGCCTGGAGCTCAGCTGTAATATTTGTTAGAATCCCAGCCGTGGTATTAATGACCCCTTCCACCACCCTGGTGAGGCGACGGATATTAAGGCTATTGGACATAGGGCCCCAGAAAGGAACGATACCCTTCATAGCATCAGTGAACTGCTGTAGGGTAGTATCTGTCTGATCAATGTCTTCTGTGTTGATGACCCTACTAATACGGGATAGGTGGACACCCCTACGCTGTGATCGGTGATCCCTATGGTAGTTGGATGGAGCTATATACACCGGGGGAAGGAGGAAAGAGACATAACATATGCAAGACCACCCCCTAGGAAGCCACACATAGGCCTAGGACCCATAGACGAAATAAACATTATGGGGTGGAAGTAAAGGTGGGCTACTTGTTGTGCTCAACACATAGGTATAGTTGTAATTACTCTGTCCCACTTGAACAGTCCCAAGACCTTGAACACAAAAACTAGCTGTTGTGTTAACTACCGGCACTGGCATTGCTTCATCCCGAGTAATATTGCGCATCTGGGAAGACCTAAAATACTCAGTGACGTTAAATCCCTGAAAATCCAACATTTCATTTTGAAGCCATGTTACATTTTTTTCGTTCTCATATATATTCATACATGCTGTTGGAGACAGTGTATCAGGAGCCCCTCGCTCTCCTGGAGTAAACCCTTGGTGAACACGTATGTATTCTAACACAGTATCATAATCAGCATATGTCATATTCATGGCATCAGCATGGAAATGGGTATACACCATGGTAAACAGTTGGAACCAGGCCTCGCAGATCCCCAGATAGGAAAATGGCATGGACAGTAATATATCATTTTTATGTGTCACAGAAGGGAGCAGGCCGCAAATCCAACAGTTAGTAACATTTGAGGTAGGTTGTGCCTGGTGGAGCATCTGTAAGAAAACGTTATCAACATATGTTTTTCTGTGCTCGCCTTTATGAGGGGCCAAAGTAACAAACATGTGTTCAAGGGAAACGGGCGTTGTACCAATCAAAGAGTGCACAGGATGTTTCTCTTCAAGGAACCACACTATTCCAAGCATTGTTATCAGAAAGATCAAGATAATTACTATGAAAACTATCTCACTCTTAGTAGACCAACTAGACCAACTAGAACCACCCTGCCCAAAACGTGGGGCCGCAAAGGGCTGTTCTTCCTCCATAATAGGGCGGCCAAATGGGTACATTTTTGAATCAGAGGGAAGGACATGCAATGGAGCCAACGATGATAAAGCAAGAAAGGGGCAAAGTTCCGAGCGTCCGTCAGAGTCTCGCTGGCAGACTCCTATTGTTCATCTACGGTGGTGCTGTTGAGCACTTTCGGTGGAGCTGCGCGATCGCAGCCCTTTCTGCAGAAATCCTGCGTCGTTCGGGGTAGTGTACCCCCCTTTTACCGGGGGAGCATGTTGAATTCACCCTGTCCAATGTCTGAACAATGCACCAATCTCCCTTTCCCTAAACTACCGTTGGTACCACAGGCAAGGTACACCCTATTCTTTTTCCTCGCAGTCCATCCCTACTAGTCTGACTTTTCCTTTGGTGCACTGTTCTTCCGTCGGGGGCGCAGATTGTACCTAACTACTCCAGGGGCAGAGGGGTCTACAAACAAAGGCTCAGACTCAGAGGGACCAATGGACTGGGGCTCAAGCACAGATGGGCCAACAGGCTGGGGCTCCTGGATGGCCTTAATCTCAGGTGGCACCGCCCGTTTCAACACTTCGTTGCTCTCCTCCTCGGTGGGTGCCCACATCAGTCGTGCATCTGAGAAGGGAATGAAACGAGGTGCCTGCTCCGTTTCAGAGTTGCCGATACCATCGAGCACCCAGCGGTAGTAGGGCAACAGAAGGGGCAACCTCCGGCAGTAGTTAGAATGAATCCAATTCTTTCGGCCGTCCACCTCACTGCCGTTCGAGTGGCGAGGAGGACCTGGAGAGGCCTTTCCTCTGAAAGTACCTCACCAAGACATAGTCACCGGGCCGGATATCATGGCCTGGCCCCTCGGGAGCTGGCGGCAAAGCTTCGTAAATCTGTTGGTGAATAGAGCGCAAGTTTTTAGTCAGCTCATATAAATAATCCACAAGTAAAGGGTATTCTAGCTCTGAAAACTGACGAGGTCGCGGGACGCCCCAGACATTCACTGGGCGGCCAAACATGACCTCGTACGGTGACAATCCTGTCCTAGAGTGAGCCGTAGCTCTTGTAGACAACAGAGCTATTGGTAAGGCATCTGGCCATTGCAATCCTGTGCCCTCTTTGATCTTTGCCAGCTTCAGTTTGAGAGTACCATTGTACTTCTCAACCAAGCCTGCCGACTGGGGGTGGTTTGCAGCATGAAATCTCTGCTTGATGTGCAGACCGTCACACACCAACTGGATAACTTTTGAGTTGAAGTGACTTCCGTTGTCACTCCAAATCAAACGGGGCAAACCAAAACGCAGGAAGAACTCTTTTAATAGTGCCTTCGCCGTCGCCATGGCTGTGTTCTCTTTAGTGGGGTAAGCCTCAATCCATTTACTGAATGCACAAACAACTACTAACACGTAGATCAGATTGTTGTCTCGTTCCATTTCGATGAAATCCATCTGGAGAACCTCGAAAGGGAAGGAAGGAGGTGCAAAATTACCAGGAGGTATAGGGGTGCCTTTTCCAGGATTATACATCATGCATACCATACAGTACTTCACTAAGTGAGCAGCAACTTTGGGAATGTTGTCATTCTGCCATACAGGGTCTAACAGCTTACATATTCCCTTCACACTAATGTGGGCTGGCCCGTGCACCATAGTGACCACCGGAAGGACATATGCATCCTATAACATCCAGCTCTGCTTTTCTGACTTGTCAGTCCAGCACCCATCCTCATCCAAACGTGCCGTACTTTCCTGCCATACTGCTAACTCCTCAATCGTTGCCTCACTCTGGATCTCCTTGACATTGTCCAGAGTGTCCTCAAACATGGTGGCCTCAGGTACCGACCTGGCAGGACCCACTACAAACATCTTTTTCATCTTCGTTCGAGCTGTCTCCTTAACTATCTGATCTGCAAATGCATTTCCCCTCCCCACATCATCGGTGATTGCTTCGTGGGCCCTGCATTTCACTATTGCCAATTTCTTAGGGAGTGTCAGGGCAGACAAAAGCCTATGTATAAGGGGCCCATTCTGAAAGCGTGTCCCATGGGATGTGAGAAACCCTCTCTCTGCCCAGAGCTGCCCAAAATTATGGGCGACACTGAAGACGTACTGACTGTCAGTGTACATATTGACAGCCAGTCCCTCGCTCAACTCACAAGCTCTAATAAGGGCGACTAACTCAGCTGCCTGGGCGGACTGATAAGGAACTCGTGATGTCTCAATTACCGTATGCAGTGTAGTGAGTACATATGCTGCGGTGGTAGTGCCATCTGGTAATTTGAAACAAGAGCCATCGTCATATAATTCCGCTTGGGGGTCAGAAAAGGGAACATCATTCAGATCTACCCGTCCCTTCGTCTCCTCCTCAGTCCAAAAAAGACAATCATGTATGTCTTTTTCTTCACTCTCGGAAGGGAGGGGTAGTAACGTGGCAGGGTTCAGAGTGGCACATCTTTTTATCGCAATATGCGGGGAAAAAAGAGTTAACTCATAGCCGGTCAGACGTGCACTGGTAAGGTGCTGCGTCTTGGTCTTGTTTAAAATAGTGTCCACAACATGCGGTACCATGACTGTGAGGTCGGTATCAAGTACGAGCCCAGCCGATTGCCTTATAGAGATGGCCACAGCCGCGACTGCTCTTAGACAGCTCGGGAGGGCTCTGGCAACTGGGTCAAGCAAAGCGGAAAAATAAGCACACGGCCGTTGCTTACCTCCAAAGGCCTGTGTTAAAACAGAAAGCGCACAGCCAGCCGTCTCGTGTACGTACAACACGAACGGCTTCAGGTAATCAGGCGTGCCAAGCACAGGAGCAGAGCAAAGCGCAACTTTTAATTGCTCAAAAGACTGCTGACATTCATGCGTCCAAGGCAGGGGCTCATACACGTCTTTAGTTGTTAGCGCTAGCAGACACTTTATTAGTAATGAGTAATTAGGGATCCAGTGTCGACAGTAGGAAGTGATGCCAATGAAGGCGCGTACATCCCTCTGAGTTTTAGGGATGGGCATTTTAACAATGGCGCTAATGCGCTCAGGTGTCAATCTCCTACCCTCCTTCGACAGTAGATGACCTAAGTAGGTGACCTCCTGTCAACAATATTGAAATTTAGAAAGGGACACTTTATGTCCGTGGTGGGCCAAATGCAACAACAACTTAACCATACTGTCTTTGCATCCCTGTTCAGTGTCAGAAGCAATTAGTATGTCATCCACATACTGAAGCAATACGCTCACAACCGGCACACCAGAAAAGCCTACCGAAACATTATTTTGGCCAGACAGAGCTGCCCCAGGGACCAGCGAACGAGAAACAGAGCTATTCATTGCACCTGTGTCCACTAAGAATTTCTTAACTGAGCCTTGTAATTCTGCGGTGACATAAGGACCGCACTGATCTACAGGTATCTGAACTGGTCTCTCACCCTGACCCTGGTTGTCCTAGCTGCGAGTCATCCCTGTCACCTCGTCCAGATCATAATCATCATGATAATACTGTTTCCCTCGTGGGTCATCAAAGTAATTCTGATCAGAGCGACCCTGCGATGTCCCATTCTCCTGAGCCCCAGCCTGACCACTTGCTCCATGGCCCCGCCCACGAGAACCTTGTACTCTGGGTGCCGCAACTTTCTGCAACAACATCGGACACTCGCTGCGCCAGTGCCCCCCCTCTTTGCAATACGCGCACTGATTCGGCCCTAGAGGCGCAGCATTCCTGCTAGTACAGGGAAGCTGCCGGGCCGGACCAGCACCACGTCCCCGTCCATTTCCCCTAGACGCCTGCTGTAACAACACCTTTGTTTTCAACTCCTTATGCTTCTTTTCCACCTTCTCCTTCTCCTCATTTTCCCTGTGCTCATAATACTGTGCCATACTCAATATAACGGAAGGGGAGGATGTCGTCCAAGTGCTCTCTGAAGCCTGCAACCGAGCTGCAATCTCTGGAAGCAGGTTCGTAACAAGTCTATTGAAGAACAACCCAACACCCCCTTCTACTGACAAATCTTGTCCACTGAAATCCAAGAACACACCCTCGAACTGTGTGAAAAAATCGGACACACTCTCATCTTTCTTCTGACGACAAGCAGCTAACTTGTCCCAATCTACCCTCCTCGGCGGAATAAGGGATTGCATATAGGTAATAATTCGGCCGGGTAAAGCTAGAATCTGGGGCTTTGGCTTCTCTCCAGGCTTCTTTTCCTTGTCCCATGCTTTAATCTGGTTCCATGTACCACCCAATTCCACAGCGTGGTCCTGCGTGTGCACCTGCCTCCAAATGTCGACGGGCACCAGCAAACCAAAAAACATTTCAATATCCGCAAGTGTCATTACTGTTGATGAAGCAGCATCTGTCAATTCCTTATAATATGCAGTAGGATTTTTCCTAGGGTCAGGTATCTGAGTCTTAAGGGATAACACCTCACTCCTTTTCCATGGGGTGTAGACCCACTGTTCTTGGAAGCGGGCCTCTACCTTTGGTCTAATGACAGCATCATGCTGATCTTGAAGCTCTGGCAACTCAGGGTGATATATGGGGTGGACTTCCCTCATTGGAAACTGGGATACTGTGTTCGGGCTCTTCTCAAACAGCCTACCACGGTAAGCTACCAATGTTGCAACATTTCCAAAAACCTCCTCAGGCACCATACCAGCAACATATACGTTATCTCTGATATCATATATAATATGGGGTGCTATAGCATTGAAGCACTGTTCCCACAATCCAATCAATGTAGCCGACATGTGCTTAAGGGCATGCTACTGCACAAACGACTCATAATCTCTCATCACACTCCACACATCTTCAGTACTATAGATTGGATGACGGGCCCACTGAGCGGCCTGATTTGCTACCGCCCTTTTTTCTCCCCCCCCCACATCAGATTGTATTAAAATTCATCCCAACCGCTCCCTAGCTGTGGCCCAGCCCCTGTTCCCCAGTCCATGTACAGGCGTTCCACTACCTAGTACTGCCGGGAGAGAGGGAAGAGGGAAGGGGTAGTAATCGAGTGGGTAGGCACCAATGTCGCTAACGGCTGCGTTGTGGGCGTAAGGGCTGGAGAAAGAGAAGACATGGACACAATAAGCATAGCAGAGAGGCCAGCAGTCATAGCAGGCGCGGAGGGCGAAGCCACAGAATCAACAGGAGGCGCAGCTGTTGAAGCAACTGAGTCAATAACAGAAGAAACAGAAACAGCAAGGGCAGAAGAGACAGACGACTGGGGCTGGGGCACAGTAGGGTATACTCTCTGCGGGGCACATGGAGGCGGAGGTCGGGTGTCTAACAATTCCTCCACAAATGTATCGCCTTCCTCTCGGGCAACATAGGACTTGTCACATTGCAATCAAAACTTTCTATCAGCACACTCTATACCTTTTTCCCCTTTCTCTCTATCATACGCTACTGCTTTCTGTGTCACTGTCTGCATTCTCCCTTTTCGGGCCTCTTTTTCTGCCTTCATTCGCCTCTGCTTAGCTTCCTTCTGCCATACCTGGAGATAATCAAACATCGACTGCCTACTCCGTTTTGCAAACAATTTATCCTGCAGGAAATTCAGTTTTTGTTCATCAAAGGTACCTGTTAACGGCCACTGTAACTCGGCATTGTCCCTCGTATATTTGTGTCATAATGTACTAAACATATTAGGGCCAAGGCCATGTTTGACATACATGTCAAAGTTCGGGGCGCCCTCCGGAGGCGCAGGCTGCCTTTCCTCCAATCGAGCATCAGTAGAACAACAACGACTACTCACACAACATAGCCTACTAAAACAAGGCATCTTGAAACGAAAACGTTTTCACTATCAATGCCAAGCAAATATTTGCAAATGTCTTACCAAAATCGGTCCGCAGACCTCACCAAACCCGGATCAAAACAATATCATGTTCACGGAGAACTCAAACAAATTCAAGCGCTTGTCCAAAAATGATCCTCAGACCGTACCAAACTCAAACCAAAGTGGCGCCATGGCCCAAAGCAAACTCACCTGGTGCACACAGGTCAAAACAAAGTTATTCTCCACTGCCGACTCTTCGGACCAAACGGTCAGATCCAAGGGTTTCGCCGTTCAGGACCCCAGCCGGGATGACCGCTGGCCAGGGCACTGCCCGGTCAGACAGACTTGGCAGCTGCGAGTACCAGACTCTCTCGTGAAGGGATCCCCGGTCCGACCGTCTGACCCGACGTGGCCCCGTCCTCCTCACCCGTCCGCGGGCAAAGATGGGCCACTCACCCGATGGTGTCCCTGTTCAGGCGCCAACTGAAGGAAGTGACCCGATTAGGGTCACCCGGGTCACTCGCGACCACCTCTCAGCCTTCCATACGAATGAAGAGTCGGTCAGACAGTAGAGAATACAAACAAAAGTTATTTATTAGTAGGCGCTCGAGCAGAGTCCGGTCTGACCAGCCTCCTTAGATAGCTGCCGGGGGACTGACCCTCACTAACATAACATCAGATATTATACATTTCCAATACCCAACAGGACCAGCCCAGACTGGAAATTTCCAGTTGGAGCAGTTTAACAAAGGAGGCACAGAAGGATGAGCTACCATCCTGAGACCAGGAGCACACTATCTTATCTTCAAGGTTACTCAGCCCGTGCCCGTCTCTCTGAGAGTGGGAGCTGGGCTACCTACAAGGAGAGGCATGCAAAACAGAATGAGCTATTCATTAGTGCAGCGAAGCTCAACCTTGAATAATAAAAGAAACAATCGAGGCTGCTTTCTGCTGAGGCGGACAGTATGAGACAGAAGCTTAATTTCGATCATGGCACAAAATGGCGGCTGAATACAAAATGGTGCCGCAAATGCTAACTTAACTCGCATAATGCTAGAAGGAGTCAGCCAGACACATTTTCAGTCTAACAAGGCAAACATCTTGGTTGTGGTGGAGAAGCTCCCTCACAGCTGATTGTAGACAGTCCAAAGGCAGAAGAGAAGTTACAGCGGTAAATATTAGTTCTAGTTGTGTCCTTGAGCCCCCTGAGGGGACACAGTACTTTTTGAATGGGGAAAGGATCTATGAAGAAGTCAGAAATAAGCAAACCCCAGAGAGATTTATGCTTCTGTTGGGAGGAGGTCTGGAAGAGCTACAGGATAAATCCAACAGAGGTCCCTAATGAACTGCCTATTCACCCTCACAACTTATTTGACTTATTTGACTTATTTGACTTATTTGACTTCGCAAAACAACTTCAAGGTCTTAAGTCGGAGATAACAACAGTCATCACAGATCTGGTGAAAGACATGCAGTCCATAGGAGAATGATTGTACACCAAAGAAGAAAACATCTCGATTGTGGACTTGACCTTGGTAGAGAAATGAACCTCTCTGTTCAATATGAGGGACGATATGAGAAAATTGAGAAAGAAATGTGATAAAGAGGCATATGATGGAAATGGCGGAGTGACAGGACGTTGAAAGCTTTTGCATTGCTCTTTTTCTCTGCATCCTACATATACTTGACAACTTTCACATTGACATTGTCAGAGAACTTACAGTAGGAGCCCCAAGGGAAATGCATAGCGTCTGCCTGAGGGATACTCTCTCCAAGCTATCATCTCCTTCTCTCACGGAAAATACATTGCACACCCCCAGCTAAAAAGAGTCAACAACATTTAGAAACTGCAAAATTCAAATATTTCACAATCTCTCCAAGATCACTGTTAGCAAGAAAATGTCCATACCGATCATGGCTGAGCTGAGAAAAAGAGATCAGTTATAGTTGCTCCTTCCCATTCACACCATGGTTAAAACTTCAAAACCCATATAATATGCTCCCAGGAGGAGTGAGAGAAAATGCTAGGTCTCACTGAAAGAGACCAAGTGACAACAGCTGTTGGTGATACGAAGTTAGATGGTAAATAGTCCACTGCTACCTAAGAGAGGCAAATAAATCGATTCAATAGAAGATGACAAGGAGAGTCAAGCTATAATCACAAAGTGACATGAACTCATCACCCACTGAAATATTGTCCCTCAATCTTGGTGAATTGCTCAAAAATTTCTTGGAGGGGGTTAGAGAGGGAGGGTATGGAATTTGTGTTAGAGGAAGGAGCGAAGGTAGATCTCTACTACAGGGACAGCAGGGGCATACACTTGCTGGGGATTTATCACAATGGTATTTTCAAGGAATGTCAGGTGACTTCATTTCCCTGTAAAATGTCTCAAAATTTGGAAAGTCCATAAGTCTAAACCCCAATATATTATACATTTGCAGAAGACCCACTTGCCTTCTAGGAATGTAGGGGCAGATTTACAAGCCCCTTGCGCCACTTTTGCGTCACTTTTCCCATGATAAAAGTGACGCAAAAGTGGCGCAAGGGGCTTGTAAATCTGCCCCGTAATGTTGATGGCTTACAAGCAATGCCAGACTCAATTCTATGATAACTGACAAACAGACAATAATGAGTGAGTTACTTTGCGTAAGGTCTTCTATATGGACACACCTGCAAAATAGGTATTCACAAGGATCAATGTTACACCACTTGGTTGGTGCTCTTTTCCGAACTGGACATTTGAGATATTAGGTCAACCACCCATCCTTGTTATAAAAATTACACTTTTCCCATAGTGATAGCATATTCTACAGAGGATAGTTATTATAAGGGGCTTTAACACTCTTCTAAGGGTGACAGAAATAAGCGAAATAGGTATTATTGCAATATCAGACCACACACCTATTTCGTGGGATTTTCACTTGGGTGACATATTTGGGAAAAATGGGCTTGGAAGTTTGACACTTTTATAGTGAAGGATAGACTTCAAGAAAAAAATGAGTAAGCAAATTCAGAGATATTTAGAGGTATCCACCTTGACTCTCTGGATCGTTTTTTTTTTATCAAACATATTTTTATTGAATTCTTGACATAATACAACATATGCTTTTACCATCCTTTGTCTTGCTCAAATGACGATACAGAAATGGATTGAACTGAAATTGTGCAGCGTACTCAACGCTAAAGATCGACCCCGACCCAATCCAAACGTGGTGCAAAAGTAAAGGTACAGTGTCCAACGGTGTTGGGTTCGGAGCAAGTCTCCGTGTCCTGCACAGTGCGACAGGTAAAATGAGAAATTGTCCAACCATCTTTCGAGAGGGCATGCTCTCAAGTCCGTCTAGTCAGAAGGCATTAAACAGAAAGTACTACCGGGCTTATTAGAACAGCTCTCATCTGTGGAGCAATAAATCAATAAACATAAAATAATTAACCAACCCTGTCCCAACTCCCTCCCCCTCCCCAACATGGTGGTGGCACCTAAAAATATGTTCATCATTGTGTCATGATAGGTTGTACTTCATATCTGAAAGAGGTGTAAGGCTCTGATAGAGGCAGGGCAAACAGCAGATGGAAGGCCACGAGAAAGAAAGGTGACCAGGGGGCCCCATTTAAATTCGAAGTTCTTAAAGTTATCTCTAAAGACTGACGACATACGTTCCATACTGAATAGCTTCCATAATCTAGAGTGCCAGAGGGAGACTGCCGGAGCTTCCCTTTTTTTCCAGGCGGCCGCCAGTGTGACCTTCGCCGCTCCGATGCAGAGCCACATGATAGTTTTATCAGCCCGGGTCTGGTGTTCCAAGGCAGGATCACAAAGCCCCAGCAGGGCCTCTGCCATAGTAGTTGGAACAGGATATCCCAACATGTCTTTAATATGTGCAAGTATTTCTTCCCAGAAGGGCCGTATATGTGGGCAATCCCACCAGATATGCTGGAAGTCCCCCAGAAACCCGCATCCCCTCCAGCATCGATCAGAGGAAGTGGGGAAGATCCGTCTAAGCTTGGAGGGATAAAGGTACCAATCCATCATGGTCTTAAGGTGTGCTTCCCTGAGCTCTATGGAGTGGTTGAATTTCATGATATTGGACCATAGGTGGGACCATTCATCGTCTAAGATGTCTCGGAGGATTCCCTCCCACATGGCCATGTATCGAGGGCGCGGGGAGCGCGTAGTGGTAAGGAGAAACTTATATATAAAGGAAATCGCGCCTTTCATAGCGGTAGCCTTAGTGAGAAAAGCTTCAAATTTAGTGAGGGGACGAGTAGCCGCCTCCCGGACCTGTGGTGTAAGGGCCCAATGCAGTAATTGGCTATAGCGGTATCGTTCTGTATTCTCCAGGCCATAGTCCCTTTTACAGTTATCAAAAGTGAGAGGATCAAAGTTATGGAAAAGATGTGTTAGAGCTAAACATCCTCCCTCCCTCCAGGTATCAAACGGTCCCGCCTGCAGCCCCGGGGGGAATGCGGATTGAAATGAAGAGGCGTGAAAGGGGAGGGAAAAGAGGTCCATCTCTCATCACTTGCCACTGAGTCCCATACCTTAAGGGTTGTGCGTGTGGGAGTGCTGATGTAAGTGTTCTTGGGTCTATCTTGTTTAGGCCGCCAGATCAGATCCCATATAGTCCGCCCGGTCACACTGCGGTCCATATGTAGCCAGTGTTTGTCGGAGTCATGTTTTGTCCATTCAATCAGTACGCGGAGTTGGGCGGCCTTGTAATATAAATGGATATCTGGGAGTCCGACTCCACCCTCCGCTCTGGAGTGACGAAGTATCGAAAAAGAGAAGCGAGCCCTTCTCCCTTGCCAAATGAAATTTAAGATCATAGCCTTAACGCGTCGGAAGAAGTCCCCCTCTAACTCTATGGGCAGGGCTTGAAATAAATAGAGGAGCTTGGGGAGAAGCGTCATCTTTATGGCGTGGATCCGACCCAGCCAGGACAGAAAGAGGGGCTTCCATTTAGTAAGCTCTGCTTGGATACGCGTGAGTATCGGGGGGAAGTTAGCGGCATAGAGTCCTTCCACTCTTGGAGTGATCTGAACCCCCAAGTATTGTATGGATGAAGTGGCTCATTGAAGGGGTGTGAGGGGTTGAAGCCTGGACAGCTCCGCTGGAGGAAGTGTGAGGTTGAGGATGTAGGACTTGCCTAGATTTATTTTAAAGTCCGCTATTGCCTCAAACCGAACCAGCTCAGACTGTAGGGGTGGCAGGGATGTGGCTGGATCCGCCAGTGACAGCAGGACGTCGTCAGCGAAGAGGGAGATTTTATGTTGTTCCCCCGTGAAAGGGATCCCCTGAATCGTAGGGTTCGCTCTAATTGCTGTTGCTAGTGGCTCGATACTAAGGGCGAAGAGCAGTGGGGAGAGGGGACACCCCTGTCTGGTACCTCTGGAGTGGGAGAAGGAGGACGAGTGTGTGCCATTGATCATCACTTTAGAATGGGGTTGAAGATAGTTAGCCCGAATCATAGTGAGAAATTCGGGTGCAAAGCCAAAAGCCGCGAGGTTATGAAAAAGAAACGCCCAATCCACCCTGTCAAAGGCTTTTTCCGCGTCTAATCCCACCAGGACCGCGGGAATCCGACGTCTATTGGCCTTCTCAATTAGTTGGACAATTCGGCGGGTGTTATCGTGGGTTTGGCGCCCTTTAATAAATCCCGATTGATCCGGGTGTATGAGGTCGGGCATAAGCTCATTTAGCCGCTTAGCCAATATGGAGGAATAGAGTTTTGCATCGAGGTTGAGCAGAGCGATAGGCCTGTAGGAGGCGCACGCATGAGGGTCCTTCCCTGGTTTGGGTAAAACAGTAATCATTGCTTCCGACATGGAACCAGAGGTTGAGCCTTCCTCCGCCATCTTATTAAAGGGCAGTGTAAGATGCGGGGTGATATCAGGTGCAAAAGTTTTATAAAATATGGCGGTATAGCCGTCCGGACCAGGAGGTTTATGGAGCTTGAGAGCCTTAATAGCAGAGAGAACGTCGTCAGAGGTGATGGGGGCAGAAAGTGTCTCATTCCCTTCAGGCGAGACCTGCGGGAGATGGAGGCTGTGGAGATATTCCCGTTGGGCATCGGGATCTAAGCGATCCCCAGTGTAGAGGTGTTTATAGAAGGAACTAAAGATCTCCGCCTTTTCCTCGTCGCTGTGAGTAAGTTCCCCATGTGATCCCCGTATACCGCCTATGTACTCCTTCTCTCGTTTATCTTTAAGCTGCCTAGCAAGGTGTTTGCCAATCTTATTGCCTTGGGAGTAGGATAGTTGACGTAGTTTAAGAAGTGTGAACTCCGCCCTGTTGTTATAGATGGCTCGGAGTTTACCCCTCAGCGCTGTCAGGTTGCGAAGGGTATGCCTTGTGGGGTTCGATTTATGAGCTTGTTCAGTGGAAGTCAGTTCCGACTCCAACCGATCTCTTTCTTTAGCACGTTGCGAGTTTAGCGCGGCGTTGAGGGAAATGCACTTCCCCCAAAAGACCGCCTTAAAGGCGTCCCAATTGGTAAACTCTGACGTGTCTTCTGACTTGTTAATGTCAAAGAATTCAGTGATAGTTTCCCTTAATTTAGTGCAGGAGTCCTTATCTCTTGTAAGCGCAGCCGGGAAGTACCACCTGGGAGAAGCAGAGGAGTCCACCCTCCATCCCATCGAGACTGCCAGGAGACTATGGTCAGATATTGAGAGGGGGAAAATTTTGGCATCCTGTAAGGCACCCAGGAGTGATTGGCTAATAAAAATATAATCGAGACAGGAGTATGTACGGTGAACATGCGAGTAAAATGTGTAGTCGCATGAGTTAGGATACAAAAGGCGCCATGCATCACGGAGTCCCATGTCGTGAAGTTGTTGTCGTATGTCCGGGGAGAAGGAACCCATATCTGAGCGTTGGGGGTGAGTGCTATCTAAATCTTTCTGCCAAGTTAAATTGAAGTCGCCCAAGAGTACCAGTGGTCCTTCCATGAAGTCCAATTGTCTCCCCAAAAAAGTGTGCAAGAAGACCGTCTGGCCAGTGTTGGGGGCATATACCGCTACACAGGTGCAAAGTTTCCCCATTAAGCGACCCTTTACCATGACCCAGCGACCGTCTTTGTCGCGTTGTACATCCAAGGGCTGGAATTTTGTGGAGGACCGAAACAGGAGTGCCACCCCCCTATGTTTCGTTGGTGCGGACGATCTATAAATCAGAGGGTAGTGTTTGTGTCGGAACCGTGTGTCCTCAGCTCTAGCCAGATGTGTTTCCTGTAGGGCCACTACGTCGAGGTGGTGATCAATAATGTACTTCCATACCTTTTGGCGTTTCTGAGGGGAATTAAGGCCCTTAACGTTCCAGGTACCGATGGAAATTGTCATAGCGTCAGGAAGTGAAACAACATCTCAATAGATACCCCACTAGGCTCAACATTTCTCCTGCCATCAGCTGCCCCCAAGGAGTGGCATCCTCCCCTCTAACAAAGTGCAGGCTTACTGTGTGATCTGCATACCTATCTATACGAGATGTTAAAACGCCACCACTATGGCCCACCCGCTCCCTCCCTTCCCATCCCCAAAAAGAAAAAGAACAAAATGCAAACCTTGAATACAACATAGAAAACAAAATCAGATCCCTGGTAAGTGTAACGAAAACCCCCAGGAATGCGGGGAGGCAGTGGGACCGAGGTCCCCGTCCGAACCCATCCCGGAGCAATGCCAACAGGATTCACATACAAACGACCCCGAGGCGCCGTCAAGTCCTCGCTAAGGTAAGCCCCCCGCTGCCATGAGTAGGACCTGGTCATATGCTTCCGCCCCAGCAGTACCATGACGGTCTTTGAGAAAGGGGCTTTAGACACCAGACATCCATGGAGCATATATCAAAGTATACCTGAGTTCAACAGGGGTGAGAGTTCATTGTTCTCAGTTTTAACCGCAATAGAGGGTGCCACAGCCCTTGAGCACCATGCACTAACAGGAGGTCAGTGAGGATGAAGCAGCCAAGAGGAGTGAGATACCGCCCCTCGAGAATGTGCAGCGTTCCCTTCAGCCCCTGGTGATCATGGTGGTGCTAGAAGCCGTTCCCACCCCGAACAGAATGAAGCAATGTCATGAAGCATTCGTCGGGGAATCATCTGCGGCCTCTGCGTGTGCCCGCAGACCATGCAGGCGCGTCCGATCGGGCCTTGTGTAGTGCGCTGGATGTATCTGGAGCGGAGTCATGATCTTCTACGGAGAGACCCAGAAGAACCAACCCTTCCTGTAGGTCAGAGATATGACGCTGTCTATTGCGGAATTCGAAACTAAGTCCAAACGGGAAAGTCCACCGATATCTGATCTTATCCTCTCGGAGTTTGGTAGGTAGAGGCCTGAACAGCTGTCTCCGTGCAAGAGTGGCCGGCGCCAGGTCTTGGTAAATCTTACACGTGTGATTTTGGAAGGAGATGGAGTCCTTGGACCTAGCCGCTGCAAGCACCGCTTCCTTAACCTTGAATGAGCGGAATTTCGCTAAGATGTCTCGGGGCCTCCTCTTGTCTCCATTCTGCAATTGGCCCACTCGGTGGACCCGTTCCAGTTTTATTTTGAGGGATTGAGGGCTTAGGATCTCTGCAAAGAGCCCCTCCAGAAATGCCTCCAGATCTGGCCCCTCCGCGCCTTCCTCCAGGTCTCGAATGCGAATATTCTCCCTCCGGGCCCTATTTTCAAGATCCTCCGTCTTAAGTTGCGACTGAAGGAGCTGGTCATGGAGAGAGCGGACATCATCTCTGAGCTCTGTCGTGAGCTTTTCTTGATCCTGGTGGTGCGCCTCCAAATCCAGAACTCGGGTACCCACTGAATCTACGTCATGTTGGAGGGAAGTCAGCTTTTCGGTCAGGTCCGTCCGTAACTGCTCCATGGAGGATTTAATGTCCTGCCCTAAGTCCTTGAGCAGCTCCATCTTGAAATCCTTGAACATGGCCTGGAGCTCCGCTTTCGTGAGAGCCATTGTGGTTGCTTCGTCGGCTGCACCCAGCACTGAGCGCCTGTCTGAGGCCACAAAGAAATCAGAGACCTTAGCAGATGCTCTGGTCGTCCCCTTCTTGGGCGGCATGCGGGCCTGCCCTAAGGGGCTCTCCGTCGGTGCGATGAGGGCGTCCACGGAATCCGCGCAGCGAGGCGGGTGGCTGCGACCTCCGAGGTGTAGCAAAGGAGCGCGTTGATGCCCGATCTGAAGTAGGGCCCTCCCCACTGATCGAAGCAGGACCCCCTCCCGTTAGGCGCGCTGGCAGCCGTGAAGTGATCTCTGAAAGGTAAGAGGAGGCGGCCCCGGAGGGGGTGGGGGGGAGAAGCACTCTTGACAGATCTCCTCCCGGTGGATATGGCGCCTGATGGCTGGGGCCCAAAAGGTTGTGTTCGTATGACGTGGGGCACCGGTCAGGCAACAGCAGCCACCATCCCCTGTGCTACCCCATTCCGGTCAGGGCAGGCAAAAGCAGACACACAGCTCTCACCGGGAGGTGTAGGGCGCCATTCCGGGCCCCCCGCGGGCCCCGACGTCTTCCAACCTTCAGCAGGGGGAGCCGCGGTGCCTTGGGTCAGCCGCCGTCTGTTCGGGCAGTCACCGCTAGCTCCAGAATCCCTGGGAGACGTTGGGCAGCCGCTGGGCACAGAGCTGGGAGTCCGGCTGGGAAATCGGCGGCGCCGATATCGCTAGTGGGCCGCCATTTTAGAGTCAGGCAGGCGGGTCGCGGTGTAGCGTAATTCGTGAAATGTCCCAGGGGAAAGCGGCGAGGACGCCCCGGCAGTCACGGTGGGTTCCAGCCTCACCTCGACGAAGAAAGCAAGCTAGGAGGTCAGGGTCCTCAGGCAGCTCCCCCCGCAGCACCAGCAGCCGCCGGCGATCAGCGCAGCCCGGCAGTCGCCATTTTGCCGCTCGGCCTCGCTTCTCTTCTAAGGCTGAAGCAGGAGTGCCCCTGAATGAAACGCGGCAGGTAGGAACTCTCCAGCAGTGCGTCACATCTTCCGCTGTGTGTGGGAGCCGAGCTCAGTCCTCAGCGCCCGGGGAACCGCCACAAGTAGCTCCGGAACTGCGCGCAGACCGGGAGCCGAGACGGATTACGTCCGCTCGGCCATCTTGCCCGGCCACGCCCCCTGGATCGTTTTTTTAGGCAGTGATTAGGGGCAAATGCATTGCTGTTAAGGTTGATCAGAGAAGTAATTGCAACCTGATGAAGGAGAGGCTAGCAGACATTGACAATTGGACAGGGAGACAGTCACATTTTCTGCACTGAGAGATATCACATCACTGAAAGGACATCTCAATTTATTGCTCACAAAAAATCAGAAAGGGCATTACTACGACTCAAACAAAAGGTTTATGAAAGAGCCATCCATATCAATATCAATATAAATTTTTAGTGGGGCTACTGCGTATTATTGAAGAAATGAAGAAAAGACTAAAGTCTCCCTAATGGTTGAGATGCTGGAGGGCATTTCTCACCCTCCAAAACTATCAAATAACAAAGCTTTTGCACTTTTTTTTAGAAGTAATCTATGTGTCCGAGATAGGATTGATGGCCACACTCTAAACTGTCAGAACTCATAGAATATGTGTGAGGTGAGGAAGGAAGCCAGATACTAATCTACCAATCTTCCTCCCTGTGGGAAACTACTTCAAATGGCATAACTGGGGCAGCATAATTCTCCAAGGGCAAAATGTGGGTATGGTGTAGAAGAGAGGAAACAAATCATTTGAAATTGTTATTCCCTCCAAGCATGGGTAATTACAGCTTCCGTGGGAACTCCTGAGGATCTTGAGAGAGCTTATAGTCACCAGACCTCCACACATCAGGGGTAATGGCTTCTAAGTAATCCACACAGAGGCGTGAGCAGTATCAAAGCAAGGATGTATAATGCTCTTCACATAATCAACAGGGATTGATTAGAAAGCAGGTTCAGATGAGTTAAGAATTATACATTTTGTTACATTTTCTCTGTCTAGCAATCTCACATACTCCACAACTGTAGCAGTTGACAAGTCTTGGAATTTATCAGGAATCTCACTCTATGACCTAGGGGCATCAAGGTAACACAACACACCTCACCACCACAAGGAAACAGCAACCGGGAAGAAAACTTCAAAGTGCAAGAATGGTAACCGAGTACTAATGATAGCAAGAACCATACAACCAATGAAAGTTACAAGACATCTGTTTCTTCCCACTGCCTCCACTTGAAATGCCCCAGAAGAGCTTAATCCTCCTACTGGTTGGATGTTCTTTGTTACCAATCACTGAGTACTCTGCTTGTCTGTGACTCGGATGGTCCACCTCTAACTATGATGTGCCAGCTAACAGAGAGCTGTCCTCTATACTTTCCACCCAACTTTTCTTGTGTGATATTAGTGTACCCTTCCCTTTGGCTTTGTCTCCCTGTTCTTCAAATCTGTTCTTGGAACCATTGTTCTTGCATAGATCCTGATGTAGACAGACACGGTAAGAGTGGTGAGGTGGGGGGGGAACCGACAGACGATGGAATAGGGAAAATAAAATAAAAAAATAAATAAAACCACTTACCTTGTGTTAGCCCCATCGCCGACCACATACCTTGCGCTGCTGGATCGCCGGCTCGGCAATGCGGCGCACGCAAGGTAAGTGGTTTTATTTATTTTTTTATTTTATTTTCCCCAATCCTGGTCTTTCGACTGCCCCCTTGCCCCACGCCGACCCCGCCCCGCCCCACCGCTATTACCTGAACCGGTCGTGCCTGGGTGTAGACACATTTTTTGAGAATATCAAATATCTGAGTCAAAAGTGTTGAGGGTAATTAAAATATATACATTGATAAAGCCCAGAGGCCAGAGGAGCTTGTAGGAGTTTTCTCCAAAAGGTTTAGTCCTAGGTTGGTCCCTCGCTTTCTCAAGGATTACATTTCCTTCCTTAAGTTGGGAGGACCTACCCTTCCATGAGAGAAGTTGACATTGCTTTCTCTAATACATGAATTGGGCAAACCCCCTGATATGTGTCCTTTATTCAGACCCATATTTCTTCTTCATACACATCTGATAATATTCAATGATTGTTGGACTTTGCCCTCTCTGCAGGGTCACCCCAAAATATTTTGTCTTCACCCCTCCTGTTTGCTGAGGCTGTTTTTGGTTGGCTTTTAGGACACTGCACACTTTACAGCTGCTAACCAGTGCTTAAAGTGCTTCTATTCTCTCCTCTAAACATGGTAAAATTGGCTTACACTCAATTGGCACATTTAATTTACTTATAACTCTAAAGTAAAGTGGTACAACATGTACCCAGGTCCTGCAAATTTGATGCTGCTAGTGGGCCTGCCACACTTATTGTGACACCCACTTAAGTGTGAAACCGGTCCCAGGATGCTTGTTTACGGTCCAGTGAAGACTTAACTTGGCAGTTCGGGCTGGACTGTTCCCATGAGGAACATGGTTAAGACTGATTTGCATATGGCTGGGTCTGAACTGGGGTGGCGAAGTGAGCTAAAGAACGATGTTGGATTCAACCCAGATCTGTGACTGAGGGGGAGTGTCTGAAAAGTTTCAGCGCTCTGTCCATCATCTCCTTGTGTTTGCCACCCACTTAAGTAGCCTTTTAAAACATATCTCAGGCCTGCCATTGCAGCCTGTGTGAAGTTTTAAACTGCCAATTAGACCTTGCAAAATCAGCCTTTTTGTCAGGCCTAAGCCTTACCTTTTAATACATATAAGGCACCCTTAAGGTAGGGCCTAAACAGCCCATAGGGCAGGGTTCATTGTATTTAAAAAGTAGGATATGTGTTTTTGAGTTTTACATGTCCTGGTAGTAAGTCTACCTCTCTCATAGGATAACATTGGGTTATGGTATTACATTTAATAGGTGATAACCTTTGCTTGGGAACAGGTAGAAATGTCATGTTTGGTCTCTAGAGAATTGAAATTTGAAATCCTCTTTAATGCTAAAGTTGAATTTTACGTCAGAACTCTAAATATACTACTTTAAGAAAGCTGGCATTTTATTGTCCTAACCATTTGGTGCCGGCAGCCTGTGTCCTGGGTCACATGACTAGGGGTAGTTGGCAGTTGGCCTTTGTGTATTCCTCCTAGACAATGTCACTAAGGGGAACCAGGTGTTGGCAGGATGGGCCATCCTGACAGGATTGGTGGGAGCGGAGCTGTCACCTAACATAACATAACATAACATAACATAACATAACATAATGTGTAATTGTAAAGCGCACATTCACCCGTAGGCATCTTGGGGCTGAATTACAGATGTTTATTGTTACCAAACTCAATGGTACCACCATTGCACTCACAAAGAACTTCACACTAGCATTGTGTCACCCCAGACATCTTGGGACATGCACCAAGGAAGGAAGGAAATTCCAGAACCAAATGTAAGGGGAAGTCTAGAAGTTTCTCCCACTTTAAAACTGGCAACAGGTAGAAATATTGGACCCTAAGACTCACTCTTCGGTACACACCTGGGCCTGTGGACACTACAAAAGAAGGACTGCTCTGCTGCCAGAGGACTGCCTTGCTGCTTGAGGCCTGCCCTGCTCTCTTAGAAGGAGGACTGGACCTGCTCCCTTCATTTAAGGCTGAGTGACTACAAAGGTCAGCTGACTGACCTCCTGTTCTGAGCTACAGGGACACAACAAGCTCCAGAGGTCTCTCTGCAACTATCTGAGCTGCTGCACTGGACTTTCCCTGACCTGCACCTAGACCTGCCTGAGCCCTACTGGCCTCTGGTGGAGTGGGTCCCTGCTCCTCGAGAGTTGCCTTCCTAGGTTCTGGACCCATGGTTGGCAATACCTGGTTGGATGGAACCTAACTGAAGGTTCCATCAAATCCGGTGTGAAGTGAGACGAAGCCTCACAAAGCCTCGCCGCACAGCTGCAAGTTTCATATGAACCAACATAGATCAATGAAAAGCCCTGCAAAGCCTCACCACACAGCTGAAAGCTTCTTCAGAACCAACGCCGAGAACCACAAATTCTCACTAAACAGCCTTATTAGAACCAACACTGGACAACACGAAGCCTCGCAAAGCAACATCGTGCAGACCGTGCACCAAGACAAAAGGTCTAATCCCCGCAGACCAAACTTGGACCTCTGCCTGGCCTGTGCTTTATCGAGGTCAGTCTGTACTTGTGAATTTGTCCTGGTCCAGCTTGACCAGATACCCTCTGTTGGAGCTTTGCACCTTTTGGCACTACTTTTACCTAAACCTTTAAAATTGAATAACCCTGATTCTACTAATTGGATTTTTTTCGTTTTGATCTCAAAGTGTTTATTAAAACATGATCTATTTTTCTAAAATGGTTTGGGATTTTCTCGTGTTGTGTTTTCACTTTAGTGCTGTTTGTGTAATGCAAAAATACTTTACACATTGCCTCTAAGTTAACCTTGATTGATTTTGTGCCAAACTACCAAAGGGGTAAGCACAGGTTAATTTAGGGACTTTTGTGGTTCATCCTGACCAGGATTGTGGTTGTTGCTTGAGATTGGTTTACACCCCCTCAACCAATAACCTAATTTCTCACAACAAAATACTGGCTAAACACTTAAAAGGCTTCATGCCCTTTTGGACAGAACCGTATCAATCAGATTTAGCAAAAATAGACGTTCAGTAATATCCACAGTATCTTAAGGTAGACAGAGGAATTGAACAAAAAAAAACTGCTGGTTTTATGGTTTGATGCTAAAATAGGATTAGACAGTGTGAAGTGGTATTTTTTTATAATAAGGTCTGATCGAAGCAAGTCTGGGCCTGGTGATGCGAAAATATATATAGACAGCCAAAAACCAGGGTGTGGCGAATGATGAGAGGTTGGCGTTTTTGTCTCTTGGTAATGGGCCCTGGCTGGGGTCTGAGGGCCAGATGTACGACCTGCCAAATAGCGCCTCGCAAATTGCGTTGCATTTGAGACTCGCAATTTGCGAGGCACTATTTGGCATGTACAACAGTGTGTTTAACACTGTTTGCGATTCCCAATGGGGTCGCAAATTGCGAGGCTCATGAATATTGATGAGCCTCTCGCAATTTGCGAGCCCATTGGGAATGACAGGCCCTCCCAGGGATGGTGGCCTGCTGGGCTCAGCAGACCACCATGTCTGGGACTGCTTTTAAAAAAAGCAGCTTTTTTTAAAAATGCAGCCCGTTTTCTTTAAAGGAAAACAGGATGCATTTAAAAAAAGAAAAGAAACATTTTTGTTTAATTTTTTAAGGGCAGGCAGTGGTCTCTGGGAGGGCCTGTCATTCCCAAAGGGCTCGCAAATTGCGAGAGGCTCATCAATATTCACAAGTCGCAAAACAGTATTTTGCGGGTCGCAATTTATTTGGGACTCGCATAATACTGTTTGTACATGGGCCCATGCTTTTTAGCGTGCGCAAACGGGTCTAAGAACCGTTTGCGCACGCTAAAAAGCGTCGTACATCTGGCCCTGAATCCCTAAACCCTTGTTGTAATGAGCTTTGGTCTCATGTCTGGAGTATGGAGCACTGTGCCTAGTGCGCTCCATGTTCCACTCGTGAGTCCAGAGTTCCAGAGCTGGCAGTTGATTAACAGCTGGCCAGGGATGAGCTGTTCAACCTCCGCAGACAACAACTTTTAAAATAAAGTTTACTTACCTTACCACAACGCTTCCTGTGTGGTGCATTTGGAACTCTCAAGATTTTGGCAATGAGTTGGCCAGCATCCCCTGCGGTGGTAGCAGCTCCGGACCCGACTTCACAGGAATTTGACTTCCTGGAGGACCGACGATTTCCTCTGTAACGAGCTTGTTGCTGTGGTGTATCCCCGAACTGAGGAATCTGCGTCGCTGGTTTTCCCGCTTTCAATCTCAAGGACATAAGGTATTTTTGGGCTGACTCAGGGAGGCTCCGGTGGCGGTTAGCGCTCGAGACTCTGCTCGCGTGAACTCATCTTCATAGCAGTGCTCAATGTCTCTCACGCGCTCCCCTCCGTCACCACTACTCCAACGAGCCCCATCACCCTACGAAATTACATCCATACGACGTACCAGTGTGCTTGCAAAACAAGCTCCACCACCTTTGGAAAGCAAGTCAACACCACGTTGGCGGCCATTTTAAGGTATTTTCTTTTTGTATTCTGCAACTTAATCAGCTCACTTCGATCTACTTTATTCAACCGCTCGCCACGGATTCACTTGACGGAGCCTACTTTGCCGGATAATTATTAAGGTACTTTCTTCTTTCTTGTTCGTGGTAACTGTTTGATAGATGTCGGCATTGCACTGCAACCCTACGATGATACACACATCCTAACCAGTGTATCACAATTGCCATCCGATTCTCTTCGGTGATACACACACCTACTATTGTGTGTCACTGTACCCTGCTGTGAGAACTGTGTATCACAATACTACTAGCACTACAGAATTTAACCTTCACTCTCCAACTTTATATCATCATTTGCTTCATTAAATCTTTTGCATCACAGCACTTATTTTTTTGTATTCCCTTTTATTATATTGTCTATAGAATTTTCACGATGCAATTGCAGGGTGCAATCATTTCTCCTCCGATCTTCTTAGCTTCTCCAGGACCACTTGCCATTGAGTGGGAAGATTGGCTACCCATTTTTGAAAACTAACTGGAAGCTTTAGATGGCTCTAAGTTCAGTGCATCAAGGAAAAGAGCGCTTCTGCTTAACAACTTGGGCAAAGAAGGCCAACACATTTTCAAATACTTACCCACTGCGACCTTACCCAATGGCAATGCCAATGAAGATGTCTACGTTGAAGCTAAACAACGCCTGGAGTGTAGATTCACTAAGGAAGTTAACATTGTCATGAACCGGTACAAGTTTTATACACACCATCAAGATGAGAATCAATCTATTGATGACTTTGTTTCGAAACTCAGAGAGCTGTCAGTGAAGTGTAAATTTGGCGCAATGACAGATGAATTAGTTCGTGACCAACTTATTGTCCACTGTAAGTGCAAAAAGACACAAGAACGTCTTTGGGCTGCAAAAAATCCGTCCTTAAAGGATGCTATTGAGATAGCCAAAGTAGTCGAACGATCCCAACACTGCATGCGTGAGCTAGACAAGAGAAATGATGGTAGTAATGTATCTATTGTATCTAAAGAAGAGCTTGATGTTGCTACTGTGTTTAGATCTGGTAGACCTCCACAAAGAGGCAGACAAAAGTTTAGGTCGTGTTATAGATGTGGGAGCTCTTTTTATAATGCAGATTTCCGCAAATGTTTAGCTGTTGACAACATTTGTAAAAAATGTGGGCGTAAAGGTCACTTTGCCAATATGTGTAGACAATCTTTCAGACAAAGAGTAGCCATTGTAGAGGATGATTCCAGAGCCATGTCTCATAACCTTGACACAGCCATGTCTCCTAACTTTGACACGTCCTACATAGAAACCGAAATTCCATCTCATACTGATAACATTTTAAGTGTAGATGACCCCTCTGATGACATTGGCAGGAAAAATAGACCCAAGGCTAACTTCATGATTAATGGGAAATCCACACAATTAATGGTGGACTCAGGGTCGATGTACACCATCATTCCCAAATCTGTTTTTAACACGTCATGGACTGACCGTATATTGTTGCCCAAAGACATTAACCCGAGCGGTTATCAAGGTGAGACTATCAACCTTCTCGGTTACATGAATTCGACCATAGAGTTTGGAGGCAGATCAGTGCAAGGCAAAGTGTATGTGGCTACTGACTTGGATACTTGGATGGATGCATCAGTATGACTTGTGTATTATAGTTGACCCCAGGGCACCCACCCAAGTGGTGGTAGTGAAAAGTCTATCTCTAGAGAAAATATTAGATGAGATAAAATATGTTTTCAGGGAAGAATTGGGTTGCTTAAAAGGTTACGTGCACAAAATTATACTTAAATCAGATGCCCTCCCAATCCAACACAAAGTGCGCAGGATACGCTGTGAAAGAAATGTTGAAAGAAATGGTTACTTCAGGTGTCATTGAACCAGTGGAGAGCTCCTTGTGGGTTTCTCCGGTTGTGATTACAGAAAAATCAGATGGCAAATTCAGGTTTTGAATTGACCTTAGGTCACTAAATCAGAATGTAGTAGTAGATACCTACCCGTTACCAAATATTAATGAGTTGATTTTGGCTTTGAGTGGTGGCAAATTCTTCTCCAAACTTGATTTAAAGAACGCGTACCATCAAATTAAACTCCATGAAGAATCCAAACCACTCACGGCCTTCATCACTATGGACGGCATTTTCCAATTTACAAGAATGCCCTTTGGTCTTTGCTCTGCTGCTAGCATTTTTCAACGTATGATGAGTGTACTGTTTAAAGATGTTAATAATATTGTGTACTTTCAGGACGACATCCTTATTTTTGGTGACACCATTGAGCAACATAACCGTGCTCTCAGTCACGCACTACATAAAATCAAAGAATCAGGGTTAACGCTCAGGCATGAGAAATGTAAGTTCCTGGTCAACAAGGTTGATTATCTGGGGTATGAGATATCAGCGGAAGGCGTAAGACCCAAGCAAAATCTATTAAATGCCATCCGCTTAGCTCCCATACCTTCAGATAAAGACAAATTGAGATCGTTCTTAGGTCTCGTTGAATATTACTCGAAATTTGTCAAGAACTTCTCTGCGAAGACAGAAAACTTGAGGTCTCTCTTGAAGAAAGGTATCACCTCCTTGTGGGGTCCCCAACAGCAATCAAGCTTTGACAACATTAAAAAAGATATTTGTGAGGCAGGTATTCTCACTCCTTTTGACACCAGACTCAAATCCGTTCTTACAGTGGATGCGAGCGCTACCGGTCTTGGTGCTGTCTTATCTCAGATTCGGGATGGTCATGAAAGAACTGTGGCATTTGCATCCAGAACTCTTACCAATTCGGAGAGAAACTATTCTGTGATAGAACGGGAAACATTAGCTGCTGCCTGGGGCTATGAATATTTCAGAACCTATCTGTGGGGCTCCAAGTTCACATTGAAATCTGACCACAAACCCTTGATCAAGGTACTATTACCGGGTGGGACCACCAAATGTTCAGCAAGATTAATCAGGCTAGCCTCCCGCTTACAGGAGTATTGCTATAATGTTGAATATATCCAAGGTTGGAGAAACATCCAAGCGGATTGTTTATCCAGACTCTCTCTTGATTGGGAAACTGTTGACAAGTCTTCTGTTTTAAAGAAGGAGGCGGAAGGTGCGGTAGCTTCAATCCAAGATGTTTTGTGTGTATCTGAAGCACAAGCCATTACTGAAGCTGAATGGATAAAAGAAATGTCTTCAGACAATTCCATGTCTGAACTCAAACAACTAATTGTACTGGGTGGCAGAAGAGAAAGTTCAGTTTCTCCATCTATCAGACCCTTTGTCAAAATTTTAGATGAATTGTCTGTTTGCGGTGACTTATTGATTATGAGAGGTGAGTTATTTGTTCCTCCTTTAGTGTTGAGAAGCAATCTTATTAGATTAGATCATGAGGGACATTTAGGCCAGACCACGACAAAAAAAAGGTTGAGAGCGAACTGGTGGTGGCCTGGAATGGACTCAGATGTTGATGCATGGGTAAAGAAGTGCGAAGTCTGTAAAGAAAGTGACAAACGACTCAGAGTGGGTGTACAAGCCTCCATGGGGCATATAACAGATCCTGGTCAACCATGGCACACTATTTGTCTAGACTTCATAGATCCCATGAATGACCTTAAGAGTGACTGTCGTTTTGCTTTGGTGGTGGTAGATGTTACTACTAAATGGTTGATAGTCAAGTTCTTGAAAGATATCACCACTGCAACCACTGTGCATACTCTGAAAGAAATTTGTGTAGAGGAGGGCGTACCCTCGGTTCTTATCACCGACAATGGTACCCAATTAACATCTGCTGAGATGCGCTCCTTCTTATGTTCCTTTGGCATTAAACACATTCGCACGTCACTTTATAACCCACAGGACAATGGAATGGTTGAGAGGGCAAACCGCCTTATCAAAGGCACTAAACAAATGGCGATGTCCAGTGGGAGTGAGGTTGACCTGTTGGTGTCTGAAATGCTTTGGGCTTACCGCTCAAGCTTACATAGTGCTACCGGCAAGTCATCATTTGAATTGATGCGAGGCAGATTACCCAAGACCAAACTTGTTCCCACTTGGATCAATGACCTGATATCTAAGAACACCTCTTTCAAAAAACCTCATCAAAATGTGAGCGTGGGAAAGAAGCTAATCAAACGCATTTGCTCTGGTGATTGGGTGAAAGTGCGCAGTGGCAGACCCGGTGCGTGTTTATCCAAATTTTTAGGACCTTTCAAGGTAATTCGTGCTCTTCCCCACGGTGTAATTCTTGACAATGGTGATAAATGGAACTATAGACGTGTAGATTTATATCAGACGGGTGATTCCAGCCGCAGTATTGTTGTAAATTCTCATGATCCATCTCCCAGCAACGTGTTTTTGTCCATGTCTGACAATGAATTGACAGTTCCCTCTCACTCAAGACTTGGCACTCGCAGGGTTTCGCAAGGAGGTGGTGACGCCCCCACTTCCTCTGAAGCTGAACATTCTGTCCCTGTTGGAGTGGAAATGAGACCTATTAGAGGTCGACACCCTCCGGGTTATCTTCATGATTACATTTGTGATTAATCTTAATGGTGACTATTAGAATGCAATGTATCTTTTGATTAATTTTCATTGTAGTGTTTAAGATGTGCGATTTGTTTCTTCTATGCACAGTTTTTGATGGATTTATGTTTGCACAGTTTTTGATGGATTTATGTTTGACCCAGCCATGCAATGTTTTGTTCTTGAACTTTCTCTCTCTCTCTCTCTCTCTCTCTCTCTCTCTCTCTCTCTCTCTCTCTATATATATATCTCTCTCTCTCTCTCCCACTCCTTCCTTTCTTCCTCACCCTTTTAAGGGAAGGGGATGTGTTGTAATGAGCTTTGGTCTCATGTCTGGAGTATGGAGCACTGTGCCTAGTGCGTTCCATGTTCCACTCGTGAGTCCAGAGTTCCAGAGCTGGCAGTTGATTAACAGCTGGCCAGGGATGAGCTGTTCAACCTCCGCAGACAACAGCTTTTAAAATAAAGTTTACTTATCTTACCACATCGCTTCCTGTGTGGTGCATTTGGAACTCTCAAGAACCCTCTTCTTTTTGCCCTTCAGGTAAAACACCGTGGGGCATATTAGCAAGGGCACTATCGCCGCGTTAGCGGCACTTTTTGCCGCTAAAGCGGCGATATTTATATCGCCCTATCAGCAAACTGTCTCTAACAGCAGTTAGCGACAGTTTGCGGGCATTAGCGCCTGTTTTTTTACCGCTTTGCATGTCAGCGATATTTATCGCTAATGACATGCAAAGTGGGCGTTCCCGACGAACAAACCTGAGAAACACTCGCTAACAGGCCTATCGCCTATTAGCAAGGTGGCCATGGCCCCAGTTAGTGACGTGAAAAGTCGCGCTAACCGGGGTCATCGCCATTTATTTAACACCTGCAATTAGCAGGTGTTAGCCATACCTAACATGGGGGGGTGGATTATGCTGATACGACCACAGGGTCGTATCAGCAAGGTGTTCTCCCTTCTCCATGCAACATCGCTGGTTTTTCAGCGATGTTGGCCCATTTCCCCCGCCATCGCTGGAATATTCATCGCCATAGCGCTAATCGTTGCTAATACAGCGTTAGCGTGGCGATATATTCCAGCGATAGCCGGCGATAAAAAAAATCACGCTAAGCAGGGTTAGCGATGATTATCGCCTCTTCTTGCTAATATGCCCCCTTGTTATTAAAATCAAGGAGGATGAGGATGTGAAGGGATTTCCCTTAATAATTAAAACATAAAATACACATGTTCCTCAATGATATCCTGTTGACCCTAGGAAAACCCAAAAAACTATCATGAGAGCTCTGTATATTCCGAAACATTTTGAAAAGGTCTCTGGGTTTAAAGTTGAAGTTGATATGCATGGAGATGGAAGCTGAAATTAGAGAAAGGCGTTAACCTCTCTCTCTCCATTGAGATGGGAGAAAGACAAAGATAAATATTTAGGGCTATACATTACTTTTACAATCCTAGCCTTACCCACACAAATTACCCCACACTCTTCGAGGAAATTAAGAGGGATCTGCAAGGTGGGGACCACTGTTTGCGTCTTGGCTAGGGAGAGTCACATCTGTGTTGGTAACTCTACAACCTCTTTCATTGCAACTATACTCCTGGGATAACAAAATAAGGTATTTGAGGAAGTGGGAGTATTAGGCCTGCCAAACATAGACAGGTATTGTATGTCAGACAATTACTTGTGCCTTTTGTATAGTCTCTCCCAGAGACAGAAAGCTCTGGCTGCTTTACTAGGCTTCTGAGCAAAAGTTTGAACCTGGACTGTTTGGTGCTCTTTGATGGTGGTATGGAAAACATTATCACAAAACTCTGATATCAGTATCTGCCCTTTTTCATATACTGCTAAACATTAAAGTACAGATTTGAAACATGCTTCGTAGAGTGATGCTTTCCTGAAATGGAGTTAGGGTGACGGTCAGTCGCTTTTTAAGCACTGTGGGCCATATTAGCAAGAAGCTCGTTAAAATTATCGCCGTTTTAGTGGCAGGAAACTGCCGCTAAAGCGGCGATAAGGGTCTTAATAATATGCGCTATAGAATTCCAATAGAAGCCCAGGTTAGATGTGCAGGACATCTAACCTGGGCTTCTATTGGAATTCTATAGCGCATATTATTAAGCCCCTTATCGCCGCTTTAGCGGCAGTTTCCTGCCGCTAAAACGGCGATAATTTTAACGAGCTTCTTGCTAATATGGCCCTGTGTTTCACTTATAGACGATCAAGACATCTGACATGCGTAGGAAAGATTTCTCCATTGATGAAACGAAAAAGGTTTCACTTTCTTCATCTCTACCACTGGATGTCTCCCTGACCAACAGCCATGGGTAAACCAGAAATTTGGCACAGTTCAAAAAATACTTTTGAATATACAAGTCCAAGAAAGGTCTTATTTCAAATATATATTCTCTGTCAAAAAACATACACGCAGCCCATGGCGTTATATTTCCAGATGGGAGAATGTATTGGGTAAGAGCACAATGCAAGACTAAGGGCAACACTAGAAAAAATAATGCAGAACACTATATAAGTTAATGTACAACTGGTATTTGACACTGAATAAACTCAAACAAATGTTCAGCAGTCAAGATGGAAAATGCTGGCCACACTGGCATGGAGGAGAACATACGTTATGTATGGTGGGAGCACCTGGGTACAGGAACATATTGGAAGGAGGAAATTTAAAGCAGTCTCGGGTATCCGATACGGCCCGATGCAGTGGTCATAATCATAGGATTTTCAGACCCTGACATATAGAGGGTGATCACGGAAAACAAACTGGATGTTCATGGCACACATGCTTTTAGCAGCCAAACAAACAACAGAAGCCCACTGGGAAAAGATTTATCCACCCAAACTGAGTGACTAGCCGTGGCGACTTTCATTGTTGACAGCCATAGAAATAGGTTCACATGAACTACAAGATGATCAAAATACATTTGATACCCTTTGGAAACCTTCAATACATCACATTAAGGGTGAAATGCCTTCCATGCCATGTTCTAAGAACCTGAGGGCCTTAAAATTACCATGGGACCTTTAGTTAACACCGCTGCACTGTACTGCTGGCGCGAAAAAAAGACTTCAGTTGTTAAGGAGTGATCTTGATGAAGAATGACTGAACCTGTAATATTGTACAATTTAATGTTGACGCTCCTGTGACAAAGGGAGGAGTGGATATTGGCGGGGGACAGATGTTGATTGATAATAAATTATTAAAGTGTTTTGTCCATGGCTGATTTTAATTCTGAACGAGCTGTCTCTGATAATAAGTTTTCTTCACATGCGTTAAAATAATAAAATATCCTGGCAAAAACGTACCCCAAATATGTTACAGAATGTCGACTTACATTTATTACTTATTTATGTATTAGTTTCATAGGCAAAACCCCCAAACTAGACCATTTAAGAAAACAATTAAAAATAATTCACAAAATTAATCATTTCTTTAAATTAGTCAGATATTTGCTCATAGTGCATGCAACTCTAAACAATTACGATCCCCTAGCAATACAATTGCATACAGACGATTACAAGTTTCACATTTAAGAAACAATACTCTCAAATATATTCGACAAGCAACATTACAGTCGACAAGCCTGCAACTATGACCTGGACACGCCATCACAGACCTACCACCACCGGAACCGCCCGCTGTCACAGCTGGAAATGAATCTCAGAAGAGGACTGGGCTTCCGCCTCTTCCCAGCACTGGCCCCAGCACACCAGCAACTTGCTGAAAGCCATTAAAAACCTCAACAGTTGGATCAGCGCATCCTCAAACACCCTGGCCCCCTGCAAGTGCAACCCAATGATGAGAGCATGACAACAGGCTAGCTGGTATACAGAGGAGCTCAGTCTGACAAAACACCACTGCAAGCAACTGGAGCGTAAATGGAGAACAAATCAAGATACCACAGATAAAGACATCTTTAAATCAGCCCTAAAACGCTACCACCAGCAGGTATGGCTCACCAATCACACAGCTCTTGCAGATCGCATCAACCCCAGAACCAACAGCAGCAAGGAAATCTTCACCACCATCAAAGATTTCATGTGCCTCCTGCCGCCTCCAGCAACATCACCCCCTCACAAGACATTTGCATCAAGCTCTCGGAATTCTTCTGTAACAAAATCACCTCAATATACAGCAGCTCCGACCCTTAACCGAACCCCGTCACTGTCGCAACTGAACTTCCCATCACAGCTGATCAATGAACTGTGATGTCGTGGCCTGCCGTGACCACTGCCGGAATCGGTGCTACCATGAAAACCACCTGCTGGGGGCTCCCTCTGAACCTTGTCCCCACCATGCCTTCACCAAGATCAGCAAAGCACTAACACCCATCCTCAATTCCTCCACAGACTCAGCCACATTCCCAGACACCTGAAAACATGAAAACATCATGCCCCTGCTCAAGAAACCATCCACTGACCCTGCTACACTTTCCAGCTACAGACCCATCTTCCTCATACCATACCTGGCAAAGGTCTTAAAGAACCTAATCAACTGACGCCTCACCGACCTCCTCAACAAACACCAGCTCCTCAACGCAATAAAGTCTGGATTCAGGACCAACCACAGTGGAGAAACATCACTCCTCACCACCACAAACGAAATCCGCATGATCCTTGACAGAGGAGGCATGGCAGCCCTAATTCTCGTGGACCTCACTGCAACGTTGTCTCACACCCCATCCTCATCAGGCACCTGTACGAGATTGGCATCCAAGGACCTGCTATCTGCTGGATCTGCTCCTTCTTAACTAATAGAACACAAGCTGTCAGCCTGCCACCTTACTACTAGGAAGCCTGCATCTGGGGAGTGCCTTAAGGCTCATTACTCAGCACCATCCTCTTCAACACATACATGATCCCTCTGGCCAGCATCATCTGCCCACAAATCAACATACTTTCCTTCCCAGACAACATGCAACTCAGGCTCTTCCTCTCGGACAAACCCCCCAACACAATAAACAAGTTCAGTGCCTGCATGACCAAAATCGCTAACTAGATGAAAGCCACCTGTCTTAAGCTCAACACTGATAAGACAGAAGTAGTGATCTTCGGCAAGAACACCTCATAATGGGACTGCACCTGGTGGTTGGTCGAACTCGAACCCACACACAAACCCAGAACCCGCACCAAGAACCTCAGAATAATCATCAACAACAAACTGAGCATGACTGCACAAGCAACGCTGTCCCTGCATCCTGCTTCCACTAACTGAAGATGCTCAGAAAGATCTTGAAATGACTCCCAAGCAGCACTAGAAAAACTGTCGCTCACACCCTAGTCACAGGCAAGCTGGACCATGGGAACACCCTCTACACTGGGATCACCAAGCAACTCATTAGAAGACTGCAAACCTCCAGAACACAGCAGCAGACTCATCATCACAGAACTCACTTGATACCACACCTCCGGGAACTACACTGGCTCCCTATACCCAAACAAGCTCAATTTAAACTTGTCACACACACACACATTCAAGGCACTATACATCTCAGGCCCCAACTATCTGAGCAGTCGCATCTCCTTCCACCAACCATCCAGACACCTCCGCTCCGCAGGACTCCTGGTCACACATATTCCACACATACACAGAACCAGATCAGGAGGACAGGAGTTCTCTTACATTGCTCCTAAAGCATGGAATGACCTGCTACTCCTCATAAGATCCTCCTTCTCTCTTCTTGAATTCCACAAGAAGCAGAAGACCTGGCTTTTTTATTAATTTATCGACCATAGGCAAGGCTAGGCACACACATGTGCTCAGCGCTGGGATACCCTGGCGGGTGATAGGGTGCTTTACAAATACACATAACATAACAGAACATGGCAATAAAAACCACATGGAATCCATTCAAATGTATTTTCTGGTACATTGTGGGCCTGATTCACAAAGGTAAACTTACACTTTTGCGTAAGTTTACAATTTTTTTGGTATTCAAAAACTACGAGTTTAATTTTACTAATAGTAATTTTAAAAAATGCAGAAACTCTGCAGTCGGGGTGGAGAACTATGCACATCAAATAGATAGGCCTGTCCTATCTTTTCATATATGGAGTCTCTGGCACAAGTACAGGTTCTCTGCAGTCATAAAATTACTATTTGTAAAATTGAACTTGTAGTTTATTAATACAAAACAAAAGTAAACTTAGACAAAAGTGTAAGTTTACCTCTGTGAATCAGTTCCCAACTGTTTAAAAGGCATATACATTTGCCTCTATGTAACTGAACAGAAAAACATAAAACAAGGAACCATTGTGGATGTACCATGGCTCTGCATTTTAATAACAATTCCTATGTTTTGGATCACAGAAGTTTAATGTAAAATTATATTAATTGCTTTACAGTTTACTCGATGAAATAGGATTACTTTGATTGCTTGACACACTTCATTGTTTTAGAAACCTACTGAGAGGGATTCCTTGCTTATGTACTCCAGCCATCACCAGAGGGGTCTTCGAGATAATCTTCCCTTATGGCCAATTTCTCAGGATCCGTAGGAACTAAACTAAAAAGAGATATGTTTTTAATTAATCTGATCTGTTGATTACACTGCTAGCTGATAGGGGATTCAGGCAGCAAAAGGGCCTGGTATACACACATGGAACACTTATTAACACCCAGAACACGTTTCATTAATGAGGACCACATTATGTTTGTGAATATATTTCACACTGACAGTAATGCCATTAGAAACACAGTCTATAAGCATTGGCATCTTGTCCCTTGAACGTGAGAATTTACCCATGTGCTCTTTTAAAAGGGGACCCAACATCACGGGCAAAGTGGTGAGGGCTTCTCCACCTGCCCCTGCTGCCCCCACCATACAATCACAATGGAGCCTAGCACCCGCTAGGTATCATTTAAAGTGTGGGAATTGTCTAGAGTGTAGATACTGCCTTGACACAAAGTGGCATATTTACAACAAAATGTTGGAGAGCTGTGCTTCGACAAATTCGACATCGCTGCACTCCAACATTTCCAAAACGCAGGGATGCACCGTATTTACAGCAATACGGTACACCTCTGTGTTTTCCCTAGCGCTGGAGCTAAAATTAGCTGCCTAGTGCCAATGCCGGCACCCTTGCACAATAGTGCAAGGGTGCCATTGTGCAAGGGTGCCTGTGTTGCAGGGAATGATTGTTTATGTGCAGGAAGGTGTCCCTTCCTACTCATAAACAATCCATAACGGCGATTTGTTACTTCTATGCGTGCTGCATTTTGCATCATACATAGAAGTAGCAAATCGCCATTATTTCATTATTGTTTATGTGCAGGAAGGTACACCTTCCTGCACATAAACAATAATTCATGGCATTTTGCTCTTTCTTTTTATGTGTTCTGCAGAATACAGCACACATAGAAAAAGCAAAAATGAGGAGAAATAAAAGTATTTCTCCTTGTTTCGCAAATTTGAACGCCTGGTCTAGCACAGCATTCGTTTTTGCCGCTGACTCATATTTACACATCCTTGTAAATCGGGGGCAGCGTCAAAAAGCAATGGGTGTTGCAGTGGAATGCCCACAGCAACACCCATTGCATGCCCATTTCATGCTAAGTGATGCGTGTAAAGGGGCCGTATTTACAAGGCGGCATTAAGCCACAAAAAGTGGCTTAATGCTGCTTTGTATATATGGAGAAGGGCAGAGCGCCACCAGAACATCTCTAAAAGTGACGTTCTGATGGCGCTATCCCCTTGTAAATATACTCCAACGTATTTTATATACAAAAATGTAAAATAGGAATTGAGTTATTTTTCTAAATGTAACTCTAATAATGTTATTTATGCTATGTGGTGCTTATGCACAAAAATTCATATTGACCAAACCACACAGAAACTAAAGAAACAGCTACTGCAACGTCAGAGTCGGATCAAATGCAAAATACTTGGAGCACCCTTGGTAGAACATTTCAAACAGCATGGCCACACAATGAAAGATAGTTGAAGTACTGAGATGTGAGCCAAGAGGCAGTAACTTCATCAACAAACTCTTGGCGCTTGAATGTAGATGGATCGTACAAGTGGTATCTATAAGGGATGGACTGAAAACACAGGACGAATGGAGTCAGTTTATCACTCATACAACCGGTTGAAGCACCACTTACCTATTAGCAATATGATGTTTATGTTGTTTCATATTCAATTTATATACTATTGAATGTTGTAATGCATACATTTATTGGGTTTATTTCCATTCATGGATTTTTTGTACTTTCGGTAGGCTCTTCCGAATAGTCTTTCCTTTGAGTATGTGCTTTTTATACTGAATGGCCATAGCACTACCCTTGTTTTTTTCCCCGACAGTTTGAATATTTTGGATTTTTTGGTTGCTTGTCTTAGCATGCGGCATGAGCACCCATACCTCTTTTTGCATGTCTCTTTTGTCGCTTTTCTGCACCCCCTTGGTTACATACAGACTTTCCACCTCATGCGTGGACTAGTGCCCAGACGTGTCGGTCCTTTTAATGTTTGCAACCCCTGTGGTTGTGAACGGACATCGCCTTCACAAGCACACAGACGCACGTGCCACTTTTTATGTTGAGCCTAGCGGCAGCGCGCATGCACTGTCGCTCTGCGAGACTGCTGTAGTAGAGTATGGGAGAGAAGTTGCACCCACTTTCCACCCATATTTTTCATTGGCTTGTGTCATTGTCTTTCGTAAATGCTGCCTTTGGATTCATTAATAGGCTTGTTAGTCCCTCCTTAGTACAGCCTTGTCTTCATTTGTAACCTCCCATGGCTACTGGCCCTTTTACTTTGGTTGTTACACAGGATCTATTATTTAGTCTGTAAGCACTATTTACTTTATTGAGTTTCTCTTACTGCAGGCCGGACGTGCGCTGCTTCAGCTGAAACCGCTTGTGTTTTTTTAAGCAGCAAGGCCGCCCCTGTAACACGGGCACCTGCTTTCAATCACTTTAACCCGGCATTATCTCGTGTCTGTTTCAAGCCCCCAAGTAAAATGGATTTAGAAATGATTAGCGAATTAAGTCATGTGAATTCCAGGTAGCACATAATCCTGTGCTAATGGGCTGAAGCTGACAACAACACATCTGTGTTACATGTCATGTGTACTAAAGCCACCTGACGGGTTGTTTTTAAAAGCCTGTTTTATTAACACCAATACCACCACCACCAATACCACTACCACCAATACCACCACCAATACCAATACCACCACCACCAATACCACCAATAACACTCCCACCACTGATACCATCACCACTAATACCACCAATACCACCACCACTGCCAATTACACCACCACCAATACCAATACCACCACCACCACCACCATTACCACCACCACCAATACCACCACCACCAATACCACTACCACCAATACCACCACCTCCACCAACACCGCCACCAATACCACCACCACCAATACCACCACCAATACCACTACCACCACCAATACCACCACCACCAATACCACCACCACCAATACCACTACGAGCAATACTACCACCACTAATACCACCACAACCATCAATACCACCACCTCCACCAATATCACCACTAATACCACCACCAATACCACCACCACCACCACCACCAATACCACTACCACAACCACCACCAATACCACCACCACCAATATCACCACCACCAATACCACCACCAGCACCAATCACACTATCGCCAATACCACTACCACCAATACCACCACCACCAATATCACCACCACCAATACCACCACCACCACCAATACCACCACCTCCACCACCACCAATACCACTACCACCAATGCCACCACCACCACGATCAATACCAACACCACCAATACCACCACCAATACCACCATCACCAATACCACCATCACCACCAATACCACCACCACCAATGCCACCACCAATCCCACCACCACCAATACCAATGCCACTGCCAATACCACCACCACCAAAACCAATACCACCACCACCAATACCTCCAATAACACCACCACCACTGATACCACTAATACCACCAATACCACCACCATTACCACCACCACCACCACCACCACTACCAATACCAATACCACCACTACCAATACCACCACCACCACCAATACCACCACCAATACCACTACTAATACCAATACCACCACCACCAATATCACCACCACCAATACCACCACCAATACCACCACCACCAATGCCACCACCACCACCACCAATACCACCACCACCACCAATACCACCACCAATACCACCACCAATACCACCACCACCAATACCAGTACCACCACCACCAATACCACCACCACCAATACCACCACCACCACCTCCAATACCACCACCACCAATACCACTACCACCACCACCAATGCCACCAATACCACCACCACCAATACCAATACCACCACCACCAGTACCATTACCACCACCAATACCACCACCACCAATACCACCTCCACCACCAATACCCCACCACCAATACCACCACCACCACCAATACCACCAATACCACCACCAACTATACTACCATCACCAATACCACCACCAATACCACCACCAATTCCACCAATACCACCACCAATACCACCATAAATACCAGTACCACCACCACCAACACCACCACCAATACCACCACCAATACCACCACCAGCAATACAAATACCACCACCAATACCAGTACCACCACCACCAATACCACCACCAATACCAATGCCACCACCACCAATACTGCCACCACCAGTTCCACCAGCACCAATACCAGTACCACCACCACCAATACCACCACCACCAATATCAATACAACCACCACCAATACCGCCACCACCAATACCACCACCAATACCACTAATTCCACCACCACCAATGCCACCACCACCAATACCATCAATCCCAGCACCACCAATACCACCACCACCCATACCATTAATACCAATACCACCACCACCAATACCAATACCACCACCACCACCAATACCAATACCACCACCTCAATGCCTCTCGCTCACTAGTATTAGCAGGGGCACTGTACAAGGCTGGAGCTGCAGCCGAGACCATCCCTCCCTCCAAGCATAAAGCACAGCCCGCCCTCCACCAGGAGGTGAAGCCAGGGCCCTACTACAGCTGGAGTGTTTTTTATTAGGCCAAAGATAGCAATGACATTATGCAATGCCACACTGCACACTCAAATCATGGAGAGGGCAGGAAATAGCCCCTCTCCCGCTCTTCCTCCTGAGAAGCGACAGTGTAATCACAGAGCGAAAGGTGTTGGAGCGCTTTGTTCGTGTTTATAGCTCAGATCATATGTAACTCTCACTTCACACTTTGTGTCTGTGTAAATTACAACACTTACACATCTTCTTCACTGCACTATTTATCACTACTTTGAAGACATCGCAGGCCGGTCTCTTCCTCTGATATTTACAATCTAACAAGCGTTCGAGAAGGCCCTTTATTGCAACGTAATAGGTCTCGCATTTGCGAGAGTTTAAGCTATTAGTATTGTAAATGACAATGCTTTTTATTTATGTTTTAAAATCCAAAACATAAATAAAAGCCATTGTCATTTGCAATGCCAATAGCTCAAACTCGCATAAATGTGAGACCTATTGCATTGCAAATGGTTGTTTCAGCAGTTACTTCTTCTCATACGCAGTCTAGTTTTCTGATTCGTGCTCCACTCATGGCTTTCAGTTCACATGACTTTCCGACTATTTCTATCAGAGATTCGATCTGCATATCGGGCCCCGTATTGTTTTGAAACAAGTTTCGGAACGCTGCAGGCAAACAAGGTCTATTTTTCCTTTTGTTCCATGATACGAGCAAACCGCCATTGAGTTATAATTGAGGTGTATCCTTCCTTTTTCTTGGCAGCGAGTCTACTACGAGCATGTGTATTAGAATCAGGTTTGCTTTGCCGATAAATACTATTATTGTTTCTCATAGCTGCAAAGGTTTCAGATTCCTATGAGTGACATTTTCATAATTTCAGTGTAATTAAGTGACATTTCAATGACTATGAGTGACACTTTCTGGTGAGCAAAATCAAGCAATGAAGATGAGGGAAACATATAAATATCAGACATTACATCCATTTGTGCATCAAGATTGTCTGAATCATGTGTTCAAACCCACGTAAATAAACTAAACGGGCGTGGTGCAGCAGGTTTCCCGCCCGGCTAGGGAGATCGCCGCCCACGGCGCTATAAGGCGATTTGAACTGTGGCTCTAACTAGCAGACAAACCCCGACCTAAAACGAGTTGTGCTTGATGCAGCAGCTGAAAAAACTGACCAGAGCAGACAGTGACTGCCGTGCACAGTTCTAGTCAGTACAGGGGCAGGCAGCTCGATTAGACCGCACGTGCCGCAAATTTTATTTATTAGAAACAGCTATTAGCAACTACTTCTGTTATACTGGACTCAGACACACTTACTTATTTCGAAGCAGCAAACTGGCACAGCGGCAATTGGCCTGATAGGCATTTAAAGTGTGTGCAACTGGCTATGTCTCTGGGGAGCCAGGCCCTTGCTTAATTCTAGCTGTATCACCTGCCCCTTTATTAGTTCCTGCCTGACACACTTACTGCCCACTCACAGAACCCACACAGGCAAACGGGCCCAGGTGCAAGGAATAGTGGTTCATTCAGGGCACAGTTTCACTCATAGTCCACTATAGTACCAGCATTCCTCGTGGGAAAAGAGGCGCACTGGCGAGTTGAATTGGCAAGCTGGCCCAGTGGCCACAATGACTCATCACGCCACATGAGTCTTTCTCAACCCTGAGCACACACACAATGTCAGCCACGGCGTGGCCAGTGGAGTCAGGTCCGGTCGTGGAATGCTGCATGTGAGCACTGCAGCAGCGAGCTCTCGGCCATAGTGCCAGGATATCAGTGTGGGCCAGTAGGTACACAAAGAGCTGCAGGCAGGGTCGGATCTATCGCGGGATATCGCCGCGCAGAGCGAGCTGCGGTGCCATTCCCCCAGCTACACTTACACTAGCGAAACCCATGGAAGCATTATGAAGATTGCCCCACCCCCCGCTCACACCGCAGGAGCGAAACTGCCTGTAAATTCAAGTGCCTCGCTCAACTCACAATGTCTCGGCAGCCATCCTGATGTCGCCGTGCGGTGTCCGGAGCTTAAGGGGGATTTGGGGGGGTAGCCGACCGCAGGGAGGTCTCCCCCCCGGCTGTTCCGGGCTGTTCCTCCATTTTGTTTGAATTGGGCTTCTTGTTTATAGCCCAATTATAGCCCAATTATAAGGGCTTTGGGCTCCGGCTCCTAGCCACCATTTTAGGTTTGGTGACCTGGTGGCTGGGAGCGTTGTGGTAGCTTAGTTTTTCTGGTCAGGTTAGAATAGGCAGAGTAGGGGTTAGTGTCAAGTGAGGTGTTAGTTTTATTAGATTAGACTTTACCTTTTCCATGGCAGACCATCGGGTGCTGGAGGCATTGCGGCTTCTGAGTGAGGCCGGTCGAATGGACCTTGTCATTCCTGAGGCGGCGGGGTCGGCGCGGCCTGCGAGGCAGGGGTCGGCAGGGGTAGCAGCGGCTGTGGCTGCCTGCGCTTTGCCAAAACGGAGGAAGGCATCGCCGGTGAGTGAACGGGGCCGCTCACGTGGGAAGAGAGCAGCCCCAGGACGTCTGTAGGGCGCGCAGGTGGGGAAGGTTCTGCAGCGGTGGCGGTTGTGGGCGGGGCCTCGTCTCCACTTGGCGGGCCGTTGGTGTCGGGCGGTAAGCCCGCGAAAAAGAGAGCAGCTGCACTGTCGGAACCCGGGCGGCCTTCTCGGGACTGGGGGCGGGGCGCCAAAGGCGACGCGGCCAAGAAGGCCTGCGTCGTCGTAGAACCTGGGGCATCCTGCTGGTTTAGGAGTGCGTGGCCTGAATCAGCCCCCGTGCCCATGGATGGATTGGTTGGGAGGGGGGGGCAGGGCCAACTGTCGGAGGTTGATTTTCGGGAGTCTATTCCTCAGGACCAGGCGTTTGTTGGTCCAAAGCCCCAGAGGGGCTCTTGGGAGTTTTCCCCGGTGTCGAGGGGCTCCAGATGGGAGTTTGCGTCAGGAGGAGGTGTGGGCCTGGGTCTCGGAGTTTGTGGGTACCGGGAGCAGGGGTTTGAGGGAGGACAGGCCTGGCAGCAGCCCAGGGCTTTGGGGGCTCTTTCTTTTGGGGAGGGGTCTGTAGGTGATGGGGAATGGGCACAGTTGAATGGGAGGGAGGGGACTCCTGTTGTGGCTTCACATGTAGGGGACTTAGAGGGGCCTGTTTGCCCCGGACAGTCTGTCAGACAGGCAGGGGCGGGGGGCTATTGCAAAGGGGATTGGGACATGGGGGTCCGGGAAGGGATGGAGGGTAGGGGGTTGGGTGAAGGTGGAGTAGGGTCCGAGGACGAATTGCCGGGCGAATTGGAGCCAGCTGGGGGGGGTCAAGCCTGGGAGGACCTCGACATTTTCTCGGCATGGAACGAGGAGGTGAGGCGTCTTGACAGGGTGGGCCAACTGGACGCGTACTTGGCGCGGGGAGGGTCTCTGGCGGCAGGCGCGCCGGCCTGGGATCAGGCCAAAGGGGTCCATAGGGGTGGGCCTGTTGGGGGGCCCCGGGGTGGGGGGTTCATAGGGGGAGTAGGTTGTGGGTTGGGACCAGTTTCAGCAGTGGTGGCTGCTATGTTGGAGTGGAGTGGGGAGGAAGACGGGGGGGATTCCCCACCCAGTAGGTGGTAGAGGGGACAGAGCAGGAAGAGTAGGACAGGGCAAGCTATAGGGGGGTGAGGGTCAGCGGGTTAAGTGAAAGGGGTAGAAGCTAGGGACCCAGCACATCAGACCAAACGTTTTTGTTACAGGGCGGGAAGCGGCGCGGCGCAGCTGACTCGGCAGGGCTGGGAGCGGCCCACTGGCACAGAGGTGAAGTGAGGGTGGAGTCTAGCTGGTACCGGCGGGGGAACCCGGTGCGGCCAGCAGACGAAGGCCCAGAACGACCTCGCTGGCCCCAACGAACGGCAGGTCACAGTGGATCGCCGCGCCATCATGGAACAATATTGAAGGGACAAGGGCCCTGGGGGAGTACCGGCGTGTACAGTCGGCTCCACTGCAAGGAGGGCACAGCAGGTCCGGTAGGGCCTGCAGGGAGGAATCGGCTAATGACTGGCTCCAGGTAGGGGAGCCGATAGAGTTAGACTATGAGGAAGAGAGTCTTGAGGAAGGGGAACTGCAAGATGAAGAGGTCCAGGGAACGAGGGGGCACTCTCACGTCTTGGCTAGTTTTTTACAGGCACCGGCGGTGAAACCGCAAAAGGAGCACGGTCAACCTGTAAGGGCCCCGCGGATAGCGGTACGGGAAGAGCCACTGGCAAGGTGGACTGCATCTGTACGGGCACCCTCCTTGGTGCCAGGTAAGGCTGTTGGGGTGCGGGACAGACCTTTGATGGTGTTGGTAGGGACAGGGGGGGAAGTTGGCCGGGGGGAGGTGGAAGGGCGCTTGCAAAAAGGTAAATACGTAATGGACATTGGAGTGGGAACCCGGGACAGTTGGGATACCAAAAGTACTGAAGTTGAGATCGGGACGAATACGGAAGCAGTTGAAGGGGACGGGGTTAAAATGGGAGACAAAAAAGAGGGCCCTGAGAGCAAAGAGTTAAAAATTTAAAAACTCCCTTACATGGTAGTGACGAAACCCCTGGGGGCGCACTTAATGTTGTCAACCAAAGAGTGCATTTGGAAAGGGCAATATGTTGAGATGCTAAAGTTATTACACAGAGAAGTAAGATCAAAGGAGGGATCTAAGGAAGAAGAGTACGAGTTGGCCAAGAGGCCAAGGGTACCACTGACGATAGAAAATTGGACGGCAGCGTTTTTGATTTACACCAGTTTATACTGCGAGAAGTTCCCGGAGCGCTGCGTAGCTTTATTCAAATACATGGATGTGATTAGGAAAGCCCAGATCTCCGGGGGTGGATACGCTTGGGCACAATATGATGAAGAGTTTAGAGCGCGTATGGCTTGGGACCCAGAAGTTAAATGGGGGGAACTTGACAAAGATTTGTGGCAGCATACCATGGGTGCAGCGAAAGGGGGTAAAACCATATTTACTGCCAGCGGCTTACCAATAGTATACCGGCCCTTTCAGGGGAAGCCCACCCGGGGAGGGGTGGGGAGCACGGGAAAGACAGTCTGGCTCAGGCGGGGCGTGCTGGGATTTTAATAAGGGCCTGTGCACGCAGGAGTATTGCAGGTTTCCGACACGAGTGTTCCAAATGCGTCGGCCGCCATGCATTGGTCAATTGCTGGGGTGGACAACAACAGGGAGGCCAGCAGTGGCATCAGTCGGGCAATAGCGCAGCAGGCCACCCCAAGCAATTCACAAGTAATAGAGGGGGTAAGGGGCCACAGGGACCTGGGCCCAAAAGCTCGTACACCAGTTAACCTTGAGAAGTTAGAAGAAGGGCTTTTGGGGTAGGAGGACTTGAAGGCTGCACGGGTACTACGGGAGGGGTTCAGATGGGCGTTTCCTTTGGGTTACAGAGGACCAAGACAGAGACGGTGGGCTGATAATCTCAAATCAGCGACAGAACACAGACAGGTAGTGCAGGACAAACTGATTAAGGAGGTGCATGAAGGAAGAATGGCAGGCCCTTTTGATGATTGGCCAACAGAGAATTTGATTGTCTCGCCAATAGGGGTAGTCCCGAAAAAAGAAGAGGGGCAATACAGACTGATTCAGCATCTGTCATGGCCAGAGGGGTCTTCGGTCAATGATTTTATTGATGAGGAGGCAGCCTCCGTATCTTACTCTTCAGTTGACGTGGCAATGTCACTGGTAGTGACCGCGGGCGCAACTTCAGCAATGGCAAAATGTGACATAAAGTCGGCATTTCGGTTGCTTACAGTCCATCCAGATGATTGGGATCTTCTGGGTATCCATTTCGAACGGAAATGGTACGTGGACAAAGCACTACCAATGGGTTGCTCTATGTCGTGCGCATTGTTTGAATGTTTTAGCAGTTTTCTTCAGTGGTTATTCACTCAGTGCACAGGTCACCGTTTGGTGACACACTATTTGGACGACTTCTTTTTTGTGGGTTAGCTGGGCTCCACGGAATGCCAGGCAGCACTGGACACTTTCCATGAGCTAACAGTGGAACTTGGGGTGCCTTTAACACCGGAGAAGACAAGGGTACCAAGCACGGCCCTGTCTTTCTTGGGCATAGAAATCGACTCAGTGGCAATGCGGGCTCGCTTGCCAACAGACAAAAAGGAGAAAATGTTGGAGTTATTGAGTAGAATGCTGTCAAAGGATAAAGTCACAGTTAAGGACATTCAAGTACTGTTAGGACATCTCAATTTTGCGTGCAGGGTGGTCCGGGCTGGGAGGATTGTTTGTAGGAGACTGGGGCGTGCACTGGCAGGACATCACCTACCTCATCACCATGTGCGCCTTTCGGCGGGAGTAAAGGAGGATTTGAGGATGTGGACTGTTTTTCTGAGGTCATTTCATGGAGTGCCATTGGCAAGGGAGGATGATGTTGATTGGGACGTGCAAAAGTTTTCTGATGCAGCAGGCAGCGAAGGTTTTGGCTTGTATTGGCAGGGCAGATGGTGTGCAGAGCAGTGTCTGACTCAGTGGAGAAGTGGAGGCAGAAGCATAGCCTTTTTTGAATTTTTCCCTTTAGTAGTCGCAATAACACTCTGGGGGGAGGAGTTATCTCACAAGAAGGTTCTGTTTAGAATAGACAACATGGCAGTGGTCGAGATTGTGAATAGACAGTCAGCAAGAGATGAGCAAATCCTGAAGTTGTTAAGAGTTTTTGTGTTGGGGTGCCTGAGACATGACATCGCTTTCAGGGCTTTACATGTACCTGGTGTGGACAATGACATAGCTGATGCTTTGTCTCGTTCACAGTGGGGGAGATTCCGTGGGCTGGCCAAGGAGGCAGACAGGACGCAGACGCCAATGCCCGCACATTTGTGGTATGCTACAGTTGGTGGTAGGCTCGTTGTCCGCACCCACGTGGTCATCATACAGATTGGCTTGGAGGGATTTCTTAGCATCAGGTGCCCAGCGGCACGAGGAGTTCTGGCGGCGGTCGGAAGATGTCATTCAGTTTATTCTAGGTCTCATTGAGCGGGGTTTATCCAGGGTGACAATCCCCGGGAAACTGGCAGGCATAGCTTTCATGGGTAAATTACTATGGGGTTACCCTCCGTCGGCTGGGGAACTGGGGAGAAGGATCCTCGAGGGGTGGGCCAGGGAGCAAGCTGGGGGGCGGCATCTGCGGAGACCGCTTTCCTGGCGGACGTTAGCACGGGTGATTGAAGTTTTGCCTGCGGTGTGCAGGGATGAGTTCGAGGCTTGCTTGTTCTCGACACTAATGGTTTGGATGTTTTTTGGGGCATTGCGGGTGTCTGAACTCCTGGGCAACAAGGAAGGTGGGGGGGGGTAGTGTGGCAGGACGTTTCTCCACAGGAGTCTGGTTTACAGATTTGGCTGGCTAGATCCAAGACAGATCAGAGGGGGAAGGGCAGATGGGTCAAGTTGGAGGCAGCGGTTCCTCCGGTGACATGCCCGCTTCGGTGGGCCCGACGCTGGTTCTCTTTGTCGGGCGGGTCTAGGGAGGGGGCGGTGTTTGAACATAAAAATGGGCGCAAGGTGACGGACTATCAGCTACGGATGGTATTGCAGAAGGCTTTGCATCACATTGGGTTGGATGGGACGCTTTATGGGACTCATTCTTTTCGGATTGGAGCAGCAACAGAAGCGTGCAACAGGGGTTGGGACCGGGAGGATATCATGCAATTGGGGCGCTGGTCCTCTGACTGTTTTCGGCGCTATGTTAGGCGGGATACGGGGGAGGCGCATGCGTCCGCCCCCCATTTGTGAGTCTCATTCAATTTTTTCTCGTTTCAGGTTCCGTGCCCAGCCCCCACGTGGAGGAATTGACCATTTGGATAGTGGGGCATTCCTTTGTCAAATGGGCGCATGTACAGGCACGCCAGAGTTATTTTGCGGCCCATCTGGGTTTCAATGACCATTTGTTTAAGGTTGTCTGGAGGGAAAAAGGGGGTATGCTGTGGAAGGAATTGATTCCTAGTCTGAACAGATGGATGGTAGGGGGTCAGTGCCCTAATGTTTTGTTGGTTCATCTTGGGGAAAATGACTTGTGCAGAGAAAAAGGGGTTGTTTTGATGAGGGCAATGAAGAGCGATTTGACCTTATTAAAAGAACAGTGGGCTGGGTGCCATGTTTTGTGGATGGAATTTGTTCCACGCAGGGTGTGGAGGGGTGCCTTGCACCCGAGTGCCATTGACAAAGCTAGGCGGAAGGTGAATACTGAAATGTCCCGTTTTTGTAGAAGTTTGGGTTTTGGGAGAGTTAGCCATAAGGACATTCATTTTGAGTCAGTTGAATGTTTTAGAGATGACGGTGTGCATTTGTCTAGGATAGGTATGGATCTATATTTATTGGAGATCAGGGAGGTCTTGTCCAGGTGCCTGAACGTGCTGAAGCATTCCGCATACGACATGAGTTGGCTAGCTTGTTTTGGGGGGGCAGAAAGTTGGGGTAGATTCTCTCCGCCCACTTTCTGGGTGGCAGGGGTTATTGAAAGTTTGCCAGGGTTGGCAGAAGTTTTTGGTCATTGTTGAAGTTGGGTTTATCGACAGGGAAAGGGTAGGCAGGTTATTTTAAGTTCAGTTAGACAAGTTTGCGGATTTACTGTTGTAGAGAGGCAGGCAGAGGATGTTGGTTAAGTGAAGGGTAGAATTAAAAGGGATAAGTTTAATGCAATGCTTTGTATTGTCGTGTAAATTGTAATGTCAGGGTGGGGGCGGGTTCGGGGGTCCGCGGGGGCGGGGTCAGGGGTCAGGTATATGGATGTATTATTGAGGCTTTAAGTTTTGTAAGGCAGTTGCCAGGGATGTTTAATGTTATGTGCACCTGTTTCAATAAAGCGGCCTTTTACACACAATATAATGGTTTGTGGTCTGCTCCCCCCCTCCCTCCCAAGTGCTACAATGTAGCACTGTGCAGCTCAAGCAGCTGAGTCAGAGCCCCTTAGCCTGCCAGGAGCTGAGCACACCGCATGCTGCCACTGCAGCTTGTATGGTGCATTGTTATATCGCAGCTCTCAGGCTTCACAGTTTAGGAGGAGCTATAATGCGTGAGGTTGCATTTCAGTGCGGTGATACAGACCACCACACTGAAAGGTATTAGTCTAACGCCTAATGTATGGTACTTGGCAGGGCAGTTCTCACTACAGTTTTTTTCATGGGTGATCACCAGGTTTTTTGCCAAAACATGGATCGCTTTTACTTTTGATGGCATGCATTGCTAGTGACATGATAGATACTATATATTATAGTTGGCCGGCACAGGTTTCACGTATATGCGGCTCCTAGTAGTATACTGACTATGTGGTTGATGGAGCTTTTTCTTGAATCATTACTTCAGTACTATTGCACTGAATCTTTCTGATCATCATCAACTGCATGCAGTACTTCATATACCATACATTGCATGGGCAGAATTGTCTATCGGAGCGATTGCCTCTGTTTTTCCTCACTTGCATAGATGCCTTAATGATTGACTGACCTTTTGTTTGATTCTTTTCTAGACTCTTTTTGTCTAGGATGTATTGAAATGAATTAAAAGAGACCAGACTGTTTTGGTCAGGTGAGAGTGGGTCACAGCAAGGATGTTTACTTCACCTTGCTGCATATTGAAGGGAGTCTTTGACATTTCCCATGTCTTTCCTTGTAGGTTGCTACCTTTCGCTGTTTTAATGGTGAACCCATGTAACTCAGTTTAGGGGGTCGAACCGTCAACTCTTTGGGTTCCACCCATATCACTGACTGTTGGACTATTTAAACCCAAATGTATATATCATTGTGTTTAAAAAAATAATGATGTGCCTTATGGGCACGGACCTGTTGTATATATTGTAAATATCATTAATTAGATATTTGTATGACTCACCTTTTTGCACTGCGCTGTCACTTGTAGCACCTGCATTGTTTTGACTATTTTTGATTATCCATTGGACTTATGTTATATTTAAACACAAAGCATCAATCATCTTTTGTGTTGCTTGGTTTTATTATATTTTTATTATGTATTTATGACATCTTGGGCCAATTATATCATGTACTAGCCACAGATTGAATGATTCCTAAGACAACACTGTTTGATATGAATTTATTACCCTTGTTCTGAGGAAAACAGGGTGCCCCATTTTTTGATGAATTATTTTTACTCACTTTGCTGGTCATTAGATGACTGAAGATTATCACTCTCAAAACCATGTGCTGAATTTGATTATGGTCAGTTTCAGGTTCAGAGCATGACTGAGGGAAGCCAAGCTACAGTCCTAATGTGTCCCTGTATCCCTGAAATTAGGCCAGAGAGATTAAGGGGCATATCTACAAGGAAATGGTGCGGCGCTGTGGCAAATTTTCCAGCGCGGCGCTGTCATTTCTAAAACGCAGGGATGCACCGGATTCACAACAATGTGGTGCACCCCTGTGTTTTCCCTTGCGCTGGTGCTAAAAATAGCTGCCTAGCGCCAACACAGACATCCTTGAGCCATAGTGCAAGGGTGCCTGCGTTGCAGGGAATTATTGTTTATGTGCAGGAAGTTGTCCCCTCCCTTCCTGCACATAAACAATTATTAAAGTCATTTTGCTCTTTCTATGTGTGCTGCAGAATGTAGTACACATAGAAAAAGAAAAAACGAGGAGAAATAAAAGTATTTCTCCTCGTTGCGCCAATCTAATGCCGCCTGCTTTGCATGGCGTTAGTTTTTGGCGCTGCCTCAGATTTACAGATCCTTGTTAAAAATCCTCCATCAAAAAGCAAGTGGTGTTGCGGTGGAACGCGCACAGCAACACCCATTGCACGCCCCTTTCACACAGAAAACTGCGTGAAAGGGTACCATATTTACAAAGCGCCATGAAGCCACAGGAAGTGGCTTAACACCACTTTGTAAATATGGTGCAGGTCATTGCACCACCGATAAATACGTAAAAAGTGACATTCTGGTAGCGCAATCCCCTTGCAAATATGCCCCTACCTTTGCCAGGCTTTGGAAGGAAGCAAGGGAAAATGGGGAATGCAAAGAAGGGGAACTACAAACATCCCACGGAGACTGAGACTACCATATTCAGGCCCTGTGGATTCAGGGGCTAAAATGGGATTAGAAAGGAGGCCTAAACAACACCCCACACTGTTCCAGGGAACTTTCGGCAGCCGCAGCACTAAAGGCCATCTGACCATGTTCCCTTTGCAAAATTGTGCAGAGTTACATTAATGTTCCACTGTCATTATAGGTCATATTTGGCCTTTGTACACTGCACCTTCGTTTTGTTTTTCCTCCTGGTTCCTCAATACCCTTCCTCTGAGTTCATCATACTTTGCCTTGTAACCCTGTGCCATTGTGAGGAGGATTGGCTTCTTTTGAAGTGTTTAGCATCTAATGCATTTGCAGCTGTTCTCCCCCATGTTTGAAAAGCTCTTGGTATTTTTAGGAATGGATATAACTTGTGTAATTCCGTATAGCGTAATCACGCAGAATTATCCCAAAATGCCACAAGATTACGCAGAATTACCAAGAAGAGTAATTCTGCTTTTGCCACTATTTTCTCAGCGCAAAATAACCCCTTGCATCCATAATGGAGGCGAAGATGCATTTTGTGCTAAGAATAGTGCTAAATGCAACAGAACATGAATAGAGAGTGCAAGCAGCTGCTTGCATTTGCTAAATGTACCCTTTGGGTAGGATTGTCCCCCAACTTACTCCCAGTATTTATCACTTTTTTCTTAGTGCACAATGCACCCTTGTGTCCAAAATGGACCAGAGGATGCATTTTGCACTAAAAAAATATTACTAAATGCAACAGAGCACAAACAGTAGTGTGCGCAGCAGCTTGCGCTCATTAAATGTGTTGTTGCACAAGGATTTTTTTACCCCAAATTGCTCCTAATTACGCGAGCTGGCATAATCGCGTTACTATCAGTAATTCTGTTTCAAAGAGTAATGCCTCAGTTACTAATATTAATTACTCTGAGTTTGGGTCTCCCTCATCACAGTCCTGTTTTGCCCCCCCCCCCACATCCCTCAGGGGAGAGGCAACCAGAAGTTCATTATTTATTTCATTATGGTTTTCTTTTCTATGGGATTCTGCCTTAGTATTACAGGATGTGGTAAGATTGAGTTCCTCTGCATATAGTGATGCAGGAAGAGAAAGTCCACCATATTTAGTGTAGATTTTTTGTTGATTCTAGCTTGCTAGAACCATTTCTGGGGAGGAGATGTTCATCTCATCCAGTAATGACTGGGATGAGGAGGTAATGCACAATTACTGAAATGACTCCAACATAATTAAAATTCTGTCCAGACTTTGGGGCCGATTCCGATCTTGGCCGGTAGGGCACCGAATCGGATTCGGCTTAACCGGATCCGATTCGGAGCCCTCTTTCCCGACCGATTCGTACGTGCGTCCGGCCGAGCGAGTACGATGCGAGCGCACGCGAAATCGCCGACCGGCTCGTACGCGGGTCCGAACCGCTCCGACCGACTCGCACGGACACGACTCGCACCGTGCAATGGAGACGTTCCCCGGCTGTGCAAGTACGATGCGCGCCGCGAGCAGTCCGACCGACTCGCGCCGTCCGGCTCGAAAGAGCAGTCGGAGCCGGACTTTGGGGGTCCGTGTTGGACCCCCCTGTACGCGTAGCCGTGCGAGTCGCACACAAGGGGGACCAATGGGTCCCCCCTACCTGTGCATGTACGCCGCGAGTCGCATCGAGGCGTACCCGCTGTAGGGGGCGCCCTTGTTCGCCTCGCACCCTACGAGTCAATGGGAGCCCGCGTACGCGTTGTACGTCCAGCTCCCATTGACTTCAATGGGAGTCCGACCGACTCGAGTCCGATTGCATGCGTGCGCATCGTAGTCGTTCGGTCGGACTGCCAGAGTCCGATTCGGTCGGAAATCTCTCCGGGTCCGGCTCGGTCGGAGTGATTTCCGGCCTGAATCGGAATCGGCCCCTTTGTATTTGTGACAGTGATCAGTAGCCTGTTGCCTTAGGAGACTGGTAAGCTGTATTACAATTGCTTGAATAATGTTCTAGCTAAAACTGTTTGCCTCATTTAGTGTGAAGACCTGTGCCCCACTGAACTGAAGTTCTGCACTGAGACTTCCATAATTTCACCATTGTTTTTCACTCTCTCCTTTTCTCTCTCTCCTCGTTAAACCTAATTTTACCCAGGTCACGTCTTCCTGTAGCAGTTCTGTCTCCTGCCAGGTTACAGACTTGGGGAGGGACGGGATACTCATCTGTTCCACTGCTTGGTTTGGGGAAGAGGGGGAGCAGAACCAACCACTGACACCATGTTTGTGTGAAAAAGGCCGCTTTATTGAAACAGGTGCACATCCCAAAACACAAATCTGGGCCTTTGCCTTACAAAACCACAAACCTCACTATACAAAGTTGTTCACCTAAGTTAAGCTACCCCCGCCCCTAAATATTTCTTCCTCCACACCAACTTAATTATGTAATTGTTAATTTGCTGCAGTGCTGATCAACTGCAACTGAGGCCTTTAAAGTCCCCCCTCTTTAGTACAACCATTAACTTCTAAGTAACTTGGGGGCATATTATCAAGAACGGCGTTAAAATTATCGCCGCTTTAGTGGCAGAAAACTGCACCTAAAGCGGCGATAATGGGCTTGATAATATGCCCTTGAGAATTCCAATAGAAGCCCATGTTGACACCAGAACATGGGCTTCTATTGGAATTCTCAAGGGCATGTTATCAAGCCCATTATCACCGCTGTAGCGGCAGTTCTCTGCCGCTAAACCGGCGATAATTTTAACGCCGTTTCTTGATAATATGCCCCTAAACTTCCTAGAGAAGCTTTAACTTCCTGACTCATTCAGGTGTGAGCTTGTCTACCTGTTCCCTTTCAGCCTGAATTGCTGCTGTCAACAACAATAAACTTTGGTAAACCATGCCAACTTCTCGGACAACCCCCACTGCACCTACTTCAAAGCGACAGCCAAATATACATACACCCCCTAGCAAAGCTGCTCCGGCAAATCCAGCCACAGGGAATAGAAGTAGCCAAACTAAAACCAAACCCCCGATCCCCTAGCTAAAGAGACGGGTGGGCGGGGGAAAAACGCCAATAAGGGTACCAGCCACTGTGTCACTTATATAAAATGGTAGCTGGAGGACCCAAAATGTCAGTTTTTATAGCCTTGGCTATGTTTAGAGCCCAATGTAGCCCAAACCGGAGCAGTCGTCGGACTGCTCCACTTCCCCAAAAAACCCGGGGGGGGGCAGACCTCCCTGCGGTCGGCTGTCCTCCAAGTACCAATTCTTGAAACCCCTGATAGTGGACCATAAACATGCAGTGAAATGAGAAACGATTGCACTAATTACTTCGCTCTGCAGCACATAGCTGCAGGCTTGTCAGACTGGCAGTGCACCCAACCCTCACACAGACATCCAGTTCAGCAAGAGCAGCCACAGTACAGCCCCCCCCCCACACAGAACCCAGGCACAGCAGAGGCAGCAGACTTTCAACCTAAACCCCATAAACAAAATAAAGGCACCGCTGTTATGATATGTATGTCCTTCGTTCCATTCTATGGAACAGTATTGTGATTCCAATGCCGCTAGTAGAAGCTTCTCTCTCATACCCCTGAGAGCAGTTGAAGTACGTTAGCAGATGGTTTACACTCTACACTATAGAGTGTGCTTTGTTTGAAGGATGTTCAACTTCAATGTGCTTATCTGGGAAGTGTTTTGGTATTGCACATGTTGATCAGAGTGGTGCTGTTATCCTGACTTAGGTCGCTGCATTTAGAGGGTTAAGAATGATTGAGGGGTAGAACGCAGGAACTTAAACATAAATTACTTCATTAATGTGTATCGTCTGTAGCTACAGTTAGCAGCAGCCTATGTATCCTTCACATACTGCACCTTTTCACCATATTCAACATAAGCTTTCCTCAAGCACACACAGCACAAGTTGAACATTAAGAGACATCTGCGGAAAATGCACATCTCCTTTGATCTAACTCTGTTCATTTAGGGACCAATTACAAGTTTCAAAATGGGGCTAGAATCACTGATTCCACTTGGTAGTTGTACCCCTGCACCATGCATGGTATCAATCCCTTGTAATGTAATGTAATGTAAAAGCGTACTTGTATAGCGCTACTATCACTCCAAGGAGCATCTTGGCGCTAATGCGGAAATCAGAGATGGAAAGAAAACTGGTTTACTGCTCATGACAGAGGGAAGTAGGGTATTTAAATCAGAGTTTTGCACAATATATCTGGTGCACTGTAAATCCAAGTTTTAAGGGCCTTCCTGAATACAAACTCGGACACAATCTGGCGGAGCTGAGATGGAAGTTGATTCCATGCGTTTGAGACTACAACTGCAAGTGATTTTCCTCCCTTTGACACCAATCTAAAAGTTGGAATGGTCAGCAGATTTGCGTTGGATGATCTTAGGCTACGGGAGGGGACGTAGCGCTTAAAACCAGTTTGAAGATATTGTGGGCCTCGTGAGTGAAAGGCCCTAAAGGTAATAATAAGGACCTTAAACAGAATACGTTTGTGAACTGGCAACCAATGCAAGATGTCTAATGCCGCAGAGGCAGATGATTTCCTAGGCCACTTCAGTACCAGCCGGGCCGCCGCGTGCTGGACCATCTGAAGCTTGTGCATGACTGATTTGTTAGTTCCTGCATAAAGACTGTTACAGTAGTCCAGTCTAGATGTAATGAGTGCAACAGCAACAGTTTGCCTGGCTGAGTAGGGGAGCAAGTCAAAGAATTTCTTTAGACTTTTTATAATATGGAAACATGTGCCCGCAACTGCCAAGGATTGTTGTTTGAAAGATAGGGTGGTGTCAAATTTTATTCCTAGGTTTCTAGCTGCATTTATTGTATTAGGAGGGGGTGGCGTTTTCTGGCCACCAAAGTTTAGGCACAAAGGGGTTTTGTTTGCCAAATGGCAGGATCTCTGTTTTTTCCGAGTTACACCTCAGATGGTTGTTATTCATCCATTTGAAGGTTGCTGAGAGACATTTTCTGAGGTTTTCCTCCGCCTTAGTAGTGTCATTATCCAGGACCAAGATAAGCTGTGTATCGTCCGCATATGAGATGGTATTGATATTGAAGGACGATATTAGCTTAATCAGGGGGGACATATATACATTGAAGAGGGTTGGGCTCAGGCTCGATCCTTGGGGAACACCTGATATAAGTGCTTTTTCTTCTGAGTTATATTATCCTAGCGTGATAACTTGGCGCCGATCTTGCAGAAAGTTCTTAATCCACTCTAGGACATTCCCGGATACGCCAGATGATGCAAGACGGTCTAGAAGAATGATATGTGAGACCGTGTCGAAAGCCGCGGACAGGTCTAGCAGCACCAGGACTGCTTTCTTTCCCTGATCCAGGGCTGCTCGTAGGGTCTCTGCAGTGTACAAAAGGGCAGATTCTGTCGAGTGTTGGGCTCTGAAACCTGACTGATTAGAGTGCCATACATTTGTTTCCTCTAGAAACGTGATAAGTTGTTTATTAACACATTTTTCAGTTAACTTACACAGGGTGGGTAAGAGCGAGATGGGTCGTAAGTTAGAGAGGGTCGTAGGATCAGCCAGTTGCTTTTTCTGGAGAGGTTTTACCGCCGCAAGTTTCCATTCTGTTGGAATCTTAGCCGTGAGAATCGAAGAGTTTATAATATTGTTGATAATGGGGTTTACAACATCAATGAGAGCGTGTAGCAGAGTGGGGGGGCAAGGGTCGAAAGGGGAACCTGATTTGGTGGATAGGATGGCCAACCGTGATTCCTCCAGCGCGATAGGTTGGAAGGTTTTCATACAGGCGGTATCTATGTCTACAAAGGTTCTCTTATTTATAGTGACTAGAGTAGGAGGAGAGAAGTCTTTTATAAGTGTCAAGACTTTTTCTTCAAAATAGTCTGCTATGTTATTGCAGAGACTCTGGAAGGGAGGGATCTCTTGAAGTAGACTATTCGGATTTGTAAACAAGTTAACTATTTTGAAGATCTCTTTCTGTTTGTTTTTGGAATTTTTAACAGCCTCAGTATAAAAGTTTTTTTTTTAAGCTTTGATCAAGGCATGATATTTTCTGCATGCGATTTTGTAAGTGTTAAGGTCATTCCTATCGTAGTCCCGGCGCCATCTACGTTCTAATACTCTAACTTGAACTTGCAGTTCTTTCAAGGATAGTGAAAACCATGGCGCAGAGGGTTTCTTTTTTGGTGGCCTATGTGGTGTAATTGTAGGTGACAACTGATCTTTTAGTTCAAGCAACCATTTCCCATAGAGCTGGGTGTCAGTTATAGGGTCACCAACCATATTGGATCTGCCCATGAGGGCTTTAGGTACGAGATCTGGAAGCCCCATAAGTGCCTTCCAGCTGACTTTGTCCTGTTGTTGGAATTTAGTTTTTTCCTTGACTGGGGCCCTATCCTTTATCAGGAATTCAAAGGGGAATTAATTTATGGTCAGTCCAGGTTTGCGTAACGGGGGACTTCACTTTAAGAGTATTTAAATTAGAACAAATTCAGTCCAAGATATGGCCTGCGCTGTGTGTAGCAGACAGCGAGAGTTGTTGCAGGCCAAAAACATCCATTACCTCCTTGAAGCAAGTTGCTCCAGGGTCCTTATGGGAGTCAAGATGTAAATTAATATCACCTAGTAGAGTGAAATTGGAGAACCTAAAAGCAAGGGTACTAATCACCTCTCCAATGCTTTCTAAAAACTCATTATGCTGTCCCGGAGGGCGGTAAACTAATGCCCCTGCAAAGGAGAAGGAGTCATGTAGCTGGATACAAAAGCTAATGCTTTCTGCTCCTTTCAGTTCAGGTAGCTGCTCTATTGTGCACCTATGAGTGTCGCGATAGATAATTGCGAGACCACCCCTGCGTTGCTCTGGTCTATCTTGGATTGGGAATACATGTGAGAACCAGTGGTCGAAGTACATTAAAAAACATATGGGAACTGTGATGCTGGGCGCTAGGGGGCATGGTGAGTGAGCATTTGGGCATGGCTAAAAAACTAAATATTCTGTAACTTTTCGACCTTTCACCTTCCAGTAACTACATATAAAATAATGCACAGCCTAAATGAAAATTAATTACAAGTTATGTGAGAAAGGGACTATTCTACGTTATAAAACCTCTATTAGTTAGGGCTCTACACCAGAGAGCCCTAACCTGGTTGGTGCAGTGGCGAATAGTGACTTTTGTATTTTTAGTGTTACACGATTCCACCCAGTCTGTGACAGGAAGCACTGTGAACATGTAAGTTATTATTTTAAACTTGCTTTACACACAGTATACGATAGGCTGCTACAAAATGCACAAAAAGGTTTAAGATAAAAAAAATACAGTCTGTATAGTGTGCAGTTTTATTTGTATAACTGACTTTTAAAAGCATACACTTCACAGCTTACCTGGTAGCTCCGTTACAATAACTCTCAAAGAGAATAAATATGTCATCAGGAAGCAATTTTTTTTGGTAACTCTCTTTTAAACGCACACATTTCACATCTTAGCTTGTAGCTCCCTTGCAATACCTTTGGAGGGTAATAAATGTGGGGCACCAGGAAGCTTCAAGTGATTCCCATTAATTAAAGCCAATACCAGCTTCCAGACACCCGTTACATTTGTAGATTGACCAGTTGCGCACATTAACATTTCTTTCAGGTAAGCAGGCACTCTGGCAAGAAGGCTTGTTTAGCTGTCTGCCACTCCCTCAGTTTCATAGCACACAAGACTCTCACTTCAGCTGAAGCATTTCAGCTGTCGGAATTCACCATGCCGGTACGGTTGCCTTTTGACAAAAAGTAGGGGAACTGTTTTCCTAAAATTAAAAAAGTATGGGCACGTCGTGCCCCTCAGATCCCCCCACTTCGACCACTGGTGAATACAGTGGTCTAAGTGCATTAAAAGAAATATCGGAACTGTGATGCTGCCCGCAATAGGAGTGGGATGAGTGAGTATGGCAGTAGGGTCAAAAGCGTGGCTAAAAAAACAAAAATCTGTAACTTTTTCGGTTTTTCACCTTGAGGTAACTACATGTAAAATAACACCAGCTTATATAAAAAATAAATGCAAGTTAATTTAATCGGTGGTAAATGCACTATCGCACGTTATGAAATCTCTATTAATTAATGCACTGCAGCGGTCTGTTTGTATAACCAGAGAGCCACAGAATTGAATTCTGGTTGGTGTAGTGAAGAATAGTGACTTGCATATGTTTAGTGGTACTAGGTCACAGTCTGTGACAGAAAGCACTGTGAATATGAAAGTCATTACTTTAAACTTGCAAAATACACAGTGGAAGATAGGCTGCAACAAAATGTGCACAAAGGTTTAAGATAAAAAAAGTCCTTTCAAAATATAAATTTTAGTAATACCCAGACTGTACTTAGTGCAATTGTTTAGGTCGAGCCTAGGCAGTGCAAATGCGCTGTCTGCAAGACCTGCTGTAATCACTATACGGAGTATAATTTCACCTGCTGCTTGCCATTGGTTCACTCCTGCGTTGCTCTTCTTTGCTGGCTCCTCATTGTTTGGCGCTCCCAATACATCACTCCTGTTTTGCGTTCAGGAGCACAGGCCAACTACAGTTTCCTTACGCTGTAGGTGTCAATATGTTTTTTTGGGGACTGCTTCTTTTATTTATGCATACAGGGGGCCGCGGGTGAAGCTAGGAATGAGCCCTGCACACATATGCATGCATAGAGGGGGCCGCGGGTGAAGCTAGGATGGAGCATGTGTATGTGTACGCAGGGCTCCATCCTAGCTTCACCCGCAGCCCCCTATCTGCATGTTTATGTGTGCAGGGCTCTGTCCTAGCTTCACTCACAGCCCCCTCTTTGCATGTTTATGTGTGCAGGGCTCCATCCTAGCTTCACCCACAGCCCTCTCTTTGCATGTGTATATGTGTGCAGGGCTCCATCCAAGATTCACCTGTGGCCCCCTCTGTGCATGTTTATGTGTGCAGGGCTCCATCTTAGCTTCACCCGCGGCCCCGTCTATGCATGTTTAGGTGTACGCAGGTCCTAGCTTCACACAGAGAGTTTGTTTGTTTCCTGCAGAGCGTGTTGTCGGGCACACAGCTTGTGCCTGAATTAGTGACTACATCCGGTAAGGGGCAGAATTCCAGGCGTGATGAATTTGTTCGGGGGAGGGGTGGTTATATCAACGACACTCGTTTGCGGTGCGATGTGATTCTCTGCGGGTTCTAATGGGGCAAGCAATCTGGAACTATGTCCTGTATGGAGGTGGGCAGAGGAGTTACACTTATTTTACTGTCACTTTACCCCTCCCATGAAAAATCATACTTCAGGTGTGTATGGATTCTTCAGATTGTAGATTTTACAATCCGTAGTAGGCGATATTTACCCTCTCCTGAATTGAGAGAATATGTATGATTGCATCACTGAGGGATTGGAGTGGTCCGGATCAGGACCCCACATTTTACACTGTTCAATAAGTAGAGGTGGTGGAAGAACTCTTCTATGTCAATTCTTTCCATCCTTTCTGCAAGTGTCAAGCCTCGTTCTGAACTGTAAGCTCTCACTGTGGCGTAATGCTTTGTCCTTGAGGCCGTGCTTGCTGATTGGTTCTTTGGAGTCGGGGGTTTGTGAGGCTTTGTCAACTTATTTCTTCGACTTAGAGGAGCAACATGAGAAAGCCACAGCAAGAACTCGGATGTAGGGAACTGTTTGAGCCCTGCAAAGAAATCACCCGGATTGCGAGGTGCCCCAAAGCCCCACACTCCCCACCGAAGGGAGAGCGCTTCTGTTCCTACAGACCGAGATAATCTATGGTATCACAATCAATTCTACAGATAGTATCTAAGCCTTTTTAAGGGAGAGAGTGTGTAGCCTCCCTCAGAGGAGGGATCTCTCTCCTCTGCTCATCCTCGTTCCTCTTGTATCTCCCTTAGTATATGCCCCTTGATCGGTTGTTGCCCAAGTTGTAAGTGCCACCTCTGACCGATCTTGTAGTTCCTTAGGAATCCCATCCTATCCCAAGTGCTCGCCTCACAAAATTGCCTCTTCAGGTCTCACTTCAACTCTTTCTGTATTTTGTGTGCTTTAAAGCCTCCTTTCCCTCGCTCCATCGCGGGGTTCTGTTCACTGATTTTCCCCTCGTTGGGTCTATAATCCCTCACTAACCCTCCTTTTCTTAGGTTACAGCCACAGTTCTGAAGACATGCATACCTCCATAGGTGTGTTTTCGCCCCTACGCCATCCACTTAAAAAGGCTTTTCATTATAAAACTGTTTTTCTGCTCCTATTCTGAAATTCGTGCATTACTGATAACGTACACGTCTGCTGAGACTGATCCAAGCCAAGCACATAGCCTAGCCGCATCCAGCTCATTTCTGAGAAGGGACTCTTTACCTTTGCACCTCCACAAGGTGATGGGGTTACCTTCCTGAACACCAACTTTTACTTCTTGGGGCACTTAGTTTGGGATCATAGATGTTGTCCAAAGCCTGTGCATCTCTGGGTCTTAGACTGAGCAGCGTACTTTCTTATATGTACATGAGGATGCCCAGGAAGCTCTTGGCTCGTTACAAACCTTTGTCTTCACACTCATGCGTCTGGAGGGGTTCAAACAATGAATGCGCCATCAGGGCCGGCTTTAGCACTGCTTGCGACTAGTGCAACAATCTTTGACGCCACACCCAAAAAAAACTCCTTCCCCATGAGTTCCCTGACTACTATGCTCTGCCAGTGCCCCTCATCTTTCCATTGGCCCTCTCATATGCTTTTCATTTGTTTTATAGCGCTGCTCATACCTGTGTAGAATGTCAGACCACTTTACATCACACACATTATACAAAGCCAATAATTCATGTGTGTAATTCAGTTTATAGGAAATGATACGTAAAATAGTAAGGATTACAAGGTATAGGAGTCACATGTTATGATACTGGTAAGCAGTATATTTTAAGTGTTTGGTCTGAAGAAGCACAAACTCTGAATTTAAAATATGCTGCAGTGGTGAGTGTTACTGTTAATAATATATGTCTACCCAAATGAACCATTTTAGCACAATTAGAATAATGAAAGACTGGGGAAAACCATAATGTTCTAACCTATACCATGCAACTTGCATAAAACTCTTTAATGACTGATCATATGTCACTTTGGTCTATTAGGGTTGTAACTATTGAAATGCAAGTAACAAGTGCATCCGTGACTAAATTAGTAACCTACTGAGCGATCCACATAAAATACAGTTTGGTGATTTGCAGTAGGACATGTTCTTTTCAGCAAGCATCTTAATCCTCTGTGCTACTTTAGCATGAGTGGAAACAGCCCTAGATAAAACCCTAATCTCCCTCCAGCAGGAACAATAATCGCCAAATTTACCTGTACATTTTTATTGTTGCCTGAAAACCCCTGGACGCACAAGGAATTCTACACTGGGTGGTGGTTTTTAAATCCCTGTTATTTCTCACCACACCCCTCTCACTCACCCCCCACCCCCCCAAGGTAAGTGCCAGGTACGGCTGCACTGGTCGCACCTCCCTGAAGCCGGCCCTGTACGCAGCGAGCGGAGGCTACCAGGTCTTCTCGGCAAACTCGACGGCTGCGTGCACCAAGCTGGAAAAAAGGTCCACACAGTAAGAACAGAAATTATTTTACCTTCAATGTGTTGTTTGGTGGCCTGCAATACTAATGTACATACTGGTGGAGTGAACTGTTAATTTGTGTTTGTACCATTACTTACCTTTCCCACAACTTGGATGGTTACCCCAACTGCCTTTTTAATTTTGAAACACAAAATCTTTAATCACCCCTTTTTTGTCTACCCAAGGAGCTGTCCAAATTATGGCTAGCTAAAACGTATGTTACGTGAATGCTCCACTACCTTCATATAACACGATTTCACCAATTTAGTGGGTTTGGCTTCTGGATAGTGCATATACGTGGCCATACAACATCCCAGCAGGCATTGCTAAACATCACATGTACACAGACATCCTTACCCTCAAATCCATGCCGCATAAATCCACTACACACAACACATTTTCACATCTCATAATAACATGCCACACAATTCAAATAAACACACTTTCGCACCACATCATCCCACTCCATGCCATACAATTACAAACCAATACAATAAACTACATATTATTAAACTCCACTCCATGCCACAAAATTCTAATTCACAGAATACCACTCTGCTACAAAATTCCACTCCTCTCCAAACCATAAAATTACACTCCACAAAACACAATTCAACTCCATATAATTTTACTACACATAATTACACTCCAACCTACATTCCACACAACATATTTGCACTGCACATATATCCACTCATTTCCAAAACACATAATTACACTCCAAAAAAATCAACTTTGCAACATGCCACATAATTCCATACCATAAAATACTACTTCACACCATGCCACATAATACCACTACAAGCCATGCCATATAATTCCACAGAACACCACACAATTCAATACCACACAGTTCTGCACCACACAACATAATCACACTCCACATAATACCACTCAGCTCAACACAATTACACTACACATAATTACACTCTCCTAAATACAACATAAATACACCCCACATAAATGCACTCTATGCCACATACCAGCAATCCACATAAATGCACTCCAAACCATAACACATCAGAATTTACCGGTCCAGGACTGTAGTTTTTTCACAAAAAGTAGGGGAACTGTGGGGCATATTAGCAAGACCGGCGATAAAATTATCGCCGTTTTAGCGGCAGGAAACTGCCGCTAAAGCGGCGATAATGGGCTTGCTAATATGCGTTATAGAATTCCAATAGAAGCCCAGGTTAGATGTCCTGCACATCTAACCTGGGCTTCTATTGGAATTCTATAACGCATATTAGCAAGCCCATTATCGCCGTTTTAGCGGCAGTTTCCTGCCGCTAAAACGGCGATAATTTTATCGCCGGTCTTGCTAATATGCCCCCACTTTTCTTAAATTAAAAAAGAATGAAAGAATGGGCACGTTGTCCCCTCAGATCCCTCCCAATTTGACCACTTCATGAGAACCCCGGAGACACCGTTTTTTTTTTCTCCATATATGTTACCCCTGATTTCTTTGACTTCTCTGCTCCAAGCAGGTGGAAAATAGGCTTGGGGGCCAATACAGGTGACAGAGTTGGGGTAATAGTGTAGGATGGGGTTTGGGGGTCTGGGCAGGATCCACAGCTGCTTGTGGGAGTATTCAGTGCTCTTCTTTTGTAGAAATGAGGAGTCGTGTTTGTGCTGAGCTTTGCCTGTGCCCTCAGCTCCTTCCTTCGAGTCTCAGAAGGTGTTATCAGGTGTGAAAACGCGACAGGTAAATTCACTGCCAGTATTCTCCCACCTGGGGGCGTGGCTTGGACGCCGAAGCAAGATGGCGGACTTCATGTGAGCTCCGCTCGGACGCGGAGACTCTCTGGGCTATCCTGCCTCAAACTGTGGAGTTTTTTGACCGTGAGTGGTGGCCCTGAACTCTGGGAATGGCGGTGAGTCGAAAGACCGCTCCGAGTTCAATGCTATTGCGGAACGAAGCCTGGAAGCTGCGGCGGTGATTTCTCCCTCATCAAATCACGAGCGGCCGCCATTTTAAATTACGGCGCTCGCGCTCGCGTTCCGTTCTTTCAGTCAGGAAATGCCGCCCGAGTAAAATTCCTTAATGCTGCCGATGCGGAGATAGAGAGGAAGAGAAGAATACCTCATTCTCTAAGGTATCTATGCATGTGAGTTGCAGGGGATGGAGGAGGCTTCCCAATAGTAACCTGCAGTTCCTTCCTACTTTATGGCAGTCATGTGGATTATGCAAGAGGGAGAACACCTTGATTTTCTCACGTCCTCACTTGGAATTTGATACTCCAGTTTGTGGTTGCTGTTGGGAATTTTTTCTTCACGGTTTACAATCACTCTATCCAAAACCGGTTCTTCTTGCTTACCTCTGGTTGATCGCTGTTTCTTCTGCCTCCTTCTTTGGTGTATGGGTCCAATTCGCCCGTTTTTAGTTACTACTCGTAGATATCCACCACAATTCAAGATGGCGAATGACCCTCACACCTCCTCTAGATCATCATCCTCAGGTGCTAAACCAAAGAGACATAAGAATGATCCCCCGTTACCAATTCATACCTCACAAAATCCTGTTCTGGACTCTATTCTGGAGGAAGTACGTGGTCTCCAACCCTTTATGTCTACTACCAACGAAAAGCTAAAACAAATTGAAGACCGCTGGATAATTATGGAGGGCAAGGTAACGGAACTTGAACAACGTGTTGGGGATCTGCAAGATATATCTAATAAAATTCCACTGTTAGAACAAGAGATCCACAAACTCAAGCTTCATACTGAGGACTTGGAAAATCGTAATCGACGGAATAATCTCCGCATTTACGGCCTGCCGGAAAATATTGAGGGACCCGATATGGTATCCTTTCTGAAGAAGTTTCTGACGGACCTCCTAGAGCTTCAATCCTCTCCTGCTCTCAACATACAACGGGCACACCGTCTGGGCCGTCTTCAACCTAACTCAAACAAGCCACGTGGTATCATAATGCTTTTTTTGGAATTTACTGAACTAATGCATGTTTTGAGATCGGTTAAGACCAAACGTCACCTCACTTGGTCAGGTCATAATATTTTTATTTCTCAAGATGTTTCTAATGCAACGAATGCTCGTCGTAAGGAATTTTTGGCTCTTCGTCCCCAGATGAGACACTTGAACATTCAATATGGCATTCTTCACCCTTGCCTCTGTAAAGTTACTCATGAAGGAAGATCACGTTCCTTCGACGATCCTGATAAATTGAAACTCTTTCTCAACAATATTCCTTCACAGAATATGGAAAACTAATGTTCTAACACTGTTTCAGGTTTATTGGTTAATTGGTTAATTGGTTATTGTTGATTTTACAGCTGTACCTCTACCTTCCTTTGTTGATGTATTCTTCCCTTATAATGCTTTTGTCCCTTTCAAATCTCTTCCTTTCTTTCTTTATCTCCTACTAATTATTATTCTTTTATTTATTAATGAGGCTTATCAGTATCTATTTACTCGTACCGCTGTCCTTGCTTTATCGTCACCTTGCTCCCCTCTTCCTTTATGCTGGTTTATCTTCAGACCGGGATTAATTTCCTTGATCTGTTTACTCTCCCTTTTTCTCTGTATTTCTCTCTTCATTATCTTCTCATTCTCTCCTATCCTTCTATTTACCTTCTTGTCTTTCATGGTGTGTTTTGTCTATCTATTTTTTGTATATCTGAGTGTTTTTCACTATATTTACTTAAGGGTTTTATCTTTCCTTCTTTTTGTGTGAAAATGATTGGTTTCTTTTTTTCTCCCATTGGTCTTGCAATTTATTGCTCCTGTTTCTTTATTTATTCCTTGCACCACTTTTATTATCTGCTCCCTTACTCGATGTTTTTCTCTCATCATTCTTTTATATACATGAGTGTTTCTTCCTATTTCTACTCTTTCTGTAAATCCACCATCCCATGTTTTGTGTTTATATCTAATTCTTGTTACTTTTTATTATGTTCAACTTTTGCAGCTTGTTATACCCGTGTCCAATTGTATCTCCCCACCCTCATCATGGTTAACGTTGTCTCGTGGAATGTACGTGGTCTAGGTCATCCTGTCAAGCGTCAGAAGGTATTGTCCCATCTTTCTAAACTTAATGTTCATGTTGCTTTCTTACAAGAAACTCACTGTAATAATGCAGAATCGCTTAAACTAAAACGACAATGGGTTAGTCAAATTGTTTTTTCACCTGCAATTGATCGGCATGGAGGGGTTGCTATCTTATTTCATAAATCTATTAATGCACAGATACTATCAACAGAATGTGATTCTGATGGGCGATGGGTTATGGTAGATGCCACTATTCATAAAAAACAAATTACTTTTTTAAATATCTATGGCCCTGTAAAACCTGATCCACAATTTTGGGAATGTATTAAATTGAAATTATCCTCAATTTCTAACCCCAATATAATTGTTGGTGGAGATTTCAATAATTGGTTAGATCCTTTTTCTGACAGAAAATCCAATTGTAAATTTAAACCTGACAAAACCCACAAATCCTTTCAAGCTGCTATTGCCTCCCGCCCATTTTATGATGTATGGAGGACTTGTAACCCAGATTTTAATGAATACACATTTTTCTCCAATGTACATCATACTATGTCCCGCATTGATTATATTTTGACCTCTAAGGCCTTGCTCCCATGTATTCATTCCTCTGAAATTGGGTTTATTTTTATTTCTGATCATGCCCCCATGTCCGCCTCTTTTGATTTCTCAGTTAACACTTGCAAACAAGGTCGTTGGCGTTTTAACAATTACCTGCTCTCAGACAAAACATTTATTGCAGAAACTACTTCCTTTATTAAGGAATTTTTTCTAATAAACCAATCTTCGGATACCTCAATTACTAATAATAATAATAATAATAATAAGCCTTTACAATTGCTTACTCTGCAAGAAAAAAGAAACTACTCAATGCTGAGTATCATGATACCCTTCAGAAAATAAATTTTTTGGAGCATAAGTATTTTTCGTCTAAATCCCCCTCTGCTTTGCAAGAACTGATTAAGGCCAAACCTAATTTAAATAAAATTGCCACTGTGGACGCATGTAATATTCTGCTTAAGATAAAATCCAAATTCCACGGAGGCCAAAATAAGGCAGGGAAAATGTTAGCCAATTATTTAAAGATAAAAACAGAACGGAAAACTATTGGACCTATCCACTCAGAAACAACTAATAAACTCTTATCCTCTGATTCAGATATTATAAGTACCTTCCAATCCTATTATGAACTCTTGTATACTGATGATTCATCTCCCTCTGAACATGATTTCGATACTTTTTTCCAAGGTATCCCTAAACCTTCCTCTCTACCCAATATTTTTTCCCCTCTTGAAAAAGATATATCTCTCCAAGAAATTATTGATGCCCTCAAATCCCTAAAAAAGGCCAAAGCTCCGGGTCCAGACGGATTCTCAGTTGAATTACTTTCAGCCTTTTCCACAATTTTTGCCCCAAAATTATTGGAACTTTTTAAATCATTTTTATCCAACTCCAAAGCAGATGGGTCTTTTTAGAAGCCCTTATTGTTGTCATTCCCAAACCGGACAAAGACTCCTCTTTTTGTAAAAACTTTAGACCTATTTCTCTGATTAATTATGATTGTCAAATTTTTGCAAAAATTTTAGCATCTCGCTTAGACAAACTTATCCCATCCCTTATTAAACCTGAACAAGTTGGCTTTATTAAAGGCCGCCTTGCCTCTGATAACGCTAGAATGTTTTCTAATATTCTTGCCCTTGGAAAGAAGTATTCGTCTCCTTTAGCAGCCCTTTCACTTGATGCTGAAAAGGCCTTTGACCGCATAAACTGGCAATACATGTTCCATACTCTTAAGTGGTTTGGCTTTGGTCAAAGGTTTATTTCTCATATCAAATTATTATATACTGCCCCACGTGCATGTGTTTTTGTGAATGGCCTCTACTCCTCGTATTTTAGATTACAAAGAGGTACTCGCCAAGGCTGCCCCCTATCCCCATTACTTTTTCTCCTTTGTTTAGAACCATTTCTGGAACGTATTAGGTATAATTCTGACATTACTGGTTTTCAATTTAAATCTCATGAAATTAAACTTTCTGCTTATGCAGATGATGTCCTTATTTATATGGCTAACCCATCCAAATCCCTTCCAAATTTTTTACAAGAGATTGACTTATTCTCAACTGTTTCTGGATACAAACTTAACTTTTCCAAAACTGAAGTCTTACCTATGAATGATTTATGTTATCGTTACATGTTTAATACAACTAAATTTAACTGGTGCCCCCAAAAGATTAAATATCTGGGAACATGGTTTTCCTCTACTATTCCTGAAACCTTATCCTATAATTTCTCTGCCCTAAAACTAAAACTCACTAAATTATTATCTTCCTGGTCCCCATTATTTTTATCTTGGTGGGGTAGACTTGACACAATTAAGATGATGATTGTTCCCCAAGTTCTTTTTATACTCTCAATGTTACCCTTCAAAATACCTAATTATTACTTTTCCCAAATCAACTCAATATGTACCAAATTCTTATGGAATAACAAACGTACTAGAATTGCTTTATCTAAACTAATACGTCCAAAGTCTGAAGGTGGTGTCCGATTTCCGAACTTTAAATTGTATCATACTGCATTTTTGATTCGTCAGTTCTATGCGTTGACCAAAGATTATCAAGACTCCTTAATGCCAACATGGATTACAGTTGAAAGATCATTGTTAAATGATTTTTCATTTCAAAATGTTGTATTTATGACTAATTGTACTTTCATTTCTAAGTTTCCTATCCTAAAATACTCCCACCATATAATTCACACCCTTTTTTCCAAGATTTTGACCCCTATCAATCCTTTCTAGCCTCTTCTCTATGGTACAATATACACATCAAGTTTAGACACAAGTCCTTTTACTACAAACACTGGAAGGAAAAGGGCATCTTTTATGCACACCAATTGATTGCCAACAATTCGATTTTGCCTTTTTCTCAACTTCAAAGAAAATTCAATCTTCCAGATTCCTACCTTCAGCAATACAATACATTAACAACCAGTCTCAACACACATCTACAAAAACTCCAATCTAACCCTGTATCTACTTCCTTTTCTCCTACTACTCCCCTATTCCATATCCCCCTTGACCCTACTCCTAGTGCCTCTTTTATTTATAAAACGCTCTCTTCATCTATAACCACACAGAGTAAATCGCCTATTGAATTACTTTGGGAACTAGATTTATCTCAAACGTTATCAGTTTATCAGTGGGACAAAGTGTGGCAGAAGATTTTTAAAACATCTAAAGCGGCCAACATTACACAGTCCCTATACTTTATCTACAACAGGGTCGTTGTTACTCCCTCTTCTTACATAAAATTGACCATTCTAAATCTCCGTCATGCTGGTCTTGTCTCTCTGCTGAAGGCTCTCTATTGCACCTACTCTTTTACTGCCCAAGGGTACAGGATTTTTGGAAAGCTATCTGGTCGAAGTGTCTACTAATCTTTTCTTGCAATGTACCATTTGCTATCCACAATATCTTTCTAGGTACCCTATCTAAAGACTTCCATTATATCCCCTCCAAAACTATACTACTCGACCTTTTTATCGCCATTGCTTTTAAAGTCATACTAATCTGCTGGAAAGATAACTCTAAATTATCCTTTTTGTTATGGTGGAACCTAATTTGTGACGAACACAGAATTTCCTCTGTTTCTCACTCATCAACTTACCTAAAAATTAAATCAGACCTTCTTTGGTTACCCTTTACTATCTTTCTTTCTTCACACTCATCACTCTTATAACACCCACTCTTCTTCCTCCCTCTCTTTCTCCCTCTCTTCTTCCTTTGTCTATTCTCATCCTTTCCTTTCTCTTACTTCATTCCTAAAACACACAAGCCCTACTATTTTTTCTCATGAGAACACACTTATCTACATTATTGATATATCTACTTTAATTCAGTACATATCTTTTTCTAATGAATATATTTAATTTATAATACCTACCAATGTTACTATCCCTTTTTGCTTATTCAAATGATTATTTCACTTGTTGATATGGCTGAGGATGTCTTTATCTATTTCTATTTTGTACTACTTGTGTTAATTTTGTGTTGATCTTCTCAATAAAAATTATTGAACAAAAAAAAAAGTATTCTCCCACCTGCAATTTTGAGTGATGGAACATTGGGCCACTTGGGATCAGCAACATTGGCATCCCCTCGGGAACACCGTGCAGGCTGACTCGTAATCAGTCCGTTAGTAGGCTACGAGCCTGAAAATGGGGAATAATTCTTCACACAGCAGAAAATATGTGACAGACCTCAAGTGTGGTTTATCTCTCACCTTCTTTCTCTAGCCAAGGCACTCAGAGCTTTCCATTTAGCGAGGTGAGCTGAGAATAATCTGCTTGTTGGCAGATGCTTTCAAAGTCAAGTGAAAGCCCTGCTAATAATATTTGCGCATTCTAATTAATGGCTCACCGGCTCAAGGTCTTCAAAAGATGTATACATTTGCTAGTTATTATACAGTTCTGCAAAAAAAGAGCGAGCAGTGTATCCTATGGTAAACAACTTTAGTATCAGTATCGTCTAGTATGCATAAAAAGTATTACTGTTTTTACAAACAATAAAAACTGGTGGACTGTCTTGCACGTTGTTTGAAATAGTGTTGCACTTTCCTTGTAAGTAAATGTTTTTTTGTACAAGAAACACACAATTTTTAGATACCTATTTAATTTAGAGCACAAACCAGCCAATCACAGGGAGCCAATGCCGGCATTTAAGAAGCATTACCCACTATCCCTAGAATCCCGCCAGTGCACCGAAAAGTGAAACAGGGACTTGCTCTGACTTTTGAAATGAGCATAACTAGCTCAGATTGAAGACTGAGTGCAGGGTTCCACGAATCGGGTAATACAACTCTGATTATTTACATCGAGTAGGAATAGCAGAGGAGGAATGGCATGAAACAACACAAATAAAATTTAAAACACTTGGGGGCAGATTTACAAGCCCCCTGCGCCACCAGTACGTCACTTTTTGTGACGTACTGGTGGCGCAGGGGGCTGCTCCATATTTACAAGGAGAGGAAAAGCCACCCTGCGTGACTTTTCCTCTCCTTGTAAATACGGCCCCTTCACACGCAGCACTTTGCGGTGAAGGGGCGTTCCATGGGTGTTGCTGTGGGTGTTCCCACGCAACACCCATGGAACAAAACACATCTCCAGAATTACGAGAAATCGTAACTCTGGAGATGCGTTTGAAAGCTACGCCACCCTAGAGGTGGCGTAGGGAGGCGCACCGATGAGAAATGTTTTCATTTCTCCTCGTTTTTTCCTCTTTCAATGCGTGCTGCATTCAGCACGCATTGAAAGAGGAAAATGGTTGTAGTGATTGTTTTTGTGCAGGAAGGTTCCCCTTCCTGCACAAAAACAATCTCCCCACGACGCAGGCATCCTTGCACCATGGTGCAAGGGTGCCTGCGCCGGCGCATGGCTGCAGTTTGTGCGCCAGCGCAGGGGGAAGCACAAGGATGCGACATATTCTTGTAAATATGTCGCATCCCTGTGCTTTCCAAACTAACGCAGCATGGCGCAGCAAAATGACTTGCTGCGCCGTGCTGCGTTAGTTCATTGTAAATCTGCCCCTTGGTATTATTCGTATTCTTATTCTTCACCTGCTTCTTCTTATTTTTTTATTTGTCCCATATATTAATAAGAGGAGTATGAATATGTGAGCAATGGCCATCGTTCTTTGCTTAAGTGCACCTCTAAATAGAGCCCCATCCCAGGTTCCTTACCCAAGGTTCGGCGGACAATTTCTCCAGTGACATCGCACCGTCCCAGGCTTCTCTAAGGGCAAGCAGATGGTAGATGCCCATAGACCCCCAGCATGCATTGCTCAGTCTGGTGGGGGATACCTTACACCACCTGCTTACCGATTGGTGGGTGGGACATAAGTAACTTTAAATATAATAGGCAGATGAAAACTCTAATTTATTACCACAAAGAAAGATTTCATGGTTTAAGAAAAGGTTTTCATATAGCGCTATATGTCTTTAAATCTGGTATCTTCATCTTTTATTCGTGAATACGCATCATCACCTGAATAATGAATAGCAAAAACACTAAATAAGTGTGTCTGATTATCTCTGGTGCATTTATGTGTCTGAAGTTATTTGACAGATGAAAATTCCCCACACATATTTAGCGCTTATCATTTGTTCACACATCCAAATTGAGCCTGGGAGGTAAACTCTGATCCGTTCGCGGAGTTGGCAGAATTTCCCGCACACCATGCTCCGCGGAGCTCGCTGAGTTTTTTCCTCGCTCGTGCTCTCCAACAGTAAGTTGGCAGGGACAGGTGAGGAAAATCCAATGCTAGACCACTTCTCAGCGGGATTTCTCAACGCAGGCGGTCGCGGATAGTCGCTATCGCTCGCGTTGAGAAACCTTCTGTTCGCGTTGAGGAAGTTGCCACTCGAGTAGAACTTCTACTTGAGTGGCAGCAGGAAGCAGCACCCTCTTGCACTGTGCGAGATGCCGTTCGGGCTGATTTTACAGTGTGGCACAAACATTGGGCACAAAAAATCAGTGCCAATGGCGCAAGGTAACCCACTCTGCCGCTCGCGGAACTCCGCGTAGCTTGGCACAGTTTTTTTGTCACTTACCCCACAAACTCTGCTCAGGCTTAATCCAAATGATATATTCCATACTTCCTGTTTAATACACGGCCTATTCTTCTTCCTCAACAGAATCTCATATGCTTAAAATACTTCCATGATGAGAAGTTCCATGTCTAGAGTAAAATGGAGACGCTACCTAAAATCCTACGAGCACAGAACATTCCTAAAATATGTGCAATGATACCCATGAATTGCTTGTGCTAGAAACACATTCCTAAGTGTTCTGCATAAGGTATAATCCAACGTAAATCCCTTTGCTAATGAATTTAGAGCCTTTCTATGCAAATCTATAACTTTAATTTTTTTAAGTGCATACCTGTCTATATATAAAATTGAGCCTCTTCAAAGTCAAATTCCGTACATATGAGAAAAACTGTCAGTAATAAAGTAGCCATATTCTTGCTACCAGCAAGATGTCTTGGTTTGATCCATTCCAAACACCAAAAGAGTTTTTCATGGTTAAGTCATGGTGTCAGCATTACTTAGACCACATCTCAAACATCAATCTGAATCCTTTCCCTATTAGGGTGAGAAAAAGCCTCAATTTATAATTCAATCCACGTCACGCACCAAAAAAATGAATTATACTTAAACATCATCATTAACATCAATTCAAGTCATATCCTCTTTATTGTGACAAAGAGCTTCATTCTCACCTCCTTGCCATGTGCATCAGAAGATGAGATCCTGTGAACCTTGATAAACAGCAAAATTGATTAAAAAGGAAGAGATAGCTTACATGCCTAGGGGTCTATTAGGATGTCGGGCGGTGGCACCACCGCGGTGCTGGCGGTGCGGAAAAATGCATTTTCCGCCCGTGAGCAGCGGTACTCACGTCCGCCATATTAGAATGGCCAAACATAGACCATTTCCCGTCCGCTGCCGTGCGACGCGAACCGCCATCAAAGTGCGCCCGCAAGCGCGGCGGTGGGAGCCAATGGAGACACACCACCGTGCGGAATGACGTCCGCTCCGGTCCACAAATTAGGATGCTCCAAAAAACAAGTCGCACTGCAGCGGAGAAACCGGCCATTCCTACACGGCGGAAACTCGACAGCGGAGCGCGAAACCAGAGACCCGGCCCACAGCACCCGGACACGACCGCCATGGACCCAGCACTCCACGTTTTCCCGGTACTGTACCTGATACATCACCAGCAAATCATGGCCCGTCGCGGACGCCGCCGCAGGTACGCAATTACACAACCTCACACACAACCACAAAACACAAACCATGGACTGGCACAGGGTCCCTAACCACATCAGATACCCTGGTGGGGATAGGAACACATCCCCAAGTGCACACACACATGACCCACCTGCCACCAATACACCCCTCTGCATCCAGGTCACACATCGACCGCGATCGTGCGGCAATGTCACGGCCACGTCACCGCAGCGGTGAAGACAAGGGAATACATGCGCACAATGCAGAAGGCCGGGCCAGCACCAGGCATGGGCAGGGCACAAAGACCACAGGGCCACTACTCCACCCTCACACACTAGCCCCCCACTGAAGGGACATGCCATATGCCACACCTGTGCCCCCCCATGCACAACAACAAGCCAGGTGACACCACACCCTGCACCACACACAAAACAAATAGGGACACAGGCACAGCAGGAGTGGCTGCACAGGAACACACAGCACAGAAGCACAGGGCCAGGGCTACACACACACACCACAACAACACCACACCAATGGCAAGTAAACTCAGTACAAGCATCAAATGGACACATACAAGGAACAAACATCTCACTGGACACACAGCCTGCCAAGTCACACACACATACCCCACACTGACACACAGACACATACACACACCACATGCCACCAGCAATGGAGCACACAAAACAGGAAAACAAAAGTGAGGTGCACACAAATGGAAGGCCAAGGAGACAACCACCAAGCATGTGTACAGCACATGCAAGTCAAGGAACATAGAACAACAGCCCCAGCCCACCTAATCACACATTGCTTGCATAGTGATTGAAGTCAAACCACAGACAGCACAGTGCAACAACCCAAGGAAACAGCAAGGCAACACATGTAGAGGCACAAGGATGAAATGAAGGCCCTGAAGTCAAACTGTGAACAGCCACACATATGTATACAAATACTTCACAGGAATACTCCAGCAGCACAACACACAGGGCCCATTGACACACTCCATGACTGTCAAACACTAGTAGGAATCCACACACATACCCCCCTCACATCTGCAGTACACAACACCAGTGTCAAACAAACAGAAGTGTGGCAATAATGTCCAGTCAATACACAGACAAACAGTCACACTCCCTGGGGGTAGCCACAAACATCACATACACACAGGGATGCCAGAACCAATGTCTGCACAAAAACAACAGACAAACACATAAACCAACAGACCCACACACAGAACCACAACAAGAACAGACATGCCCTGTGCAGCAAAAATGTGGAAAGGCAATGGGAGCACAGACACAACAGGAGTGCACAACCCCATCAGTCAGGAACAATGCACACACAACATACCACAACACAGACAAGAAGTGTAACATCACAGATAAACACAGCCACTGCAAACAAACAACAGATGCACAGCCAAAAAAGAACACATAGCAAACACAGCAGGACATAAGTGGATGCATACCAGCCAATGACAAGGCAACATACCCCCACAGCACTGCATGCACAACAAGCAGTGTCTGAACAACAAGCATACCAGCCACACACAGAAATGAGTGACACAACATGAACCCACACAACACCAATCAGCACAGCACAAAGACAACATCACACACAGGAAGTGAAGCAGTACCACAGCAAACACACATAGATGATGAGCCTGGCCAGCATGCCTGCAATCCTCTGGACAGAATCCCATACTGAGCTGGCAGTGCACCACAACTTGACATGTGTACAACACAGCCAACATGAACAAACAATGACAACTGCATCACACCTCAAATCTAATACATTGCCCACACAAGTTTCAGGGTCAGGAAAAACTGAAGTCCCTCACCCCTGCAAAAAATAGAGTAAGTGAGTAAAGAAATTAGCAAGGTTGAAGTGGCACACACAGCATGTGGCACAGTAAACCATATACACACAGCAAAAGAACTTTATTCAGTAAGGACACTGACAAAACAGACAACAGGAGCAACTGTCTTTATTCACAAAATGCACAGATAGGCAACAAGAGTAGATAATAGCAAGGCACAAAATGCAGGGCATGTCCATGAGAAGCTGCACAGGCAGGGGCAAAACAGCAAGGCCAGTGGCCAGTCCAAGGCGCAGAGCATGTCCATGAGAAGCTGCACAGGCAGGGGCAAAACAGCAAGGCCAGTGGCCAGTCCAAGGTGCAGAGCACGTCCATGAGAAGCTGCACAGGCAGGGGCAAAACAGCAAGGCCAGTGGCCAGTCCAAGGTGCAGAGCATGTCCATGAGAAGCTGCACAGGCAGGGGCAAAACAGCAAGGCCAGTGGCCAGTCCAAGGTGTAGAGCATGTCCATGAGAAGCTGCACAGGCAGGGACAAAACAGCAAGGTCGTGGCCTGTCCAAGGTGCAGAGCATGTCCATGAGAAGCTGCACAGGCAGGGGCCACACAGCAGTGAACGACAAGGCCAGTGGGCAGGACAAAGTGCACAGTGAGTCCATGAGAAGCTGCACAGGCAGGGGGAACACAGCAGTGAACGGCAAGGCCAGTTGGCAGGACAAAGTGCACAGTGAGTCCATGAGAAGCTGCACAGGCAGGGGGCACACAGCAGTGAACGGCAAGGCCAGTGGGCAGGATAAAGTGCAGGGCATGTCCATGAGAAGCTGCACAGGCAGGGGGCACACAGCAGTGAACGGCAAGGCCAGTGGGCAGGACAAAGTGCAGAGTGAGTCCATGAGAAGATGCACAGGCAGGGGGCACACAGCAGTGAACGGCAAGGCCAGTGGGCAGGACAAAGTGCAGAGTGAGTCCATGAGAAGCTGCACAGGCAGGGGGCACACAGCAGTGAACGGCAAGGCCAGTGGGCAGGACAAAGTGCAGAGTGAGTCCATGAGAAGCTGCACAGGCAGGGGGCACACAGCAGTGAACGGCAAGGCCAGTGGGCAGGAAAAAGTGCAGAGTGAGTCCATGAGAAGATGCACAGGGAATGTGTGCAACTGTACCCAAACCATGGTCAGCAACACTGTCTGGGGTGTCATGATGTGCAGCACAGGCCATGCTGTGTGAGAGACAGGCGTGTGAGGTCTACCAACACTCAGACTTGGCTGTCAGTCGTACTGGGAGCTGGCTGTGTGTCGGGCCCAGTTGGAGCACTTGACTGGGGAGAGGGAGGCACAGCTGAGGTATACCTATCAGTGTCTTGGCAAAATGGAGGGCTGCTTGGACCAGGTGGCATGGTGGCACGTGGAGGTGGAGTCATGCAGACATGAGACACAGTGTGGATGGGAGATTGTGGAGGGGTGCCTTTCCACTTCTTGGGGAATCGCAATGGCTTCACTGTTTTGGGAACAATGGTAAGTGGCGTGGACACATCAGGCTCACTCAACACCAAGGCTGCAGCAGGTGCAGACGCTGGACCTCCCTCTGGTGACGTGCTTGAACCTGCGCAACGCTTTGCATGGCCCTGGCTTTGCCCCTCCATCCACTGCCTACCAGGTGGTCCCCCCACAGTGCCCTCCATTCCCTGCTTCACTGGGCTTGCTATGGGAGTCGAGGTAGTGGGTGAATCGGACTTGCAGCCCTTCTTATGCCTACCCTTGGCACTCACCACCTTCTCAGTGGGCATGGAAATTGTATGTTTGGTTTTGGGAGACGCTTTCGGGACAGGAGAGTCCTTGGCTGGGGATGTCCCTGAGGCACGTGACCCTGACGCCTGCTTCTTGGCTCTTTGTCCCCTGGTGTTGCCTGATGGGCTCTTGTCTGTGTGCACTGGGGTGGCTCTGGTCATCTGTGGGGATGGTGTCTGTGGCCTGGACCGCTTGGGCTTCTGCTGCTGCTGTGTCAGAAAGCCTACTGGCCCACTTGCAAGGGAGTAGAGTGACGTCAGGTTCCAGTGCCCCTCCAAGACTCCCCCGCCGCCCAGTTTTAAACTGGCACGACAAGAAACCCTCAGGGGAGAAAGGGGTTGGGGACAGAGAAGAGACTGCCAAGTCTTCACCAGGTTTTCTCCTTCTTCGGACTTTAGTTCTGATCTCTCTTAGTCTTCTTTCTTGACTCACTTGGTGGAACTGTAACACGTGTTGGATACTTATTTACTCTTATAATCTCTTATGTACACTCTTCCTTCTCTACATATTATTTACTACCTACTTAGCTTTCACTTGGCCTCAGCTTCTCTTCTAAGGAGTAGCTTCTCTTCTAAGGAGTTTGTCTTTTTCTTTCAAACCTAACCAAAACTAAAACCTTCTAAGTGTTTCTCTTCTCTGTAATAGAAAAATCAGTATTGAATTCTCATATTCCTTGTGTGTTTGTTTTGTCTTATTATATTTCACTTCCTAGTCTCTATTCTTACCTAATGTTTTCTTTCTGTCTTCATGTAACTTTCAAATGTTCAAACGTAAAAAACCCATACCAAAGGATATCTTTATTTCTAAAGCAGCGTGAGTTTTATCTTTCAGAACACAGGAAACAGAACTGCTCTTCTACTGCAGCTGAGTAAGAATTCTTGGTGACCTATAACCTTTAGCTAATATATCTGTCACTAACTAACATCTTTAGACTATTTAATTCGATCCAAAACTAAATGTGTAGCTGCGCTCCTTTTATTGTCATGCTCTGTCAAAGAAACTCTAAATATAACCTCAAAACTTAGTTTTCACTTGCTAATGAATACACTGTTGCACCACAATATATATTCCAGCAAGCATTCTCATTCGGAATCTCTCCACACGTGATCTCTAAATAACTCATGCGCGTGGAAATGAAAAATGCTGAATCGCCTGTAACGTGAACAAAGGTGCCACACAAGTTTCATTTGAGCGCAAAACCATCACTTATATCACACGCACACTCTCTATCAGCTGGCCAAGAAAACCCAGAATTACAAAGGAACAATCTTACATTTCTTTAGGAAACCTCTCTTGAACAGGAAACTCTGGTAATAACACTCGACGGAGTAATTCGAAAACGACGAAGCTGCGACGCCTCTACCCTGACTAACTTTCGCGCCGCTCCTAGGAAAGCTGCCTAATCCTCTGGAATCTCAGGTGAAGTGCGAGATTCCAGAGGCAACGTTCTGGGACATTCCAATGGGTGCACCTGGGGACAGGAAGATACAATAGTCTGCTGACTTTCCCTACACGCAGCCATCTTGGAATTTCTTTTAGCGCTAACTAATCTTCTTACTGTGTGAGGGGTTTCTTGAATTAACACATTCATCGGCCTCCTGTTCAGGACTGAATTACTGCGGGTTCTGCCATGCTGTGTGCTACGTGTGCCGTATCGTGGCTTAGAGGTCTGTGGAGCGTGGTCACTGTCGTCCGACGTGGCCACTGGCATGGAGGTGGACAAAGGGACTTTCGTGGGACTCCCAGATTGTGCCAGTTGAAGGGCTGATGTCACTGCAGTGGACAATGACTGGACAGTCCAGGTCTGAATGTATGCCCTCAATGAATGCAACCACCTGAGCCAATTTACTGTCGTGGTCCATGAATGCATTGAGGAGAGCTGTCTGGCCTACACACAGCTGGCGCAAAAGGTCCACAGACTCAGCACTGATGGCAGCAGGCGGGACCGGGGCAGGGGCTGCAGTGCCGGGGGTGAAGGACACCCTTCCCCTCTTAGCAGTGTGAACACGGGCAGCACCAGAGGAAGTGGCTGGGAGGGTGGGCACTGCACGCTGTGTGGTGGAAGATGATGCAGAGTCCCCGTTCCATGTGCCCGCAAACATGTCTGCGTCACCGCTGGCATCAGATGACGTAGTACTTTGCGTCTCGGGCTGTGATTCCTCCAGCAGACTCCTGTCCCCCTCCGAGGCGCTGGTCACATCTGTCTCACAGGGCTCCTCTGCAGCTGTTGTGCTGGTTTCCCCACCACTGGTGTCCGTCCCATGTTCCTCCGTGGAGGGAGATGCTGCATGAGAGAGAGAGATGTAGGATCAGTGCAGTGGCAGCAACAGAACAAACATATGCATTACAGACAACCATTAAGATGTCTAGATCTACATGTTGCACGCCACCCTGTGCAATTACATCGCCAAACCCACCTCTGTCATCACAACAGTGCGTGTGCACTATCAAACCGGGACAAAGTGAGCAATATGATGACCACACAGCACAACATCCTGCATGTGGCTCCGTTGCAACTGCAACACAGATAGCTCATACCTGTCTCACACCACCCACAATGCCATTTAAATGCCCCATACCCGTTTCCCAGTGTTAAGTACAGGTAGGACACATGCATGACATCTGCACCCAGCACCGGCACAAGCTGACACTCACAGGCCACTGCATCACACTACCAACATCACATTGCCCAGCGCTGGCACATGCTGTGCACACATGCAGCCACACACAGCCATAGTCACCCTTCCCAGTACACTCACCCCTAATTGCCTGCTGATGCTCCTTCAATCGTGCATCCAGCTCAGGGTGAGTCACGGCCAAGATGCGGCACATTAGTGGTGTCATGCTGCGCCGTGCCATCCGGCCAGTGCGAGGGATCCGCCCCAGTGTCATCTCCGCAATGTTCTTTGCCAGCCGTGAGATGTCGTCCCACCTCTTGTGGCAGTGGGTGCGCCGTCGGTTTGATACTCCCAGAGCACGCACCTTGTTCGCAATGCCCCTCCACACAGCCTTACGCTGGTGCACCTTGAGCTGCAGGCATGGGAGACAAGAGGGGGCAAAGATCAGTGACACAGTGTCATGTGACCAAATCACTCAGGACAGTAGCATGATACAGATTAATCACAAATCCACATATCTCACATGCAGAGACATAAATGCTTTTCAAATGGTACATCTGCATGTGAGAATCACACGTAAATGCATGCATGTAAAAGGGGGGACACAATACTTGCACATCTCATGTACAAGCAGGATGCCAGCACAGAAGAGCATGTGTACTCTGCCCACATCTACTAACCATTTTTAGGTAGAGCAAGACATACGTCACAAAACAACATGTGTATGTGGCGAGACCCACTGTGTCTGACAATGCGCAGGCGTCAACGAACATGCACTGTGAGTTCCCCACTGTGTCATGTATATCACATTGAGGGACATGATCTCACAAACCCACCTCCTGTCTCACAGTGCAAGTCGTGTGCAATCTACAGGGTTGACCTGGCACATTGATGGGGAGTCAAATTTGAAAATGAACATGTTACACTCTGTACAGTCAGTGATGTGTTCTTGTTGCATTGGGCGGTGACTGTGCAGGCCAGGTGGGCTCACACTGAGATGGACAATAGGGAAACGCAAAGACATGCACACTAGCAATGACTGGCCTGAATCCTCCATTACCAACTTGCTGCTCCACTGTATGGCTGACAAGACAAGACATGTCCCTCAAATCTTGATGTGCAGGCAGGGAGACTTGAGGAGTAGGGTACACACCCCTTCACCCAATGGAATGCAAGTTAGACAATGCATGACACAAACCCACACTCACATGCACATGCTGCATCAGACCGACTACATGTGTGCCCCCCTGCACTCTCACACCCACTGTGGAAGACTTACCACGACATTTGGGGCACCATATAGCCTTGGGTACTGTGTGAGCACCTCGTCCACCAGGACCTCAAGCTCCTCGCCGGTGAAGGGACTGGCACGGATCTTCTCTGTCCTTGACATCACTGTTGGTTAGAGACAGCAGCGGCAGCAGCAGGTGAGGGTCTCAGGCAGCAGCAGGTGAGGGTCTCAGGCAGCAGTCCCTGGAGGCAGCAGCAGGTGAGGGTCTCAGGCAGCAGTCCCTGGAGGCAGCAGCAGGTGAGGGTCTCAGGCAGCAGTCCCTGGAGGCAACAGCAGGTGAGGGTCTCAGGCAGCAGTCCCTGGAGGCAGCAGTAGGTGAGGGTCTCAGGCAGTAGTCCCTGGAGGCAGCAGCAGGTGAGGGTCTCAGGCAGCAGGCTCTGTGAGCAGTGGAAATTCTGGGCACTCTCCCACACATATATAGCCCCCTGGTGTCGTTCCAGTAGTCTTGGGCTGCTGCAATTGGTCTACCAGGTCAGCCTTTTACAAATGCATCCAATGACTGGCACCGCGGTGGTGTAGCACGCCTACCACTATTTTAAAAATTGCATCGAGCTTCCGCGATCGCGGAGCCCATTGGCTGTAATGGCATGGACCATGGCGGTGACACACCGCAGGGGCCAGGCGGGTGCTACCGCGGTATTGCATCTTTTGATTGCATCCAATGACCGGCACCGCGGTGGTGTAGCACGCCTACCGCTATTTTCAAAATTGCTTCGAGCTTCCGCGATCGCGGAGCCCATTGGCTGTAATGGCATGACCATGGCGGTGACACACCGCAGGGGTCAGGCGGGCGCTACCGCGGTATTGCATCTTTTGATTGCATCCAATGACCGGCACCGCGGTGGTGTAGCACGCCTACCGCTATTTTCAAAATTGCATTGAGCTTCCGCGATCGCGGAGCCCATTGGCTGTAATTGCATGGACCATGGCGGGGACACACCGCAGGTGCCAGGCGGTAGTTTCCGCAATTTTGGTGCCATAGACACACATGAGGCACCGCCATTTGGGTGGCGGAGCATGCCAACCGCTATTTGTCCATGTCTCTGGGGCTATCAGTACCGCACCTGTGCATTGGGGTGTGTTGCACACACACCGCTGGTGCCAGGCGGTAGTTTCCACAATTTGGGTGCCAGAGACACACATGAGGCACCGCCATTTGGGTGGTGGAGCATGCCAACCACCATTTGTCCATGTCTCTGGGGCTATCAGTACCGCACCTGTGCATTGGGGTGTGTTGCACACACACCGCTGGTGCCAGGCGGTAGTTTTCCGCAACTTGGGTGCCATAGACACACATGAGGCACCGCCATGTGGGTGGCGGAGCATGCCAACCGCCATTTGGGCATCACTTGTCTCTCAGTACCGCACCTACAGTACACTACACTACACTACAGGACAGTGTTGGTATGGACAATACAATGTGCACACATGTCAATGTGTTGATGTGCATTGTCAATCACAGCATTTGTTTCCACAATTGATGATGTTTGTTTTAGCATGTCCTCTCATGTTAGATCATGCACACACTCGTCATTGATGCTCAGACTGTGGTCATTGTGTTGTTGAGGTGTGCCAGGTTCAATTGACGCCTGAATGTGTGTCATGTACAGCAGCTAGGTAGGATACCGTGGGGTTGCCTTGTCACATGTGCAGGATGACAGACTCCCAGGCGTGCCCATGGGGAATGTGGCCATATCCCAATGTCCATTCACTTTGACCGAGGTGTTGTTTGGGGGACTTGCTGTGTGCAATCTGACAAGTGTGTGATTTGTGTAGTTGAAGGGGTCCCTACATGTCAGCTGGTCTGTGACTCAATTCATATGACATTCTTTGTTGCCGTTGTGTCAGCCATGATGTGAGATGCTGTGCACATCCAATGATGTATTGCATTACAATGTGTCCACTCTCATCTCAACTAGGAGGAGACCAAATCTGCATCATCACTTGACAGTGCTGGCAGACATGGAGGATGAGGCGATCATCCGGAAATGCCGTCTGGATGGAGCCACCCTCAAGACCCTTTGTGATTTGTTGGAGCCCCACCTGCAGCCTCGCCGAATATATCCAACAGCTTTCACCCCAATGTATAAGGTGATGGCGGCACTGCATTTTTTTGCGACTGGATCATTCCAGAACACGGTGGCAGAGGCAGGTGGGATGTCACAACCCATGTTCAGCATGGTGCTGCGGGATGTTCTGTCCGCCATGATGATCTACAAGGACAGATACATCCATTTCCCCAGGGGGGCAGAATTGGCAGCTGTAAAGGGATATTTCTATCCCCTTGGACACATCCCCCATGTAGTTGGTGCCATTGATTGCACCCATGTTGGACTAGTGCCACCACAGGTCCGTGAGCACATCTACAGGAATCGTAAACATTACCACTCCATAAATGTCCAAGTGGTATGCCTGGCAGATATGATCATCTCCCACGTGTGTGCAAAATTTCCAGGCTCGGCCCATGACTCATACATCCTGTGTAGCAGCATTGTACCCCAGCTGATGGCCAATCTGCTTCCTGAGCGTGCATGGATTGTGGGTGAGTATGCCTAGTCATTTGGCGTGCTGTGTGTGTGACCTGCTGTCCTCTGCATCTGCAACATTGCAATGTTTCTTTGTGTGTCACACATAGGTGACTCTGCATATCCCAACCGTCCTTGGTTGCTGAGCCCACTGCGGAACCCCAGGACACCAGCTGATGTCCGCTACAATGATGCCCATGGGAGGACACGTCGTGTGGTGGAGCGTACCTTTGGACTGCTGAAGTCACGTTTCCGCTGCCTGGACAAGACCGGAGGGGCACTGATGTACTCGCCCAGGAAGGTGTGTAGTGATTGTAGTGGCATGCTGCATGCTCCACAACCTAGCCATTCGCAAGGAGATTCCCCTGCTCCTGGATGCTGATGAGCAGCCAAGGCCCCCGCCTGCAAACCAACCCGTGTCCAGTGATGATGACAGTGGAGAGGAGGAAGGTGTTGACCTGCGTCAACAGCTCATCACCCGCTACTTCACTTGAAGGTGGGTGACAATGTACAACGTACCCATTGTCTGATGATGTTGCTGTTGTTGTGAGGGTGTAAGTGAGATTTGTGACAGCAGCCAGTTTTAGACTCTGTGTTTGCTGTCAATGTTGATGGGACAGTTCATTTCTGAACATCTACAGGATGTGTATGTTGGCACTTGTTGCCCATTGTTATGTGTGCATGTGGGTTGTTCTTGTTGTGAAGTGTTGTGTGATGTCTGTGATGCCACACCCAGACTAGTGAATGTTGTTCTGTTGTTTTTCCTAGGTGCCTTTGACCTCTCCTTGCCTACATACACTCCGTCCCCTGGTACATTGTATTCCTGTTGAAAATTGTACATCCTGGAATAAAGACGGTGCAGGTACAACAACGTGTGTGTAAGGATTTGTTTATTTACAAAGGTGACATGTGAGGGGGTACATTGACAGTGAGGTGATTAGTGGAGCAGTGAGTTGACATTCATGGTAAATGAGATAATCGAGTGGTCACCACATAGGTGTGATGACCCAGTCCAACAGACATATGCCATTCACAAGGCAGTGTGGGGAAGGACAGTCCAAAAAGTCAATGCAGTGGTGCAGAGGGTTGCCATCATGGCTGGCTGCGTGACTGGCGTTTGGCAGGTGCTTTGCCAACAGATACTCCCAGGGTTTTCTTCGGACGGCCCCTTTTCCGTTTGGCAGGGGGGGCCTCTGCTATAGGGCCAGTGGGGTCTGAGGACTCACCACTCTCTGTGGCCACAGGGGTGGATGGTGAACTGTCATTCTGCGGACCACCAGTGGGAGGGGGAGGTGTTGTTTGTGGCGCAGGCCTGTGCCTCAGTACCGCCACTAGTTGGCCCAAGAGGTCCACAATTTGTCCCATGCGGGTGTCCATGGACCTCATCAGCAGGAGGAGCTCACGTGAATCTTGTTCGGACCGGGCCGTTTGTCCCTGGGCCCGTTCATATGCCCCAAGGACTCTGTGGATGTGGTCCAGGGATTCTGTCCCAGGCTGTGTTCGTGTGTGGGTGACCCTGCCCCTCCCACCTGCTCTGCTGCCACGGACCGGTTGCCTCTCCACTGTCGGACCACACATCCTCTCCCTGCCCTCCTCAGTTGCTGGGGTGGGGTGGTCATCCTGTGGGACAGGGAGGGTGTTGCAGGCAGCACTGGTGGTTGTGGTGGTGGTAGAGGACGCACCGGACGTAACAGCAGGGGCCTGCAGATTGGTTGTTGTAGCTGCAGGTGTGGTGGGGGGGACGATGGGGTCCTGGGACCTGTTGCGCCCTGGAACACCAGATGGCCCGGCCTCAGTCTCCTCGTCCGAAGATTCCTGGAAGTCAACATCCGAGAGTCGATGTTCTGGGGGGTTGGGGCGGGGGTAGACTGGCCCTGCAGGTTTCTGGTCTCGTCCTCTGCAGTCAATACTTGGTTACCTGTGGATCAGATGAGAAATGGTCATTGGGGTGCACCACGTAAGATTTGTGTTAGCTGTGTGTCATTCACTGTTAGTACACTACACAGTTGACTGATCATCACATTGTTTCCTATGTGCACCACTGTGCCTCCTGACATGCTGCGGTGGTACATGCATTTCTTGTCCATGGTGTGAGGTGTCAATATGTACCATGCGCCATGTGCATGATTTGTGATTACAGGGACATGTTGACATCTAGGGCCTTACGCAAAATATGATTTTTGTGCGAACTGTATGTGGATTTTTATGACCTGTCAGCCGTCACATCTGGGCATGTCCTGGCCATTGTCATCTCCTGCATACCTTTGTCTTGTCATGTGCATATCTGGATTGGTACCACATAACATGCTTTCTTACTGTTCATATGGTTGTTGTTACTCTGGCCCCATGGCACTGAACCTGTCATTCATTGATGTGCATGATTGTTCCCTGTCTTTCCTCTACATGTGCATTGGTGTGTCACACTTTGGTTGCTGTGACAGTTTCCTTTGCTTAGCTGTGTGCACACTGTGCATGGCAATATGATCGGTGTGCATATTTGTACATTGAGAGGACTGGTGTTGTCATATGGCACCATTCTTTTTGTGTAAAATGGCTAGGTGCACGTACTGCCTACTTGCCTGTTGTGTGTTAGCATTTGTGTTTGTTTTGTGACACATCTGTGTGTGCGTGGTGGAGGCTTGCATCCTGCTCAGTGGTGGCACAAGACAGAATAATATGTCTGGCTAGCTGTTTGTTTATTTGGAGTGATCCATTATATGCCACATGCATCTGGGTGGGGTGGGGGAGTGCCCCATCCTGCTGAGGTGTGGGACAGGGGTCATGGTGGGAGTAGTAGTACAGGCCTCCCTCCCACATACAGCCCTCCATGGCAAGATGGCTACCTACCTGTAAGTTTGTTTGTTGGGGATGTAATGGCTGACACATGCTTCTGGGTGGGGAGTGCTCCATCCTGCTGAGGTGTGGGACAGGGGCATGGTGGGAGTAGTAGTACAGGCCTCCCTCCCACATACAGCCCTCCATGGCAAGATGGCTACCTACCTGTAAGTTTGTTTGTTGGGGATGTAATGGCTGACACATGCTTCTGGGTGGGGGAGTGCTCCATCCTGCTGAGGTGTGGGACAGGGGGCATGGTGGGAGTAGTAGTACAGGCCTCCACCCCACACAGCCCTCCATGGCAAGATGGCTACCTACCTGTAAGTTTGTTTGTTGGGGATGTAATGGCTGACACATGCTTCTGGGTGGGGTGGGGGAGTGCTCCATCCTGCTGAGGTGTGGGACAGGGGGCATGGTGGGAGTAGTAGTACAGGCCTCCACCCCAAACAGCCCTCCATGGCAAGATGGCTACCTACCTGTAAGTTTGTTTGTTGGGGATGTAATGGTGACACATGCTTCTGGGTGGGGTGGGGAGTGCTCCATCCTGCTGAGGTGTGGGACAGGGGCATGGTGGGAGTAGTAGTACAGGCCTCCACCCCAAACAGCCCTCCATGGCAAGATGGCTACCTACCTGTAAGTTTGTTTGTTGGGGATGTAATGGCTGACACATGCTTCTGGGGGGGGGTTGGGGGAGTGCCCCATCCTGCTGAGGTGTGGGACAGGGGGCATGGTGGGAGTAGTAGTACAGACCTCCCTCCCACATACAGCCCTCCATGGCAAGATGGCTACCTACCTGTAAGTTTGTTTGTTGGGGATGTAATGGTGACACATGCTTCTGGGTGGGGTGGGGGAGTGCTCCATCCTGCTGAGGTGTGGGACAGGGGGCATGGTGGGAGTAGTAGTACAGGCCTCTACCCCAAACAGCCCTCCATGGCAAGATGGCTACCTACCTGTAAGTTTGTTTGTTGGGGATGTAATGGCTGACACATGCTTCTGGGTGGGGGAGTGCTCCATCCTGCTGAGGTGTGGGACAGGGGGCATGGTGGGAGTAGTAGTACAGGCCTACACCCCAAACAGCCCTCCATGGCAAGATGGCTACCTACCTGTAAGTTTGTTTGTTGGGGATGTAATGGCTGACACATGCTTCTGGGTGGGGTGGGGGAGTGCCACATCCTGCTGAGGTGTGGGACAAGGGGGCATGGTGGGAGTTGCAGTGCAGGCTGCCTGTGCACATGCACCCATGGTAATGTTTCTAGGTACATTGGTAGTGTTTGAGAGGGGGTGGATGTTGGATCTGTGAGACATGTTTTAGTGAGTGTGTGGTGCAGATGAATGGAATTGTTCCTAGGAGGTGTATCTTTGTAGTTGTGCAAGGCAGTACATATCACTGTTGTGGTAGTCATTTGTTTGTACTTACCAGCCTCCACTCCCCCGGGTACTCCTGTGAGACTCTCTGGATGCAGTATGGCAAGCACCTTCTCCTCCCATGGGGTGAATGGTTTTGGTGGTATGGGAGTGCCACCGCCAGTCCTGTCAGCCAGCTCACGGTTCTTGGTCCTCCTCTCTTTGACAACCCTCTTCAAGTCATGCCACTGCTTCATGATTTCCTTTCTGGATCTTGGGATGGTCCCTACTGCATTGACCTTCTGGACTATCCTTGCCCACATTTGAGTCCTTGTGGCTAATGGTGTCTGTTGGACCAGGCTACCAAACAGTTGTGGTTCCACTCTGACTATCTCATCTACCATTACCTTCAACTCACTCTCTGTGAATTTGGGCATTTTATGTGTTGACATGGTGTGTGATGTGCAGAGGTGTTGTAGGTGCAGGGGTGTAGGTGGTAGTGGTGGTGGTGATGTGTATGGTGTGTGATGTGCAAAGGGGTTAGGGGTGCAGGTGTGGAAGTGGTGGTGGTGCTGTGTGTGGTGTGAGTGGTGATGGTGTGTAGCTTTGCCTATCCTTTGTTCTCAGGTGTTGGGCTCTTCAGTTGTGGGTTAGTGCAGAGGATTGTGGTCAAGGAAGGGGCTGGTTTTATGCTCTGCTATGTGGGTGTGTCCACATGTGGGAGTGCTCTCAGGTGTGTTGTGTGGGTTGTCCTTGTAAAAAAAAAATTGTGTGCAATGTTGTGTCATTGGGGTGTGTTTTCTGTTTTTGGGTGGCATGCCTACTTTGGTGTGGGCACTGTGTGGCCTTATTGTGGGATTTTTGATTCGTCCGCCAAAATTGTCACGGAGCGTCCGCGGTGGTGGCTTTGCTGCAGCTCTTCCGCATGCTCTCCCATTCATCACTGTTAGCGATCGCGGCGGTCGGAAAGAGCGGAACGTGCCGCGGGACCAGCGGGGATATCCTAATTTGCCTTGCGGTGTCTCCGCTATCCTTGCGGCGGGTTGGTGTTTTTCCGCAGCGGATCCGTCTGCCGCGGACGTGTTTTGGCCATCTCCGCAAGCTACGGGCGGTTTTTGTTCCCCCCGTACCGCCGCGGTCGGTGTTTTTTGGAGGTTGATCATAATTTGGCCGCGGTTTCTCCACGGTGCCGGCGGGCGGTTGTTTTCCGCTTCCATGGCGGTCGGGGTGATTTTCCGACCGCATCCTAATGACCCTCTCTGTGTTTGAAAATACCACTTTTAGAAAGTGTGTATTTTCTTGCCTAACCTTCCAAATCTGCCTCTGCTAGGTTGTGTATTGTGTGTCTGGCTTTGTGAGTGACAGGGGGTGGCTCCAGGAGACAGGGTGAGTCAGCACAGGACTGAATAGAGAGATCTGCATCCAAGTGGTGGGAGGAGTAAGCACCTGGGTCTGAATAGGGCTGTGCCTGCCTTCCACAATGCTGGCTCCGCCTCCTGCTGGGCGACTGAGCACCCTGCCCCACATTCTGAAAGGAAAGAAGGAGTCCTGTAAACAAAGTGCTCCAGGACTGACCAGAACTGGTTTTGGACTAGGCAAAGGCCTCTCTGCCTTCAGAGAACAAAGAGAAAAGGTGTATAAAAAGGGGACCCAGACCCCTAGATAATTAGATCACTTCATGAACAACAAGACGACCCTTTTGCCAAGGAGAAGAACCAAGGAAGCTGCAGGAGTTGGACTGCCCCTCTGCCAAGTGTGCTGTTTGCTGGGTTGGCCTGCAGTGGTTTCTTCATTGCCAAGGAAAGGAGAAGGAACTTTCATCATCTTGCAGAATATTACTCCAAGGGCTTGAATTTGTGCTTGCCTTCTGCTGAAGTCTCAGGGCCAAAAGACTTCACCACCAGCTCCCTTCTGAATTCCCTTGCTGGGGATTCTGTCTGCTGAAACCTGCGTGTCGCTGGGAGCTGGAAGCTGGAAGCGCGACGCAACGAGAAGAAGCGTGTCGCCATCGTAGCTGTTGCCGTCGCATCGCCGGAGAAGCGTGTCGCCGCCACAGAGGCTGCTGCCGCATCACCAGAGAAGCGTGTCTTCGTCAACAGCCGCTGAGTGTCGCATCACCGGAGAAGCATGTCGCCACCGCAAGGGTCGCTGTCGCATCACCGGAGAAGCGCGTCGCAGGGCCTGTCGCGGCTCCAAAGGTACAGAGTTCGCCGCACGGCCTTCGGCGTGCACGCATCGTCTTCACATCGTCGCATCAAGGGCGCCATCTTATCGCATCACACCGGATCATCACATCGAGGCGCCATCTTGCGCATCGCAACCGGAACGCCGCACGAGAACCTACGCATCACCTCCTCTCCGGTAAGGATCAAGACGCATCCCCTACTCTGCGCAAGCATTGAGGCGCAACACATCGTCTCCCCCGAAGCAAGGAACCGACGCATCTCCATCCCTGCGAACCTTTTGTTTGTTTTGCGTTACGCATCCAGGTACTTTTGTGAGAACTTTGTCGCATTTATCATCAACTTGAACTAAGTAACTTCACCATCTTTTAAGAGTATTTTCAGTACAGTATTGTGGATTTTTGTCGTTTGTGGTCTTGTGATAAGTCTATATAAATAATACTTATTTTTATAAAACCTGTGTGGTGTCCATCTGTAGTGTTTTCACTGTATTACTGTATGTGTTCACAAATGCTTAACACACTGCCTCTTAGATAAGCCTGCCTGCTCGTGCCAAGCTACCAAGGGGGTGAGCAGGGGTTATCCAGGTGTGTAATCCCCTTTCCCTGACTTAGAAGCAAAGGTCCCTATTTGGACAAAGGTGTATACCATTGCCAACGAGAGACCCCCAGTTCTAACAGTGATGAAAAGTGCTCTGAAAGCTTACAGTGGTACAAGTAGTGCTATAAAACAAATTAAATATATGTGAAAGAGGGGCTAAGAAGAGATGAGGGGCACCATTGAAGGGTGGTAGCAAGGGGAATCCATGGAGAACGAGGCCACTGGGGGTGGGCCCCAAAATATAGTCTCGCACTGAGTGCCACCAGCGCAAAAATTGGCTCTGCTGACTTGCGCAATGTAAAACAAGAAAACCATTGATCAATCCTGGCTTCCTTGCTTGACCAAATTGTGGTATCCCAGGAAAATATTTGATTTCACCGCCCCCCTTTTTCATTGTCACATAGAAGAGCAATTTAAAAAAAAATGTGATTTTAAGATAAGGCCTGGGCGTAGTTTGTGTATTAGCACTTCACGTAGCTACGCGAAGTACATTTTGAACTACACGCAGCTGTGTGCTTGACTGCACTGTACAATAATTGCCAAAGGCATCTTGCACAGTGCAAGTTAAGATAAAATAAATATCTCAGTCTTTATATGCTAAAAATGCATATAGTTATTTCACAAAAGTGAAAACAATAAAATAACAAGCAGTGAGAGAGGTGATGATTTAGGGATCCTCCCTAACCTAGGGAGAGAACCAAGCAGATGCCTTGAAAACAAAAAGCACATCTTTTGAATGATTCGGTGGTAGTCCCATCCTCTTAGGACCACCCCAAGCACAGTTATTGGCAAAAATACAATCCCAACCAAAGGCCCTACAAAGGATTATGGGACGAGATTAGCAGTGGGCAGTGAATATTATAGTATCTAATATCAAAATAATTCTACAAAGAGCTGCAGTTCCACTAGTCGTTACTAGATGTCCCTCACGAGTCAAATGCAAAAGCTTCATGAAAGGGTTTCAATGCTTTTGCATTTGACTCGTGAGGACATCTAATAGCGACTAGTGAAACTACAGCTTGATGTATTAATAATTTCAATGCTTTTGCATTTGACTCGTGAGGGACATCTAGTAACGACTAGTTGAACTGCAGCTCTTTGTAGAATGATTTTGATATTGGACACTATAATATTCACTGCCCACTGCTAATCTCGTCCCATAATGCTTTGCAGGGCCTTTGGTTGGGATTGTATTTTTGCCCATAACTGTGCTTGGAGTGGTCCTAGGAGGAAGGGACCACCACTGAATCGTTCACATGATATGCTTTTTGTGTTCAAGGCATCTGTTGGTCCTCCCCTAGGTTAGGGGGACCCAAAATCATCACCTCTCTCATTACTGAAATTTTATTGTCAAAGTTCACTTTTGTGAATTGGTTATATGTTTTTATTTTTTATTTTAGCATTGAGAATTGTTTATCAAAGCTTTTGAAGGTGTTTATTTTACTACTGCTACGCTATGTTAATTAGCACAGTTTTTCATTCTGCTAATTGCGATTTGTATAGTGCGTAGTAGCACAAACTTTGCGTGTTCCGTGAGCGTAGCGAAGTATTATGCCCAGGGTTATTTAAGATGTGTGCTTTACAAAAACCTCTTGCAATTGATTTAGTAAACTATAATGTTGCACAGTCCTAAAAAGAATCTAGGGCTCTATTACGGTGGCGGACGGCCACCGTAACGGCATGCGGGACCGTCTGCCAGAGGTGCGGCGGTCCCGCTGTGGCCATTAGGATGCCACCGCCACCGTGGCGGTGGCATCCCCCATCCACAACATTGTGGCGGGTGGTGCTCACAGCACCACCCGTCACAATGCTGTGGATGCACGTTGTGCATTGGCATGCACAAGGTGGCAGGCACCTGTGACAGGCACCTGGCGGTGCCTGCCACCTTGTCCATGCCAATGTAGGGGGGTACCATAGGTACCCCCCATGTGCACCCCCCACGCCCCTGCAACGGGCCCCCAATAGCGGAAACCGCATGCCTTTCCATGGCGACAACGCCGCCATGGAAAGGCAAGACTCCGCCGGCATTGTAAAGTGGATGGCGGTGTCTTGCAGACACCGCCACCATATCCTGGCAGTTTTCCGCCCGGTCGACGATTCGACCAGCGGAAATGCGGCATACGGTCTTCCCGTCCGCCGCGGACCCCCCAGCCATCCTAATGTGGCGGGGGGTCATTCATGGCAGGATGGTGGGCGGATCGCCCCCGCCGGGCCGGCGGTGGCTACCGCCGGCCCGGCGGGGGCAATCCGCCCACCATCCTAATGGGCCCCGTAGGTCGAATGTAGGGCACAAATGACAACAGACTTATCTATTAGCTAGCTAATAGCATTGGCTTCATGGTGGGGAAGGCTTTATGAATGTTTCTAAGTTCATGTTTAAAAACTGTTGTTTTTAACCTGCGGGGGCTTTTCAGTTTAGTACCTCAGTTTACATCACATTTATTACACTGTCAATAAATGCATCTCAACATAGTGATATAAACTGATGTATTAGGGGGAAACGCTCTCATCTGTTAAAATCCTAAAAACACTGGGGGGCAGATTTACAAGCCCCCTGCGCCACCAGTACGTCACTTTTCGTGACGTACTGGTGGCGTAGAAGCTCTCGATATTTACAAGGAGAGGAAAAGCCACCATGCGTGACTTTTCTTCTCCTTGTAAATACCGTCCCTTCACACGCAGCACTTTGCGGTGAAGGGGCGTTCCATGGGTGTTGCTGTGGGTGTTCCCACGCAGCACCCATGGAACAAGACACATCTCCAGAATTACGAGAAATCGTAACTCTGGAGATGCGTCTGAGCTACGCCACCCTAGAGGTGGCGTAGCGAGACGCACCGAGGAGAAATGTTTTCATTTCTCCTCGTTTCCTCTTTCAATGCGTGCTGCATTCTGCAGCACGCATTGAAAGAGGAAAAGCCTGTACTGATTGTTTTTGTGCAGAAAGGTGCCCTTCCTGCACAGAAACAATCTCCCCATGGCGCAGGCATCCTTGCACCATGGTGCAAGGGTGCCTGCGCCGGCGCTTGGCAGCTGTTTGTGCGCCAGCGCAGGGAGAGCACAGGAATGCGACATATTCTTGTAAATATGTCGCATTCCTGTGCTCTGAAAGTGCCGCAGCGTGGCGCAGCCAAAGGGCTTGCAGCGCCACGCTGCGGCACCTTCTTGTAGATCTGCCCCTGGGTATGGACACTTAGAGCCAAGCCAGACCTCCTGCACCCTTCAAATGTGGTACAGTTACAGCACCGAATTTGGAGCTCATTTTTCACAGTGAGCAAGAGCGACACTTGCACCAGATGCCATCTTAAATAGGCGAACCACACAAGTGTAATTCCTACCATGAGTCCAAGGGAAAGAAAAGCACTCTGTGAGGCAACCCAAGGAACTGTGCACACATAAACATCTAACCCGGACTTTGAAACTTTAACCCTTTGCTGCAGTAACTAAAAAAACACGAGCAGCCATCGCACAATGTACAGGATTTGGGAAGCCCATTTTCGGATTGCATAATATGATTTAAGAGTAGCATACTGCTGCGCTTGGGCACAAGTTGGTAAGAGGAAAGCTTTTCAAAGAGGGAATGCATGCCACCGGAATATCAAAGCCTAATGCTCATGTACCATACTGTTGCACTTCATTTCTGTATACATGATTAACATAAGCTTTGATATTCCAGTAACACGCATTTCAACTTACTGTGTTCTCTTTGAAAAGCCTGTCTGGAATTCATCCTTCTTCTACTTCACTGAGCATGATGTCTGTGTGTCCACTCTACTCGGAGGTGGGATTCTGACGTCAGGTCACATGCTAGCTCTCATTCCCTTCAGAGACTGCAAGCAACACCCATTTCCAACTCGTCACAAGGGGTGTTGCTTGCCGCCTTTGAAGTGATTGACAGACAGTCCTAGGAATACAGGGCTTAAGCCCTGGACGCCCGGGATTGTCTGAAAATATGACACTGCTGCCCATCATGAATGGGAGGTCTCTTCAGACCCCCGAAAATTGCAGGCCAGGGCTGGTGCTAGGTCAGCCCTTAGCCTGCTTAGGAATAAAAAAAGAAAAGAAAAGAAATGCTGGCTCTGTGGTGTCCCTCTCAAGAGTGCCTGGCTTCCTGACTCATCTCCGCAAGGATGACGAGAGGCAGCCAGGCATTGAGGGCAACACCCAGCACGGGCTTAAAGCCCTTATTTAATTAAAAAGCAACTTATGTGGATGATAATTGCTCGTTGCAATTACCATCCACATAGTTTGGAAATCCGCTGCTGCTTATTAGAAGTATGAAGCTCTGTATAAATACAACTACAATGCAACAAAACCTACTCGAAACCTACATCACTGCGAGGTCATAATAATTGCAAAACAGTGCTTGACAAATCTCTTTTTACAGTACCTGCCTTGTATAAACATACAGACTTTATTTACACCCCATTTCAAAGTTGTTATCAAAATGGATGTTTGAGCCTGGATCGGAATTCTGAGTAGTCCATCAATTTCCACACCCTGTAATTTTCTCCTGACAGATTTCCTCAGAAAAAGCATGAGGAAATTTATCAGGATAAAGTGCTAAGACTTAAATGCAAAACATGCAGTAACTGATGTGGTAAATACCGATTCACATCTTGGGCTTCATTCTGATATATGAAACAAAGGATAAGGTAATTGTCTTACCCAATAAATATCCATCATCAGGGTATCTGTAATTTCCATGTGCACTCATATCACCCGAATGCTATACTTCTTGGAACCACTGGCCACCAGGTTAGAGGTCTAAATCAGCAGAGCAAGCAGAGACTCTAGGGGGCATATTCACAAGGAGCTATCGCCGAATTAACAGCACTTTATCGCAGCCAAAGTCGTGATAAATTTACCCCCCCATTCACAAGCCGGTGTAAACAGCCCACAGCACCAGTTTACCTGCGATAGCATCCGCAAAAAACATCGCCACAGAGGACCCCCGCAAATATCGCTAATGAGATGCAGAGTAGGCGTTCCCGTGACAAAAGCCGAGACAACATCACACCTCAACATTCACAACGACCAGCCACAACGGCGATAAGAACACAAAACAGGCAATAAGGCGCGTTAGCACCAGGAAATTTACACCTGCTCTGACCTGGTGTAAAGTCGGACGGCAGCCAGCACCACAAAAGGGAGCACAGCCCAGGGCCACATCCGAAGGGCAACAGATGCCATGGAGCCACCCATTATGTGGCACGGACACCCAAGAGGGCCACAACACCCACCTCCACCACCCCAGGACCCCAACCCACACCCGGAACACCCCCCCCCCCGGACCACCACAGACGCAGCGCAGATAAAGACGGCTGAACCCCAGGAAACGTACCAGTCGCACAGACCCAACATCTGACAGTGTCACCGTCCACTACAGGCTGAAAGGGACAACCAACCTACGCATCCTGACCATCATCGCCTAACAGGCCTACGGCACCAACACAGCGGACAACCAACATCCCACCCCACACAAAGCTGATGGCGTGGCTGCACCTGTTGGCCCCTGAGACCCCCCAACCAACACCCGCCAGAGTCGGAGGAGTCTCACAGCCAGCCACATCCAAGTCCCCCACACCTGTCCTGGACATCACCATCACCATCACCCTGGTACCCCAGTCCCCATACGTACAACACAATGCGCAGGATCCGCTGGAGACCAAGCAAGGACCATACGCCCAAGCAGGATGCACGCACGTGTTGGGGGCAATACACAGCACACATGTACTACCTGTGCCCCCTGGTGACACAGCACACAATCACCGCAACAGGAAGCACACGTCTCACACCAATGTGCAGGCAACAACAGATCACCGTGGAACCCCCAACAATGTCGCCTTCAAATACACAGCCAGTGTGCATGATACCTTCATCCTCCGACAGTCCATCATCAACCAGCGTTCCCAGGATGGCGACAAGGGAAATGCACAGCCCCTTGGCAATATACAAATGAACACCCCACACACCTCAACTCCACAACCATGCAACTCACAACGCTGGCAATGCACACGTCACAAAATCACACACAACAGGCACAACAATATGCCCACCCACCAGACATGACAGAACAACTGACAATGTCCACATGGGAAAGCCCTGAACATGAGCCAGCAACGGCTTGGCACCTCAGCCACATAATATCCGAATGTGGGGAGAGGTGGCAACCAGGCATGTGTGAAGGATGCGGTAGAACCATGATTGGGAAAGTACACAATGCCAAGAGTGCCGGAGATGTGCTGGACACCTCGCAGTATGCAGAACACACCTATATCCATGGCTTGTGTATGGACTGTAGTGGACAGTGGACACCACCATGTCACCCCAGCCAGTGGGGGACCTCGAGGAAATGTTGCCTGTTACGCCCCCCCTAAGCGTCAGCGGAGTGGGATGGCCCAGCGTATGCCACGCCAGCGTAGGGAGGTGAATAAAAAGCACGTAGGCCTGGGCATGGTCCTCTTCCGGAAAGACCCACATCTCTGCCAGTGCGGCGCCTCCCACCTCGCCACGAGGCCGACGCCATCCTCGTGAGCGGAGTTGCCTGCGATGCCGTGCGCCTGCCGGACCCCGGCACGCTGGACCATGAACCCGTCAGGCCAGCCCCTGCGCAGCCAGGCCACACTGATCACCTTCCGACACCGGCGTGTGTCAAGGAGGGCCCACCACGTGCCGGCGCAAGCCCCAAGCCCGAGGCCCGAGACCTTGGAAGCCACCTTAGACCATCACGGCCTCCACGACACAGGCCCACTTTATTCCTTTCTCGTTGACGTACTCCACTGCCGCCCCCGGCCTACTCTTTGGACCAGTAGGTCCCATATGTGAAACTGTGTCTTGAGTCATGAATGGCAGTGACCCCAAATCCGGGCCAGCGGCCACAGCACCAGACCCCCCCGATCAGTGAGGCATAGTTCCATATGGGCATCCTGCGACATGTGGTGGCACTAACCCTGTTCAACGTCAGCCGGCTACACGTGGTGCCACTATCCCTGTTCAACGCCAGCCTGCTACACGTGGTGCCACTAACCCTGTTCAACGCCAGCCTGCTACACGTGGTGCAACTAACCCTGTTCAACGCCAGCCGGCTACACGTGGATGAGGGACCAGGACTACCCTGCTGACCAGTAGGTCACACATCCAGCACCTAGTCGCAAAGCACGAATGGCCGAGTCCACACCAGTGGTCGCACGGAGAGGTGTAAGAGGAAGATGCGGCTCAGTCCGGACGAATGCCGGGTCACATACACGGAGGTGACCTTAACATGTGGTGCCACTGAACTTGAACTACGCAGGCTGGTGGGGCCATCCAACCTATGCCGGAGACACTCGGTGAATGGGCCGTGCTGACCGCTGCCTCAGGCCTACAACACAGTCAGGTAGGTCACACATTTGGAACTGAGTCTTAATTACACCATGGCAGTGAACATTATTTAAGGCAGAGAACAATTCACAATACACCCTCCGGTGTGGTGGCAGCAAGTCTGTGCATGGCATCACAACCACACGTGTCTGTGGGCCTACGCGGACAACTGCCCTCGGCCTACGCTGCGCACGAGTGTGATCACAGATTTGGAACTGAACATCGGTAATTCAAAAGGCAGAATACATTTCTTCGCACACACAGAGGGGCGTAAGAGGATGACACGTTGCAGTCCGGAGGGAACAGGATCAGCGTCACGGAGGTGATTGAACACTACCGACAACTGCCACTGTGTCACTAACTCTGTGCCTCGCGAGCCAATGACCCGTGGCTGTGGGCCACTGCTGACCGCTGCCTCCGGCCTACACTGCGGTCCAGTAGGTCACAGAGCCTTGATTTGGCATTCTTGGAGTTCACATATGTGTACCAGCATCATCGCACACAGCATCCCCTCACAGTGCCTGTGCCACTAAGTTTGTTCTCCGACATTCATGGACACTCACTGGTCGTACATTGGTGGCGTTTGAGTCTATGGACTAGGGGCTAGTTTTCATCCTCATGTAGCTGATCCCGAATTGTTGGTGCAAACGAGGGTTGCGCTTTCCACTCCTCCATTTGCTGCTTCCAGATAACATCAGACCTTCCGCATCATGCCCTGGAGGACACCTTCCACTGTCCCCCGAAACCCTCCGCAACATACACCTCGGACATTGATGGGGACCCGCTCAGGTCGCATGGCCCATCTGACTGCACCGCAAGTCACCGTCCCGTGGCTGGGTGCCTGTGCCGGCCGCAGTGCATCCGGGGCCACTAACTCTGTGCTGCTCAGGCCTGGGACCCCTTCTTCTGAGACATTGAATGGCCTCTGTAGCGATGGTCTTGGGGTCATCAACTCCATGTGTCTGTGGCCCTGCACTGTCCGCCTCCTCCGGCCCCAACTGCTGGCCACCAGGGCCCATACATGGCATCGAATCTTGACCGGCCCGGACGTCGCATCACCGCAGGAGGCACACGCCACCACCACAAGGACCACCTCCAACCGCCATCTACCAGAGTCGAAAGGTGGTCCTGACAGTCCTACGGAGTTGCTCAGACCTGTCGTGGATGCCATCATCGGCCTGATACCCTGCTCAGCACTCCAGGTGCCAGTGACTCAGTGCACCGCAAGCCATTGTTCGTTACTGATTGAGTTTTGTGCTGTTGTGAGGTTGCGCAGCAATGTCACCTCATGCAGTGGGGGAGACCTGGGACCATGAGGAGGAGGATGTGTCAAGTGTGCGGACGGGAAAAGGCACAGACAATGGGAGGGCAGGTGGCAACAGCCCCAAGGCAGGAATGCAGACTGGTGGCGGTAGTCAAGCTACACACCCGGATCTAATACTGGGTACTGCGCTGTGGACTGCGGACGCAACTGTCACCTCAGGCAGTGTGGGAGACCTGGGACGTTGATGAGGAAGTTGATGCAGGTGTAACACACCCCACTGCATCTGCATCAGGACTAACCCGAAGCGACACAATCCTAGCAATTTCTTCACATGAGTGCGCTCTTCTCTAGTGCCCCTACCTCAGTGCACTGCAACTCACAGAACCTCCAGACTGAATATTGGGTGACCTCTGTCCTTACTCTGGATCCCTCCATGTTGCTCTGCATTTGACTCTGTTATGCTGGTGTTTTCTGTTTCCATTACACTGGTGTCCACTGTTCAGGTTGTTGGCAGCACCAAGCACTCCGTGCGGGCTGGCTTATACTCACCCCACACACATCCAGCACAGGCGTCACTGTACATGTGGCCCTGCCAATAAAGGGGCCAGGCGAACGTGCCCGTAGCCAGTTCAACATGGTATGTGCATGTGTCTCTGTGGAGGTGTGGGTCTCCTTTGTGGGGTGTAGGTGGTCCCTGAAGGGTATTGGACACCCACGTATGTGTTCTAGTTTGCATTCCATGGGTTCCGCAACACCCTCACCTGTTGGACCACCTCCTTTTGGCGTTCTGCCACCTGGCATTGGGGTGCCATGTGTGGGTGGGTGAAGTGTTGTGAGGCAGCCGTGATTGCGGGTGCCTCATGCTGTGTGGTCTGTTGCAGGGGCTGGGTTCTCCTCTGAGTAGCTTGTCCGCCCTGGTCCTGGTGGTGGGTTGTGTGGGATGTCCATGGGCTGTTGTAGGGCGTTGGTGTCGGGGGTGTGGTGTTCGTCTCGGGCATCACTGATGGGTTGTCTGTTCTGACCTGCTGGAGGTGTTGTTTGTCCCTCTGCATTGTGAAGGGGAGGTGCATGTTGGCATTGTGTTGGCGCCTTGTTCTTGTCGACATGCAGACTGTGTGACAATGTACATGACTGTTTGGGCGGTGGTGGCTATTTGAGTTGGGACAGTGTACATTTGGCCTACATGGCTGATGTGGGGTTGTAGGGGTAGATGTGCATCTCACAGTTCCCTGCTCTGTCCAATGTGATTGTTCTGTTTCTGCGCCTGGGTGGACCCAGTTGTGTCCCCTGTTCTGCAGTGTGGGTGTTGCACTTTGTGCCACATTGTCATGGTATGTGCTGTGACTGCTATCTGTGTGTGCTGCAGTGTGCCACGGGGATGGGGGACATGTCCCTGGGTAATTGTGGGTGTGCAGTGTGTTACACCTCATTGTGCATGTGTGGCATTGTGCCCATCACCCCCGTCCCCCCAGTCCCTGTTGGATCCTCACCAAGTTGTTTTTGTGTCAGGTCCTCTCGAGCTGTGTCCGTACTCCCTACTCCTTGCACCCTCTCCACACTGATGACTGTGGCCTGGGTTTCCTCCAGCTCCTCCTGTGGCGCTGGACTGCCACCTCCTGTCGCCGTTGCTGCCTTCCTGTTGGCAGCAGGTTTGTACCTGGTTTAGGTTGTCACGTCCTGCCGGCGCCTCTTGGCCTCCTGGATTGGCCTCCTGGGCACTCCGACTGCATTCCAGGTGGTCTGCTTGTGGGTCAGTTGCTGGTAGTGTTCTGTCACCTCCGTGGTTTTGGTCTTGTTTTCCTGCGGTCTGCACCCCGTCTTCCTCTCCCTTTTCTCCTTGGCCTTCCCCGAGCCAGTTGTTCCTTGCTGGTGGTCTGTGAGGGTTGTGGGGTTCGCGTTGCCCTCTGCGCTGGGTCAGGGTGCATCCATGTTGCTACGTGCTTTGGCTTGTTTCTGGTGTGTTGTTTCTGTGGTTTTTATGGTGCAATTTCCCGCCAGACACGTGGGATTTGCAGGCCTGAGGCTGCTTTTCGCTACTTTTTGTACCGCGATTGGCCTCATCGCATGATTTTTCGCGTTTCGCATTTTTTCGGCGTGGCGTTGATTTTCACGCTGACATTTGACGCGTTATCTGGTGACTATTGCATGGTACTGCCTTGTTGTGAATTCCACGTTGACACAGGGTTATTTTCCCGTGATAGGCTGCGATATTGAAAGTTGCGTTGCGCTACTCTTGCGGTAGTTATCACACGTTCTTGTGAATATACCCCTCACTGTGTTAACATGGCCCTTCTGCCAACTCTACATAGAGTGGGGGAACAGCAAGTTTGGCGGGGCAGATTTATGGTGCTGCTTCCACTATGCCAACCTCTAAAAGAGGCTGTTAGTTTTCACCTCTGTATTTTCTCCTGGGATCTTGAACGGGCAGCATGTGGTATATAGTGCGGAAGAAACAACCAAGAATGATCTGATATACAGCAAAGCATCATTCTTTAGAGTGGGGCAGGCATGAGGTAGTTGAGGCATATCCAGTTGAGGTCAGGGGAAGAGAAACAGGGCTGCAACTCCTCCATCTTTTTTATAAATTATATACAATTTTGGATTTAGCAAAGCAAACACTTCTAAGTATGCACACACATACATCAGACTTTAAAAGGACTACATAAATGTAACCTACTCAGACATTACAAACTGTCTCTTATTGCTATTAACACTTCTTTTATTTCAAAATCTATTTCTCAGGTCTTCAACTCCTCAAGGACTCTATTCCAGGCAGACATGAGTAGTAAGAATTTCAAAAAGACGAGTCTAGCGGTCTCTCTGAGATTCATAAAGTCAATTCTCTTGTAAATAGAATTATAATGATAGAGACAACCATTTCCCAATGTCATGGGTGTACAATTATATATTAAATCACACTCTCTTTATCTAGATCCTAATTACCAAAAGTCACGTGGAAACCAAACAAAAAGGGAAACAAATGAAAATAAGTACCAAGGATAAATAAAACTTTGAATTTTGTGACTCTTTGATCAGGTACGTTTTCCATTGATGTATCATGGAGGCACTATGTGATATCACTAATAGCCCCAGGTACTGAGCAATAGTGACTAATCCAGATTACACTTATCTTTATAGTGAATTAGGAACTGACGAGAGATAGAGTCCATCCTAGAAACTTTCACTTCCTGGTTCCATGAATAACGAGGCGGCCAGTTAATATCAATTATCCAGGTGAGAGAGATATAACTTCCCAATATAGAACAATGGTGAACAAATAATAAGGAGGAAGAAGGGTCGTTTATAACAGGATTCTAATTCCTCCTTTAGATATCTACACATTTCTTCATTGTTGATGACTGAAGGATTTATCTTATCCTCACAAGACCATACCAGTTTCTGGAAGTCGCAGTAGCATACCTTATTTATCATAGGTAAGCTTTGCCATTGAAGGTTAAATTTAAGTAAAACCAATAAGTAATGCAGTTAAACCATATTGGGTAAGCATTACGTAAGTATGAAAGTGTGGGAGTGTTTAGGGAGAAGAATGAATGTGATTGGTTGGGTAAACACTTTGGAAGAGGATCATATGTCTTGGTTGACCACTATTTGATGTTTAAATCTTTTCTTGCAACATTATATCAGTAGGATTATGTTATGAATACAGTGTTTTAATAATCTTTTTATTCTAATTGTGACATGCATTTATTTTGTGACACTAAGCTATGTGTTTCTATTATGCAGGTGTTTTCTGATTGCAGCACTGTTGCTTTTTAATTGCTTGAGAGTCGGAAAATTGTTTGTCTTGATAAAGATGGTATTATCCACTAGCCATCGAAACGCGTCGACGCACCTTTAAATACAACCCAATCTGTGCCATGGTCTGGGCCTTTTGAGTATTCAATTAAGTGAGACATACCGGGCTCCAGCCCTAGAATTTGTGTAATCACGGATGGTTGTTTTAATGACATATCATTCTTTGTCTGGTTTTATGTACTCTCATATGTTTTCTTAATTTGTTCCTTGAGATCCATGTGTATGAATTTCATATAGATATTTTGTGTTATATAATTTTATGATTTGTGTTCTTGTGGTTCTATATGTTCTATGAAAAAAATTTTAATAAAAGATTTAGATATTTTTCTAAAAATGTGGTACATCGTTTAGTTTGTCATTCAGATGTATGAGTAGCCTTCCCAATAGTATATGTGTTGTGACTGCATTTGAATGTGTGTTGCACGACTGTGTTAGGGTTTTAACTTCCAGCTCCACTGTTTACAGTTTTCCAGTCCAAAGGATTCCTCTTTCTATAGTCTCCAATCACGCCAATCTGCCCTGTGTCAAAATGACTATTCCTCCTCACAAGTTGTTTGTGTCAGTTTGTCCTATTTTTCTTTGAGAAGTGCAAAGGCATTCATGATTTATTGTTCAGCTTCTAGTTTCATCCTGTCTCGTGCAGCATATCTGCAAGCATTCCTTCTTTTTGTCACTCCTCTAACAGCTCTCCCAATGATTAAGGAAGAGGAGGAGGTTTCCTCTTTTTATACCTCCCTAAAGTCGGGCTCCCAAGATAATGTATACACAGCCAGGACTCGAAATCACCACATTCGGTCTCCTCGTATAGTTTTAGAAAGTAAGTCTAATGAATGACCTTGAAACAATTGCATTCGAGTGAAAGTGCAATGTGATAATGCATTTAGAAGATCAACTTTAGAATTTATCCTAGCAAATCTGTGCTATCAGTGTACTCGCACGGTTAGCCAATATTGTACTGATATGGGGGTTAAGAAACAGAAAGCACTGTAGCTTCAAAATGAAGCTCTCAAATCTGTATTATTTAAGTTCAAATCAATTAGTGTTAGCGTAAGCAGAGATATCCCTGGTTACACCACAGTGACAAAGGTAATGGTTCTTAATACCCACATCCACCCCAGAGACTTAGCAAGACATAGTCTTAGGTCTGACCTAAGGATTCTAAGAGCAGTACAACTGCTTTGAGTCCCCATTTGCCTACAAAGCAGTTTAATCAATTTCTGGCAAGGGCCAACATATCCTGGGCAGGCAAACAGGACATGGCCAATAGATTCTACAAACCTATTGCAGATAGGGTACAAAACATACTCATTTGAAGCCCATGTACTGGTAAATGTTTTCAGAGGTAATATGCCAACCATGAATTGGAAGTAAAGTTTCCTGTCCAGTGGCACAGTAATAATATCCCAGTATGGTTCCAGAAAGCTGCTACTCTTGAAATCTAAGAAGCTCCCTGTCAACGAGGAGCTAACAGCCAGTCCATCCTTGCTTTGTGTGACCCACGACCAATAATGTTTTTTCAGCGACTCGACTGTTGGAATGGGTTTGGAAGATGGATTTTCCCAAAGCATTCTCAGACCTAGGGCTGTTAGTAGCTTTTTAATTTGCCGGAGACAATTTTATTAAACCTATCAGCTTCCATCACATCCTTTAGAGCCATGGTGTACTCAACTAATTCTGTTTGGAACCATAATCTTCTCCAAAATAGCAATGGGCGGAGTCTAACTTTATCGGCAAATGTTTTCCTACACATGTCAAGCATTAAAGGTTTCAGTGGAGTCCTAGGTGGAAAACGAGCTAAACCTCTCAGAAACCTATTCTCAGATCTTGTTAGAGAAGGTATTTTGGAAAAGCCCCACAATTTGGTGCCACATAGCACTGAACCCACTGCTTTAGCATCACAGATCTGTAGAACTAAAGCAATGTGTTTACAAAAAGAGCTACTATGTTCTTTCACTATGACACTAGTGATCTGCCTGTGTTTGAGAGTGTTCGACATGGGGGGGCATATGTACAAGCCCCTATCACCCCCACAACGTCACTTTTACCAACGTTGTGGTGGCGATAGGGGCTGCGCCTTATGAACAAGGCAGCGTTAAGCCACTTAACGTGGCTTAACGCTGTCTTGTACATAAGCACCCCTTTCACGCTATGCATAGCGTGAAAGGGGTGGGCAGTGGGTGTTGTGGTGGGCCTTCCACCGCAACACCCATTCATTTTGATGCTGCCCCCTATGTACAAGGGTGGCGTACATAGGAGGCAGCGCCAAAATTAAAACCAGGGAAATTCTGGACTTAAGTTGGCAAAACGAGGAGAAATGCATTATTTCTCCTCGTTTTTGCTTTTTCCATGTGTGCTGCCTTGTCCAGCACACATGGAAAAAGCAAAATGCCATAGTTTGTTAATGTACAGGAAGGTGTCCCTTCCTGTACATAAACAAACCTTTTTAAAAAAGCAATTTTGTCACTTTCATGTGTACTGCATGAAGCAACACACATGAAAGTGACAGAATGGCATGTTAGGATTGTTTATGTGCAGGAAGGGACACCTTCCTACACATAAACAATCCTTCCCTGCACGCAGACACCTTTGCACTATGGTGCAAGGGTGCCTGCATTGGCGCTAAGTTGCTAAACTTAGCGCCATCGCAGGGGGAAACACAAGGCTGCACCACATTCTTGTAAATATGGCGCAGCCTTGTGTTTCAGAAGTGGCGGAGTGCGGCGTTAAGCCAAGGAGGCTAACGCCGTGCTCCGCCACTTCCTTGTACATATCCCCCGGGGTTTCTAGCTGGCAGAGGTATGCACCCTGTCCAAGCAGGGACCCACACTCTAGTCAGGGTAAGTGTAGTACACACTAAACGTTTACCTGTGCTCACCCTCTGGTAGCTTGGCACAGAGCATTCAGGTTAAACTAAAGAGGCAATGTGTAAAGTATTTGTTCACTCACACAGAGTAATACAGTGAGAACACCACAAAAGTACTCCACACCAGTTTAGGAAAATTGGCAATATTTATCTGAGTAAACAAAGACCAAAATGACAGAAATCCAACATACACAAGTCAAGATATGAATTGTTAAAGGTTAAATCACAATGCAGTGCTAAGAAGACAATAGCTCCAACTGGGGCTATATGGTCGAACTTGACAGGGACAAATCAAAAAGTTCAATCCAACCGCGATAGTGCACGGCTGGATACAGGAGTCACCAGTGGCGTAACAAAACTTGAGGGGACCCCACTGCAAAGTACATGCAGGGGGCCCCCCATGCTCTGGACCCAGTCCGGAGCTCTCAGTCCAGGTACCTTCCAGTGCCAGAGGGGGCCCCCTGGAGCTCTGGGGTTGTGATGGTTTTTGTTACGCCACTGGAAGTCACACAGACCCCCTTATAATACCTTGTATGTGTTGGAAATAGAGAACAATGCGTGGCGCAGAGGAGCTGAGGCATCGCAGATGCAGGTGATGGTGGTGCAAGGTCGGTGAAGCTTTAACGCCCAGGTACAATGCGTTGCGCAGATGAGGTGATGCATCAGTTGTGGGTGCAAGGCCTCGGTTCCTGAAGTAGACGCGTCACCGATAATGCATCGATGTCAACAGCGCTATGCTTCGGTTCTATGGCATCCAAGTCGTACCACTGGGCTGAAGGCGATGCATCCGTCAAAAGCTACGCTGAGGCTGTGTCGGGGTGGCGCATCACAGACTTTAGTGAAGTGGTGCTCAAGGCGTTTTTTCGGGGGTGCTGCGGCAAAGTCAGGGCTGCATTGTAAATTGTGGTAGATGTGTTATACACTCGGCGAGTGGGGACCACAGCTCCGGTGCAAGCAGCGGCGATTCATCGATTTCGCAGAGGTGTGCTGGTTCCAAGCTGACGCTTTTGAATCGATGTGTCCATTTCTTGGTTGCAGCACCAAATTCACCTCCAAGGGCCCAGGACTGGATTTGGCACCCCTTGACAGGGCAGGACTCAAAGCAGAGGAGTCCAGGTGCTGGTAGCAAGATGCAGGGGAAGTCTTTGATGTCCCTGAGACTTCAGCAACAGGAGGCAAGCCCAACCAATCCCTTGGAGAACCTTAGAGAGCAGCATGCACAGAGTAAAGTCCCAGGATGAGGTAAATCATTTCATTTGGGAAGATAAACGCCCTCGCCTCCCAGAGGTATCGCCTACCGTACTCCGCTTGAAGGTGGCCTAGGGGTTCCAGATTTAAAATGATACTATCAAGCGACCCAATTGAGAATTTTGGTAGAACGGTCCAGCGCAGAGTCGGGGAAACACTGGTTGTTTATGGAAAGGGCCCTGGCGGGACATCCCTTATGGAGGATGCCCTTCCTCCCTAAAAACGCTCAACCCCCTAACCTCTACATGTTCTATATCACTAAATCAGCACTCAAAGCCTGGGATAAACCAATGTCCCCGAGGGACCTCACCTCCTTCCCTTCCCCTCTGACCCCCATAGTAGGGAATCCGGATTTCACACTGGCCCTGAACAATCCAGCTTTCTACAGATGGAACCAACCAGGATGAAGATCAGTCGGACATCTTTTTGACACGGAGGGCCCCATCCCGTTTGAGTCCCTCCGCACAGAACTAGGGCGCCCCAAAAATGAGCGTTGGCACTATCCGCAGATATGCCGCTGGGTGATGCACCCAGCAGTTCGTCCAGGGGCACAACGTCACCTCACACCCTTTGAACGCTGGCTGCTCTCAACCCCCTCGAACTCAAGCTTAATCACACACTTATATAGATTCCTACACCCACCGAGCACTCCTACCAAATCTGCAGGGCAACTCATTTGGGAATCAGAGATCGGGTGGGAATTGACGCAGAAGGAATGGGAAGACATTCACTACTGCGCTAGGCACATAGCCCGTAATATTACAGGGATCGAAACGGCGGCTGTTTTCTGCCTTGTGCTGTCGGGGACTACCAGTCCCAGGATCCTTCCCAGGAGGGGAGGTGTTTTGCCGCTTGCAAAACGCGCTAAAAAGCGCGAGTAATCACCGTGGCGCGGGACGCGCGCGGGCTCGCCCGGGCGAAGCCCGGGCCAAGGGCGGGCCCGTCCTGCGCCCGTCATCGCCAGGAAGAGGCAGGGCAGGGATACCCCCCTTGGGTGTTGCGACTGGCACGATAGAGGGAACAGCTGGTAAGACTTATCCTTGCGCATTCTCACTCCTAATTGTATCCGCCTGCCAACCTGGAAAGCCTGGATACAGCTGAATAAGCATCTACAAGTTGAGGCGTTATCAGGACTATCGGACTTAGAGACTTTAGCTAATTTTTATCCTTGATGTGGGGTGGGATGTGACAGAGTGGGAGTGTTTAGACCAGATTGTGTACTTCCAGTCTATAACTCTAGGGGTTTCTTTGTCTTTCTCTTCTCCTTTTCTTAAGACACCGGTTATTAAAATGGGGAGGAGGATAGCCCCTATCCGAGGCAAAACGACAAGTAGGTCCCCACTCCCCACAACATCTATAGATAAAATGTTACAGAGGGCAATAGGGGTGGTGGACTCCGAAATCGAGCTAAGAGAAAGGCGGTTATCACTCACTCCTGATTTACCTGTCTCGCCATCCCTATCGATCAACCAGTCAAACCAGGTTCAAACCCAGGTAGACGTACAGCCATCGACTGCTAGAGAGATAGCTGTGCGTAAAAAGTGATTGATACAAGTAAACATGCCCAGAGTACCTTCAAAAAGGGAAACGTAAATTAGCTCTGGAGGCCGGATCAAAAAAAGAAATTCTGTGAGGACATTGTTGTTAATATAGAGGAGTGGGTAGACCAAGTGCACAGAGCTGGCAGGTCGAACCAAGCTAGTGTAGATAAGCAATATCCGTTGTGGGTGTTGAGTCTGGTGGAAGACTTGCGGAATGACCTGAGGGCTATCATTAAAGAAGAATTAGCCCCACTTGTTGGTCGTCTAGATATTCTGGATAAAGTCTTAATGACAGGGGAGGCTTGTTCACTTAACCATCCCAAGGGCCAACCCATAAGAGGGATCGAGGTCTGCTGTCAGGTTGAAAGTAAGGATCTAACATCTCCGCCGGGGATGGAGAGGGATGTTTCCAAGGGCCCCAGTTTGAATCCTGAACTGGGGAGCCAAAGTGACACTAGGGTACAGAGAGATAGGAGTATTGGCACGGAGAACAGAGCAAAGAGCAAGCAACCATGTGTAAGAAATCGAGAAGAGTTGATTCCCCTAGCCCCAGCTACTAATAGCAAAGAGAGCAGACAAGTAATCCAAGGATTGAGTGAAGGTGGAAATGCTTCAAATGTTACAAATCTCCCAGACATAAACCTCCCTCCTGACTGCGCACCTTATGTAGCTATTTTGACGGGCGTTCCATCTATCGAACCTAGTATGAAGGAAACTTATCTCGAGCTGAGGAATAAATGCCTGTTCTGGCTTGTTAAACACAAACATTTTGATTTTGCCAGAGCTGGAGAAATTATCATGGTTCGAAGAGTGAGGTGGGTGGGAAATCGGAAAAAAAGAGAGGCAGGTGAATGTGTTGTTATAAATTTTGAAAACCCCCATACGGTGGCCAATTTATTTAATAATCCTATTAGTTGCTATGATTCCATGACGGCTATGAGTCTACAACCTTTGAACTTTTTTTATCCACTACCACAGTCATTAGTAAGAAGCAGGGTTCCGTCCTTAATTTCAGAAGGTGGTGTAGGCCTCCGCACAGAAGGGAATTGGGATGCTTATCATAGGCTCCCGCCATTTAACATCCCGGTGAACAATAGATATGATGTACTGGAGGGTGTAGACTGACTGAGAGAGGGATCCTTGCTGGTGGAGTCATTACAAACGGCAGGATATGACTCTGAGGATGGAGATGGGAAGGGATTGAAGCGCATTATGGCAGGTGACAGCCCAGGCCCCTCCCTCTCGATCAACCAGTCAGGAGAAAGACCCACCATACCCACGGCCCTGGACGCAAAAGTTGATGACTCTTTGAGAGAACAAAATAGAGAAAGCATAGAATGTGGGAAAATAGGTGAGTGCTGCGTGGGTGTTCTTGGTGACCATGTTATACATGATAATGTGGTACCGGGGGTTGTGAGAGGGGTGATCGGGCAAGCGAATGGGCTGAGGATACTCTCATGGAATGTGGCAGGTCTCAAAAACAAACTGCCCTGTACGGATTGGGGTGACTTTGTCGATAAATTCGACATTTGCATATTCCAAGAGACTTGGGCAAGGGAAGACTTTCATCGGGTGGGCTATGCCCCTTATAACATCTTAGCTTCTATGGCAGGGAGGGGAGACCATCTGGAGGCCTATCAATTTGGGTAGCTACCCATCTTGGATGTAGGGCGGAGCAGTTACTAACCCCGTCAAGTGACATTCAATGTGTCCTGCTCTCCTTCCCAACAAAGGTGAAAATTGCCATAGTGAATGTGTACTCTCGCCCGTTAACAACAGCCAGGAATCATCTACTATTGCTCTGCTGGGAGATTTTATTCCAACCCTAGACCCGGCGACCTGGTTGATTGTGGGGGGTGATTTCAATTGTCATTTTGAACCCCTCTCTGATTCTTCACACTCTGCCCCAACAGAAGAAGACCTCTATTGGTCCATTCCTAACCCCCTGACTACACCTACTAAAGCTTGGTCTCCATTGGTCATGCAGTTAAACTCTTTTACTCTCACCTTTTCCCCAAGAGCATGCAATGGCCGGACTAAATCTGACCAACCAGGGCAGTTTACATTTAATAGAGCAGGCCAGACCTCACTTATTGATTACATTTTGGTGGAAACAAGACACTGGGGAAAAGTTCTTTACTTTTATATTGTGCATAGGAGGGACAGTGACCATAATGCTTTGATTTTAACCCTCAACCAGGGGGAACTGGGTATTGCAAAAACGCCTCTTCCAACCGGCAACTGTCACAGTGCCTTGGTAGTGACCAACAACAGAAGACGTATTAGATGGGGTTACATCCAACAGTCTCCTACTAAGATGGCGAAAATCTACCAGTTAGCATTGCCATCCCTGGTCAAAATGTGGGAGACAGTTTACACGGTGGGTCAGAATCCGATTCTAGATAAAGTAGGCGAAATACACTCTGAGCTTGCCTTTAATTTGGGGGAGGTTTTCTACCCGGTGAGCCGTGTTAGAGCAAACGGTCACAACAGATGCCCCTGGTTTAATGAACAGTGTCGGAAGGACAAGCGGGTTTTATTGGAAGCAGTTAAGGCCAAGGATAGGGTGCAAATCAAAACTGCGAGGGCTAGATACAATCAATCTATCCAGTTGGGGAAAAAGAACTGGGAGCAAGAAAGGTGGGAAATGCTAAGGAAAGCCCTGGAGGACAAGGATTTGAAGACATTCTGGGCATTAGTGAGTACGGGTGACAGGGAAGGGAGACCCGCCATCGAGCCCAATATAGCGCCTGAAGCTTGGGAGTCCCACTTTGGGACATTATACTCTCAACGGGATGCAGGCTACGCCAATACTAGCATTATTAGTATGGCTTTTGAGACACAACTAGAGGGGGAGAAGGAGATCACGAGCACTGAAGTGAGGAGTGCCATTTATAAGCTACAAAGCAATAAAGCCCCAGGCTTAGACAAACTTCCAGGGGATCTCTTTCGCAATGAACCTGCAATATGGGTCCCATATCTGTGTGCTTTATTTAATGCGGTATTGCAGGGGTCAAACCCCCCTGATACCTGGCGTGGGGCTGAGATTGTTCCCATACACAAAAAAGGTTGCCCCCTTGCTCCCTCCAACTATAGACCGATTAGTCTAATCGATATCTCTCAAAAACTTTATGGTCGGGTGCTTTTAGACCGCCTCCAGAGTTGGCTGGAAGAAGAGCTAATACTAAGTCCATATCAGGCCGGCTTCAGATCAAAAATGTCAACTGTTGACCAGATATTCAGACTCCAACTACTGTACTGGAAAACAGTAACCATTGAGGGTGGCAGCCTCTACCTGATATTTGTTGATCTGAAGTCGGCCTTCGATCTTGTACCCAGAGAAAAACTATGGAGTGTACTGAGTGAACTAGGGATTCCTACATATCTTTTAAAAGCTATTAAGAGCCTACACACTGATAATTTTGCACAAGTGCGCTGTGGGAGGCACGGGGAACTCACCTCTCGCTTCCCAGTTGAAAAGGGGGTACGGCAGGGATGTGTTTTAGCTCCCACTTTGTTTTGTATATTTATTAATGATCTTATCAACCACCTGATATTAATTAAGGACAATGATGCTCCAAAGCTAGCCTCAGGGAAGGTCCCGGCGCTGATGTTCGCAGACGACACTTTGCTGCTCTCCAAATCGCCAATGGGCATCCAGCGCATTTTAGATGGTTTTGCAAACTTTTGAAAGTTAAGAGGGCTGGAGATCAATTTAGATAAAACTAAATATATGGTCTTCAACCCTCCTCTTAAAACTCGTCCAAGTCCCTCTCTATATGGTGTCTCTCTAGAGAGAGTTAGGATATTTGACTACCTAGGAGTTACCCTGGCTGAGAAATTTGAATGGGGCCCTCAAATAGATAAAGCGAGGCTTAGACTAACACAGATTGTTGGAGGTATAATGAAACTGTATAGATCATCTGCTTTCAAACCGGCCGCCCCTGTGGTGGAAATCTATAAAGCCCAGGCAAGGGGTGCCACACTCTATGGGGTAGAGTTGTGGGGACACTGTCCAACTGGAAGCCTGACAAAGGTAGAGAACAATTTCATGCGACAAGTCATAGGTTTACCCCGTAGCACCCCGTTAATTCCCCTTCGTTTGGACCTCGGATTGAGACCGCTGGATGAAGAAATTGCTATAAGACCCTTAGTTTTCTGGCGGAGGATGTGGGTGACTCCGGAGTTGTCTGTTTTAGGGATGAACTCTCCGAGTTTTTAACTATGTGTAATATAAAGAAAATTACATGGCTCTGCCACATAAGGGACCTTGCACGTAAGATAGGTAAGCCGGACCTTTGGAACACGCCTGAGACCTCGTGTGCTAAGTTCTCAAGGCTGGACTTAGTTAATTCATATAGAGCAGTAAAGTTAAGTGCCATCCGAGAAAGCGCCTTAAGTGGTCGTTTAACCCTAGAGTTCTTATTAACAAAGGATGTATATAGCAGGGAAACCTTTTTGGACTATGTTGAACCCCCAATTGCAAGGAAACTATATATGCAATTGAGGTTGGGGACTCTTCCACTTGCAGCATATTCCAATAAATGGCTGAGAGACCAAAACGGTGAATGCCCTGCGTGCAAGTATAAGGTGGAGTCTGAAATCCATGTTTTGTTCCTCTGCCCCGCCTATCGGCTGCCACGCAAGCGGTGGTTAATCCAATTATGTAAAAATCTAGGGTTTGTGCGCGCTATAGAGGCGCATAGAGTTTTAAAATACGATACTCACCCCCAATTGTTTTTGCTGTATCGCGTTTTTTAAATTGTATGTGGCACATCCGCCGGGCTTATATAAAGTGACCACTGGGGTCCAGGGGAATTTGTGCCGGGGTGAGCAGGTTTTTGTTATGGTCTCCGGCCCTGCTCTGTAGCCCCACAGATCTATTTTATTATAAGATTCTAGTACAAGATTCTACTGTTTGGATACTTTTATGTATTAGATGTGATTTTTTTAGTGTCCTTTTATCCGGTTGGTTGTATTACAATTGTTCCTGTTTTATATATATAATCTTCATCCCTGCCGTCCCTATGAGGCTGTGCTATGTGTTTGTGTTTCCATTTTTTACTGTGGGCTGATTATTGTATATGAATTTCTTTGCGAGTATTTATCGATTTTTTTTAACACAGATGTATTGACTGTTTGTTTTATTGATGCACTTTTATGGACCTAGCAGACGAAATAATCTTCATCCCTGCCGTCCCTATGAGACTGTGCTATGTGTTTGTGTTTCTATTTTTTACTGTGGGCTGATTACTGTATATGAATTTCTTTGCGAGTATCTATCGATTTTTTTAACACAGATGTATTGATTGTTTGTTTTATTGATGCACTTTTATGGCCCTAGCGGCCGAAATAAAGTATTTATGATGATGATGATGATTATAACATATTGGTACCTAACCCCTATTAGACTCCACAAGTTTGCACCCTCCAAATCCCCAGACTGCTGGCGTCATTGAGGCTCCCCAGGCACTTTAATGCACATACTATGGGACTTCCCGAAATTAGTGCCATATTGGACAAGGGTCCTAAATGATGCTGACATATTTCTTGAAAAGGAACTCCCGAGATTCCCCGCCTATGTCATTTTGGGCATACCCAATGCTCTCACTTTCCCACTAAAATCCCGTAGAGGCAGGCAGATCGGGCTCAGGCTATTGGCGTCTTTGCAGAACATACTGTCGCGTTAGGGTACAGATCATATCCCGACATATCAAGGATGGCTGTACAGGTTGTGGTACATTATGGGAATGGAACGGGTTACCCTAACGCTGTTGAATCAAAGTTCAGCTTTTCACAAGCTATGGAAACCATTTCTGAATCTCCTGATGTCAGAATTTCGCAAACTTAACTGCCCCAAGTATCTACGCCTCTCAGAGGCCCCCACGACTCCCACTTCAAAGCCCTGAATCTGGACATAGCCAGGTGCTGGGGTGTGACACAGTCGTTATCAGTCAGTTCTACAGGTTTTCAATATATTTAGTTGGTGAACTCATGCACTAAATGCAGAGCTTGGGTCAATTTTAAAAAATAGAGCAGAAATGGTGGGTTGTGGCTCTGTCCTTGGATTGTCACCTGATGGACAGCTCAAGTGTCTGGCGCCAGGCCTATGGGTAGAATGAGAGATCGCTTAGCTATGTGAAGCCTGAACATATAACTTATGTTTAACCAGAGGTATACCTCTTCCACTTTTAGCAAACACCTCTAAGACCAGTTTCACAAAGTCAATTGTACAACAGGTGTAGAATTTGCTTTAATGTATGACATATGTATTTTTTCTCCAGGATGGCATCTAGGCCTAGACATTACATTGGCACGCCCTATGTGAAGGCATTGCATCGCTGTATCCTGACTCTTCAAACAAGTGTAGCTTGGCACGCAAAAGCTCTAGGAACCTTCTTCTAGTGTAAGACTAAACCTTGGTCTCTCAAAAAACACAATTCTGATATTGTGTATAATGGATTGCAAAAGCATTGCACAATGTGCCCTGCTTGTTCTAGTGTTACAATAAAAAACTGGTAGACCTATTGTCTGCCTAGTGTCTCTCTTGTGCCCCCACAAGGGTATCCCTTTATATTCCCAGGCCAGCCTAATTGCTATAATTAGTATAGACATTTAGAAACAACCATTATAGAGAACATGGTCCTTCTTCTCATAGGAATCATGGAAAAAATGTTAACACATTTTGCACTTTATAATGCACATTGCCCCTGCAGGATTTAAAAACAATTGATATTTTAGTGGATGTTGCATTTTATCCTATGCGAGCTTCGGACCAGAATTGGAAGCATGGTATTTGTTATTATAAAATATGCTGTAAGAGGCATGTTTTCTGTTGTAATGACTTCTTTGCAGGACACTGCCCATCAGCCACACATTTTGTGTTCTGCAGCTTGAAGGAATATTCTTTGCATCTTAGAATAGCATTCATTGCAAATGTATTTCGAAGCAATTACCCTTTTTACAGTTCTTTAGGCCTGGTGGCTTCCCTCATGGATGCAGCTCGGTCATCTCATATGAGATCTTCTCACTATACGGTGCTAACAACTATTTTATTTTGATTTAGGGTGGAGCATTTTCCTGGCAAAGTAATTAACAGATGGTAATATTGCTAACTGGTTGGCAGCCCCAAGAGGAATGAAAGATCTATTAGGAATCAAACCTATGACTTTGCCAGTCAGATATCTCCAAATCAGGTTCGTTAACCCACCAAGCTCAACATTCTGAGACCTGTAGATGTGTGTGGCTTCAAACAAGCATATGTTGCAATGTCCCAATGAGCAATTTGATTGCTAGCTTTGGTCAGCAGTCAGCCAGGAGTGTCTTTCTGAAGATTGAATTTAAAACATTTCATGAGATAAATGCCATTTGCCAGAAGGAATTTTTGGAACACTAGCAAAAAGGGTCGGTTTGAAATAACTGTGAAAACTGGTTCTAAAGTGCTTTGTAATTATATGGAGAAGTTGCTTTTTAATTGTTAAATCACTCATTCTCCTTTTTAAAGACCTCTGTCTGTAGCCTATAAACAATGTCAAATCCACCAAGACATGTTTTTGTAATAGTATGTGGTTTGACCAAAATGTTGACAATGCACAATTTATCACTATTTTCTTGGTCCCTTTGTTTGAAGAGTTAGACCTGCCTCCATTAGTGGACCTATTAGCCCCCACCCCAAGTTCGGGGCTAGCTGCAACCCTCCCTTAAACAAACATAGGTGAGCTTACATCTTTCAGTATGGGAACCACTAAAAATAAAATATAATGCCTCATCAAGCATTGAAACACTAATCTTCAAAATTCACAATGAAAAAAGGTCGCGGTATATGTAATTTGAGGTTCCATACACTACATAACACAGGTAGGAGTTATGGTGAAATTTTGCTGGTGAGCAGTAACAGAAAAGTACCACAGTGACGACTTCCTCATCCAGATGTCATCTCTTAGCAGGACTATTTCCTAATGGTGATTTCCCGGCTCCATTTTGTCCAGGCTGAAGTGTAATCTGTGGAGAGCTGCAGGAATGAGTCTGGTATTGGATGGGGACAGCAACAGGGCTTTGCTGAGGTGGATCCTTGAGATTGATGGCTTGCATGAGGAGTGGAGGAGTGGAGAATCGCTGCAGAAGAGCTGTGCATTGAGGGCATGGAGTAGAAGGATGATGGCAGATGAGAAGACATTGCTTTAGGGGTGATGCAATAACTGTGGCACCAGGACACAATTTACTGGGGACGGGGAAGTGTGCTTAATGAAGGGGATGCTAGCAGCAGCCAAGTGGTGCTAGCAATCCCAGTATCCAGTGGCCCCTGAAGTCGCTGGAGCATTTGCCACTGCGAGACGGATCAATGAAGCTATGTTTGCTAAACATTTCACAAACTTCGCACCTTACGAAGCTTGTAAAGCTTCTAAGAAATTTCATAGTCCAGTGTTGAAAGACTTCGCAACTTTGCATACTCTTAACACTTTGTAACTTTGCACACCATAGTGGGGTGAGTCCATAGAGTAGAAAAAACTGGAAGAGAGGCAACTAGTGATTAGAGACAATGAACGACAAGTGAAGCGCAATGAAACAACAATTACCTGGTGAAGTGAGAAAGAGAGAGAGAGGAAGGGAGAAATATAAAATGACCAAAGGAAACTTCAGATGGAAAATAGAGGATGAAAAAAGGGAGAGCAAAGAGAGCAGAAGGAGGTGGGAATATAAGCAACAGCAGGAGATTTTGAATGGTGATGGTGGACAACAGGGAGTGCAGGGTGAACAGGGACTGCTGGAGTAAAATAGAAAGAGGAAAATCCAGATAGCAGGAAGAACTGATGAGATAGTGATAGAAAAAAAGGTAAATACTCGAGCAGGGATTGCAGAACCAAGGACGTAAAGCTGGAGCGGAGATAGCAGGAACTGCAAAGAAGTGAAAGAGAAGCGGTAATGGAAATTACTAAAGAGAATACGGACAGGTAGAAAGAGCAGTAACTTCCGGGGTCTAAGAAGAGGGATGGAGAGTGCACAGTAGCAACTGCTGAACAGAGCTAAACCAGTGGCGGCGTAGCATGACCACATTATTAACGAAAAAACAGAAATTCATCAGGTACCATAATGAAAAATTGTCAAACCAATATAAAACCTCCATATACAGGTGAACCGAAAATGACTGGCGCTTCCTCTGGAAGTTAACGGGAGGATTTAACAAATGTGATGAAATTTAATGACCCCCCTCAGCAAACAATAACAAATCATGATATACGGCTGCTCTGCTAATGAAATTTGAGGGCATCATTTGCCTTTTGAAATTGAATGAAGAAGTGTTCACTGCTGCACCTGGGATGCAAATGTGCGCCGCAATGCGACAGTATATTTGTCCACACAGAACGGGATCACATTTTCCTCCGTTAACAACTTCATTTCAGGAGGCCCCGGGCTAGCGTTTTCTGTCCTGGGACCAGAGTCTTGTTGGTGGCTCGGAGTACCAATCTGATGCAGCTGGGTGGCGGTCAAAATTAATCGCCACCAAGTGGCTTATTCGGCGCGAAGTGCTTAACTAATAAAAACGACAACATTGGAGGGCTGTTTGCCCTTAAAGCAACGCTGCAGACGTAGGGGCAGATTTACAAGAAAGTGACGCATCTGTAAAGATGCGTCACTTTCCCTGTGCCACCCCAAGAAACACTTGCGCCACTATGGATGCGCCGTATTTACAATACGGCGCACCATGGCGCAAGGATTGACAGATGCGCCAGAAATTCTGACGCATCTGTTGACGCAAAAGTCACGCATTGCTGGAGTTGTGTCGCAAGCACGACGCAGCTCCAGCAATGCAGGGGGAGGCCTATCTTCATTGTGCTGCGTCACTCCTTACGCCTGCTTCAAGCAGGCGTAAGAATTTGACGCAGTGGTGTCCTAGAAGTGGCGCAGTGAAATCTTGTAGATTTCACTGCGTCACTTCTACGAGGCTTTTTTGCGTTGGAACGCCCACCCTGCATACATTATACCTGACGCAGGTATAATGTGACGCAGGGCTTTACAACGTGACGCATCTTCCTAGATGCGTCACGTTGTAAATGAGCCGCATTTTTACGCTGCTGCTGCATCACAAAAAGTGACGCAACGGCGGCGCAAAAATGACGCAAGGGGCTTGTAAATCTGGCCCACAGTATTTAATTTGTGAAATGGTAGTTTTTATTACCGACAGGTCTGAATTTACAATAAAAAATATACCCTTGCTTCAGCTATTTCACAGATAATCTCAGCATACCCCACCTCAATAACCAACCCCCTTCTGGACAAATAGCCCTCATCCCAGTACATAACAGTGCTGGGCCCCAAGGTCCAACAAGAATAAAACCTCGACACCATTGCAGCGCTTCTTTATGTTCTGGATAGAGTCAGGGTGCTTTGGTGGCAGCTTAAGACCAGATCTTCCCCAAGACTAGACAATCTTTGCCCACAAAGGCTATGAGTAGGTGGGTTCCACCCCCTTTATTTTTCCCCAGGGGAGGTGAAAATGCATTCATATTTAAAGTAATAGTAACGCAGGATTGCTGATACAGGCAGTGGGTCTTTGAAAAACAATTGAACTCTCACTCAGTTTCGCTGGCTAGGGGTTGCTGCAATTACTCCAATCGCACTTGTCTTGCGCAGGCTGGCCAATGCTAATATCTGCCTGCAAAGACTGTAGTGCTTGCCGGTCTGAAGTGCTCACAGCCCTGAGGCCTATGAGGTCATCAGCTTGGCAAAGACATAGCCTCGAGGACTGATCTCAACCCCCTGACGATGCGATGGTAAATTTAGCCCCGGGGCACTTTAGGCTGAAGCCCTGTCGCGCCAGGTCTTCACGTCAATCAGGGACTGGAGACCATTTGTCACTCCACCCTTTCCCAGCTCATCACAGGGTGGGGTCTGTGTACATAACTGCTCCACCCCACCATGTGACGAGCTGGAAAAGGGTGGGGTAAAGGGTACAGGCGGGCAGCAGAGAAATTGAGTCTGCACAGTAGATCAGCACATGTTTTGAAGACACTGTGCATACTCGAAGGGGTATATTCACAAGAACTAAACATCTCCAAAAAATGTTAACGCAACTTTACACATCGCAGCCGATCGTGGGAAAATAACCCTGTGTTAACGTGGAATTCACAACACGGCGGTACCATGTGATAGTCACCTGAAACCGCGGCCAATGTCCGCGATACAACCACTGCGGAGGCGATAAAAACACAAACCCCAACACCAAAAAACGTGTGATGAGCCCATTCGCAAAGAGGAAATCAGCGATAAGCAGCGCCAGGCCTGCCATACACACACGGCAGGCGGGAAAAGCACTACAAAAGGAGAAAAAACACACAAGCACAAAATGACCAACACCGAAGCACCATGGAGGCAGCTGGAGCAGGCGCAGAGGACGAGCGCAACCCCACAAGTACCCCGGAAGATCAGCCCGGGACCATGGTGACAGGGAAGGGCAAGGACAAGAAGAAGAGGAAGACGAAGTACAGTCCGCAGGAGAATCGGATCCTGGTCATGGAGGTGATAGAACACCATCAACAACTGTTCATCGCCTCCAATGTGTCATTGGGCACCAAAAATGGATTATGGCGGTCCATCGTGGACAAGGTGAACGCCGTCGGAGAGCACAAGAGGTCAATGGACAAGGTCAAGAGGCGATGGAATGACATCAAGCGCAAGACCAAGGAGAAACTCGCAGCCAACTAGAAGGCAGCAACGCAGACTGGAGGTGGGATCCCAGCGCCACAGCAGGAGCTGGATGACATGGAGGAGCTGGTGTTGACAGTCATCAGTGTGGAGACTGTGGCAGGAGTCGGGGCACCGGACACTGCTCGACAGGACACAACACAACGGCAACAGGGTGAGTAACCACCAGGTACTGGGGGGATGGGGAGAGATGGCCACAATGGCACACATGCACAATCAAGCAGAGCACAGTGCACACCCACAATCACTCTGGATCATGGCCCTGATCTACAAACTGTCACAATGTACATTGCCATGCTGTCTGAATGTCAACATGTACCATGCGGCCACATACATGTGGACACATTGTAACACAGCATCTCCCCTTCACATTGCAGGGGCACCATCAACGCCACCTGCAGAGCAGTCCCAGCCACTCTTCACTGATGACGAGGAGGACACCACCAGCATCGACACCCAAGCCCTCCAAGACATCATTGAGCTCATCCGCCAAGCACCTCCAGGACCAGGGCAGCCCAGCTGCATCGAGGAGACCACACCCACTCCACAAACCACCCAGCAGGAGGCACCCACAACCCCGGCTGTCTCCCAAGACCCCCCTGAACAGCACATGGCCTTCCAGCGCCTTGTGTTGGAGGTCCAGAGGGAGATGGCTGAGCAGGTGCGGGTGGGGTTTGACCTCATGGTTACCAAACTCGACGCCATCCATGGGTGTCTGAGTCCCATCAGGGACCACCTCAAGTCCCTAACGGACACCCACACGCCGCTCCATGGTCTCCAATGAGCCCTGGCTGACATTGCTGGAGTCATGACTCTGAGACAAGAGCACCTGTCCGCTCAGGGTGGCTCCAGCGATCTCAGCCAGGAGATGGCACGCATGCGGAGGCTCATGGAGGACATGGTGCGGATGGAGGCGGAAAGGATGGCAGCCACCGCTGCACATCAGCAGAATGTAGCTGGGATCTACCAGGCCCTGCATGTCCTCATCATGGCATTGCTGCCACAAGGCGTTGCGATGATGAATGCTGCTGCCCCCACACCATCCACATCTCCGCCCCCTGGTGTGTCCGTGCCCCACAGTGCGGCAGACATTCCACCTCCAGCACCTGATGTGTCACTGCCACACAGAGGGGCCGGCAATCCACCTCCAGCCCCTGATGTGTCAGTGGCACACAGTGCCGCAGCCGGAACAGCACCACCCACAGGTGGGGCAGAGCACACATCCGAGGACGAGGACGTGGATGGGCTTGAGTTCAGAAGGAGGTACTAGCATTCATGTCCGCCACCTGGCCTGTTGCTCCTTGGTGCCGCACATGGCCCCATGACCTCCCACTGACCCCCGATACACTCTGCGGCACTCACCTTGGACCACGACATGGACTTCCATATCCTGTTCGGTGACCAATGACACGGCGACCAGACTGCGGACTGTACTCTTCCTCATCCTCTGTCCTTGTCATTCCCCGATGGACTCTGGCTGGCCCTCCACGGGCCCATATTGTGAAGTGGGGTTGGCATGGCCCTGTACTGCTCCAGCTGCTGAACTCCACTGGATGAGCAATAAACATTCAGGAACGCACTGCTGTGTCATGTATTTCATCATTCAAGTATGAATGTGTGGATGAATGTAGGGTCAGTGATTCCCCCTAATGGCAATGCTGCTCATCTAGTGGGATTCCAGTCACAGTGTGCTACGTTGCCGATTGCGTTGCGGGTGCCATAGACACCACAACAGGGACACACGCATTAGTCACTTCCTTGTCCGGACATGGACTGCACCACGCCCAGAGCCCCCGAGTCGTTGTTGCAAGCCCTGCGCTGGTCCGGCGTATGCCATGACGGACCACTCCGCTTACGCTCCGAGGGGGGGCCACATCACCACATGTCGCAGGTCTATAGGCTAGTGGTCTGCAGGTCGCTGGTCTAGTTGTCAGCATGTCGCGGCCACTCCCTGACTGCAGGTTTGCACACACACCACACCCATCCGGCACAGGCGTCACAGGTCATGTGACCCTGCCAATATAAGGGGCCGACAACGTCACATTCCCCTCTGCGGGTGGTGACTGGATGACGGACGCTCCACGGTTCTCAATAATAAAGGGCCCATGACTTGTTGCGCACAGGGTAAGTGGCACCCGAAGCCTTGTGGCCATCACGGGCCTACTACCACGTGGCGCTGACTCGGGTTGCACAGGGTTAGTGGCACCAAAGCCTTGCGGCCGTCACGGGCCTACCACCACATGGCGCTGACTCGGGTTGCACAGGGTTAGTGGCACCAAAATTGCTGAGCGGGTGTGCAGCCTGCAATGATGACGTGTGCACTGATGTGGTCTCTGCCATTGATGCCTCAGGACTCAGCATCATGTGTGGGACCTGCTGGGCCGCGGTGCGGGTCCGCATGATGTGGACCATGCCAAGGTGGCGGGACCGGGGCCTGGAGCTTGCACAGGCACGTGGTGCGCCCACTGGTGGACACACTGTTGGCGGCAGGTGAGCAGTGGGGCCTGGGTGCACAAGTGCGGGCAGACAGCGCTGGGCGGCGGGAGGGGGTAGGGTGTGGCTGCATGTGTGCCCAGGACGGACAGGCATTGTTGCTGTGTGCTGTGAGATGGACTCTGACTCTGGCCTCGTTTACAGATTGCAGACCTGGTGGCTTGCAGTGTGTACTGGCACGTGGTTGGAGACACACCGGTGGCAGCAGGTGAGCAGTGGTGCCTGGGTGCGCGGGGGCGGCAGTGTCCCTCCTTCTCTCTCTCCCTCTCCCTTCCTTTCCCTCTCCCTCTCTCCCTCTCCCTTCCTTTCCTTTCCTTCTCTCTCTCCCTCTCTCCCTCTCCCTTCCTTTCCTTCTCTCTCTCTCTCCCTCTCCCTTCCTTTCCCTCTCTCTCTCTCCCTCTCCCTTCCTTTCCCTCTCTCTCTCTCCCTCTCCCTTCCTTTCCTTCTCTCTCTGCCTTTCTTTCCTTCTCTGTTTCTCTGTATCTCGCTCCTTTGATGTGCGCATGACACACGTTCTGATTTTGTGCTTTATTTTCCAGGCTGTGACATCATGATTGTCCCGGACGGACCCGACAGGAGTCTTCCGCATTGTTGTTTTGTGTTGTATTCAATAAAGTTTTTGGTTGTTACTTCAATGATGAGTGACTGTTTCTCGTTCTTCTGACCACACATGTGTGTTTCTTTGTGTCATTGTGCGACGTCATGCGCTTTTTGTGGCTCTTGTGTCGTGCACGGTATGGGTTTGTCTGGGGGTGGGGTCCGGGGGGGGGGCCTGGGAGTGGTGGCGGTGGGTGTTGTGGCCCTCATGGGTCTCCGGGCTGCATGGTCATTGTCTCCATGGCATCTGGGGGTCTTCAGATGTGGCTCTTGGCTGTGCTCCCTTTCATGCTGCAGGTAGTCGTCCAGCTTAACACCAGCAAAAGGCAGGTGTTAATTCCCTGGTGCTAGCGCGGCTTATCGCCTGTTTTTGGTTCGCATCGCAGATCTGGCAGTTCGTTGTGAAAGTGGTGTGGTTTTTTCGTGTATTTTTGCACGGGAACGCCTACTACATCTCATTAGGGTTAGTTGGTGGTGTCCACCGTGGAGATAAATTTTGCGGCAGTTGTCGCGGGAATACTGGCAATGTCTGCTGTTTGCACCCGCTTGTGAATGGGGTGTTAAATCTATCTCCACTTTTGTTGAGTTAAGGTGGCGATAAATCGGAGATAAGTCCTTGTGAATATGCCCCGAAGTGTCTTCTTCCCGCGCTGCATTTAATGGGGGACGACTGACATGGAGGGAAGTCAGCATGCACACTGTGGGGCACAGCAAAAGAGATAGGAGCTTTGCTTTGAGCTTCTCTCAAAACCAGAATGAATAAGTGACTCTGTCAGCCCATTATAAAGGAAACATGTTATAAATATGTAATTTTTGCGCAGGTTGGAGAGGAGTCTGCCAGCTGTGACTGTAAAGCAGTGCCTAATTTGAGCAGGTGGTTCTTGTGCTCAGCACCGGCACTTAATTGTCAACACTGGAACTTATGACAGCCAGCCTCATGGTGGAGCTGTTTGTCTAATTTTGTGATGAGCACAAAAGTTGTTTAATAATTCTATATACATGAGAAATGACTACTACGTGCCACCCAAAGCTATAAAAAATACCTTGGGTGGCAGGTATTAGTTAAATTTAGTGTATAAAAAGCCTATATTGTCATTAGTAGCGCAATAGGTAGTACAAGCTGCAGTAGCCTCCTGATTGGGCCCTGGCACTTATTTCTTTACAAATTAAGTACTGCTGTAAAAAACAGTGCATGTGGAATGTCCAGCTGCTTTCTCGGCACTTCTACAGCTGCACCCTGGAACCACATGTGCTCCGTGCACAGAGAGAAATGGGAGTTCGGTAGGGCCCTGTTGAAGCACTCTTGCAGCCACAGGGAGGGCACTTAATGGTCTGTGGGGCAAATAACAAATGAAATAAACAAAGGGCACAGAAGAAAGTCCATGACGTCCTCTGTTGACACCCACACTGGGTGGCAGATCCCATAAGATCGCCTCTGAACACTTCTTCAGTTATTTATCTCCTGGTGGGGAACACGTGTCCTTGTTGATGGGGAAAGTGCTCTGTTATATGGTAGCAGCAGGGCACGTGGTTTTGACTCTAGCAAAAACATTCTATTGATAATAATCACACCTCCAAGAAAAGAATGCTACTAAATTAAATGTTCTTATTTTGTTTTGTTTTTTCACTGATCTCATGTTTGTTTCCTTCAACCATAGCCATAACAGCATATGTCACAGTTGCGAGAAGATCCTGCACGGGTGTTAAGACCATTTCTCCTTTAAGGATTGTGCCCTGGTGTTGGACATGACCTTCTTTGCGGAAATTACCCCAAAACCTTTTGCTGTTTCCTCCTAGTCTTTGCTGGCTTTCTCCGCCTAACCTTAGGAAACAAGGCACCTACCCACTGTACTGCAGGGGGGGTGCATGTGCCCGCCTTGCCCGCATTGGGCTGGGGGGTGCATACGCAATGGGTTTAGGTGCGGTACCTTCGTGCGTCCCGTGAACAGGTACACCACATACCCAGTGCAGGGTCGGCACTGGATAGTAGTGGAACGTAGCACTGATTGCGCCACCCGCCAGATAGCCTGTCAACCCTGTATTGGGTCTTCCATTGCAAGCCTGTGGGGTACCATTGTTCCCCTACCTAAGTTGGAAGCCCTTACGCCTCAGCCCACCCTGAGTGGGTCATCTCATACCATGAGTGCACCCTCCAGGGAAGTCCTGACGGGCACCAGGGGGGTGGTAGGCTGAAGGCTCGGCAGGTCCCTATGGATGTTCCCTGCCCAGGTAGAGAGGAACCCCCCAAATGGGGCTTCCCCCTGTCTTGAAGTTCAGCTCTTCCCATGGGACACTCCTGGGGTGTTGTTGATTCTCTTGTGTGGCCTCTGGGCACTGAACACGTCCTCACTGTCAAGGCAGTGTGGAAGAGAATGCGCCTTCCTACACAGTTTAGGAACAGGTGCTGACACGATGTTCCGAAACACAGGCTGATCTGCCAACGCAGACCAGGATGTGCGCAACAGCCCTCATGTTTTTTCGAATTTGTGTGCTGCCTGCCATTACAGGCTGGAGGATGCGCCCTGGCACCTATGGCATTTTGGATAGGTGCCCGGCCTGCCATCGTAGGCTGGTGAGTGTATACCTTCATTCCCGGTGGTCTAACCTCTGGGTCAGGCCTGCTGGTGCCGGCCTGCATCCACATGCTTTTATTCAAGGTACTAGGGCCTGGGTGAGCCATGTGCCCAGCCTATCCTTGCCGCGTGAAAGTGCGCGGACCCTTCCTATCCGTGTTGGGTAGCGGTGCTGATTCAGTGTTCCGAAAAACGGGGCAATATGTTGTTGCAGAATGGTTGGGTATGCACTGGCATCTATCGCGAGTAAACTCATGAGCAGCTTGACATTATAGGACGCTGTAAGTGCATACCCGTGCCTATGGTGCCTGTGATTATGTGTGCCATCTCCCAACGCAGGTTTGTGCATGCGCACAGACACACGTATTATTTAAACCCATGTCCAGTCTGCTGTGCAGACTCGGGCGGGCACACTTGCCCCTAATGCTGGGAACGATGTGTCCCCCCTGGCATCGCAGGTCGGTGTGCGCACTAGCGCACAGGTAGTGAGGAATACCTATGTGTGTTTTCACTACCTATTAGGCCTGCTCTTCCCATAGTTTAAAATGGGGAAGTGGTTGACGTTACTTCGGACTGCAATAGTGGATTGAAGTAGAACAGCCTCATGGTGTTTCATATCAATGGATTCCTACTGCCAAACCCTCTCCAAAGGTAAAGGGCATTTTGGCATAACTCGCTCAGAAATGTCACTTATAGAATATGCACATTTTATGCTCCAAGAGTCTCAGGGACTGTGGTGCCTGGTTCCAGTGGATGCCAGGGGTCGGGTGGAGCACATCTGTGCATTTCTCAAGAGACAGCCATAAACCATGGGCATCCCACAGGAATGTCAGACCTCTGTCATTTGATGGCCGCATGGGATAGATTGAAGATAGAGGTTTTGACACTTAGCCTCTAAGGGCCGGATCATGGCCCCACTAAAGATTAAGATATGCATTCCATGGCCCCATGGCATAAAGGCCCACAATTTAGGGGAGTCATCTATGGTTTAGAGGGAAACCCCCTAAACCACCCTGAACTTCAAAGACAAACAACAATATAACTACGGTTGCCATCCTTCAGCAAAGGGTGAGATACGCTTGTGAGGACGTGTGACCGGAGAACCCGGATTGCGTGGTGCACATTGCCAGAGGACTCTGTTGTGCACATGAAGGATAACTGTCTGACTAGTGGCTGGCCTGGGCCGAGGATCTGCTGAAGCGTGACGCCCTTAAGTGTGCTCTCCAAGGGACCGTCCATGGGCCTCCTGTTCTCCCGGAGATCTCAAGGACATCAAAGATTTCCCACGAGGGACCTACACCACCTACCTGTGACATCTGGAGATCGGTGCCATCTCAAGTGCTTACCTCAGCTACTGAATCCCAAATGGTAGCGTGATGTGAGAGTGGAATTAAGACTTCTGTCTGGAGAACAGATTGCCTTGTGCAGAGCCCCAGAAATGTTGCCGTCATCTAAGGCGTGTGGTTCCCGTACTGGGGGGACCCTGACACTCATAGGCGTCTAGTTGGTGGTGAGCGGATTCACCAGTTTTGGGACCCCATGTGGCCTGTTTCATCAATCATGCTGCATCTTTCTTGTGCGACACTCCGACTGCATGCTCATTGCGTGCAGTGCAGTGTCCGATTCGCAGGGTGCGACCCTCGGAGGTAGGGGTGTACCCCTAGTAGTGCCTCATTCTACCTCATCTGACTCTGCTGAACTTGCACCTGTGTGTGTGTGCATGACCAGACTGGTCTGGTGCAACCTGTTTCATTGTGCACCGGATGTTGTGCCTCAGTTCCAGGGAGGTATGGAATTGCATCTCTTTGCTGTTTGTGACTGGAATTGCCTGGTGCGACTCATACCAACGCACATCAAGTGCTGAGCCCAGATTGCGTGGCATGACCTGGATAATTGTGTAACAACAGAATGCCTCATCCTATCGAGAGGTTCCCCTGTGTTACTCCCCATTCATTGGTTGTTCCCTTGTTGACCCTCTTCGTGGTGGACCAACTGCCCTCTCTACACCTGGCCCCTCCCAAAGACATCTTGGTGCCAGGTAGTAGCGAGAGAGATTGACTGGGGTGAAGGAATGTTTCCAAAACAATTCGGAGGCTGATCAACAGACTGCATGACTCCTTTGTGCTTTGAGACCTGTGAGTGAACTTCCAGAGTGGCTGCTAACCTTCCCTTGTTTACGTCTACCTCCTAATTAAAATTGCTACATATTCCCACCTGCTTCCCAAGGACCCAGACTTAGGGCCCGATTATGAGTTTGGTGGTGTGGGAGCGGGCTGCCATGCCACTGCCCCGCTCCCACATCGCCAAACAGGGGCGCCTGCCAAATTACAAGTATTATCATGGTCTGGCGGGTGGACGACATGGCGGTCCCGTGGCGGTGCAGTTTAAAGGCTCATATGTGAGCCTTAAACTGCTGCCGCGGGATCACCAGTGCGCGTTCCTGCACACCATGGACTGTGCAGTCCATACCATGCATGAATGAGGTGCACTCCTGCTTGCACCCCCATACACAGGGCCTAGAGGGCCCCCTTTCTTTCCTCACCTCCAGCAGTTTCATGAAGTAAGAACCTCCATGAGATCGCTGGCGGTGAGGAAAGTCGTAATATTCTTGGCAGTGCAGCAGAGCACCACCAAGCATATTGCGGCCCCCAGACCACCCCACCACCGCCAGGGATCAATCAATCAATCAATCAATCAGGCGTTTGTTAAGCGCAACTACCCACCCGTAAGGGTCTCAAGGCGCTGATCTCTGATACCTGATCCCTCGCAGTTGCGAAAGAGCCATAGTGGTTTGACTGCCCAAGTTGTAATCGGCAGTTGGACTGCCTTTGCAGCGGTGGTCGGACTGCCAGTCGGACAGTGAGTTTGGCAGTCCTCGGACCACCAAACTCATAATTAGGCCCTAACTGTAACTCCGGCCGCTTGCAGCCCAGTGTCCGAAAAGCGAGGTTGGTTATCTTCCATCTGTGAGTATAGAACATTTGGGGTGAATTAGAGGGTGGAGGGAGGCTTGGGCCATGGAGTCTGCAGAGAATAAAACACTGACATGCTGGGTACCAGTGGCACCACATTAGGGTCCTGCGTGCGTATGTGTGCAAGAGTGTTCCATACAGACTGGCCGTGTAGCGGTGCAAAGTGGGTGTGTGTTGGTGGGAGTGATTGTGTACAGACCACCTATTATTCACAACACTGGCTGGCAGTGCCACTTCATATGTTGATTTTATGCCAAACGCACAATACATTGACATTGGGTTTTCCTGCGAGGCTTTGGCCCGCTAATAAGTGTTCTACTTTCGTGTATGTACAAATTGTTGATATTGTGCACCGCATAAGGGTGCTCTATCTCTCGATTGGGGAGGTTAGATTAGGAATTGTCACAGTGTGCTTACTAGTGATATCATAACAATACGAGTGGGCTTAGTACTGCTAGCAATATTTCCAAATGTGTTTTATGCCCAAAAGTAAATGATCTTAATGTTATAAGGATTGAATAGGTGTGTTGAATATAAACATTTTTTACATACATCCTGTATGAAGTCTCTTTTGTGAAGCTTGGTGTATTTATTGTTTGTGGCTGCTGTGCCTTGCTTTACACATTGCCTCTGATATAAGCCTGACTGCTCAGTGCCAAGCTACCTAAGGGTGAGCATGGGTTGTACAGTAAGTGTAATCCCCTGCCCTTTAAGGGAGCGGTAGGTTCTGCCTGGCTGGAGGCAACAATTATCCAATTTAAAAAGTTTATAAACAATGTAATAATTAATTTCCAATTAAAAAATAATGCTGTTATATCACTTAATTAATTTTCCAACCTGTACCCGTACAAACCTAGCAACCCACACCTAAAATATAATGAAAATAAATAAATGTAACACAATTTATTTAATTGATAAACAATTACATAATAAATTAACAATCAATAGTTAATTGTTAATTATTACTTAATTAACTTCCCACCCTACAACCCTATAAACCCAGCAGCCCAGACCTAAAATATAACTAAAATACATAATTATTACACAATTTACATAAGTATTAATCAATTAAATACTTAATTATAGATTCATAATTATTACTGGTCAAACATTATTTAATTAACTTCCCACCTTATACTCCTACAAACTTAGCAACCTGCAGCTAAAATATAATTACAATGAATCAATATTAGATAATATACATCATTAATAATCAATTCAATAATTACAAATACACTATTAATTATTTCATTATCCCTTGATTAACTTCCCGCCCCATACCCCTACAAAACCAGCAGGCCACACCTAAAATGTAACTACAATATATGATTATTACACAATTTACATAATTAATCATCAATTAAATATTTAGTAATCAATTATACATTAATTATTAATTATTACCTAATTAACTTCCCAACCTATACTCCTACAAGTGTAGCAACCTGCACCTAAAATGTAAGTATAATAAAACAATATTACATAATATACATAATGAATATCAATCATATACTTCTTAAAAATGAATAATTAATTAATAACTAATTATTTCTTAACTCACTTCCCATCCTATCCCTCTACAAACCCAACAACCCGCTACAACACTATAAGTTACTATTAGCAAAAAAATAAAAATTCTAAATCATTTAAAATGACAAACTATTTTTTTTTTTTAAATGAATACCAATTACGCAAACAGTACTAACACAAAAAATTAATATATATACTAAAACACATTAAATTTATTAAAAAACGATATTCTTTGCAACTATATTATTGAAAACGATATTTAGAAAAACGGTATTCTTAACAATGATATTACTTACCTGAAAAAACTAAATTCTTCACAATATTTCTGCATCACGATATATTTGCATCACAATATTTTTTCAATATGTCTGTCTCCCGATATTTACAACTCAATATTTTGTCCAAATACCTCTGAATGTTGGGAATAAAGTAGAGGGGGAGATACTTCTTCCATGAATTCCAAGTGATTATTGTCTTACCTGGATGGGACTTTCACAATTATTCTGTTCGTAAGGAGAATGAGTTCTAACAATGCTTTTCTTCGTGCAGTAAGGATAATCAAACCAAGTGACAGCCTAGAGCCATAGAATTTGATCCGTGAGAATCTTTGCAGCTTTGATTTGATGAAGAGACTGGCCCGTGTTCCCCTAGAGGCAATGCATAGTGCTTTTAAAGTGGAGCAGGCAGCTATAGGAAGCCAGTTAAGTGCTAGGAGCACTGGAGTAATGTGTTCTCAAAGATGATTATGTAGGAGTTGTTTTGCTGCCACGTATGAAGGCGCTATAAATGGTCCAGTGGAAGCTATGATGAAGCAGAAAAGGCTACAAATCGGAAAGTTTCTAAGATTTTAGGTATTCTAAGTTAAGAAGGGTAGCACTAGGTAAATCTTACGTCTTATGGTACGAAAAAAAACATTTTGGGGAGAAAACAGTGTATTTTAGTCCAATTCATCTGTTTTCTTGTTGTTTCCTGACATGAGGTTGACCAGATAGCAATGAACCCTTTCCGTAGCGATGTATTTCACTCTCGACCTCAAAGTAGAAGCTGACTCGGCAGAAGTAAGAAGAGAATGGGGCCTGGCCAGAAGGCCCCAGTGATGTGTGCCTGTGGTGAAAAAACACAATGGGAAGCCCCACAAACGAGGCAGATGGATTGCGCAAATACTTGAATCAGCATAGTAGGTTGGGCCTGCTTGCAGGTTACTACCCTAAATGAACAGATCTGTTTAATGTCCTTTTTAATGTAGGTAAACATAGTGCTGCTGCTGCCATTTTTTGCATGTAAATAAAGGACATATTTTAATATATGTATTATCATTTAGTGGGATCTGAATAGGGAAAAAACTGTGTACTACATTTTACAGCCATTTGCTGAATACCCTTTTTGCGAAAGGAAAACAATTGAAAAAAAGCACATCCCGTAAGTTATCTGCCTTTGGGAACTTCTATGATAAAGAATAAATTGTTCAGTGAAATAATACTGCAGTTAAATTTATTCCCTTTAACTGCGTGTAAGATGCTTCATTTCTCTAGTAGGTGGATAGGGTCGCCATGGGAGGTTTAAACCATAGTGACAAATAACTTCAGAAAATGAGAATACGAAAATGTGAAATGAATAATGTGGAAATTGCAGGGTAAAATGTTAAATGCTATGTGTCGAGTATAAAATGTCAGACGTGAAATGTTGAAAATGTCAGTTGTGGGTTGTGCAGGCAGAAGAGCAGCTTTTACGTTGTAAATGTAGAATGTATTCTACTTTCACTGAATGCAGAGTCTCATCTGTGTGATGTGACTGAGCATTAGTCTGTGGCGAGATTGGTTGCGTCTCGTGCAGCGCGATAAGTTGTTTCTATTGTGGGCGGAACTAATGACAGACAATGTGGATTGAAAGGTAGTGATTGCACGCCTCTTAGATGTGGATATGCATCAGACATTGGAATTGAGTCCATATCAAAACCCTGAGGGGAAGGTGTCTCTCAGTGGTGGTACCTAAAAAACTTGTAAGAGAATCTAGGGCATTGCTCCGTCAATGAGTTAGTCAGAGTTTATCTGTTGACTTGAACTGCATTGTAGCATTTAAATATTGCATCATGCTCCATTGCGCGAAACCAAAAATGCATTATCAAATGGGCAACAGGTTACACCAAGGGGGAGTTTGTAGTTGGCAGTGTTGTATTTGTTGTGATCCTATGTGGGACATGTTTGATGCTGTGCATGAGTGACCAGAAAGGTACTCTTATTTTACAGTAGTGTGCAGCGTCTTGCAGCAAAATGGAGGAGGAGGTGTGGGAGGTAGGCATACAAATTTAAATTGTAATTAGATGGGAGTTGTTTGTCAGAATATCTCATGAGCGTTGTGCCGTACCACAGGATATCTCCTTTACTGTTTATTTGCTTCAATGCAAATTCTAATATAAATGGAGGAAATGCTTTTCCTGTTCCTTTTTGGGCTGTCAGAATTAGCCACTATATAAAATAGCAGTTGATTATTCTCTGTGCGTCACAGTGCTTGGAGGATTCCTAACTTATCTAATGTTAGGCTAATAGCACACTATAGTCAAACCCCTCCTCATGTAGCCCTCCGCTGACCCGACGGACCTCAAGAACTACAGGCCCATCTCTCTCCTCCCCCGCCAAAGTCATCAAGAAAATCATCAACACACAGCTAACGCACTTCATAGAAACCAACAACATCCTCGACTTATCTCAATCCGGATTCCACAGCAACCGCAGCACCGAGACCGCCCTCCTAGCTGCCACTAACAACATCTGCAGCCTCCTTGATCAAGGCCACACTGCAGCTCTCATTCTACTAGACCTCTCAACAGCTGTCTCCCACCGCACACTAGCCACCAGACTCCATGACGCCGGCATACAGGGAACCGCCTTAGACTGGATTCGCTCTTTCCTCTCTGGGAGAACACAAAGAATAAGACTCCCGCCCTTCCTCTCCGAACCCACAGAGATCAGATGCGGAGTACCCCAAGGATACTCCCTCAGCCCCACGCTCTTCAACATCTACCTGGCCCCCCTTGCAACCATCGTCAGAAAACACGGTCTCAGTATGGTATCCTACGCAGACGACACCCATGCTTGGCCTCTCCCTAACCAAGGAACCCAACATCACCGGGCTCAGTTTCCGGGAAGGAATGAAGGACATCGCATCCTGGATGAGCAGCAGCTGTCTGAAGCTCAACTCAGAGAAAACGGAAGTCCTCATCCTCGTATCCACCCCCACCAGGCGTGGGATGACACCTGGTGACCCCCCACCCTCTGAAACCCTCCCACCCCCACGGACCACACCCACAACCTCAGCATCATACTCGACTCCTCACTCACCATGAAACAACTGATCAACGCCGTGTCCTCCACATGCTTCAACACCCTCCGCGTACTCCGCAAAACCTTCAAATGGATCCCCCCGACTCCAAAAAGACCGTCACTCACGCACTCATCACCAGCAGGCTGGACTACGGAAACGCTCTCTACGTCGGAATCAACAAATCACTCCTTGCAAACTCCAGAACATCCAGAACACTGCATCCAGAATCGTTCTCAGCATCCCACGACACAAACACATCACCCAGCATCTCCGTATCTTTCACTGGCTCCCCGTGGAAAAGAGAGTTACCTTCAAGCTGCTCACACACGCCTACAAAGCCCCCCACAACACCAGACCCTAATACGTCAACGTAAGAATCTCCTTCCACGCCCCCAAGAGATACCTCCGCTCTGCCGACCTAGCCCTTGCCAAAATCCCCCGCATCCACAGAGCTAGAACGGGGGGCAGATCCTTCTCCTACATCGCGGCCAAGACCTGGAACGAACTCCCCCTCAGCATCAGACGAAGCCCTACACTGCAAGCTTTTAGAAAATACCTCAAGACCTGGCGCTTTGGATGACCTCGGAGCTGCCCGAACCCCCCCCCCCAGCGCCTTGAGACCCTTACGGGTGAGTAGTGTGCTCATTTGCTGACTTAATTAACAAATGGTAGCACTTAAGTGCTACATTGCCTACAATGTTGAAATAAGCCAGTTTCCTGAGCATAGATTGCCTCCATTCTCGTGCCCAAGTCATTGTTTTTCACCCTCCATCTTAGAACTTTTCTAAAATGATCACTGCAGTGGCAACCCAGCCTGTGATGCTCACCACAATAGTAAGAGAATCTGTGGTCTTCGATGACCCACTTGGGGATAAGTGCCTTTTGCCTCCTCTCCTCCAACCTCCCCCGATCACTGACTTCTAAATGAATTTAGTTATACATGACATTCAGGCTTCAGAATCTACTCCGTCTCTCTTCCTCAAGCCTAAACGTAGCTCCCACTCACTTTGATCTGATGACTAACTTGCATTTTTAGCTTCCTGTCTGCCATCACCAAGAAAGGAAAGATATCGTTCTTTCTCCGCATCTATGTTATGATGAGACATGTGTCACACGGATGAATGTGTGAGGCAGTGACACACTTTGGAAGTCTCTGTGTACCGTCACAGACAGCGAAGTCATGAGTCTGGACCAATCTGCAGGATTTTGGATCTGCTTTCCTAAATCAATGTGTCTATGGAATATTATGCAGAAAATAATAAATATAACTTTGGCATGCTCCCATATAAGTAACTAAACAATAGAAAATGCATTATACTATTGCACATAGGAAATTGGTTGGCCGTGATTAATATACTTTAGAATTAAATATAATTCATACACTTTCAAAATCTATCCATGTAACTGAAAAATTGTAAGAAGTCAGTCCTAAGTAAATGGGGGGGCGGGGCTTGCTCTAAACTCAGGGAGGCAATCTGCTAACTCTCCCACCTTTCATTGTTTAGCTTCAATTGATTACTTGTAATCTCTTAGATCTCTCACCTGCATTTGGTTTGTTCAGAGAATGTCTGCAGGGCATGATAACCACTGTTTTATTAGAGGTTCAGGCCAAGCTTTCATGGAAGGTCCACTTCCCACCAGGAAGAAGGCGATATTAATCACTTGTATTTTAGACACAGGTGTGTGAACAGTTGGTGACACTGGTATTTGTAATAGTGAATCCGTGTGGTGCTTTGTGGCCACGAGTAGAAATTGAAACCTTTGAAAAAACCTACAAAAAACAAATTCGTTTTAGCAGGTGGCTGCAAAAGCCTTTGAACGGACAGTGTTATTGAGCTAGGTAAAACGGCGCCACTCAGGAAAATCGCACATATATTAGTTTCAATAGATCCTAAGTTCTGGACGGTGCTGTAAGGTGAGGAGAACCACCAACCTCCCCCAAAATTGCAGCCGAGGCCACTGAATACACAAAGGAAATCCTCAGCACACGTCTGCTGTAGTGTATCTAAACAATTATCTGCACATTGTATGCATAAATATTAACACAGTATTTTGAGTTTCTTGTTTTTCTTTTTTTATTCTTATAGTTTTTCTTCAGCCGACACGTGTTTCGTTGCATACACTGGGAAATTGTCCCGCGACTTTCTCAAGGCTCTACAATCTTTGGTATATTCCTTTCTTATGTGGTGATAATTCCAACCCACAATGGGTAAAATATCTGTCTTCTGCGTTAAAATCGGTTCTTCATTCAGGAAAGGTCTCCGTCTGACCAATCCACGAGCTCGTCAGTAAAGCTCCGTCATCAACGTAGCCCAAAACCGTGACTCTCGAGTGCGAGAGCTCGAGACTCAAGATTGTAGAGCCTTGAGAAAGTCGCGGGACGATTTCCCAGTGTATGCGACGAAACACGTGTTGGCTGAAGAAAAACTATAAGAATAAAGAAAGAAAAACAAGAAACTCAAAATGCTGTGTTAATATTTATGCATACAATGTGCAGATAATTGTTTAGATACACTACAGACTTGTGCTGAGGATTTCCTTGGTGGCTGCAAAGGGATCCTTAATTTTCCAGAATGCGGTGCATGAATTTCAAGGAACAACTGACATGTGTACATTTTATTTTAAACTTTTCTATACTTGATGCAGAGTTTCCTCAAATGACTGCATGGAACGTACTGAGTGCTATTTATGTTTTTCACCTGTTTATGTATAGCAGTTTGAATGGGTTGAAGCAATAGTAGCCTTAATTATCCTGAATACTGGGCATGAATTCCAAGGAATACTTGGCATGCATAGTTTGTATTTTAAACTCTGCCATTTTTCGGGCATTATTTCCTCATTTTTGTGTAGCGCTAGCATGTCACTTTGCAGTTATTTTGGATTGCTGTAAGTGGCATGGCTTTATTTTTAGAACCGGTTTTATGGGTTTTGTCACACAGACCTTTAGTTTAGAACAAAACACTTTTTCCCCATGCAATGTCTATGAGGAATATGCAATTTTTAGACATGGCTATAGCCCGAACCGCTGAACGGAATTACACCAAATTTGCCAGAAATCTAGATCTTGATCTAGAAATAGCCATTTTTTAGTGGTGGGCGGAACTCGCAGAGTTTTACTCCAAGAAATTAAGTGGAGTTACATAAAAACTCAGAGAGACTCTGCGGAGTTCCACCCACCCCTCATATCGACCAGAGAGATGAGGGTCCAATGAGGGGGGTTGATGGTCCATAAAAATATATTAGAGAAACAGAGAGAATCTTTCTTTCTTTGCACTGCTCCCTGTGAAAGACACTACCAGCAGTAACATGAAAATGATCACAGTCCCGTAACATGCAAATATAAAAACAACTTTGCTTTCTACACCTGCTAAAAACACACAATAGCTGCTATGGATGGTTCCAATGTAGTAGTTTGCAAGAAACACAAAATCAGACCGTGTACATCGTTCACTTGTGAGCTGTCAGAACAAGTGGAGCTTATTTGTACGTTCTATATCCACCAACCAAAAGCCAAAGCAGTAGATTCATCCTTAGGCCTTACGGTCACTTTCCAATGGAAACAACCCAAAGGAACTAGACAAGTAGAGCTGAGACTGAGTGAGTAACATGGGCCAGGGGAAACCGCTGACTCTGTCATAACGTGATCCACCGCCCTTAGCAATACTCATGGGTCATGGTTGTTCTCAGTCGGACGCTCTGTGGCAGAAGCAACTCTGCACGCGTGCTGCCGTCACAACTAAACAATGTCTGAAACAGGGCGCGAGGGTGAGCCGATAGAAGTTCCAGAGTCCACGAAGGCCCCACCCAGACTCAGTGATGTCACACTTCACGAAACACTTGTAGAAGCTGAAACGGTCTCCAACAATAGCACTTTCTTTGTATATATTGGCCTGCATCGGGACATCTTTAGTGTAGTGACTGAGTTCAGAATATCATTCACTTCTAATTGATTATATATCATTTCTCTGTGGCTTGAAATGTTATTGGTGGTCGTGCTTTAACCCCACCTGCCTCAGTCGGATAAAACATGGTGAAGCCATAAAACACAGCACCCACAGCTTCAATGAGCTGCATTGTGGCACTTTGGATGGCTTGTGCGGAGCAAGGGGGTAAAGTGGGGCAGTCTTTAACCATTTAACGGCAACGCTGCTCTGCAGGCCGATAACGTGACTTCTTATTTTTACTTTTTTGGATGCATGCAACAAAATGTGTACGGGAAAAACAACCTGTACCAGGAAAAAGACACCATACAGAAAACGTTCAGTTAATACTTTTACCATAGGTAAAATCGCTGAGCTTGTCAGGCCAGCAGCCAAGTACCAATAAAACTAGGAGTGGGTGTTGGTAAACTCTGACACACGGCGGTTGGCCGAGTATTTGCTGAACTCTGCACTCCAAGCAGAGTGTGGAATGGCAAAACTCCATAAACTCCACCAGTGGAGCAGAGTTTACCATCCACCCCTACCCTTTTTGTAATTTTTTGTAAATTTGTTCAGTAGTTTGGGAATTATTAAAGAAAGAAAAATATAAATATCTAGGGACGTGGATCCACTGTGGATCCACCAGCAGGGGATCCGTGGATCTGAGGGAAAAGCAAGGCCCTGATTGGCTGGCCGCAACATGACAGGAAAGTTGCGGCTGCCCGTTTGTTTGGCACTTGGCCCAGAAAAAGCAAAAATATTGTGTAAAAAAACACATAGGGGGTCAGCATACAGGTACTTGACCCCATAGGACACATGAATGGGTCCCTGAAGGACCACTCATGGGCAGAAAATTGGCTTAAATTTGTTTTTAGGGGCCGATTTGTGGATCCACTACGGTATTCAGAGCGACCCCCAGTTTAACTTCACAATGGATCCACTGATCGAAGCAGAATAAAAAAATTAAAAAATACACCCACTCGCCCATCAAACCCTCAAAGTGCATGGCCAAAGGTCGTGTGCAGCTTGGGGTTGGGTGGATGCAAGGGGAGATGGCCGCAGGTGGTGGTTGTATTAACGTACAGTAATTAGATATTACTTTACGTTAAAAAAACCATATAAAATTCACTGAAAAACCAAAGGTTACAGGGACTTTATAGTTAGGTTGAAGTTTTACACATACAAAACCATTGAATTTCAACAGTTATAGTTGTACTTATAGTAAAGTAACTTTAGGCCATGAGTTATATATAGTTAATTAACATAAGTGTAACTATACGTATAACTATAACTGCTGGTTTGTTTGGTTAAAACATCAACCTAACTATACCGTCCCAGTAATCTTTGGTTTCTTCAGTGAATATATATAGGGATCCACCCAAACAGACAAAAGCAATAAGTGAAAGATGAATACTCCATTGATCAGAAGCAAGATGTGACTGACAAAGTCTCAAGTCATTGGCTGAAAAGGCTGGTCTAATAAAAGCAATAGTTGGAAAGGGCAGAACCAAAGTTCCAAAGTTTGCTTTCTCTCTCTCTCTCTCGATATATATATATATATATATATATATATATATATATATATATATATATATATATCCAATTACCACTCAAAGGTGCATTCCGGCACTGAAAGGAGAGACGGACAACTGCTTCTATGCTGATACTGCCGGCCGCAGTAGCATATTTATTGTTCCAAACAAGTGCAAAACTCGAACATGACGCGTTTCGGCCAACAGAGTGGCCTTGATCACATAAATGCGTCGCAAGACAGTGACGTATATATACAGTGATTGATTGACCATGTGACTTAGTGTTTACTACCTGCATAGACATAGAGAGAATACTCTACATTATAAACAGAGCCTACATGCGTTAGATAGCACCTAGATTAACAAATCATACTGATTTGCAATAAATAAATAAATACAAATATAAATACACACCTCAATAGAAATATAGACATCTTATTTACAGGTGAAATATACACATAAAAACGAAAGATATAATGATGATTAATATGAAATTTCGTTCTGTTTAGATCAAAGTCCAAATAAAATACTGTCACTATTTTAGACCCTTATAAAAATATCCGGTCCTAATTGGCAATGTGGAGATATTTGAGTAATTAAATCATACTCCTCGTATATCGTAGGATAATAACTTAACTTATATGTTCATGAATACACAAATGCATCAAGATCCTACGAAACAATTAGCACAATGGACCAAAATGAAGTTAGAATTACGGGTTCATGATTTAAAGGACTTGCCATCGTGATATGTAAAATTCATTTCATTATACACATACTGATAAACAAAAACCCATATCTAATTTTAATCAATGAATCTAAATTGTTAAATAGATATTAGTTAATCTAAGGTGCAATAAAAAAACATATTATCCTCACTCATATCTTCTTAAAATACTACCCACAAAATTCAATAGACTGTACACATGTGCAAAAAATCGCTAGAAAAGTGCAAAAAGTGCAATGAATAAACTTAAAAAGAACCTATAGAGAGAAGGATGCAAACAGATTCATTCTAATGTCAAAAAATATATATACACAACTGACTGTATGCAAAGGACTATATATAAACAGATTGGCGAACAAAGGAAGAGACTGCTCAAGTGGAGACCACACTATATAGAATATAGAATATAGAATATAACCTTCTAAATCCTGCACAGTACTGAGATGCATTGGACCCAGAGAATCATCCCCACTAGAATCAAAATCTACATCAAACTCGATCCTAATTTATAAATGGGGAGATGGGAGACTACTGTGTGGAGGCTGGATGTATATTTAAAGATAATAATGTAAATCTTCACAAATGTTCAATCCCCTCGGGGCCTTAGTGTCCAGCTCTACTATGTATTTGGTCTCTAATTGTCTCAGTAGTTTTTCACGGTTGCCCCCTCGTTTGTTCACAGAAACACTGTCTATGACATAATATTGGAGCACATTTAAGTTATTACCGTGTTCCAACTTTATATGACGGGCGTCTGGATATGAGGGGTCAGAATTGACTGTCGCACGTAGATGCTGCAGGATTCGCACATAAACCTGCAGCTTCGTACTCCCTACATAGCGAAGTCCACAGATGCACTGTAGAATATATACAGCGTAATCTGTGCGACAAGTGTAATGTCCCTTAAGATTAACAGGAACATCTGAAAAGATGGTGGAATAAGTTTTCGTGTTCACCCCAAATTTGCATGCACGACATGTGCTGCATTTGAAGAAACCTTTCTTGGGGAAAGCCACCTACTTTTCGTCTCCACTTCAGGGCTAGTTTTAACTAGATCGCTGCGCATTGAATGTGCTTTGCGATATGTAAAGTTCGGCTTGTTGGGTAGTATCTGCAGAAGCGTCGCATCCGTGAGAACTATAGGCCACTGTGAGTTAATAATGCTTTTTATGGCATTGGCTTGCCTGCTATAAGTTGATATAAATCTACAGGTGCCCTTCCTCGAATTACCCAGGCTCTCTGTATCTTCTGAGTTGTCTGGAAACAAGATAGTATTAGCAGTTGTTCCTGATCTCGTTTGCAGTAGTGACTGTCTGTCCTTATTGTTGGCCTTTTTAAGGGCTATATCGAGTTTCTTGGCATTGTATCCTCTCTCCAGAAACCTAGTTCTAGCTGCTTCTTGAGCTACTGCTAATGTCTCACTGGTGCTACATTCTCTGCGGATACGCAAAAATTCCCCATATGGAAGGCTGGAGATGGTATGTTGGGGATGAAAGCTGGTGGCGTGCAATAAAACATTACCAGCCGTCGGTTTTCTATACAAACATGTCTCTATGACTCCGTTTTGTATATACACAGAGATATCTAGAAAGTTAGCTGTAGTAGGATCAATGTGTGCGGTAAATTTCAAGTTTAAATTGTTGCAATTAATTGCCTCCACAAACCTTTCTGCCTGAGAAGATGTTCCTTTCCATATAATGAACACGTCATCAATATACCTCCACATTTGTATAACGTGTTCATCATATAATGCTCTGTGGTTCGCCCTGAGGACATGCTCCTCCCACCAGCCTACGTGCAAGCACGCATAGCTAGGGGAGAAGCATGCCCCCATGGCCACTCCCTGTTTCTGCCTGTAAATTTTGTCTTCAAACACAAACAAATTATTGTGTAAACACCAGTGTATCATTTTCAATAACATAATATTGTGTTTGTACATGGAAATGAATCGTCTCTTCAAAAAATAATTAACTGCATTTAAACCATCACTGTGTCTTATGCTCGTATATAGGGCAGTAATGTCAAGAGTCAAAAGCATAAATTCACTGGACCACTGTAGAGCATTTATTTTAACCAAAAAATCCTTGGAGTCCCTTAGATACGAAGGTAAATTGACAACATGTTCTTGCAAAAAAAGATCCACATATCTGGATGTGTTCTCAAAAATACTATCTTTAGCTGATATGATAGGACGTCCTGGAACAGGGTCCATTTCTTTGTGGATTTTGGGAATTAGATAAAAAGTGGGCAGAATAGGAAATTCTTTGTATAAAAAACTAAATTCATCTTTCGTGATAAGCCCTTCCCTTTTCCAGATGTTAAGGTCGTCTTTGTATTCCTTACTGATCTTTCTAACGTAGGCCGCATTGGAAAGTTCATAACACTCCAAGTAATTGATGTGTCTGAATGCTTCCATCTTATATTTTGTCTTATCCCATAGGACAATATTGCCTCCTTTGTCGGAGTTATTGATCACGACTGATGCATTATTTTTTAGTTTGTCCATTAGTGGAAAATATTGCTGGGTACTTTTTTGCTTTGATTTGGATTTCACGTTTTTGGTTCTGCGGTATAGTGCTTTAAGTTCATCTGTGACACGTTCATGGAAAATATCCAGCGCATCCCGGGGCATGATAGGCACAAACGAAGATGGTGCCTTGAATGGACTATTTCCGGGGGCCGAAATAATAACATCCTCTGCGTCCGCCACTTCCTGTGTATTGGGCATAGGTTCACTGTTGTCTGTGGATTCATTTTGCAAAGCATGTAGTGTGGAAAGCAACGGAATTTGATCCACAGTAAGTCCAGAATGTGAGGCCCTTGGAGGCTTGTCTTGTGTGGTCTTCCCATGATTTTTGATGGTAAAAATTTTTGTCAACTTGAGTTTACGAATAAATTTATAAACGTCGACTCTTGTTTCCACATAATTAAAATTGCTTTCAGGACAAAAGCTTAATCCCAACGCTAGGAGTTGTTTTTCCGCTGCATTGAGTTGAATATCAGTGAGGTTCACAATTGTTTTATCAATTGTGCTGGGTGTCATTGCCAGTTTTTCTTCTTTCTCTGCTGACCTCTGCCTCTTGAGTTTGGCGCATTTACGCCTTTGCCTCCTCCGTTGGTTTCTGTTCTTATGGATTGTGGATTTGAATTCCTCGGTCGTAGTGACATTTTTCTCTGTTCTCTGATAAAATCCATTTCCTCTGCATAGGATAAAGGGCCCATTGTTGTCGTATTTCCTTCTATACTTCCACTGGGATCTGATTCAGTATCACTGGGTATAGAACTGACATCTGAAATGGAGGCCATGGCGGTTTCTGATACATTAAAATTCACTTGGGATTGCTGTTGTGTCTGAATAATCCCTTTACGTTTTTTGACAAAATCATACTTTCGTACAAAAGTGAATACTTGTCCTTGCTCATAGTCATTTTTGTCACGGGCGAATTTAAAAGCTTTTCTGGCTTTAATTACTTCCTCTTGTTTCTTAATTCGGTCCGACATTTCCTTGATGCTTTTATCAATCAACTCCTTGTTGTTGGGCGTCGTGAGCAGTTCTATTTCATTTTTAATGCGTGCAATTTCTTGAATATTCACAGCTCTGTCTATTTTGGCATATTTAACTAGAAGACAAACAAGACGCATTGAGGCTTCCAGATTGCTATCAGCCCAGTCTTTCAAGAGAAGTGGATTCGGACTTTCGAAGCTGGGGGCCAACATAATTCTGAGCCCTCTCGGCACACGTCCAGCCTCATGATATTTTTCCAAGCTTTTAATTTCCCACCACTTAGTGAGTTCGCTACGGTTATTTTTCTCTAAAGCCTTTAGTAGACTTTTCACATCGGAGCCCTGCTCCGGTTCCTTTGATCTCCGGTTGCTGTTGTCAGTGATTTTGGGTAAATTGTTGAACAACTCATCTGCTGCCTTCTCTCTCTCTTGCAACGCCTCGTCCGACATTGCACTTGCGATTAATGGTAATTGTGATGCAAATTGGGCAATCTGTAAAGTTTATACCCACTGGCTCTGCAGTTCACAGCACCTCCCCACCTGCAATGTGATAATATATACTCCCGACTTACTGTGACAGCCTATATATAGATATATATATATCATATGGGTTTTCAGTTATATTCGGAATGTCTTCAGATTTAATGTGTCGCAAATCAACTGAAATAATATTATTGATAATAAATGTCTTGCTTCTTCGATTATTCTTTTCAGTTGTCTTCTTTGACGGTACATAGACCATAATTTAAAACAACCTCGTTTTCCCTTTCAGTTTCTTAAATTTAAGTGAACCTGCACCCAGTGATTAACTTGTAAAAGAATAATTGCCGGGGTCCAAAGTTTTGCTCAAAAGCCTGTTTTGCTATCGAAGGTCGGGGTGCCCAATACCAAGGCTGCTTAGTTTTGTTTCTACCTCATGCCTCTTTAATCCACCACAAGACACTCAGGGGCATATGTTCAAGGAGTTAACACCGCCGTAGTGCACTTTTTTGACGGTACGACAGCGATTTTTTTATCCTCATATGTACAAGCTGACGCTAACCTCAGTTAGTGGCAGTTTTCCGGCGAAAACGTGCATTTATTTATTTATTTTTTTAAAGATTTTTATTGAACACATTAGACCACAATACACAGAAAAAAGCAAATAACGCAAAGACCATCCAATTGAAAACACAGAGAGTACAATATGTTCTGAGAAACCAAAAAACCAATACGTATATGATGATCATGAGAAAATCATACCAACCGTTAAAATGATAATAAATGAAGAAACAAAAAAAAACAAAAAAAACGTTTCAGAATATAATTGAGAGGGGAAGAAAAAAGGCGAGTTCCATTGCATGGACGATTAATATACATGACAAAGACAAATTACAATGCAGAAGTTGACTGTGCTAAAACGTTGCTGCGTATGATGGGATGCAGGGGGTCAGTACGAAAACCTGGTGGAGAGCAGCGACTGCTGGCCCGTAACTCAATCTACATTTGGGGGACCTGTTTGAGGAGAAGCAGCCTGTGAAGCGAGGAGCGTTCGCTGCAAATGTGTGCGATAAACGCACCAAATGTCCCGGGGCCTGGAGGTAGGGGGTTGAAGTGTAGCGTATATCTCGGATTGTACGCTGCAGTAAGCTAGGCTCCGAAGCCAAGCAGCTTTGGTAGGACGAGACCTTGCCCCCCACAGGAGAGCGATCTCACGTTTGGCCAAGAGTAACGCTATCGCCGCAAAGTGCCTATAGCAAAGTTTGATGCAGTTAACCAGCCCCAGCAGACCCAGTTTCGGATAGGGTAATATGCCAAAATGTGGGGACAGGCCCAAGCCATATGCATGAAATCCTATGGACGAATTTGAAATGAAGCAATTTATGTCTGTGGTTGGGGGATACTTTGTGAGTTTGCTCGAGGCAATAGGTCCATTCTTTGTCGTACAGTGGTTGTCCTAAGTCATCTTCCCACCGCTGTCGGGTCCCCCTTTCCCGCCCCACCCTAAGCGCCAAGCATGCTTTATATAGTTTTGTGACCAAGTGCGACCCAGTGTCGTCGGCGATGAGTAGGGTGAGCGGGGGCAATTCCATGTACGGGGAGGGAAAGGTGGAAAAAGTGGCTCGTAGTGTCCCCTGAAGTCGGGCCACATTTAGGGAGTCTACGCCAGTCAGCCCTGGAAGCTGCGTCAAGTCAGACAATTTGCGTGCCTGCCCGTCTGGGAATAGGGAGCCAAAGGTATCTAAGCCCAATTTGGAGAGAGTGGCTAGGACCCCCTTGTCAGTGGTAAGAGGTAGAAACGAATTGTGGGCGAGTGGGAGGGCGGGTGAGTAAAGAGGGCCGGACCCGAGTAACAGGTTGAGTTTACGCCAAGCCCAACATGTAGTAGCCAAGGGCTGAATATCCTGCGAGTCAAGGGGGATTCCCATAGGGAGCAGCGATGCAAGAGGAGTCGGGGCAGCCAGTTCCTTGTCCGGTTTCGTGTATGGTATGCGATCATCTGGGTGGAACCAATGGTACGCAAATTGGGCCTGCGCCTCCAGGAAGTATAGTTGAGGGTCCGGAACTGCAAGCCCTCCACGTGCATATGGAAGTGTGAGAGTGTCCTAGGCGACCCGGGGCCTGCGGCCAGCCCATATCAACCTGATAAGGAGGCCGCGTAGTCGAGCAAAAAAAACATTGGTGAGAGGGATGGGTATGGTGCGAAAAAAGTAAAGAAAACGAGGGAGCACCTTCATTTTTATAAGTGCGATGCAACCAGCCATGGAGAGGTAGTTGTATCCATCTTTCCACCTGCGAGGTGAGTTGGTCTACAGCAGGCCCGTAGTTTAACTGTATAACCTGGCCTTTGTCCCTGTGAAGATGCACCCAAAGGTATTTAGTGGTCTCCCTAGCTACTGGTAAGGGGTATTCCGTCGCGTCCGTCACAGCCGCGTCCGTGATGGGAAACAGCACCGATTTCCCCCAGTTTATCTTAAGACCGGACATGGAGCCAAACCGTTCGATTTCATCTATTAGCGGTTGCAGGTTATTTTTGGGATGGCGGACGAAGAGCAGGACGTCGTCTGCATACAAGTACATTAGTAACGGACCGTTAGGGAATTGCAGGCCGCAAAACAAGTGTTTTTCCTGGAGATGTCGGGCCAAGGGGTCCATTGCTATAATAAATAATAGCGGGGACAAAGGGCACCCTTGGCGTGTGCCACGCGTAATTGAGATGGGGGGACAAGGAGCCATTAACCCGGAGGCGGGCCGTGGGAGAGGAGTATAACAGGGCGATGAGGGCTATAAAATTAAAAGGAAGGCCAAGCTTGCGTAATGTCACCATAAGGAAAGGCTACTCGAGGGAATCGAAGGCCTTCTCCACATCTAATAATGCGACTGCTGCGGGGGTAGTGGGCTCGATGCGGTTAATAACCGAGAATACCGTTCGAAGATTGAGGGCAGTGGAGCGATGAGGTATAAAACCAGACTGTACTGGGGACAATATTTGATCCAATAGTAAGGAGAAACGAGTGGATAGTGTCTTGGCAAGAACTTTATTATCGAAATTAATGAGTGAAATGGGACGGTAGGAAGAACAGTGCATGGGGTCCTTCCCCGGTTTAAGTAGCAAGGAGATAGCTGCCTCTCGCATAGAGTGGGGGAGAACACACGACTCCAGTGCCTCAGCGTACACCTCCAGGAGTTGGGGCACAAGACTGTCCTTATAGGCTTTGTAAAATACTCCTGTAAGCCCGTAGAGGCCTGGCGCCTTTGAACCTGTGAGTGCGTCTATGGCAAGCGAGATCTCCTCTACCGTAAAGGGGTTCGCCAAAACGTCGGCTTGACCTCTGGTGAGCCAGACCATAGCCACTTCCTGCAGATATGGCAAGTGTTGTGTGAAATTTTCGATAAGCGTAGTTGAATAAAGGGAGCGGTAGTAGGCCACCAGCTCCGCCACAATATCGCCGTCGGAGGTAGCAGTCGTACCGTCATCACATGCAATGGACGTTATATGCCCAGCCCCTTTCGGGGGGCTCACCAGGTGAGCCAACGTCCTGCTAGGGCGTTCGCCCTCGCCATATCGCAGAGCCTGTTGGTATTTCCCGAGCAGAGACGCCTCCCTGTCAGCATGTTCGTTGAAGTCTAGCAGGAGTGAGCTGCGACTGGTCTGTATTTGCGGGTCTAGGGATGATTCGTCCAGCGACGCCAACTCGGCTTCCACCGTAGCTAGGCTACCCCGGATCACGTGCAACACGCCAGCCTGTTTAGAAATGACAACTCCCCGAATAAACGCCTTAAAGGCGTCCCATAGAGTGGAGTAATGGGCCACCGAACCGGTGCTGAGATCGAAGTACTCCGTAATAGCCTCCTGGACTTCCGAGCGGAAGACCTCGTCCAGCAGAGCTGAGGCTGGGAAAGACCATCTACGCTCCCACCCAGCCGAATGCGGGATGCTCAAATTCAGAATTACGGGGGAATGGTCTAAGAGCGTACGGGGCTGTATGTCCACCCCCTAAACCCAGCGACACCCAGCAGCGGTGGCAAAAACATAATCTATGCGAGTTTGTGTAGAGTGGGGTTCTGAGTAGAACGTTTAGCCGGGCGCTAGTGGATGATGCCTACACCAAATGTCACCAGGGAGCGGATCAGTTCACTGAACACCGCGCCAGAACGGACCTTGGGGGTCGCATGTGGATTGGAAGAGTCAAGGGCGTGATTAAGCCAGAGATTTAGGTCCCCCCTAAGAAGAGAATATCATAATCATAATGGTTCAGCAGGGTATGTAGGTTATCAAAGAAGTCCGGGTCGTCCGTGTTTGTGGCATAGACATTTAGGAGGAGGACCGTTCGCCCCAGAAGTGTTCCCTTGATCAGTAAATAGCGCGCTTGTGGATCTTCCGCTTTGTCCCGTAGTATAAAAGGGAGGGAGCTGTGAATCAAAGTACAAACCCCCCGGGAATATGTACTATAACTGGCAAATAACCTGTTGGACCCCCAGGAAGAAGCAATGGGGGGGAACCCTGAGGGGGGAGGTGGGTCTCTTGTAGGAAGGCTATTTTTACCTCATGTAGTTTTAAATACGCCTGGACTAATTTACACTTCCTCGGGTTATTAAGCCCTCGGATATTCCACGTAAGCAAATTAACTTTCACCGCTGGGGCTACCGCCATATCCAATAGAAACACAATTTATATACGCACAGCCGGCATACCTTTCTCCATGCGGAGGCAGTCAAAATGGGGAACACGCGTAGAAATATACAAAAAAAAGAAAATACATAAAAACAATCAAGACAAAACAACACATACCCCGACATTTACCACCATTCCCAAACACCCACCCTTCACCCACACCTGAGCCCGAGGGCCCCGAGAATTGGATCCCACCCTGAAAAACCCAAAAATACAAAAACAACAACAAACCCCACAAAAGGTAAAGTCGGAATCATCCTAAGGGGGCCGGCAACGCCTCCGACAGCCGATGCCCACAACATTGAAACATAACCTTGAAACAGTAATAATGAGAAAGACCGCAAAACGGCCCTTACAATGGAATCTTGAACACTGAGAGAAACAGTGAGTCCACCATTAAACAGTAACGGTTTCACTACTTTAAAGGAGAGAAGTTAACCAGACCGAAGGCGGGTACTGAAACGGAACAGAGTAGAGCAGCCATATGTAAAAGCATGTAATCAACATGAAAGAGCATTATGAGAACGTCCAGCACAAGAACGAGAACCAACAGTACATGAGTGGCCAAAACCGCCAAAAAACAAAGCTCACTCCGCAGTGAAGAGTTCAGCGCTGGGGGCCAGCTGATGGTCTGGGGAGGAATGCCCCGAGGAACGTGCAGGGCTTCGACGGGCCTCCCCCACGCGCTGTTTGCAGAAGGCCAGGACGTCCGGGGCGTTTTCAAAGAAACAAGGCTTACCGTCCACCATCACCCTAAGCCTCGCAGGGTAGAGCATAGCGTATTTCAACTCAAGGGTGCGGAGTTGACGCTTCGCCTCCACGAATTTACGGCAAGCCTCTTGGACCGCCACTGTGTGATCAGGGTAAAATGATAGGATCGACCCTTGATATTGCACGGGGGAGTTTTCCCGTGCGAGGCGAAGTACTGTGTCCCTGTCCCTGTAGTTGAGCAATCACGCCACAATAGGACGCGGGGGCTGCCTGGCGGCGGACGCAGGCCCAAAGACCGGTGCGCCCTCTCCACGACAAAAGTGCCGGAGAAGTTCTCGGCGCCGAACAGTTCCCTCAGCAGGCCCTCGATAAAGGGTTCAGGCCGGCCCATGTTGGTGGTCTCCGCCAGCCCCGCTATGCGAACGTTGTTCCTGCGGGACCTGGCCTCCAAATCTTCGTTCTTTCTAGCAACAGATTTCAGCAGGCGCTCCAGTCGACGCGTCAAGTCACAGGTTTGATCCTCCTGGTCTGATAAGCGCTGTTCCGCTTCTCCGAGTCGAGTGTGATGGCCATCAAGCCGCTCCCCCATTCGGTCCAGCCGGGAAGTGAGGGTGTCAAGCCGATCGTCCAGGCCGGGGACCCAGCGCGGAGCTCCGCCAGAATGGCCGACATCCCCTCTCCCGCAGGCGGAAGGTCCGCCTGGCCCGAGGCGCTGCCAGGATCCAAAGAATGGGAGGATCGATCCGATGCGGTCGATTTGTCAAATGTGAGCCGTCTTTGCTTGGGATCCCCGCGGCCCATTGCGCCCAACAGTAATGGCAGCTGTAGTGGCTCGGTGAAGGAGTACGTGGGGACCAAATGACCTGCTGGCAAACTGTGCGTGACCACTCCCCCACTCTCCGCGTCTCACAATCGAAGCCAAAATTTATGGGGGAGTGGTCGGGGCGCCGCCGACCGCCTCACAGCGGGTGCCAATTCCCCCCAGTGCGTATGTGCCAGTGGGCGGGGGTAGGCACAATGAGAATGGCAGCCGGGGCCTACCAGGCCCAATACATGAAAGTCCAGGCCTTCGCCGGAGAAAGACAGCGGAGGCGGTGCGGGGAGACCGCTGTGGTGCAGGTGGAGGCGGGGGGGAGTTCTCGTCCACCCCCCAGGGACGTCAAGTGAACTGCTGGGTGTGTGAAGCAAGAGGCGGGCCCGGGGAAGAAACCACCGGCCCCGCGGTCCTAATGTCGCACAGATGGGTGCGCCTAAACGGGAGGAGCCGGTCAGGGTGAACGCGCCCTGGCCGTCAGCTGGGGTCCAGAGTGCGCCAGCAGACAGTGAGGAAGGGAGCCAGGGGGGAGAGGGGAAAGTCCAGAGGGACCACCAAGAGAAATTGGCCCCCGTCCGAGGAGGGACCGGGCCAGGCAGGGAGCGGGTGGAGAAAGACCCGACTCGTGGCCCCCCCAACCCCCACTCACCGGGCGATCCTGGATGGCGGTCGTCCTCGCTCCACAAGGCGTCCGATCCTGCTACGCTGAAAGCAGAGGTCGCCGTGCGACACAGCAGGGCGGCGGGGCCCAGCGGAGTCGGGTGACTCCAGCCTCAGGCTCACCCGTAGACCCTGTCTCTACGGGGCCTCTGAGGCGGGCTGGGCCTCACAGCACGCCCCCAGCAGCGCCCCTCCGGAGCCAAAGCAGGTTGATGCGGCGCCCCACGCCTCGACCCTCGGCGCCGTCCAGGTGCCCCGCAGCTTCTGGCAGCAAATGGACGCAGTCTGAGTGCTGGTGGTGGGCTCAACACGCCATTATGCGCCGCGTGTGAGCATGGGCGGCCGGAGCTTCAACGCCGTGCGGCCATGCTGGTTGACGGCGTGGCCACGCCCCCTTGAAAACATGCATTTTAAAGATCGGCACTTCAGTTAGCGATAGTTAACAAAAATGAGATGCAAGGTAGGCGTTCCCGTGCAAAAACGGCCGCAAACCCCGCTATCGATATTTACAAGGAATTCCTTGTATGGAGCAAGACCAAAAAAACTGCCTCTAACTGCAGTTAGAGGCAGTTTTTAAGACCAGAAAATAGCTGGTCTTAAAAATAATGCAAACACTTGGGGCCTCATATCCGCAGGTTTTGGTGCTGGACAGCGCTGCAAGGAATGTTGCTGCGCTGCCCTGCCACAAAACTACAGGGCAGGAATGCGCACCATCAATAAGATAGGGCGCATTCCTGGGCCTCATTCATGAAAGTTGTTGCAGCGCTGCGATAGAACAGCGTTGCAACACTTTTCATTACGCCCTTCTTGCGACACCATGAATGCGCTGTATGCACTGTACAGCGCTCCATGTCACAATTAATGACAGATATGTCTGGAATCCTGACGTATCTGTCAGCGCTAAAGTCACGCATTGCTGCAGTTGTGTCACAAGCATGATGCAACTCCAGCAATGCATTGGGCCAGCCTATCCCTGTGGCACTGCGTCAACCGTACGCCTGGCATGAGGCAGGCGTAAGGTACTGACGCAGTGCCGTCCTACAATTGTCGCAGTGAAATCTGATGGATTTCACTGTGCCACTCATATGAGGCTTTGTTGCGTGGAACGCACACCCTGCATACATCATACCTGATGCAGGTATTATGTGGCACAGGGCTTCACAAGGTCACGCATATGCCTACATGCGTCACTTTGCAAATACGGTGCAACGTGGTGCAAGAATCAAGCTGCAAGTACGTCAAGAAACTGACGCACTCTTGGGGCGAAACTGTCAGAAGGGGCTCATGAATAAGCCCCCTTGTCTTTTTCACCTACGTTGGCGCACAATGGCTTCCATGCGCAAACGCAGGCCTTTTGCACCATAGTGCAAGGGTGACTGTGTTGCGGAGTTGATTGATGTTGTGGCTCCATCACTTCTCGAGACGTCTGCAGGGCATCTGGACTAGTGGAGGGCTGGAGTGAACCAGTTGGCCTTCTTGGGGTGTTGTTTGCCTGGTCTTTTCTTGAGGGGTGCCAGGGTGTCAGCGTAGTTGGAGATCCATCGGTGGAGGTTGCGTGCTGTGGTATTATCGTCTGTAAGAGTTGGCGGCGTGGTGGTGCTGAGGGAATTGACGAGAAGTTCTTCGGTGGCCTTGATCCAGCTGCAAGGGGGGGCGATGATGGCAGTGGTGTACGGTGGGCATGGTGAAGACGTGATGTATACAATGATAGTCGGTCCAAGAGAGTCCAGTGGTGTGGCTGTAGTTGAAGTTCCCGCTGGTGGAGGAGACGTGCTTGAGCGTGTGTCCTGCTGTGTGGGTTGGTGCGGTGACTGGCTGCTTGAGTCTGATGTTGGTGAGCTTCCCCAGGAAGGGGGGGAGTTCTGATAACTGGGGTTGTCCAGGTGCAACTTGAGGGCTCTGAGTAGGATGGGAGAGCCTGGGGCGCAATGGGGTCTACAATGGTTTCGGTGAATGGGGGTCCATGGCCCGGGGGACCTCCAGATGAGGGTGTCTGGAGAGGATGGGGTTGGGGTTAGACCGGATCTGGAAGTGGAGGTGTTCCATGGTCACCGTTGGGTCATTAGAGTGCGTGGTCAGTTGGAGTGTGCTTTTGGAGGAGATGGCAATGCCTCTTCCTGGACGGTCGGGATGGTCCTTGCAGGTGATTTAGTAGCCGTCAGGGATGGTGATGGCGATGTCCGGTCCGGAGCAGAGGTTGGTCCAGGTTTCCGTGAAGAAGGCTATGTCTGAAGAGGTGGCGTCGAGGAGGTCCCAGATTTCTGTTGCATGTTTGTGGAGGGACCGCACGTTGAGGAGGATGTAGTTGAGTCGGTCAGGTGTGCTGTTGGTCGGCTGTGCGGCACGAGGCACTGGTGTGCTGATGTGGCAGAAGGTGCATTTGTAGTTTCAAGAGGCGCAGGCTTCAAGGGAATTCCACAGTGTTGCTAGATGGCAGGCGATCTGGCGTCCAGGGTTGATGGCGAGGAAGGTTCTGGCGTCGTAGTGGTGGAATGTCCGAGAGGAAGGGTCCTTGGTGCTGGGCGCGGTCCAGGGGTGGACGGATGCAGACCGGCTTGCCTATGGCTTGCCTTTGGCACGGGAGATGTCCATTACAACGCAGGCATCACATCATAATGCCTTTACAATGCAACTTTTACAACACAAGGTGCCTTTACAACGCATGCCATTACAACGCATTGTAAGGTTAGTAATGGAGAATTTTGAATTTTAGAGTGGGTATGAGTTTTGGGGTGCAAAGATTAATTTGAGGGTTCAGGGTGGGTTTTGGGGTGCAAAGGTTAATTTGAGGGTTCAGGGTGGGTTTTGGGGTTCAAGGGTTAGTTTTAGGGTTGCACTCACTGGAGTGGGAATAGTAATTTTTACCCCTCCGCTATCCAGCACTTTCCCCACTGTTGCAATATGCGTAGTATTAGTATGCATTGTAATGGAATGCGATGTAATGGTATGCGTTGTAACGTAAAAATTCCTTTGGCACACCAGTGGTACGCCCGCTGTGCATGGGTGCACAGCGGCCACCATTGAGAAGTGCTGCAGGGGGGACTGGACAGCTGGGAGGCGGGAAATGCGGGAAAGGACACTGGAGGGGGAGGGGACGCAGGGGGTTGGGTGTGAGCGGGGTTTGTAAATATTTTTTTTTAAAGATTTCTTACCTCGAGGCCGGGTCCCGTGTCTTCTGTGCTCCTGCTCTCCTGAGTCTGCTTCCAGGAACAGGAAGCAGGCAGCCAGGCTCTCTCCCCTAAGCCAATCACAACGCTGCAATGGGCATACCACTCACCCCTGCCCTGCTCCATGAGTGGAGCAGTCCTTCCCACCCTCCCGCCCGCAAAGGAAACATAGCATGAGTGCATCAGAAAGTTATCATCATGTTGTTATTTTGCCTCTTCTTGCACTGCTTGAAAGCAGTGGGGTGACGCTCTTCCGCAATAGGGGATGAGCCGCCACTGGGGGTGCGTCATCCACAGGTGCCAGGCCTGGGCGACTCGACCCCCGGGCCTCCTCCGCTACGTGTCCCACCTTCTCCTTACCTGGACTTTGACACCGTGGCGCAATCCGCTGCACTCTCTCCTAATCTGTGACTCAGCCAACAGGAGCCTCAGCCAGGTGGGATTTCACAAGCCTGGGTACAGCAGTGGCCGCCAAGTCCACTGGGGAACCTCCCGATGCAGGTGATGCAACAGGGCCCCCTTAGGCGTGAAGTTGCAGCGCTCCCGCCACACAAGTTCTGTGCAGCTCAGGGGCGTCACCCTCCACAGCGTCCGACCAGCGCAACATCATCTGGACTGTGATGCAGAGAGGCGCACCCCGGTGTAGTGGTGGATCGTAGTATGCGATGCAGACCTCCCTACGTTGGTGCGCAGGGGTGCCTCTACTGTTCACATCTCCAAGGGTCTCAAGGCGATCTTCTCACACAGGTCAGCAGCGTGTCTCCATGCGACTTGCCAGACTTCACCACCAGGTAAGGGCGATCGACACACCTCAATGTCTATCGCCATGGCCCAGCGACTCCACAGCACCTCCGCATCCCACTCCGGGTCCCACACGCAGGCCCTGCGAGGCCTCCGGGCCCTGGGGACTGTCCGCGCTTTTAAGGTTTTGGATGCCATGGTGTTGCAAGGAGTGCGCAATGAAAAGTGATGCATCACTGGTTTTGCACAGCGATACGCCTCTTTTCATAGATGTAGCCCTGAATTTCCTCTTCCCCTGGGACTCTGGCTGGTCATCCTGGCTGTTGGGTGGTTGTTGATCTGTGCTGCATTTGGCCCTGGCTGCTCCATTCTGCATTCCATTGGTTTTGTTTCCTATTTTTCATTGGAGGTGGACTGATAGGCTATTTTTGCCTATAGAGGCAAAAAAACTCACGTTGGGCTGACTAACTTGCGCTTTTTTGCCGCTAATGGGCCTTTCGTTAGTTTTCGCCCGCTAACACCAGGATTTCTATTGCCTACACGCTAGTGTTAGCAGCAGTTTTCACCGCGGCTCCATGAAACTATCGCCATGTAGCGACGTCTTGTAAATACGTAGCTAACAGGGTGATAGTTTTCAGCGGTACACGGCGGTAAAAAAATTGCCGCTAACTGACGTTAGGGTTAGTTAACGCCAGTCCTTGTACATATAGCCCTCTCTGTCTCTTTATCTAACTCTTGCAGGTTCTTTTTCACAGAGGCTTTTTCTCTTTGTCACTGTTTTTCTGTCTTTCTCTTCCTCCTTTTTTTTCTCTCTCCTGCCTGCTATTGATCAATGTCTGTTGAGGAAAAAGGAGTGGCTGTCCCCCAGATGAGTGACATAGGCCCTCATCTGCAACAACTGGCACAAATTGAGCACTTCCTGCATCCTGTTCATTCTGTTGTAACTATTTTTAAATCAGTTCATGCCAATAGATTTATGTTTTATTAAGCACTCGCATATCAATTCCCGCATTTTTAAAAGAATAGTTTTAGCTTTTATTAGTACCGTTTTATTGCTGCTCTTGTACTGCATGAATCTGATGTGTTAGTCCCCGGAGGGGCCACTACTTCCTGGTTTTCCTTTCGACTAGGAGAGACGCCATCTTATGGAAGTGCGCTCTCTAGTCGTTGGGCTAATTGGTATTTAAATATGTGCACGGCGGGACGTGCAGCGCCTTGAGAGGTTGCTCTGTCTGCTCCGGACGCTGCTTGCTAACTTGCTATATTTGCACATGTTGCTGCTGCTAATTTTGCTCTTACTTGCACTTTAAAAATTTATTAAGCACTCGCATATCAATTCCCGCATTTTTAAAAGAATAGTTTTAGCTTTTATTAGTACCGTCTTATTGCTGCTCTTGTACTGCATGAATTTGATGTGTTAGTCCCCGAAGGGGCCACTACTTCCTGGTTTTCCTTTCGACTAGGAGAGACGCCATCTTATGGAAGTGCGCTCTCTAGTCGTTGGGCTAATTGGTATTTAAATATGTGCACGGTGCGGACGCGCCGCTGGTGCGCCGAAGGCGCGCCTAAGGCAAGCCCATCTGTGCCCGTCAGCGCCCCGGAAGCGTCCAGCGCCAAACATGCTGCCCGTCAGGTGCCGCAACATGGAGAACGGCTGCACTACAACGGGGAAGAGCTTCAGACCCTCCGTCTGCCTCCTTGTTCCCACTCTAGTAAGTGGGATGTGTTAGAGTGTGCTGATTCCGTTTGCTCAACCTGTGGCTTCACGCTGAGTGCTTGCTCTATGGGTCTTGCTCCTCTTAGCTTCCCTGTCAGCAGGGGGCAAGCAAGAGCCATTAATTCACGCTGCCCTTATTAACACGCGCTCCCTCAAGAAACATTATCAGGATGTCTTTGACCTTTTGGTGGACAAACCAGTTGACCTCTTGTTTATTACTGAGACTTGGCTAGATGAGTTATCTAACCCCACACTGGCGCTGGCCATCCCTGAAGGCGTTAGGATTGCTAGACTTGATAGGACTAAGGGGAGAGGGGGAGGGGTGGCGGTCATATATAGAGACAAGTGGGACCTCCATTGTGGCGAGGTCACTTCGGAGAGGGACTGCGAAATGCTGGATTTCAATATTAACATTTCGCCACACTTTACATTGGGTGGCTCCCTGATCTATAGACCCCCAGGTCCGGCAGGTGCCTTTCTTAAGGCACTGGGGGATGTCATTGTTCCCCGAGCACTCCGCTTTTCCAAATATATTGTTCTTGGTGACTTAAATATTCAGCTCAACCAAATAGCTGCGAGGGATTCCCTTGAGTTTGGGGACACGCTGAACCTTGCCCAGCTTACTCAAAGGGTCAGCCGTCCAACACACTCTGGGGGCCATATTCTAGACCCTATTTGCTCTAACTTCCCAATTTTGGTTGAAGACCCTATTCCGGTCCCTTGGTCGGATCATTTCCTGACCTACTTCTCTTGGGTAGTGGCAGACGTTAACTTCTCGGCCAGGCCAAAATGCGAGCCAGCGTTAGCAAAAATTGATCCATCAGTGTTCAGCCAAGCCCTGGAGGTCTCCAGACCCAATCCTGTGGGTGACCTGGAAGGTGAATTTGCCTCCTTTACACGCTGGATTTCTAATACCATAGATCTCGTATCCCCTGCCATTCGGCACAAGAATTCCAGGGACTCTCCCTCCAAACCATGGTTTACATCTGCCCTGAGGGTGTTAAAGCAGGACTGTAAGAAACTGGAAAGAGACTGGCGCAAGGATTATTGCCCAAGGGCTAAACTTGCGCTGAGAAGTAAACAGAAAACTTACTATATGGCTATAACTCAAGCCAAAAGCCTGTATTACGTATCTAGGATTGACTCAGCTAGGAATAATTCCAAAGAAATATTTGCAATCGTCCAGAGTTTCTTGTCGCCCAAAGTACTATCTAGCACACTTCCTTCTTCGAATTCCTTGTGTGAAGATCTTTCCAGCTTTTTTAGGGAAAAAATTCCTTTATGGCCTCCGACCAACCTATCTTCAAAAACGTTTTTCCTTTTACACTCCCCCAAGACTACTGCGCTCTTCAGCTCAACTGCTGGCACGTATCCCTCGTTTCCGGTTGCAAAGGACGGGGGGCGGCTCCCTTGCGGTAAAGGCTGCGTTAGCATGGAATGCGCTGCCTCTTACTCTTTGCAGCATTCAAGACCCTCTTCAATTTAAGAAAAATCTGAAAACGTTTCTGTTTGTTTAATCAGGCTCCTTCCATCTCTCAAGGTCGTGCCGGGACACTCTTTGAGTATCTGTGCGCGTTATAAATGTTAAATAACATAACATGTCTGCAGGTCACAAGTTTGAACCCCGACAAAAGTTACATATCTTTTCCTTCTTCAAGACTTGTAAACTGATTATCATTATATGATAAAAACAATATCATCTTTTACTTACGGCACTTAAGAACGGCAGACTTGCAACAAGGAATGTAATATTCAAACAAATTATCATTCTCTTCCTTAAATTTCTATCATCGCATGTAGGGACTTGGGGGCATATCTACAAGGGCTGGCGATAAAATTATCGCCGCTTTAGCGTCAGTTTTCGGACGAAAAGCGGCGATAATTTTAACGCCCTATTAGCAAGGACACGCTAACGTGTGAATCCATGCTTCTTCGCCCTTTCACATATCGCCCAGCTTTGCATCTCTAATGAGATGCAAAGTGGGCGTTCCTCCCCAGAATAACGGGAGAAATGTCGCTAAGCGACATTTCTCCTATTATCAAGCCTCACGCTACGAAGCATGGCGACGAGAAAAGTAGCGATAACCTCTGTTATCGCTACTTCCCTTACGCCTGCTTTGACACTGACTTAGCCATTATATCCTATGGAAGGTGGATATCATGGCTAAGTATGTGTAGCCCTATCAGCAAGCTATCGCCAAAAGTTGTGCGATTATCGCTGGATTTCCAGCGAAAATCGCACAGTTGGCAGCTTGCGCTTTGAATTTTATCGCTTTGGAGATAAGCGTTGCTGATAGCACGCTATCTCCGCGATAAAATTCAGAGTTGGCCGGCGATAATTATCCTCACGCTAAGAACGCTGAGCGATAATTATCGCCAGCCCTTGTAGATATGCCCCTTGGTTCTTTCAAGGCTTCCAAAACTGTAATTAAGAAAAGCCTGGCTACCATTTCCCCTCATTGCTGAAAGCAACAACCTCAAATACACCTTTTAGTGGCATCAACAGAGATCTGTGTATCAGAGGAAGCCTCTGGGAAAAGTATTATTTTTGTTTGTTTATATCACTATTATTGCTTGCTATTGGGCATACTGATGAGCGTACAGAGGGGCAAATGTCTCATACTACAGACTGTAAATGTATGCAGATGTACACAGATGGATTCCCGTAAAGCATCACTCCTCTTAGTCAGGCCCATAGTCAGGATTATATTTTAGGGGTGGATGTCCCCCTAGAAATGACAACCTAAAAGGATTATATTTTGCCTTGAAGTTTCTTCATCTTTCTTCCTACACATCTCACTGCCATTCATTTCCTCTTTCCTTCTTATTGCACTGTGTGTTTCCTTCCCTGTCTCACCTATGGTTGCATTTACTCCATCTTTCTCCTCATTTCGTGCCCAGTGGTACACTCTTTCTTTCTGCCTCTACCTCACCACTACTCCCCTGCAGCTCCTGGCCTAGGGTATCCCCTCACCTCCCACACTGCCCCTCATCTCTCTACTTAGTGGTAGTACTCTTGACTTATGTGAAGCGCTCCACTGCTTTGTAGCTCCCTTCCCACTACATAAGACTATTTCTCATAGCATCGAAGTCAAGAATATTGACCGTCACATATCAGCTTTACAGTACCAACATATAGTCAGGGTAAGGGAGTATAGATTTACTACTCCTAGCTACACATCTACTGCTTTGGCGATGTAGCAAATTAAGTGGAGTTGATATGATATACGTGCAGATCAATATTTAATCTTCAATATTATGGTAGAACACAGTATTTAAGTCACCGTTGTGCATACATACATACGGCTGATTATCCAAGTATCACCCTACTCAGTCAAACTCAAATAGGTTGTTAACCTACTGAATGAACCCTGACCCATGACCAACCATGCCCAACAAATGATGTATTTCCCACCTGCACTCCGGTTTATGAGGATGTGGTCAGCAGAATTCATATGGCACTGAATTGCAGTTTTCACTGCACTATCTTCTTTTCTGCTATTGCATTCTGTGCTCCACACCAGCTTTTGATGAATTTCCATGTGATGTGCCCTGCATGTGTCAAAGCCTTGGTTGGCTTTATCTGCTCTTACACTTTCCCTTTACCTTTCCACACTCTGTTGTACAGTCTTGAGGTCCCAGTCCCAGAAATGTGCTTTTTATTTAAAGCTTGCGCTCTTATAAAAAGCGCACAGTGGGATATGACTCGGAAGCTCATGCTTAGTGTTCTGAGCTACCATTGCTCACCTCGATCAGTAATTCAGGGCCTGATTTAGAAGTCAGCGGTGGGAATACTCCCTCACAAACTTGACGGATATCCCGTCTGCCATAACGATCCCCATCAGTGGCGTCACTAGGGGGGTGCGGGGGGTGCGGACCGCACCGGGTGACACCATCACATGGGGTGACACCGTGAGCCTCTGTGATGGTGTCACCCGCCCCGGTGCGGTCCGCACCCCCCCACCCCCGGACTCGGGAGTCACCGCACTGGGTGACACCTACCCTAGTGGCGCCACTGATCCCCATAGCACCGAATGTGCTCGTAATACGGCGGACAGGATATGCGTCACTTTGTGATGGAGTGTTCCCCTCCCCCGACTTCTAAATCAGGCTCTCAGGGGCATATTATCAAGAACAGCGTTAAAATTATCGCCGCTTTAACGGCAGAAAACTGCTGCTAAAGCGGCGATAATGGGCTTAATAATATGCCCTGGAGAATTCCAATAGAAGCCCATGTTCACACCAGAACATGGACTTCTATTGGAATTCTCAAGGGCATATTATCAAGCCCATTATAACTGCCGCTAAAGCGGCGATAATTTTAACGCAGGTTGCTTGATAATATGCCCCTCAGTCTTCAGTTGGTGAAGGGCTAGAGGCTTCTTGCTGCCCAAACTTCACTACTTTTGAGGAAGGGTCCATGAGAGGTGGTGCAGTTGAAGTGGCTGAGAACTGGCAACTATAGCCAATCAGTGTATATTTGGCTGAAGTCCAGGAAGTGCACCTAGTCTACTTTTGCGCAAGCTGTCACGTGGCATGGATTGTGCAGTAGGGCAGGGGTAGGAGAGGAATATGGAGAGTGTGTACAGAAATGTTAATGGAGTCTTGCACTTTCCCCGGCACCTTGTCAATCTCAGATAGCTTACTGGTACTCCAGGTGCAAATATGGTGTAGGCTGCAGACCCTGTTTTTAGACAGAAGACGATTCAAAAATTGAATGAAGAACTCATGGGAGGGCCTAGTGGTACCGTATTTTATAAAAAACAGGAATTTATTAAACACTTTCTATCAACAGGTGGTACTATATTTGTAGATCATCAAATAAGATGCACTGCAGGGACATATTTAGGGGAGATGTGGTTGCAAAGAAATTCTCTTTTACAGTACAGGGATCTCAATGCTCAAAAATCCCAGGTGTGTCCATAATATGCTTGCAAGTGCCTCTTTACCATCACCTGCTGCACTGAAGAACTCTCAGGTTTCCGAATTGTATGAATAAATGGCTCATTCAGTCCCGATTTTTTCTTAAACCCTGGTGGTCCACCAAGATGACGCTTGATAAATGCCCCTGGCGAAAAATTATCTTTCAGTGGAGTTGGCTATTTATTACCTTATAGTCTCAGACTCACCATCCCAGACCCGATACTGTATCAGTCTTTGGTGTCTGGAACCCTTAAACTGGCGAAGGAAAAATGTCTTCTCTCTCCTGTGGAGCTTGCCCTTGCCTGTTTGTTTCTCTGGCATGGGCTGCTTGGGCATCAGCTGTTGTACACCAAGGGCAAGCAATTTTCTGCCCTTATTACCATAGAAACGGAGAGTGGGAACTCGGGTATAATCCCTGCAACCACCCTGAAATTTGAAGGCCTAAGCCTGTGAGGGTAATTGCCCTCAAATACAGTAATGGCAAAGATGTGGGTGGAGGATCTCAGATGTCTGTGGCGGGCATCAGCATGGTGGCGCAAGCGCCCCTTTGCTGCTGCTCTCTATGGGCCGCGTGCCTCTGCGGAGAAGCCGGCTGATACCTTTGCATGTACAGAAGCGCTGGAGAAAACACCCACAATTTGACAGAGTCCGAGGAATCCATGACACCATCATAACCCTTAGGATAAAGTGTGGGTTCACAATCAACCAACATATTTGAGCTGCCAGTTATTCCCTTACCAGTGCATGATATATGTACTACAAAGTACATAGAGGCAGTTCTCAATAAGTGTTCATGAGAACAAATAGGTTGTTGGTTTGGGGCAGTAACAGAAATCTCATGGGCCCTACGTGAAAGATCACACTCACAAAAAAGTACGTTGTCGTACTTTTTTTGCACATTATGCAACAATTTCATATTCAACATTTTAGAAACCAAACCCCCTCTCAGAGCCTTTGATGAATATCCAGTTGTAAAGTAAGATTGTACAGCATATTATGTGTGCTTCTCAAACACGATTTTAGGGATCTCTAAAAGTAGTTGGTATATGTGGTTCCTTCAGTGAAAGAAAATTCCGCAGGGTTTATTTCATCAGTCACAATGCAGGTGTGCCCAGTGCAATTAAATAGTGTTTAAACAGGACCCTACTACAGCACCTACCCAAGTCCATAGGTCTGCTAAGAACGACCATCAGTGGCCTATTTGTCCCTGATCAGTCCAATAACTCCTAAAAGTGTCCCTAGCTGCATATTGGTACTTTAGAACCCCTGCAGCCACCTACTGCTCTGTCTCCTCTTAGTCCAAAAATCCGCAGAAGCCACCAGCATTCCCTGCTGGTCCCTCTTAGCACCAGCAATCCCCTCAAGTACCCTCTGGTTCCTTTCGGTCACCAGAGGCCACAAAAGTCCTCCAGAGCCCCCTGATAGCCCTAGTATAGATATTCTGCCTACCCTGCAGACCAAGGTACATGGCCCTGCCTAATCAATCACAGAAGCCTCGCTGGTCGTCGGGGTCCTCCAAAATGAAAAGGTTGCTCTGCTTGCTCCTGACCCCCACGTGTGATGGCAAAATTGACCAAGGATCTTCTGTGTCCTTCATGGCCCATTCATTTCACATTCTTTTCACCCAGGTACTCCTGCGCCCGCCAGAGCCAACTCACCAAAGGGAAAGAAAATGAAACAAGTACGTATGCTTATTCACCTGTAAGAATATATTTCTTTTAAGCAACAAGAGGACAGGGTCCAGTCTGCAGAGAATGCTATTTATATGTATGCATCATGCTGAGCACTTACTACCATATAACGGTCTGCATAAGCATTCTGCCGGAGGTTTGGCAGCCACAGTTTTGACAGCAGGTATACAGTCCTCATGTAAGCGCCAGCTGCAGAGTGAATTGGGAAACGACAGCCAATGCTTCGCGGCACAGCTTTGCAGTTCCCTCACAATTCATTACATTACACTTTATTTTAATTGATTTTATTTTCTCTTACTTCATTTAATCATCATCTGCTCATTCGGGTTCTTTATATGTTTTTCTTTTTACTCTGTTGCATTTGCTGTTGATTTTGTTGGTGTCAGTGAACGTGTGTGAGTTGGTGCATACGTGTAAGGCCAGCCATTGGAACCATTCTTTGTGAGGTTATGGCTTAACATCTGAGGGCAGGAGCAGGTATTGCTCGCCTCAGAGATAATAAATCAGTCCCTTGTAAGATAAAGCACAGTTCGATAAGAAATCCTGAGTTAAGCATTTAAGCAGTCTCAAAAGTCATTAAAGTCAAGAAAGCAATCATTAAAATCCCCAAACCAATTTAGTAAAAACAAGATATACATTATGATTAACGAAAACCACAAACATTGGATAAGGGGATCAGGATATATGATTTTCGAAGAAAAATGTTACAAAATACCCATATGAACAATGGGGTTGTAAAAGTCAATTGACATTACCAAATGTGGTCACTCGTGCACGAAGAAATATGTTAGGCAGTTATTTGAATTGAGAAGGATAGTGGAGGGATAGAAAAGGGAAAAGGTTTGCATTTCTATAGCGCTTGCTACCCCTGATGAGGTGTTGAAGTGCTTTTTCGGCGAGTAGCACGCTACTCCGGAACCCATAAAGGATTAGTGGTGAATTGGTATACTGAAATATGGGAGTAATTTGAGTGGTGGATATGTTAGTCAGTTATTTGGATTGAGAAGGATACTGGAGTGAAAAGGTTTGCATTTATATAGTGCTTGCTACCCCTGATGAGGTGTTGAAGAACATTTTTAGTGAGTACCACGCTATTCCGGAACCCATAAAGGATTAGTGTAGTGAAATATGAAGTAATTTGAGCGGTGGATATGTTTGTCAGTAATTTCGATTGAGAAGGATAGAGGAGGGATAGAAGAGGAAAAAAGGTTTGCATTTACATAGCGCTTGCTACCCCGAATGTAGTGTTGAAGCGCTTTTCTGTGAGTAACACGCTACCCCGGAACACAAACAGGATTAGTGAGAATCAGTATAAGGAAATATGCAATTAATTTGAGTGGTGGACATGTTAGTCTGTTATTTGTATTGAAAAGGAATAGTGGAGGGATAAAAGAGGGAAGGGTCTAGAAATTATTATTTTTTTTTTTAATTTATAGCCGTAGGAGGGGGTTTGGGATGAGTAAAGGGGAGGTGGAGAGGGAAGAGTCAGAGGGAAGGGTTTAGAATGGCTTGTTTGGGGGATCTGAATAGTAAAAGAGGTATGAGATGATGCAAGGAGGGGTAGAGGAGGGAAGAGTCTAGAAAGGGTTATTTTGGGGATGATAGTAGTGGTATGGGGTTTGGGATGAATGAGAGAGTGGAGGTAGAGGATATATTGATAGATGAACAGGGTGAGAAATAGGGTAGTGCATTGGAAAGAGTAGTAGAATGAGGTTTGAGATGAGTCAGAGAGTTGAGGTAGAGGATTTATTGAGAGCGGTATAGGGTGAGAAATAGGGTAGTGCATTGTATATGCTGAATTAGAAGAAAAGTAATAAATATATAGATACATAAGTACCTGGAAGGTATATATATGCATAAGGAAGGTAATATATGTAGATTAAAGATGCATTTAATAAACTCTGGCTTGCAAGTGTTGTTGTACTTTAAATTAATTCATTTGTTTTTATTGTTTGTAATTCAATAGTGAAGCAATTGTAGACAAATAGTTATGAGAAAAGATTTACTTATTTATGCAGTCACTTATATACATGTTAAAAACATAAAATAATGTAACTATAAGTAATATGTACATTTGTTAAGCAGAACTAACGAATATCTATATTTTTAAAACATAATTATTATACATTTATACAAAGCAATACACATACCTAGGCACAAATTTATAGTCCAAATAAATGCTTATATACAGAGGAATATGCTGTATATTTATGCTTGCGTATGGTGGTTACATGGGGAAGAGCCAATCCTTGAGTAGTTTTCTGAAGATAAGGTGGTTATCTGTGGATCTTATGTTGGGGGGCAAAGAGTTCCATAGTTTGGCTGCTTGAATGGAGAATGGTGTGCCACTCATGGTTTTTTTACTGTACGATGTTATTTTGAGGCGAGGTGCCTCCCTAGAGCAGAGGTTCCTTTGTTAAATGTAATTTGTGATTTTATTCCTGATGAAGAGCAGTCCTGTTCCATGTATTGCTTTGTGGGTGATACAAAGCAGCTTGAACGTGGATCTTCTGCCAACCGGTAACCAATGCAGGGCTTTCCAGACATGGCAGATGTAGGCTTGTGGCTTTATATGTGAGAGGAGTCTGGCAGCCAAGTTCTGAATCCGTTTTAGTCTTTTCATAGTCGCTAAAGGTGGTCCGTGGTAGAGGCCATTGGCTTAATCGAGTTTGGACAGAACAAGAGAGATGGTAGCCTGGACCTTGTGTGGCAATCCCAGATGGGGGAAGATTCCTCACAGAGTTTTTATAGTAACAAGGCTTGATCTTGCTAGTTTGCCCACTTGGACATTCATTGATAGCTTGGAGTACATGGTCATTCCGAGGTTTCTTACTTTCTTCGATACTTTAGGGGGTGTTTCCAGATCATCAGGCCAGGCAGCGAGGGGGTCATACTTTTTCCAATCGCCACAAGTGAGTATTTCCATTTTGGAAGCATTCAATTTGAGATGGCTTCAAGTCATCCATTGATCCACGGCTCTGAGACAACTGAAAATTGGTGAGTTTCCAATGTCTTTGGGGCATTCCAGTTGAAGGAGTATTTGTGTGTCATTTGCATTGTTATAGCATGTGAGGTGAAATTGATTGATCAGTGCCGGTAATTACTTCATGTAGATGTGGAAAAGCATGGGTGAGATGATAGAGCCTTGAGGGACCGTTGCTTTTGTGAGGTATGGTTTGAATGGGCAAGGGGGGGTATGGATGACATTAGTTCTGTTGTGAGGGTAGGATGTGATCCAGTCTACAGCAGACTTCTCTGTGCCGGCTTTGTAGAGCCTTTGTACCAGAGTGTCATGGTCAACTGTGTCAAAGGCAGCCGAGAAGTCCAAGAGAAGTAGCGCAGCAACCCCGTTATGGTCAACTGTGTTCTTAAGGTCATCCCACATGGCAACGAGGGCAGATTCTCTGCCTCTTCCTGGATGGAATCCCATTTGGAAGTCTGAAAGTATGGCATTATCTTCAATTAATTGTGACATCTGAGCGAATGCTGCTCTTTCTATCAGTTTGCCCAGTAAAGGTCCATTTGTAATCGGTCTGTAGTTGTCGGGGTTCAGCGGGTCCAGGATTGTTTTCTTCAGTAATGGACTTATGTATGACTTTTCGAGTTCTTCTGGATATATTCCTGTAGTTAAGGAGTTGTTGATTATTCTTCTTACTGGTGTGGCAGCAGAGGTTGTTAGAAGAATTGCCTTGCAGGTTTGTGGTGGACTTGAGTCAGAAGGGCTGCCTACAGGCCTGCTTGCTCTGACCAGGTCCATACATTTATTGTGTGAAATTTGTTGGAAGGAATGGAGAAGCTGGGTTAAAGGATTCTTGGATTGTTGTTTTGGAAAAGGGTCAGTGATAATGCTTTGTCTTTGTTTTAAATATGAGGTCAACGTGACTGTATTTGGCCGTGTAATGACTTGCCAGTTTTTCAGAGAAATCTTGAGTAACGGGATGAGCTGCTTCTATGCAATTTGGTTTACAAAATTCAGTGAGAATTTTAAAGAATTCTTTACTTGCACATTTAGCATTTTGAATTCCGTCTGAATAGTACCTTTTCTCAGTTGTTTTGATAGCTGACTTGTATAATCTGTTAAGTTTCTGTAGGCGAAGTTTGTCTTGATTGGTGTTTGTTTTAAGCCAGGCATGTTGAAGTTTTCTAATTTGCTGTTATATCTCTTTTCTCTCTGTATTTCTCCAAGGTGCCTGTTTTCTTCTGTTCTGTTTTGTAGTTTTTAGTGGTATCAGGATATCAAAAGCTTCCTGTAGCCACTCATAGGGCCATATTATCAAGAACGGGCGATAACATATCGCTGATTTAGCGGCAGGAAACTGCCGCTAAAGCGGCGATAAGGGGCTTGATAATATGCCCTATAGAATTCCAATAGAAGCCCAGGTTTGATGTCCTTCACACCAGAACCTGGGCTTCTATTGGAATTCTATAGGACATATTATCAAGCCCCTTATCGCCGCTTTAGCGGCAGTTTCCTGCCGCTAAAGCGGCGATAATGTTATTGCCCGTTCTTGATAATATGGCCCATAGTTTTTAAACAGAATTTATTGTGTCTAGATCTTTACTGGATGTTAGCTGTGCTTCTAAGTGTTCCAATTTGAGTTTGTTCCACGGTCGATAGGTGGATGCACGTAAGGTGGTTTTAGGTGCGTCGCTTTGTGTTGTTTTATGTTGAAAAGCAAGCAAATGGTGGTCTGGCCATGTGACTGGAGTCATTGTTTGAAAGGTAACTAGTTCTGTATTTGCAAAAATGGCATCTAGGATGTGTCCAGCGATGTGTGTGGGTTTGTGGATGATCTGATGCAGGTTCAGTGCATCTAGGCCAGTGATGATTGCTTTCAGATGGGGCATATTGGGTTTGTCAAACCAAATGTTGAGGTCACCCAGAATGCATAGGTTGGAGTGTAGTGTTATCAGGTTTGAAACCATGTCTAGAAGTGTGTCTGAGGATGTTGCATGGCTAGGTGGAGGTCTGTAAAGGAGTAGGAAGTTACAGGAGGAAGATGGTGTAGGATTGCATCTGGTGAATAGGGCCTCATAACCTTGTATGGAGACATTGTCAGCTTTAGTGATATGAAATGTTTGCCTGAACACAACAGCTAGGCCACCTCCACTTTTGCCTATACAAGTTAGCGTGATAGTTTGATAGCCTAGAGGAACGGCTTCATGAAGAGCATGTCAGGTTTTGTGTTAGTTAAAAGGACGTTTGTTTTAGAGAGCAATCAAGCATTTATTAGTAGGCAGTTTAGAGAATATGCTTTGGCGATAGTGTGACTCTCTTTTGTAGAAGAGTGAGCAGTATTTTGTGGCTTGTAGCAGGTGTGTCCTTAGTGTTGGTATTAGCTGTATGAGGATATCAATTGTGTAGCTGTTCTGTATCGCGTTCCTCGTTCAGCAGGCTAAGAAGGCATTTTGATGGGTCTGCGTGTACAGGTGGTGGAAACAGTGGTTGAGAGTGAGTTGGTGAGCTGTGTTGTTTTTGTAGTGTAACTTTATTGTGCAGTAGGCATGGAGAAGCGAAGTTGTGAGGAGCAGCATGCTGCTTATTTTGTTTGCATCTGTTTAGGGCTGAAGGTGTATGAGTTAGGGGTGGTGTTGCAGCATGTGGTTCATGTAGTAAGGTTCTAAATTATCCAATGGATGAGAGGCGGTTAAAATACTGTTGCTGTGTCGCTGTATATGTGTTAGGTGTGGGGTAAGAGAGAAAGCTTGGCATTGGTGTTTGTTCATGGTGTGTATCATTTGTGTAGTCTGGAAGGTGGGTGTATGTTTGTAGTTTGTGATGGAAAGTATCATGAGGTGTTGTGCGTGAGAGCTTTTGTTGTGCTGGTGTGTGTGTTATGTTTTCTTTTTGAGGAGTAGTGAAAGGAGGTGCTGATGTATTTGTTTTCTGAGAAGGATTTGTATGTAAAGTATTGTTGGTGAGTGGAAGTTGTAAGGTAAAGGGGGTGGTGCTGTGTTTGTGAATATAGTGTATGTTGTGTGTAAGAAGGGATGAATCAGAGTTAACGTTGTTTGTGTTAGATTTGATTGCTGCAAGAGGTAATATATGTGGTGCAGTGGAGTGTAAGTGTTGTGTGGCTGTGTTATTGTGGTAGGACGAACAGGAGGGTGTTGGTGGGAGAAAAGATGGAAGGCTGAGTATAGGTCTGTTAGTGACAAAAAGGGGTCTGTTAGGAGTAATTAGAGCAGGGAGTGTGTGTCTGGATGGGATATAGTAATAGTAGTAAAGATACTTTGTTCGGCTATGAATAACCATCAAAGTGTACACAACCAAAATGCGATGATACAAACACATATATCATAAAAATACATATCAATCCTCTTGTACTTCATTTCACAATAAAAGAGAATGTGTAAAATAACAATAATCATCTCACGTTCTATAATAAAAACAAATGAGAGTACATCATTAATGTCTTAAGATATAATAAAAAGCATCCTAACCACATCATACAATTTCATAATACAACATACCCACAAGAGCAATAAAAACGCAATGCAGAAAGTCCATAAAGTGGCCATGCATAGTGCAACCAATAATCATGTGCAAAAAGCAAGATAATTAAAATGTGTTTTTTGTTAGCACAACGTTAATAGTAATCATGTGCAAAAAGCAAAAATGGTTAAAACACATATTTAGTTAGCACAGCGTTAGAACAACGTTAAGCAGTAGGCTTTAAAATCTTTGTTCTCTTAAACCATACAGCTTGTAAAAATTTGCTAACTGCAAATACTATTTTTATGGATGTATCACTTTTTAAAATCCTTAAAGCTACCGAGTGTCTACATATTCCCATATCACGGCAAATGGGCGCAATCCATTTGCGACGTAGATTACAATATTCAGGACAGATAAATATTATATGTATCTCGTCTTCGTCGTTCAGGCCAAATGCCAGACAGGTGATAGTCTTGCTTCTTATACCATTTACTTGTAAAAGATCATAAAGGGAGAATCCATGGTGAAAGAGTATATACAGACTCCTAGCTAAGGGCGGGGATATTAGGTCTAAAAACTTCTCAAATGTGGATGGGATATAGTTAAGTATAGTGTGGAATTGGACTGTGTTAGTGATCAGTTGATTGGTTAGTGGTATAGGATAGAGTGGTGTAATGTTTGTAAGTGATGGTGGAAATGTGAACTGGGATAGAAGGGTGTATAGGTTTAATTTCTGGGGTTTTGTAGTGGGTGCTGAGATATTGAACTTTGTCTTGGGTTACTTAGTAGTAAATGAGTAGAGTACATGTGCTGTAAGTGTGTTAATATGGTTGTGAATGGGGTAGGGTGGATGCTGGTGTATATAGAATTGGGCAGCATTTCTGGCCCTAGTCCCGACCAGTCTTGAACAGGCTCAAACAAGCAACTGCTCTTGTCATCTCCGCCCTTAATCTCGATGCCTGGGCTGAGACGCCCTGAACCCTGGCCTTAAATAGGCCTAGTAATCAGGTGACCCCTTCAGCCAAAAGAAACCCTAGCCCTAACCAATCACAACATTGCCCTAAGCCCTAGAACCAATAGAACACAAGCTTCTTACAGCCAATCACAGCACTAGTTCCAGCAGCCAATCAGGTGCAAAACCCTAAGCTCTACAGCCAATAAAAACCCTAGCCCTAGTCCCAGCCCTAGTCCCAACAGCCAATCTGGCACAAAACCCTAAGCCCTACATCAAATAGAAACCTTAGCCCCAGCCCTAGTCCCAGTAGCCAATCATGCATGAAACCCTAAGCCATATGTCGAATATAAACCCTAACCCCAGGAACCAATCAGAAACCCTACACCTATCCACCAATCAGATCACTAACCCTAAGCCCTACACCCAGTAGAATCACTGACACGGGAACCAATCAGCACCCTCAAATACTCAACCAATGAGAACACTAACTCTAATACAATAGAAACACCGAATACAGCCACCAATCAGTGCACACATGTAGCATCCAATAGCAGACTATATAAGGTGCCTGCGACCTCAGGCAATGTTTGTTGGGCAGGGTGCTGGAAGCTGCTCCTCATTTCAGAGTCTCCTAGGAGACAGACAGGCTCAATCCACACTCTGGAGTTTTGCAGGTAAAGGCCTAAAAACATTGCCCTCTAACAATACTGCTTTTCCAACACTTAAAAACTCACTCTACTTGCCAAAAATACAAGTGTTACAATCCCTTTCCAAACACAGCTTGAACAACTAACAGCAGATTACTGCAGTCTCAGAGTACCCTCTGTTCTCTCTCTGATGTAGATTATCTCTGTTTCTAAGGGAGGGGGGGGGTTAATTTGGTTTCACTCACTTGCTAAGACAAAATGGGAGCTGGGAGTGGATTGATTAACACACAGGTCTGAGCACAGCTTAAGGGAGAAACTAGAAGGGATAATCAGGTAGTCACAGGCAATTTGAAACAGATTTCCGACTGCAAAGCCAACAATGCAACAGGTAAAATGAGACAGTCACGGGCAAGTAAAACTTCACATTTTTAGACAAAACAGGTGAAAAACGATGCAATTACGAGCAGGTAAAAACTTAAATTTTTAAACTGTAACAACCACAAGCATAACAGGTGAAAATTATGCAGTCACGGGAAGAGGAAAAACGCTTTAAAATTTCAGGAAAGAGACAGCACAAAGTTTGCCTTCTTCCCACCTCATGGTCCTTGGTTCACTGCCTATGTGAACTTTGGTGACTTTAGTGGTTGAACCTGACAAGGATTGTGTTTAGGGTGGGTTCTAACCCCCTTCACGTAATACTCCAAATTTCTTACAGATAGAAATTTGGAAAAATTATTATTTTTGGCATTTTTTAGGTGGAGAAGCACTTCTTTTTGTTTGTTCTCTGCCACTTTGCTCTCAGCTGCGAGTGACTATACCACACTCCAAGATGTGCATGCCCACAGGAGCAAAGCAGCACTCCATTTCATCTTGCTCCTGCTGCAGAACATTTTGATGAAATCTCTCATAAAGAGGGAAGCTGTATTACAATGCAGAGGCTGAGGTAGGTGCCTCTTCTTTGACCCTCATCTTCTTTTTGACATTGAACTGGCGTCCTACATTCTTATGCATCAAAGATGTGTTTACTTGCCTCTGCTACCCCTGCTCAGCTTCTTTTTGCACAATGTGCATGTCATGTACTTGAATGAGAGTTATTTTTCACCAGGTGGGACAGTGAAAAATGTCCACACAATGAACTCTGGCGGCAAACTTGAACCCTCTATGTGGACATATTCAGGCTCTTAGTTGGTTTCCTCAACATGTTCCTCTAGATTTCCCTCACCTGTTCTTCCTGTCCATAAGCTATTCTCAAGGAGCAAAATGTTTTGAACCCCTTTGCTGCAGAGCTCTCCTACGCCAAGGAGTGTAATGATATGAGCAAAAAGGTAAAGAACTATTTGAATGTGGAACGTTACATTTCAATCAATCAATCAATCACGGCATTTATAGAGCGCGCTACTCACCCGGGAGGGTCTCAAGGCGCTGGGGGAGGGGGTAAGTTACTGCTCGAACAGCCAGGTCTTGAGCTGCTTCCTGAAGGCGAGATGGTCCTGGGTTCGCCGAAGGTGAGTGGGGAGGGAGTTCCAGGTCTTGGCCGCCAGGTAGGAGAAGGATCTTCCTCCGGCGGTGGTTCTGCGGATGCGTGGTACGGTGGCGAGGGCGTGGCTGGTTGATCGTAGCTGGCGTGTGGGCGTGTAGAAGGACATGCGGTCGTTGAGGTACTTTGGGCCCAGGTCGTGGAGGGCCTTGTGTGCATGGGTGAGGAGTCTGAACGTGATTCTCTTGCTGACGGGGAGCCAGTGCAGGTCTTTCAGGTGTACGGTGATGTGGCTGTGTCGGGGGATGTCCAGGATGAGTCGTGCGGAGGCGTTCTGGATGCGCTGGAGTCTCTTTTGAAGTTTGGCTGTGGTTCCGGCGTAGAGGGTGTTCCCATAGTCCAGTCGGCTGGTGACGAGTGCCTGGGTGACGGTCTTCCTGGTTTCAGTGGGGATCCATCTGAAGATCTTGCGGAGCATGCGCAGGGTGTTGAAGCATGAAGATGAGACGGCGTTGACTTGTCTGGTCATCGATAGGGAGGAGTCCAGGATAAAGCCCAGGTTGCGTGCGTGGTCCGTTGGCTTGGGTGCGGTGCCCAGGGCCGGGGGCCACCAGGAGTCGTCCCAGGCGGAGGGTGATGAGCCCAGGATGAGGACTTCCGTCTTGTCTGAGTTCAGTTTAAGGCGGCTGTTCCTCATCCAGTCGGCGACGTCTCTCATCCCGTCGTGCAGGTTGGCTCTGGCGGTGGTGGGGTCGTTGGTGAGGGAGAGGATCAGCTGGGTGTCGTCGGCGTAGGAGATGATGTTGAGGTTGTGTCGGCGTGCGATGGCTGCGAGGGGGCTCATGTAGACGTTGAAGAGGGTCGGGCTGAGTGAGGATCCTTGTGGAACGCCGCAGATGACTTCGGTGGCTTCGGATCTGAACGGGGAGAGGCGGACTCTCTGGGTTCTTCCGGCGAGGAACGAGATGATCCATTCCAGTGCTTTCTCTCGGATTCCGATGTTGCTGAGGCGCTTCACTAGGGTGCGGTGGCAGACGGTGTCGAACGCCGCGGAGAGGTCCAGGAGGATGAGGGCAGCTGTTTCCCCGTTGTCGGTTAGGGTTCTGATGTCGTCGGTGGCTGCGATAAGGGCGGTCTCGGTGCTGTGGTTGGCCCGAAACCCGGACTGCGAGGGGTCGAGGGATCCATTCGTCTCGAGGAAGGCGGCAAGCTGTCTGTTGACGGTCTTCTCGATGACTTTGGCCGGAAACGGAAGGAGCGAGATGGGGCGGTAGTTCTTGAGGTCGGTGGGGTCCGCCGTTGGTTTCTTCAGGAGGGCGGTAAGCTCGGCGTGCTTCCAGCTCTCCGGGAAGGTGGCGGTGTGGAAGGAGGAGTTGATGATGTCCCGGAGATGGGGTGCGATGGTGGCGTCGGCTTTGTTGAAGACGTGGTGTGGGCAGGGGTCGGTTGGTGATCCGGAGTGGATGGAGTTCATCGTGCGGGTGGTGTCTTCGGTGTTGATCGGGGTCCAGTTGCAGAGGGTGGTGGTGGCGGGCATTGGTTCGGCGGTAGGGTGCGTTGTTTGTGCGTCGAAGCTGTTGTGTATGTCGGTGATCTTGCGGTGGAAGAACGCGGAGAGTGAGTTGCAGAGGTCTTGCGAGGGGGTGATGTCGTTGTTTCCGGCGCTGGGGTTGGAGAACTCTTTGACGATGCTGAAAAGTTCCTTGCTGTCATGGGCGTTGTTGTCCAGTCGTTCTTTGAGTGCCGACTTCTTGGTGGCACGGATCAGCTGGTGGTGTTTGCGGGTGGCGTGCTTGAGGGCGGTCCTGTTGTCTGTGGTCTGGACGAGTCGCCAGGTTTTCTCGAGAGTGCGGCAGTTCTTCTTGGATTCCTTGAGTTCGTTGGTGAACCAAGGGGTTTTCTTGCTTCCGGGTCTGCTGGGAGGGTTTTTAGTGGTGCGAGGTCGTCGGCGCAGGCGGTCAGCCACTTGGCGAGGTTGCTGGCTGCTTCGTTTGGGTCCGTTGTGTCGGTGGGTGTGTTCTGGCTGAGGGAGGCGGTGAGCTGCTCGGCGGTGATCTTGCTCCAGCTCCGGCGGGGAGCCTGTTGCGGGTGGTGGTGCAGAGCTCTCCTACGCCAAGGAGTGTAATGATATGAGCAAAAAGGTAAAGAACTATTTGAATGTGGAACGTTACATTTCAAGGAAACAATCAAACCTCTTTAATGGTCCACAAGGACCTGCGAATCCCCAATGAAGGCGAAATGGGTGTAGCGGGTAAGCCCTGGATCCCTGGTCCTGGGTGCCAATACCATGACTCCCATAACCCTTAAATCCTGGAAAGTTTGAAATATACTATTACAGGTGAGTTTAAATTGCACCAAGGAAGCCCCTAACTTAAAACAATGTAAAACATGCATGGCGGGGTGGTTGGCATAGTTAGGTATGGCAATAAAATTTTACTTTACTTTAAAAAAAAAAATTGAAATTCACTGAGAAAAGCAATGGTTAAAGTGACATTACATTAAGGTATGGTAATCGTATCTTATTTTGCATTTGTTTTAAATCTTGAAAAATTACTAAAAAAACCAAGGGTAAAGTGACTTTATAATTTGGTGTAGATATCAATTAAAATGTACCATTTTAAACTAATAAAACTCTAAAATTCACCATTTATAGTTTACTGAAGTAACTATAACTTGTGCCCTCACCATGTACTGTTTATGACCTCACATATTTCATCAATCATGACATGTTCTATGGCATCATTGATAACATCACTGATGACGCCTGAAGTGACATCATTGCTGATGTCACTGTGCACGGTGGGTCGCAAGTTAGAGTTACTTCAGTAAACTATAACTGGTGAATTTCAGTTTTTTTAAAATTTAAAATGTTATGTTTTAACTGACTTTTTCACTTAACTACAACATCATATTAAACTTAGGGGCATATTAGCAAGGAGTTGCGATATTTATCGCAAAACGCGCTTAGCGCGTTTTATGTTAACGCCGCCTATCGCTGGAAATTATCGCTGAGATAACACCCTATTAGTAAGGTTTATCTCCATAGCGATAATATTTCCAGCGATAGTGGCAAAATGTGAGAATATCGCTGGAAAAGCAGCGATATTCTCGCATTATCGCTAAGGTGGATTCAGCATTAGAATCCACCTCCTATACTTTAAACAGGTAAGTCATCCTCACTAGCAGGTGATAAAATATAGCGATAAACGCACTTAGCGCGAATTATTTTATCGCTTCGCCTGCCTTGCTAATAGGGGGTAGTGGGATTAGCGACTGTTTTCAGTCGCTTTTAGTAGGGAACGCCTTCCTTGCATGTCATTAGCGATAATTATCGCTGACATGCAAGGCGATGGAAAACGCGGCCTCTAACGCCTGAAAGCTGTCGCTAACGCCTGTTAGCGACAGCTTGCTAATAGGGCGATAAAATTATCGCCGCTTTAGCGGCAAAAGTGCCGCTAAAGCGGCGATAAAGCCCTTGATAATATGCCCCTTAGTGTTTTTTCCATGACAATTTTTCATCAATAATTTCATTGCAAATGTTGCAGTGATATTAGCAATTATGTCATAGAAGATGTAATGAGTGATGTAATATGTGGAGTAACTAGCAGTGCATGGCAAAAGCGCAAGTTATAGTTACCTTAGGGCACAAGTTATAGTTACCAGAGCTAACTATAATTGGTGCATTTCAGTGGTTTTGTATGTTTAAAACGTTACATTGTCACTGAAATTCTCACCTATCTATAACATTATGTTAACCTTTGTTTTCTTCAGTCAGTTTCTAGTTTTTTTATGTGAAATAATATTTTGTTACGCTACTTAAAGCCAACTACCTGCTGTGCACAGCATTTGACTGTGTGCAACAGGTGGTTGACTATAGGGCCTGGCCTACAGCCCCCACCGGCAGCCAACAACACACTGCGCACAGCCTTTGGCCATGCACAGAGTGGGGTTGGCTGCAGGGCCTGGCTTGAAACCAGGCCTGTGTCCAACACCCCCCCACAGGCAACCAACCCCACTCTGCGTACATCGTTTTGGGCATGCACAGCGGGGTTTTCCACAGAGCTTGGCCTGTGGCCAACCCTGCCTCCAACCCCCGCAGGCAGCCATCCCCATGGTGCGCACGGCCTTCGGCCATGAAGGCATTCAACACCAAGTAGCACCTGGCCAAATGCTATGCACAGCAGGAGGTTGGCTAAGGAGCCTGGTCCTGTGGTCAACCACCCAAGCAGGCAGCCAACCTCCCTGAGCTTCTCGTGGCTCAGTGGACTGCATCCCCTGGGGCCACATGACATTAAAAAGGGGATGGAGTTGCGTGGCCCCCGTCCCCAAGCCAATTATGGACCCAGGACCCCATTCCCCAGGGCCAGCCTTATTTATAGGTGGGTGTCACCCCAGGGCACCCACTGAACAGCAATTTGGGGACCCCTGCTTTCCCAGCCAGCTCCTCACATTGTGTGGGAGCCCAGATTGCTCCCACACAGAGGGAGCAGCTGTTTTTTGCATGTTCTCTATGGGTGGGAGCAATATCTGTTCTGTTTCCCTGCCTGCAAGAGTGCGGGCAGGGAAACAAAAGCCTGCTCTCACCCAGTGGGAGCATGTTTAAATCTTCCGCCGGCTGGGAGCAGACTTTCCTTCAATACACAAAAGTGGGCTGCCCCTTGAATCAATTCCTATGTTTATCTACAGAGTTCTATAGAGATGCACTACCAGTGGGGGCATCTCATAAAAAGTTACGGACTGGCCTCACACACCGCCCGGTGTCATGCTTCATCATCGGCTGTCCTCGCCCTCTAAAAACTTGGTTTGATAGAGGGCAGGCATACACCTGGAGACAGGGATGCACTTCTAAATCTAAGTGATGGCCGTGGTGGAGTGATAAGTGATTTAAAAACCATTACATTAGTTCATGTGCTATGCTTTATTCAAATGGTAAATGTATGGTGGTTAAAAACTAAGTGAACGGTGGTATGGGATATTATTCTCCCTTCACCGTATGAAATGCGGTCGACATGTTTCTGCTGAGGTGTCCCCGAAGGGTACGTAGCATTCTTCAGGACCTAAAAAGGGGGGAAAGGAGGGGTTATATACCCTATGTGTTCACTTCCTTTTAACTAGTGAAAAATGGAAGGAAGATCCTGTCGCTAGATCAGGGAGGGGTTAAAAACACTATGTAGGTGGATACTTCCCTCTTGGTATAGTACCACTGAGAGTAACTCTGTAGAGAAAGGAAAAACAAAAACAAAACATACAAACCAAACCGTGTGAGTATGTATCCACCTACATAGTGTTTTTTTAACCCCTCCCCTGATCTAGCGACAGGATTTTCCTTCCATTTTTCACTAGTTAAAAGGAAGTGAACACATAGGGTATATAATCCCCCCTTTCCCCCCCCCCCTTTTTTAGGTCTTGAAGAATGCTACGTACCCTTCGGGGACACCTCAGCAGAAACATATTGACCGCATTTCATACGGTGAAGGGAGAATAATATCCCATACCACCGTTTACTTAGTTTTTAACCACCATACATTTACAATTTGAATAAAGCATAGCACATGAACTAATGTAATGGTTTTTAAATCACTTATCACTCCCCCACGGCCATCTCTTAGAGTTAGAAGTGCATCCCTGTCTCCAGGTGTATGCCCGCCCTCTATCAAACCAAGTTTTTAGAGGGCGAGGACAGCCGATGATGAAGCATGACACCGGGCGGTGTGTGAGGCCAGTCCGTAACTTTTTATAAGATGCCCCCACTGGTAGTGCATCTCTATAGAACTCTGTAGATAAACATAGGAATTGATTCAAGGGGCAGCCCACTTTTGTGTATTCATGAGATAGTGGAGGCTGGCTCGCCCTTTGGCCCCGTGCCTCTGGTTCCCACCCTCAGCAACATTGCTGGGGTTAGTGTGTGTGGACAGCAGACTTTCCTTCCCTGCTCGCACTCTTGAAGGTAGGTATGACATGTTTTCTTCCACCTTGTGTGAGATTTAGAAATGCTCCCACCAGGCATAAGCAAACATATATTTTTGTGGCCGTGCTAATGCAGACAGGGAAACTACTCTTTTCAGGGGTGAGCTCCCAGGGACACAGTAATTGAACTTGCCTGGGGGATGTGGACCTTTAAGGCTCGGGGAGGGGGGGCACATGGCCCCCTATCCTTTTTTTTACCAATCAGCCCTGAGGGATGGAGTTCCCGGGTCCTTTAAATGCTCAGGAGGGGGTCGTGTGGCCCCCTCGCTTTTTAAAAAAATAAAAAAATCAGCGCTAGGGGTTGGGGTCCCCTGGACCTACAAATGCTTGGTGGAGGGGGGCTGCCGCATGGCCCCATCTACATTTTACCGCATTTCAGCGCCGAGGCCTTTTAGAGGCTGGGAGGGGGGCCACGTTCCCCCACTCCTTTACAAACATGTTGGCCCTGGGGGATGTGAGGGGGCCCTCCTCCTTTTCATTTAATAGAATCCCTGGGGGTAGGGTCCCTGGGGCCTCTGAGAGGCTTGGGAAGGGCGGCCATATACCCCATCGCCTAAAATTACCTATGATCCACCCCCCAGGGCCTGTCCACCTAAGGAGGGGTATTTTGTTTACCACGCCGGAGCCTGCACTTTTTTTATTTTTGTTTTACTTCTGATCCTTCATGAATTCATGGCAAAATAACAACAAAAAATGTTTTTGGACCCAGGCAGTGTCCCTCTGGGGCTGCACAATCAGCCTAGGGTGTCAGGGTACCCCTACCCTGCCCCCTATGTCTTTTTTCTTTTACTTGCTTATTTAGGACTTCAGGCTGAGTCTCGAGTCCTAAGATGGCTGCTGCTACCTACTTGTTGATGTGGAAGTGGCCAATCACATCTCAGAAAGAGATCTCTCGGGTTTGCAGAGCCTCCATGGTGTGAAATATACAATGTTTTTGAGCAGTAATTGCACAAAAACTACTGAACAAACTTACACCAAATATACATATATATACATATATATATACACACACACGCAAAAGATATATAAATATATATATATCCAAACGACAGTCTGACAATCAGGAGCGCCTCAACCTCACGAGTCGGGGCCTGTCTCAGGTGTGTCAGACACCTCACATATTCCATAAGAAAACACACTGCCCTTGCAGCATGAAAACAGGCCACTCCAAACGTGCTCAGCAATTTCTTTATTTGAGGCAAAGATAGGCAGGCAGGCATTACGCGTTTCGACTCGGCTGAGTCTTCATCATATGCCACTGTGTCCAGGTGGGTTCGTTAGCATTTTTGAAAACGTAACTAAAAACATTGAAAAAGGACAATGTCCATTTCTTTCCAATTTTTAAAGAGGCAGTTGCTTTTTTATCTCACAGTTCGTTTTTGTGCAGCAAAGGTGAGTATATCATTTTATTTTTCATCAGGTTAAATCCTTGGAACAAACAGTGTTCATTAAATCTATGTTCCCTTTGTTGCAACATTAATTTGTCGTTTTCTTATGTGTTAAAGGACCACAATTCCCATAATGCTATGTAACTGCTGCTTTAGTTCCTTAATGGCATTCAATGTTGGATTTTGGCAAAACCACCCTTGTTTCACTGTGCACCGCTTGCAAACATTGCTTTACAAGGAAAGTTCCATAAACGGGCACAGTAACTCAAAAGAGAGTTCAGCTACCACCGAGTTTTTACAGTTCATCACTTGCCTTTCAGCTGGTAGCCTCGAGCACGCAGTGCATTGGGAAATCCCTTCTGCAGACCCTGGCTGCTACAGAGTTCACTCTCCAAGTAGAGGTGGGCCTCTGATCGTGGCCCTTCCATCAACACTTCGTTTATGTACAGTGTCACAGCCAGTGGGCGCTCCTTCCATAAAATTCCAAACGACAGTCTGACAATCAGGAGCGCCTCAACCTCACGAGTCGGGGCCTGTCTCAGGTGTGTCAGACACCTCACATATTCCATAAGAAAACACACTGCCCTTGCAGCATGAAAACAGGCCACTCCAAACGTGCTCAGCAATTTCTTTATTTGAGGCAAAGATAGGCAGGCAGGCATTACGCGTTTCGACTCGGCTGAGTCTTCATCATATGCCACTGTGTCCAGGTGGGTTCGTTAGCATTTTTGAAAACGTAACTAACAACATTGAAAAAGGACAATGTCCATTTCTTTCCAATTTTTAAAGAGGCAGTTGCTTTTTTATCTCACAGTTCGTTTTTGTGCAGCAAAGGTGAGTATATCATTTTATTTTTCATCAGGTTAAATCCTTGGAACAAACAGTGTTCATTAAATCTATGTTCCCTTTGTTGCAACATTAATTTGTCGTTTTCTTATGTGTTAAAGGACCACAATTCCCATAATGCTATGTAACTGCCGCTTTAGTTCCTTAATGGCATTCAATGTTGGATTTTGGCAAAACCACCCTTGTTTCACTGTGCACCGCTTGCAAACGTTGCTTTACAAGGAAAGTTCCATAAACGGGCACAGTAACTCAAAAGAGAGTTCAGCTACCACCGAGTTTTTTACATATATATATATATATACACACTCACACAAAAGAATAAGAGAAGAACTAAATAGCCTTCTAGCCTTCATCCTATTAAGGCCGGTGTAACAGGAGTGAGCCCCTTGGTGTAATTATGCCATGAAGAGCATGTCTAACACATCTTCGGAGACTGGTGTCAGAGAGAGCCTCTCCCTGCCATTGCACGACCTCTAGCGAACACTAAAATTACTGCTCAGTGATACAGCGGAGCGCATTGCTAGTATTACCACTAGCAGTCAGCAAACAGGCTAAATGATAATATTCTTAATCCTTGAGAAAAATAATATAAGCCTTGAGAAAAATAATTCTGCAATGCCTCTCGAACTGCGAACGAGCGCCTGGCAATAAATAATATCGCCTGCTATATTCAATAGTTAAAAATTATCTACAACTATGGCTATGCATTCTGAGGCAGCTCAGATTATGTATAAAGTGTGACAGCATTTTTTTAATTCCTCAGAAACCGCCATAGTCAGACTTCTCCAACTCTCAGGCATCCACCAGGTCTTCTTAGGATCTTTTCTGTATGTTAAATTTGGTGAGGCCTATACTTTGGAGCAATTTTCGATAGAAGGTGGTCCATGAAGGTCCTGTTACAGAAATGGGCAAAAACTGACACTAAAAACATTTTCAATTGTAAAATCCTAGAACACTGTTGAAAAGCTTCACATGTGTAAGAATAGCCACTGCAGCAAGCTAATTTAAATGTATTATCATTTGTCATTTTAAGTTTATAGTTGAGAAAAACTTTGGGGCAGATTTACAAGAACTGACGCATCTCTGCATATCAGCAGAGATGGGGCAGAGATGGGGCAGTTAATTTGCGTCACGCAAAAAAACCCTTGCGCCACCATGGATGCGTCGCATTTACAATGCGGCGCACCGTGGCGCAAGGATTGACAGACGCGTGACGCATCTGTTGGCGTAAAGGCAACGCATTGCTGGAGTCGTGTCGCAAGCACGACGCAACTCCAGCAATGCTCAGGAATGCCTATTCCTATTATGCTGCGTCACTCCTTACGCCTGCTTCAAGCAGGCGTAAGGTTTTGGCGCAGTGGCGTTGTAGAAGTGACGCAGTGAAATCTTGTAGATTTTACTGCGTTGCTTTTACGGGGCTTTCTTACGTCGGAACGCCAACCCTGCATACATTATACCTGACGCAGGTATGATGTAGCGCAGGGCTTTGCAACGTGACGCATCTCCCTAGATGCGTCACGTTGTAAATGTGTCGCAACGTGGTGCATTGTTTAGGACATGGCTGCGTCACAAAAGTGACGCAGCGGCGGCGTAAAAGTGTTGCAAGGGGCTTGTAAATCTGCCCCTTGATTTTTAAATTCCTTATAGAAAGCTCAGCGCAGTCTTAACTATATGGCTATCGCGCCACTGTGATATTTACATATGTTACACCAATTATGTGCTGAGGGCTTCAGTCTATCCAACTTACATCTCCTGTCTTGCCAACTCACATTTGCTCGCTGTATAGCTCTTTCACTTAATCGATATTTTTAACAGTTTCAAATGAAATTCTTGCTTACAATTCTGCTCTCCCGGGCTGCTGTATATCAAGCGGCGGCGAGGATAGCTTGTGCTGTGCCATGACATTTCTCAGGCCCAGATTTAAGGCTAACATTTTTGCCTCTGAATCTGAATTTATGGCCATCCAGGCCCTAGAACACCTTTTCTGGCTATCTCAGAAACCTTTCAGCAGTATTGTATATTGATGATTTTGTATCACTGCCTTCTTTTTTCTTCTTTGGTCATCCATCATTTTAGAGCAGGTGTTTTTCTGTTTTTCTATTGCTTCAGGTTCACTTTTTGGGGGATCTCTCTCTTATGTCATGTTGAGATTGGCAGGCGGTTCCAGGTCCTCCCTGAGTGCTGCTGCATGCGCCACAGTGAGTGGGCAGAAGTGGGAAACATACTTTACCCTGCAGTCACAACAACGACTTGCGTTTACAACGCAGTCACTTCCCCGGCTGTGACGTTACCACGCATTACTTTACCATGCAAGTCATTACCAGGACTTGCTTTAGGGGGTGCATTGTTGGACTGGTATTGGATTTTTAAGTCGAACACCTTCCCTACTGTTGTGTAGACTGGAGTTGGAATAGTAATTTATACTATTCCAAACTCCAGCGCCCCTAAAGCAAGTCGTTGTAATGACTTGCGTAGTAAAGTAATGCGTGGTAATGTCACAGTCGGGGTAGTGACTGTGTTGTAAAGGCATGTGGGGTTCTGTCATACAACCGGCAGCAGTAAATGGAGAAGCACATACAGAGCACAGAGCCTGGGGAGAGGCCCCAGCACAGACAACAGACACAACCCGGATATGGTCAGCAAACAGAGGGCAGCATGTGTTGTTGAGGAGCCGCTACAGCAGCATAGGGAGAAGGGTGAGCATGGAGACGAAGCACTTATTTTGTACCGGTGATTGTATGTGGTATGCACTTGAACATTTTTCTAGGGACCAGTGCTTATAGTTCATCATTACACTTTGATGTAGAGAAAGAGATTGTGAAGAAAAAGACTGAAATGCAGAAAAGGGAGCGATAGAAAGAAAGGAAGACTGATAAATGAAGTAAGCAGGGATAAAAAAGTACCTGCACGAATGAGATAGAGAGCTAAGTATAGAGTGATGAAATAAAAAGACGAAGTGGCTTCAAAACTAGGCAGCCATGGTATTCAGCAACCTCGGCATTCGGCATGGAGAGCAATGGGCTGATAAGAAATTGTTTGGTCCCTTGCACTTGTTTTACAAATTAAGCACTGCTTTAATGGACTGCCACGTAACAGACACCAAGCAGAGACAGGGCAGAGGCTGCATCAGCACAGAAGCATTATCACTGAGAGCAGTGCTTTAAGTGGGCCTGGTCTCACCGGTGCTGAGCACCGGCAGTTTTTTAAAGGGACCCTCGAAACGGGTCTCTTTCAGGCTCTGTTTTGTGCCCTGACACAGGCGGTCTGTTTTTTCCGTACTGCAGTGATAGCAGGCACATTGATGTGCGCGAGCTCACACTGCTCACTTCTCACTAGTGGAGAAGTTACGGCATGACGTCATGCCAGGGGAGCGTTGTAGGGGAAGGGAAATCCTTTAAAGAGAGTCATTTTCTCTCTGGGTTTCCCTTCTCTTTTTGAAACGCAGGAGCAGCAACATTGTGGTGGTGTCACCAGGGCTTTAAGTGGAAGCTTTTTCAATCTTATAAACAACAAGCCATACTTGCTGCTTATTTATCTTATGCAACTAACAACCATTGACAAAGCCAATAGACCTGACTTGTTGTAGGTATGATGTTACTTGTTGTATCATATATCTGGATGCAATGACAGAAACAGCAAAATACAAGTCGGGCGGCACACTATGCTAAGCACAGATTTTTACCCTATATGTTTTTAAGCAACGCCCTTAATTACATAGGCGACGCCCCTTTGAGAGACCCCCTAGTTTTTTTCATCCCACTTAAAGCCCTGAATGAGAGCATGAAGGGATTGTAAGGGTGGTTCATGGAGCAGAAGGGTTTGGAGACCCTATAGTCAAACAAATAAATCTGTGCTGATGAGTGTGAAGTTTCAGCAACACAAAATAAACACACACTGAAGAGAGGCCTTAGCTGTACAGGGAGCAGGCAGGAGCTGTAGGGAGGCTGCAGCATCACAGACAGTAGCCTAGGACTTTAGGGAAACTACAACAGCTCAAAGCAGGCTCAAGGCCAGTGCTTTGTTACATATATCTTCCATAAGAAGTCTCTATTGTAAATAACTATGTAGAAATCTGGTAATGTCACCAGGGAAGCACTAGCTTCCCCACTGTTCCGCGGCCTCACCCGGGTCTCCAGAAATCTGAGCGTGGAACGGCACACAGCAGTTTCACTTGCCTTTTCGTGCCTCTCCCAGGTCTCAACAGACCCAATGGAGGCAGAAGAACAGGGGTGGTGCTGTGCGTGAGCCAACCTCCTTCTCCTCTCAGAGTGGGTCTCTTCAGATCTGCGCTGCCAGGACAAAACAACCCACGCTGACAAGTGCCACTGTCAGCACAGAGCCAACTCCTATGGGAAGTGAAGAGGTGAGAAGGCACAGACGGTGGTGGGGCTGGATGGCAGGAGACTGGGTTGATTAACATTTGGAGTGAAGGCCATGTTATGTGTGGTCCTTCCATTACTCCTCTACTGCTGTGAAGTTGGAAACAATGCCAAAGATCGGGGGGCAAGAATAATTTAAACTTTTAGAAGGCTGAAATGAGAATAATGGGTATTCTTTTCTGCTTGGGGTTCTGAGTGACATCATAGACAACTCAGGCTTCACTCTCGTTGTCTATTTTAGGCCACTCAGAAAACCCCGGGTAAAAATTTCCTGTTATTAACATAGACCCATCTATGTAATGGATGTGTTGTTACTGAATCAATCTATCTATCTATCTATCTATCTAGCTTGCTATCTATCTATCTATCTATCTAGCTATCTATATATTGTATGCAGATGTACAGGGAGTAATATGCTATTTATTACCATTGCTGAGTGAGGGTGCCCCACCCACTGTATTTGTATATGCACCATAATTGAATAAACTTGTTTACTGCACCTGTGTGAGGCCCATCACCTTATCCATCTTGAACATATATATTTGCTACAATAAAAAGCCTCAGTTGGGTTTCATGTTGCCCACTGCAATTAAGCATTTCCATGTGTATCATTTCGCATGTGATATTTTCTCGTGTGTCAGCCTTATTTCTGTTAATCCCTTCTCTTTCCCTGTGCGCTAGTCTCATGTGTTTTATTCAAGTGTTTTTGCTGACGTGTTTTTTTTTATTGATGTGGGGGCTTAAGCTGCTAAAGTGCTTTCTGCGCAATTTAGATGTTGACGTTTTTTCCTTTTGTCTTCATGAGACTCAGGTGCTTGTCTTAAGTGCTTAGGCAAACATTTCTTCTTGCACGATTGCAGTGGTTCAGCTGATAGCACCGACATCTGTTAATGATGATGACGCAGAGTGGGTGGGCGAAACAGGATTTCATTCTCCTCGGCCTTTCTGGACTCAAAGTCCGGCTCCAGGATTCTAGGTCTGGGAGGGCAGTGAAGTTGCATGGCTGGGACGCGAAGATGCATATTATATAAAGTGGTATGGAGGTCTGATGACATTTACTAATCACTCAGCCTCAAGGTTAATCATGCCAGGAGAACCCTATGGTAACTATATGTAACTAAGAGCATGCAGATTATAAACTTTGCCTGTGCAGTTTTCCATTATCCTGTCATACTCTCCGCATCTGGAAATCCATCTGAACATCTGGTTACAAGGATTTGTCTTTTTTCACACACTCCGGGCTACCTGCAATAAATGACAGCAGGGAACACAATAGTAGCCTTCAGTTTAACAGTATACACCCCATTTCCTGCTGTTGAAAATTCCTCCCAGGAAATTCCAGTATCAAGGTGGGCAAAAAACATGGCCCTTCGGAACCGGTAGGACACAGTATGCTCGCGGACCAGTGTGGTAGTGGAATATACTGACAGCTGTGCAGAGCCTCTTTTTGCTTTTTATTTTATTTTTTTAAGAAATAAAAATGCTCGACATTTCAGCTTTATCATAAAGCTGGGAAGCTTAAAAAAATATGTGAAGCACTATGTTTTGCAGCTTTATATACCTCTTAATAAATCATTATGCATTGTTTCCCGTTTTAGCATTCATGTGTGCACTCAGAGATATAGATATTATGGTATTGCAGAGGTGCAATAGTGCAGAGAGAATTCAAGATCGTTTTTTTGGCTAAACTATTGAAATCTCTCACTAAAGATCACCAAATTTTGAATCGACACATGGGGGCAGATTTACAAGCCCCTTGCGACACTTTTACGCCGCCGTTGCGTCACTTTTGTGACGCAGCGGCGGCGTAAACCATGCGCCACGTTGCGACTTATTTACAACGTGACGCATCTAGGCAGATGCGTCATGTCGTAAAGCACTGCGCCACATGAAACCTGAGTCAGATTTTATGTGGGCGTTCCGTCGCAGTGTGGGCGTTCCGTCGGAAGAAAGCCTCGGAAAAGTGACGCAGTGAAATCTACAAGATTTCACTCAGTCACTTTTCCGACGCCGCTGCGTCAATACCTTGCGCCTGCTTGAAGCAGGCGTAAGGCATGACGCAGCATGTTGGAGATAGGCCGGGTTGGAACAGTGCTGGAGTTGCGTCGCGCCCGCGACACGACTCTCGCACTGCGCCAATCTTACGCCGGCAGATACGTCATGCATCTGCCTATCCGTGCACCAGGGCGTGCCGCATTATAAATGCGGCGCATCCAAGGTGGCGCACGGGTAGTTGTGCGTGACGCATCTTTCTTGGCGCATCCCTGCTGATTTGTAGGGATGCGCCAGAAGTTGTAAATCTGCCCCTTGGAATTTACATGTGAATAAACATGTGAAGTTTGGGGAACATTAATCAAGAGTTGAATAGTTTTAAAGGCGATTATTATTGTATAACACTATGATTTTTTTATGTGCTTTAATCGATGCACAATAATCAAGAATTGGATAGTTTTAAAGGCGATTATTATTGTATAACACTATGATTTTATTTAATATACTTTAATCAATGTGCAGCAGTACTGCTGAAACCTTTTTATGTCGTGGGTCTAACACCTATAGAAACCCATGGTGGATCTTTGTTTTTCATTAAACAGACAAATAGTCTATGTTTTATGCAGTACTGGCAACACCATCATTTGTCGCCTTGTGTCAATGTAAGTAAAATAGCCAGTTCAGTGATAGCCATTTTATTCGTCTCGGAAAAAGATGAAACAAAGAGATGGTACTTCCGGGATGAACCCCAGTGTTCTGCTAGTTCTGCTAGTAACACATAGATCCCACTGACAGACACTATACTGACACTTTTACCCATCTACAGACACATGAATTATATGTGAATTCAGCACCATGTACCATGTTCTTTACATTACCTAAAATCAGCATTCAACATTTATTTGGCTTCCTTCCATTTCTTATACTGTGAATATGTTGTAATGGGTTTAACTAACTAAGCAATAAAATATGTATGTATTTTGTGCCGCAATTTATGAATTGCCTTACTGTAGAATGATGATAAAGTAAACCAATGTATTTCATTTTCTTTGTAAAGGAAAAACATCAATTTTGGATTGTTTCCTTCAGTTCGCTGCCTTTGGCTGCCTTTGGCTTTGAGGTCCTTGTGATGGGAGCTTTCACTCCCTTCATTTTATTGTAGGCGGTGCTTAGCAGGACACATTGCTGTTCATTTTTGGATAGGGAGTGGTGCTGACTTCACATCTATCCACCTCAACACTCTAAACATCTCAATGCATTGATGGCTGCCATGCAGTTAAAGTCCTTTTGCAAAGTGAAGACATAACATAACGTGGATTTGTAAAGTGCATGTTCACCCAGGGGTATCTTGGAGCTGAATGACAGATGATTATTGTTACCTGACACAATGGTACTCATTTTATCAACCTCAGAAGGATGAAAGGCTGAGTGGACCCGCTAGGATTTGAACCTGTGACCATAAGGTCAAAAACAAGCCCCTACAGTGGGCGCATTAGTCCACTAAGCCACCAGGCCCGAATAGACCATACATGAATGTGAAGCATATAAAAAAACAATACTTTCCAAATTGTCAATGGACTGTGGGAGGGCCAGTGGGCTCTAAAGGGAGGCCAAGGCCCTCTTGGAATACAATCAAATTAACCAAAATATCATGGATGGTACAAAATACTTCAGCCAATTTACTTTTAACTTTCATTAGGGTTCCTACTATCAGGTAGGCCAGGGAGTAATTTTAATTGCACCGGAGTATTTGGAGTAATTTCAGTAATTCTGTGTTACTCTTTGATGTGGAATTCCCAATAATAGCATGTTTATGCTCATGTAAGTAAGAGTAATTTGGCGGAAAAACTCCTAATGCAAGAGCACATTTAGCGGTCATGTTCTGTTGCATTTAGTGCTACTTTCCTAACGCAAAATACATCCTCAGCCCCCATTTTGGATATGAGGGTACATTTTGCGGTAAGAAACTAATGCTAAATGCCAGGAATAAGATGGGGGAAAGTTCTACCCTAAGTCCACATTTAGTGAGCATGAGCGTCTTTTCACACGGCTATTTGTATTCTTTTGCATCTAGCAAAATGCACTTTCGTGGACATTTTGGATACAAGGGCACATTTTTTGCACTAAGAAAATAGTGTTAAATGCAGTATTCTTCTTCTTGTGCAAGTCTGCGTAATCTTGCAGAGTTTTTAGGTAATTCTGCATGATCAAGCTACACAGAATTACGCAAGTTGCACCAACCCCTACTTTCAGGCCAGTGTGATTGTCACAAGGCAGCCCATACAATTGACTGAAACTCATTTAGCATCCTGGGGCTGGCTTTAAATAGGGCCTAGGGTGTAAAGCATTATGGGGTGTCCGCTGAGATGCATAAACCAGCCAATTACGGAAGGACTGTAAGTTGTGGAAAGTAGCTCATTTGCCACTCACTTCCTTGGAGAAACAGTGGGCAATTCTGCTACGTATTTATTGCATGTGTCTTAAACTGGTTTCTGATGACAGTTAAAGTGCAATTGACTCTCCAAGCTTGCTTGTTTTCTCTATGTGATAGTACCATAAATATGTCAGTTAAACAATATTTTAGTTTAGTTTCATTTAAAAAAAAATTGGAATCCCCATTATTTCCTTTCTCATATACCATACATGAACAATCATATATAAATTAGCTTTTCGACAGGCAAGGTATTTTTGATTTGCTAATAACTTTGGCACCGTTTGATGAATCTTCACAAAACTTTGAAAAACAAAAGCAAATTCAGCTCAACTCCTTCCTGGAAAGTTTCAGGGCGATCCGTCAAGCGGGGTCTGAGGAAAAAAGTCGGGTCCCAAAAGCAAATTTCCCAATTAATTTTCCGTAGACTTCTTTAAGCAGGACTACTGAAAAAACTGAGCCAGTTCTAAAAAAGGAGCGTTCTGATTGGCCCATGGAGCTTTTTTCCTCTTGGGCCAATTCACTCCCGCTGGAGTCAGACATCATGGAGCGAGAGTTCTGATTGACTGCCAGCAACATGAGAAAAATGGCATTCATTATAGGACTCCGGACCTAGTCCCCTTTCCTGAAGTTTAAAATAAAATATAATATAAGGTGGCAGGGTATGGATACCCTGCCCCCTAGGCCCTTTGGGGGGACCAAGAGGTACCCCTCTGGGGCCAAAATATTTAAAAGGCAGTTTTTGCCACAATCCAGCAGGACTCCGGTAGGATTGTGGCAAAAAAAAGGCAGGCAGCCATTTAAAAAAAAATATTTAGGGAGCGAGGCATCATTAGGGCCTACTCCCTGAGCCCATTTTGGGCCCTGGGCACCCCATCCCCGGGGCCAGGTACCTTTAATAAGGGGAGGGTGGTGCATCTCCAAGCTGATGGTGGCCCATGGAACCCCATCGCCCGAGGCTGAAATGTGAAAAAAAGGGCAGGGGACCACGCAACCACCCTCCTTAAGCCTTTGTGGGCTCCGGGGACCCCATCCCCTAGGGCCGAACTTAACTTTAAAGGAGGGGGGTCTGCTCGGCCCCCCTTCCTGAACCAATGGTGGCCCGAAGACCCCAACCCCTGGGGCCAGCTCAAGTGCTCTGAACCAAGGATCACACACCTGGGACAGAATAGTTTCCCTGCCTGCATTAATGCAGGAAGGAAACGTGTTTTCTCACACCTAACAGGAGCATTTTTAAATCTCCCACCATCGGAAGCTAACATACTTTCCCTGCCTGCAGGAGTGTGGGCAGGGAAGGCAAGTCTGCTCCCAGCCGGCAGGAGATATAAACATGCTACAACCAGCTGGGAGCAGGCTTCTATTCTGTTTCTCAGCCTGTGACACAGAAACAGAACAGATATTGCTCCGCCCAGAGGGAGCAAGTATAAATAGCTTCTCCCTTCAGGCGGGGGCAATGTCAGCTCCCGCACCATGCGGGGAGCCCACTTGGGCTATGGAAGCCCTAGGGCCCCCCTCATGACCCCCAACATGTGGTTTGTGGGTGCCCCAGGTGGGTACCGGGGCACCCACCTCTGGCCTTGGGGATGGGGTACCTGTGACCTGAGAAGACTCAGGGATGGAGCTCTGTGACCCCCTCTACTTTTAAATTGAATTTGGCCCTGGGAGATGGGGTACCTGGGGCCCAATGAGGCTCAGGGAGGGATGCTGTGTGGCCTCCCTGCCTTTTATAATTGAATTTGGCTCTACGGGATGGGGTCCCCTGGGCCTATTAAGGTTTGGGGGGGCAAGTGGCCTCCCTCCCCTTAAAATTGGAATTTGCCCCAGAGGATGGGGACCACGTGGCCAATGATGGCTTGGGGATGGGGGCTGCATGCTCCCCTCTCTTTAAATATGGAATTTGACTCTGGGGATGTGGTCCCCGGAGCATAATTAAGGTTCAGGAGTTGAGACTCGTGGCCTCCCTCCCCTTATTAATTGCTTTTGGCTCCAGGGGATGGGGTCCCTTGGGCCTCATATGGCTTGGAGGGGCACATGCCCTCTCCGTTTAGAATTTGACCCAGAGGGATGGTGACCCAGGGGCCTACTAATGCTCAGGGAAGAGGCGTGTGGACTCCTCCCCTTGTTTGTTTAATTCGAGCCTAGACTCCAGGGGTCACCATGGACTAAAAAGGCTCGGGAGGGTAGCTGTGTGCCCCTCACCCTTGGATATATGTTTTGACCCCAAGGGATAAGGTGGCGGGCCACTATTGGGTTGAGGAGGGGGACCATGTGCCCCCCTCTCCATAACATATATGGTTTGGCCCAAGAGGTGGGATTTCCAACATCACTAGTAGATTGGGGAGTGGGGCTGTGCACACTCATCCCCTTAAAGACCTCGAGGGATGGAGTCCCCGGGACACCTTTTGGCTCAGGGATGGGGACCACATGCCCCCTCCTCTTTACAAATGTTATTTGGCCCTCTGAGGAATGGGTCCTCAGGCCCTAAGTGGCTTGGGGAGGGGGGCCACTTGCCCCCCTCCCATTTAAAAACAAGATTCCTATAGAATGGGATCCCTGCAGAACGAAGGCCAACCCTATGCCGCACATTCCAAAGGCCATGCGCGGTGTGGGGTTGGCAGCCTGTGGGGTGTGGGTCACAGGGCCTGGCCCCAGGTCAGCCTCTGGATTCAACCCAGTCGGGCAGTGCCAAAGGCAATGCGCATCATGGGTTGGCTGTGGGGGGGTTGGTCACAGATTCTGGCCAAAGCTCAGGCTCTGTGGCCATCCCCCTGCTGTGCACGACAGAAGGGTGTGTGCAGCATGAGGCTTCCAGGGGGTTGGACACGGGGCCTGGCAGCGTGGCAGGGGGTTGGCTTTCTGTATGGTAACAAAATATTACTTTACATTAAAAAAAACTAGTAATTCACTGAAAAAACAAAGGTTAAAGTGACTTCATAGTTAGAAATCGTTATTATATTTTACTTCACATTAAAAAAAACCTTAGAAATTCATTGGAAAAAAAACAAAGGTTAACATGACTTTATAGTTAGCTGACTATGTCAGTGACAACAATATGTTTTGAACTCAAAAAATGCCAGAAATTCACCAGTTATAGTTAGCAGCCCTAACCATAACTTGCTCCCGCCATGTACTACTTATGACCTCACAAATGACATCTCTCATGACTTCTTCTATGACATCATTTATGACATCACTGATGACATCTCAAATCACATCACTGCTGGTGGGGCGATGAGGTCCCCTTGTGTCCTGAGGGCCTCAGTACTAAAGTGGACTTCATCCCCTAATTAGTAGTGCGCCAGAGTGGTGTAGAAAGGGGGTGTGGCCTCTGACCACCTCTCAGCAATCCAGCTGTGTGGGGCTTACTGGAGGTAAGAGGAGGGCTAGTTGGTCCACAGGGACCCTCAGCAGCGAAGGGGACAGTTGCAGAGTGGTGGAGAAAGGGGCATGACCTGCTATCAGAACTCAGCAATCCTGCTGCATGGGACTTACTGGAGGTAATAGGAGGGGCAGTTGGCCCCCAAGGATGTCCTTGAGCGCCAACTACCCCTCCTGTTACCTACAGTAAGTCCCACACAGCAAGATTTCTGAGAAGTTGTCAGAGGCCACGCCCCTTTCCCCACCGCTCTGCGAACATGCCTCGTGGCGCACTACTAGCTGGGGGATAAAGTCCCTTGGCTCCAGAGGGACCTTGGGGGACCTTGGGGGCCAAGAAGCCCTCCTGGTACCTCCTGTAAGGCCTACGCAGCAGAATTCCTGTGAGCTGGTCAGAGGCCCAGTCCCTTTTCTCCACCACTCTGCAAACATGACTGCTCATTAAAAAACCTTAGAAATTCACAAAAAAAACAAAGGTTACACGGACGTTATAGTTAGGAATTAGCATTCAAAAAACCTTAGAAATTCACTAAGAAAACAAAGGTGACAGGGAAGTTATAGTTAGCAAATAGAATTTAAAAAACCTTAGAAATTCACTAAAAAAAACAAAGGTTACATGGACATTATAGTTAGGCTGACATTTCACATGTACAAAACCAGAGAAATTCAGCTGTTATAGTTACCTGAGTTAACTATAACTTGCGCCCCTGCAATGCACTGCTTATGACCTCACATATTACAACACTCATGACAAGGTCAGTGACATCACTGATGACATCTCAAATGACATCACTGATGACATCATCCACATCATCTCTGCTGCACCAAATCACACCCACTGGCACTCCCACACAACCATTCACAAATCGATTGACAGAGCCATGCCAGTACTTACACAGTCACTCACTAATTCATAGATCTACACACATATCCACTTGCTCACCCATACTGCCACTCATACACCAGCTCAGTCACCAATACAGCCATTGACATATCCACTCATATACCCATACAGGCACTCAGACACTGAGTGAGCCACCCATAGAACTACTCACACACCTACACATTCACCCATGCAGTCAATCATACAGGTACATACTAACCCAAACAGTTACATATACATACACTTAATTGCTCATACAAATAGTAACACATACTCGTTCATCTATACAGTCATTGACAGAAGCATGTCCTCATCCATATAGCCACTCTCACATTCACTCACACATGCATATAGTTGCTCATATACCCAGTCACTCACCTATACTGCCTTTCACATACACAGTTACTGACCCATACTGACACAAGCACTCAATCACCGACACAGCCTTAGAGACACTCACTCACACATTCAGCTTCTCACACATGCACTCACTACCCCATACAGGCACTGACTCACCCATTCACTCATCCATACAGGCAGTCACACACCTCCTCACCCACACACACAGACACCCAGACAACCATAGAGATAGTCAACCAATCAATCACCCATATAGCCATTCACATACCCACTAACACACTCATACATCCACTTAGACATCAATTGACAGACAGATACATTCAGCAACCAGTCGCTAATCCATACACTCACTGAGACAACAAATCACTCACATATGCAGTCAGTCTCGCACCCACTCAGTCATCCAAACAGTCACTCATACACCCACTGATTCACCAATACACCTAGGTATATATATTTAACACTCATAAACTTTTTAGAAACACTCACAGTCACTGGATGATGTCATCACTGATGTCATTTGAGATGTCACCAGTGATGTATATATATATATATATATATCTATATAACTCATTGCGTAGTTTTCATACAGAACAGCCCATCAAAGGGCGCGCCATTGAGAGTAATTAAGAGAAGCTGTGACCAGATTGTGCTCGGTAGTCACGTTACCCTAACGCCTCAACCGTAATTATGATAAAGGGCAAGTGCCCCTATATGGGTGGCGAGTGTTCACCTATTATAAAAGGTGCCAAGAGGTGAAATGTTAATGTGAGTGAACTAAAATACAGATCTAAAAGCGCACGTTAGAGGGATAAGATGAAGATAATGTTTAATCAACCAATATGTGTTGTTAATTCCTTACTGCTGTTCATCCCATAAGGCATTTTGGTGTTCAGATCAATTATGTATCTGGACTCCAATGTTCGTAACATCTTTTCTCTGTCACCCCCTCTAGCATGCTTGACAATACAGTCTATCCCAAAGACTTTCAAGTGATTATCATAATTACGGTTGAGGCGTTAGGGTAACGTGACTACCGAGTCACACACAGGCATCGTGGTTTACCCTCATATATTTATATGAAAGGCTCAAGGAAGTTTCCCATAGTCGATGTAATTGAAACGACTAGCTTGACAACCTCGTCCGTCCCACATAGAGCTTATATTTCTAGAGGTCTCTTGTTGGAGGTATGCCTATGCCCGTATGCCTGCCTTACACAGTATCATGTGCAAAATATGAATGTGCAAGTGTCATCACCTTGTTAGAATATTGTGGGGCCATTAAATTTATTTATGTATTTCTATGCACTTTATCACATAAGAATTATGCACTGAATATACGCTGCTAAATTCTGAATCAATGATTTTCCATATGTTATTCAATATGAAGAAATATGCAATGTGGATTCTTGATTTATTCAACAGGATCTGTTTTATTTTATTTTATTTTGAAATGAATTACATTCAATGTGATTGTAAACGAATCACGATCATTGCGAAAAAAAAATTCTATGTCCATTATGAGTCAGCGTATTTCTATGATGAGTAGAGCACATTGTGTAAACTTGACAAAGGCTTCATAGCTGAAAAGCGTTGTTTTGCACATTAAATCTTGGTGCTATTCACTTGGTGTGCCGCTTTTCATTCTGGATTTTGGAATGGTGTATTGATGGATTATTGGATGGTTGCTGCTACCATCGCTGGCACCGGCACCGCGAGGCGAGTGGCGGCGTACGAGCATCTCTGTTGTTTTGAAAAAAATGAAAACGCCGCCAGACCGCTCCAGCATGCATCATAGGATACGGCACCGCAGTGGAATTCCAACTGACGAACCCGCATTTGGGAAAGTTTCAAGCCGATACTGCAGCCCGAGCACTTAGCCGGTAAGGGGGAATTGTGGGGGTACGGTATTTTGGGCAGTGCGCGCCCAGGGTCGGATTGCTCATACTGTCTTCACTGATCACCCGTCCACAGCCGGCATTTGCTCTGAAAACCGGCATCAACGGTTGGCAAGCGACCATTACAAACCATGAAGTGAAAGGCTCAATACTTTGAATGTGCTGTAATCCACTTATAAAGACATTGCCTGATAGCATCTCAACTGGGGCGAGTGCATCACGGGTGTTGATCTGCATCCGTGTCGAGTGAAACACACGTTGAATTCTGCACGTTATAAAGGGGAAGACATGAATGATTGGGAATCTGAAAGGCATGCTGCTGCGATTTCTTTATTTAATGAGGAATTAAACTCTAATGAACTGAGCACCAAGACAATCGTTACCTCTAACATACAGGAATCATCCCTGACACAGAATTTGGCACTATTTGAAAAACAATCAAAATGTGAATTGATTAAGTGGTGGGAGGTTACCTCCCTAACTAACTACGTGGAAGTGGGACGAGTACCCAGGGGCCTAAGAATTTCCATTGTTCCCACCTATGAGAATTCTAATCCCGAACTTCTCAACGAATGGGCAGTGTTTATGGCCAAAACATGCAAAAGAATGTTGGAACTGCTTATAAAGTACGCTAAGATTGATCTGGACTCTACCCGACAAGACCTAGCTAAAATAAGACAAGAACTGGAAAAATACAAAACAGAGAGCACAGCAATTGATTTTCTCAAAGGCTTAGAGGCCCGGTTAAACTCATATCAGGATGCCATCAAACTAAAGAAGCAACGCAAATTCCTACGAGACAAAAAGGATTATGCTAAAGGCCGAATTCTAACTTATGCGAAAAGATTCGACTGGGCTCAGAGAGATCTACGAGTAATTCAACAACAAAGACAACAAGAGGCTGTATCCACAGACTCAAGCTCAGATCTCAGTTCGGATTCCAAAAGACCAACAGTCCCTTTAGGTGTGCGCCCACTAACCTTCAGCCACGAATTTCAATTACTCTTACTGAAACAGAAAAAGAAGGAACAAACAACAAATGATCCCTCGGCAAAGAAGGGAAAAGGACGAGGAAGAGGCAAAGGAAAAGCAAAAGGATCCGTCAAAGCCAAAGAATAAGTAACAGAAGGGGAGGAGGAACTGGCAAACTCAAGATGTGCATAGCAAAGGAATCTAATGCTGACGATGAAAAGACCATTGTGAATTTGTCATCAAGAATACTTACACCTGATGAGGAATCATTACTCAAATTGGGCCTATCCTTTTGTCCAACTCATGACATGAACTATGTGGACTTAATAATAGATTTGTTTCTGTACGTTAGGAAACTGAAACTGATGAAACTGCATAAAATGATAATAGGTAAACAAGGAAGGATTGGGGAGGTACCTCCACCCGGTGCATCCTCCACTTTCACACTGAGGGACATCAATTCCATATTATCGTTGCATGCCTTGGATGAGAATATAACCGATGATACCCAAGAACGGAATATCAGTGAGACTCTGAGAGAAATCGGTTTCACCCTTGACAGATCAATCAAAAGTGGCTTTAAACCCAAGTTGAGATTTAACCCCAACGTTCCCTACGAAAACATTGAGGCATTCAATTCTGTTATGATACACAAATTACTTAAGATGCTTGACACTTATGGCAATGTGGGATGAGGCAATCTGACTAAAGAACACAGGAGAGCTTTGAAACAACTGACTGGGGACTCCTCCATAATCATCAAGCCCTCAGACAAGGGGGGCAACATTGTTCTCATGGACATGGAGAATTATAGAACAGAAGCTCTCAGACAGTTGAACAATGTCACATGTTAAGAGGAAATCAATTGGGAAATTTATAGGCAATCCATTTGCAGATATCATGACATGCTGAAAGACTGGTGGATCACAGGATTACTGGATCAAGATGAATATCTATTTTTAAGAACTGACTATCCACGTATACCCTGTCTATATCTGCTGCCTAAAATTCATAAGCATCCCACTAGACCACCAGGGAGACCCATTGTATCATCTAATGGGGGTCTTCTGGAAAACACCTTGATCTTTCTTGATTACTTTCTGTCTCCATTTGTAGTTAATTCAAGATCATATTTCCGTGACAGTACTGATTTTCTGAGAAGAATTCATGATGTAAAATGGGAAAGCACATATTGGATGATATCACTTGACGTATGCTCACTATACACCTGTATCGAGCAAAGGAAGGGAGTGGACGCTTGCATGTACTTCCTTCAGGGTAGACCATTATCCATGTTAGAACACACAAACATGTTGCAGGTGATGATGCTTTACTGTCTTGAACAGAATATTTTTCTGTTTGAAAAAACACTATACAGACAAAAGTCAGGCACAGCCATGGGCACCTGCTTCGCCCCCATCCTGGCAAATCTTTTCCTGGGTTGGTGGGAGGAGCAGATGGTCTGGGTAGAGAAAAATGAAAAATACACGGAGAACATCCTTATTTCGATAAGATATTTTGATGATCTGTTCCTAATCTGGGATGGTGACGAAAGTACAGCCAGGGAATTTATCAGTATATTAGAGAGAAATGACCTGAATCTAAGTTTCACTTACACCACCAGCAGAACCTACTGTGAATTCCTAGATGTAGCTATACGGATTGAAAAAGACAGATTACATACTTCTCTCTTTAGAAAAAAGACAGCTGGCAATAGCATATTGCATGCACAAAGCCACCATCCAGCCCCACTGACCCATTGCATACCCTATGGGGAGTTCCTTAGGGCACGCCGCAACTGCAGCAGGGATGATACTTTCAACAAAGAACAGGAAAACATGAAACATAGATTCACAAAACGTGGTTACTCACACAAAATATTGGCACAGGCCAGCAAGAAAATGGAGGGAATGAAGCAGGAAGATGTCCTATTTAAAACCAAGGACACCTATAAGAGTAAAAGTGAGGATAACAAACCAAGACTGATTACCACTTTTAATAAAAGATCCATTCAATTCAAGAAAACCCTGAAACAACATTGGAAACTATTAGTAACTGATCCCATAATTGGCAGTATGATAGGCAATGCACCCCAGGTCACGTACAGGCAACCGCAGTCATTGAGGGACTGTTTAGTACACAGCTTCCAAGAACCAACACCTACGACTAGCTGGCTGGGTACACAAAGGGGAGGATTCTTTCTGTGCAGCTCATGTAAGGCATGCAAAAATAGCCAGATTTGTAGAAGCTACTCCACAAGAAATGGCAAAACCAGGCAGATTCGCAAATGTATTACATGCACCACAGAGTTTGCCATATACATTCTGGAATGCCTGTGTGGCTTGAGATATGTTGGTAGTACCAAACTTCCATTTAAGATGAGAATTCTTCAACATTTATGAGCTATTACCAATAATGATTCCAATTATCCAGTAGCTTCTCACTTTCAAACAACACACAATAGTAATAACAATCACTTGAAAGTCTTTGGGATCCACTGTATTGTCAAGCATACTAGAGGGGGTGACTGAGAAAAGATGTTACAAACATTGGAGTCCAGATACATAATTGATCTGAACACCAAAATACCTTAAGGGATGAACAGCAGTGAGGAATTAACAACACATAGTGGTTGATTAAACATTATCTTCATCTTATCCCTCTAACATGTGCTTTTAGAGCTGTATTTTAGTTCACTCACATTAACATTTCACCTCTTGACACCTTTTATAATAGGTGAACACTCGCCACCCATATAGGGGCACTTGCCCTTTATCATAATTACGGTTGAGGCGTTAGGGTAATGTGACTACCGAGTCACACACAGGCATCGTGGTTTACCCTCATATATTTATATGAAAGGCTCAAGGAAATTTCCCATAGTCGATGTAATTGAAATGACCTAGCTTGACACCCTCGTCCATCCCTCATAGAGCTTAGATTTCTAGAGGTCTCTTGTTGGAGGTATGCCTATGCCCGTATGCCCGCCTTACACAATATCATGTGCAAAATATGAATGTGCGAGTGTCATCACCTTGTTAGAATATTGCGGGGCCATTTAATTTATTTATGTATTTCTATGCACTTTATCACATACGAATTATGCACTGAATATACGCTGCTAAATTCTGAATCAATGATTTTCCATATGTTATTCAATATGAAGAATTATGCAATGTGGATTCTTGATTTATTCAACAGGATCTGTTTTATTTTACTTTGAAATGAATTACATTCAATGTGATTGTAAATGAATCACGATCATTGCGAAATATTTTTTCTATGTCCATTATGAGTCAGCATATTTCTATGGTGAGTGGAGCACATTGTGTAAACTTGACAAAGGTTTCATAGCTAAAACACGTTGTTTTGCACATTAAATCTTGGTACTATTCACTTGGTGTGCCACTTCTCACTCTGGATTTTGGAATGGTGTATTAATGGATATATATATATATATATATATATATATATATATATATATATATATATATATATATATATATATCAGTTGCTCGCTTTTGTTTCGTTGCTTCTTTTCGCCAACAAACGAGAGTGGACCCAAGCATGTGCAAATTTGTTTTATTTACCGCTCAAACAGCCTCGCCATTACGCGTTTCGGCAGTCGCCTGCCTTGATCACATGACAACGTAAGGAATTCAGATCGCCATTTTTTAATGACAGTGCATGAAAAAAGTTAATGAAAATGGAAAAAATACTTGTTTCAAAGTATTTTAAACATGACTGATAATGTGATTATTTGCTTAAATGCTTTTTCAAAATTTCATAACAATAGTACTTTTAACTTTTTTCAAGAGTACATATTGTGAATAGCATTACTATTGTCATATCTCATATCCATAAATTTCTTATATAAATGCTGTTTCAAAACCAGTACCATATTCAATCCGTTCCACATTTTCATTTTGTAACTAATCAACCTAATATGTGAATTTGCCCCTATGTATAAATTAATACCCTGACTAAGTGCTAAATTAAAAGAGGTGTAGAAAGTGCTAGTGTTAAAAATACTTTTGAAACTAACATGTCCTCTCCCAGCCAGAGTAGCTTGTATTGACATAATGTCATTGACCATACTATTTGAGCAACCCATGGCTGAAAGGGACATTAAGTGCAAATCACGGCATGTGCAAACAAGCAAGTAAATATGGAGAGAATAGTCAACTATTAATGCAACTGATTCCCATGGTTGTAAACATAGACATAAATATATGTAGATAAATAAATAAATAAATAAATACATATAAATATCCATAAATATACAACTCAATTGCTAAAATCATCAACTTCTAATAAACCCCTCTAAAATTACTTGATTATTAGTCTATGTTTTGCAGATTGAATGTCCGAACAGACAAAATCATTGTATCAATATCATCAATAAGACCAATATAAATACATAAATAACCATTCATTGGAAATACATACAAGATAAAGATCATAAATTACAGAGGTCACATATCGCCAGAGTTTCTGCAATAGTATACTTGGATGTTAGGGTTTCATAAAAATGTATAAAGGTCCTCACTCGTATTTATATCCCCTGGATATTTGGTATCTAATTCTAATATAAATTTCGTTTCCAGTCGTCTTAATTTCGCTTCCCTGTTCCCCCCTCTTTTTTCTAAAGGGATGGCATCCAACACATAGTATCGTAAATGACTAAGATTGCTTTCATGACACTCCTTAAAGTGTCTGGCCACAGGGTAGCTTGGGTCATTGTTGGTGATAGCTCTTGTGTGCTGTAAGCCTCTTTTGTGTACTGCCAACTTAGTACTTCCAATGTACTTTAGATTGCAGCTACACTCTAAAACATAGACCGCATATTCAGTTTTGCATGTCAAATGTCGAGTAATAGCCCGGGGAATGTTGTTAAAAGCTGTACAATACTCCAATTTATTAATTCCAAATTTGCAGGCCTTACAACTAGTACATTTAAAAAAAACCTTTCTTGCTGTGAGCCATGAACCCACCTCCTGGTCCTCAGGATTGTTGCGTACCAGGACATTACTCATAGATGCAGTTTTTCTATGTGTGATAGCTGGTTTTTTCGATAGAGATTGTCCAATAATAGGGTCATCTAGTATAATGGGCCAACTGCGTCTCACTATCCCCCTTATCTGCCTTTCTTGCCTTGAAAATGACATAATGAGACGTGTAGGTTTATTCTGTATTCCCAAGGAATTGCTAGATGCTGCCTCCAGCTTACTTCTGTATGTTAATAACTCTTCTCTGGGTTTTTGTTTAGATTTTGCAATGGCTCTATCCACAATTTTTTCTTTATATCCTCTTTCCAAAAATCTGGCCTTACTTTCATTTTGTTTATTTTCACATTCGGTCTCATTGCTACAAATTCTTCGTATTCGAAGCATTTCCCCGTAGGGGATGCTCTCTATCAGGTGACGGGGGTGAGCACTTGATGCATGTAATAGCGCATTCCCCGCCGTCTCTTTCCGGTATAGGGTGGTGGATATGGCATTATTGTTAATGGTGATTTGTACATCAAGAAAGGTTACACTCTCCTCGCTTATACATGATGTAAATCTTAGGTTGATATCATTGATGTTTAGTTGCGCTATAAATTCATTCGCACTCCTTTCTGTTCCGTGCCATATTATGAATAAGTCATCTATATATCTTAGCCAACAAATTATATTTTTCTGACAGATGTGACCATATTGCTTCTTGAGGACCAGCTCCTCCCACCATCCCATGAACAGGCATGCATAACTGGGGGAGAAGTTGGCACCCATCGCCACTCCCTGTACCTGCTGATATACTTGATTCTTGAAAAGGAACAAATTGTTATTCAGACAAAAGGTCAATAAGTCAATAATCATTCTGTTATGTTGAACATATTGTATAGGTCTATAGGATAGAAAATGTTCAGTAGCCCTTATTCCATCTCCATTTCGTAAACAAGTATACAAGGACAACACATCGAGTGCTATCATGCAATATCCTGTTTGCCATTGTATGTTATTAATCTTTCGCAAAAAGTCACTTGTGTCCTGTACAAAGGAGTCTAAGCCACGGACATGTTCCTGCAGAAAATAGTCAATGTAACATGACATATTTTCAAATGGTCCATCACAGGCCGAAATTATCGGTCTTCCTGGTGGCTTGTGTTTGTCCTTGTGTACCTTAGGGATGAAATAGATCTTCGGGATGGTAGGATGCTCTTTTCTAAGGTATTTGTATTCATCAGAACTTAGCATTCCCAAATTTTTCCATGCCAATAGTTTTGTCATACAACAATCCTGTGTGCTTTTGAATTTTTGGAAGGAGCTTTTTCTATAGCACTCTGTGTTGTTCAATTGTCCCATTGCCTCAATCATGTATTCCTTTAGAGGCCAAAGGACAATATTTCCGCCTTTGTCCGAGTTTCTTATGACCACATCTTTTTCTTTTTTGAGTTTATCCATCAATTGCCCATATTTTCTTTCGTGGTCTGTAATTTTCCTTTTATTTTTATTAATATTTATGTTAAGTTTTTTGAATTGAGCCACAATATGGTCATGAAAAATATCTATGGAGTCTCTCGGCATTACAGGGGTAAATTTCGATTTTTCTTTAAACTTTGTAGTTGGTTTACTGCTCGTTTCCATGTCAAGGATCCCACTGCCCTGTGAATCCTTAAGATAGTCATAATGCGTTTCATCTTCCATTGTGGCAGTGCTTTCCTTCTCTAGGTTTTGTAAATCCCTCAGCACATTAAAATCCGCAGCTGTAAGATTGGGCATGCTAGCAATATTTGATGCAGTTGAGCTGGCCATCTATCCTTTGTTTGCCAGTTGTAACTGATGATAGTTCTTCAATTTTAGTTTTCTAATAAACCTGTAGATATCGGCTCTTGTTTGCGTATAATTGAAATTGGTCTCAGGACAGTATGAAAGGCCCAGGGAAAGCAATTGTCGTTCAGCAGCACTTAAATCGATGTTTGATAAATTAATAATAGTATTGGCATTTGTAGATGTTTGCTCAGGTTTTTTTGTCATATTCAGTTGCGCTTCCAAGTTCCCCGTCCCCTTGTTGGACGTTTGGAACTCGCGCCCTCTTGCTGTTTTTCTCCTCTCCCTCCTACTTTTGGTCCTTCGTTTTTTGTCGATACATTCCTAGGGCGCAGTGTTTCCCTACGACTGCGTCTGACATATTCCAATTCCTCTCCCAATGTTGGTTTGATGGAATTTTGAGTAGCACGGTTTCTTTCTCTTTGACCCTCCATATCAGATTCGCTTTCCTGCGCTGACCTTAAGTCCGAAATTGAGGTTGCTCCTGCCAGGGACTGACTCGTGTTCTCGGGATTTATTCCTTGTGTCCTTCTGTCTTCCGTTGCCTTTCTAAACGTGTCAAACTTGCGTGCAAATGTGAAAATTTGCCCATTGGCATAATCTTCTTTGTCCCTCCTCAATTTGTATGCTTTCCTTTGTTTGATTTTGTCCTCCTCCTTGTTCAATCTGCTAGTCATTTCATCATAGAATTTCTGCTTCTGCTGGGAATCATTATGCGCCTTAATTTCCTCATTCAGATTGTCGATCTTCTGCTGGATATCACACCTGTCACTATCGGCATATTTTACTAATATAGCCACAAGTTTGCGTGAGGATTCCAGATTGCATTGCGCCCATTCCACCATCATCACAGGGTTTGGCGTTTCGTAGCTTGGGGCAATAATTATGCGTAAACCTCTGGGAATCCTTCCCACATCTAGGTATTTCTGCAAAGATTTTGACTCCCACCACTTCGACATCTCTTGGCGCATTAGTTTCTCTAATGCCCGAAAATTTTCTTTCAGGCTTCTCAATCCCCCACTTGCTTCTTCATTAGCACTTCCATTAACATCCAACTGCTCCGGAACTGTTTCTGAGAACATTTCCTCCGCAGCGGATTCACGATCCCTTAGCGCTGCAGCGGGCATGTTTGGCGGTTGTAATGTTCTCGGTTATATTGTTTTAGGATCTATCAGCGGCGGAACATCCCGTGAGCGCTGGGTGAAGCTGGGTGTTTTGCCATATGTTAGTTTAACAGGTAATCTTGCCTGTTAGACGTTCTACCTTCGTTGGGCATACAAAATGACACCCGCTGGAGCAGCTTCGTCAGAACACGGTGTTTAAGCTGAAATACCCGTGAGGACATTATTCAGATCTTTCTCTCTATGCCAGCAGGAGGTACAGTGCGCATTTATTTATTTATTATAGTAGTTCTCTGTCCCTGCATTGTGTAGTCTTCAGCCCTAGAAGTTCCTGCTAGTCTGGGTTTCTACAAAATGGCGGCTGCTGACAGGAATTTATCGCATGGATGAATTTCTTATGGAAATTTCCAATTCTTCTCCTTGCGTTATGAATTATGATGAAAGCCTGCTATCCCTGTAATATCTTAGATCTGGAATTGCGCTTTATTGGTGCTTTTTGCTGCAGTTATGTTGTGACATGAATGTTGGAGCTACTGTCAGATTTCTTCACGTGGGCTTATTATTTTGTGCTGAATGAGAAGATCTAAATGTATTATCTCTAAATTATGGATCATTGTGCTTGCTATATTGATCTATGAATTAACGCCTGACGTCGGCACCTTCCTTGGAGTTTATCCATACCTTCCGTGTAAGGTTCTACTCTAAATATTAAACTCATTTGTGTGCTGGATTCTTCGTGCTTATTCTCAGAGGTGTTGGCTTTTTCATCTTTGGCGTTATTATTCTATCGATGATTCCTGTGTCGATTTGGGACTGTGTCTCATAGCATATTGCTGGAATCCTCTACCCACTATACAATATTTGCTCGTGGGCAGTAAGACTTTCTTCAATGGCAGAAGGCATGGGAGTGGCCTCTAAAGACAGAGATTCCAAAGGGAATTTGAAAAGATCCAAAAGAAATCTCCTACACCGGAATCTCCAGCTAAAGGCAGTCCAGACTCTGCCTCAACGTTAGAAGCCATACTACTTAAGCTTAACACGGTCCATGACATAGCTCAAAGCACCAAAAACTAATACCGATCTGCTTAAGGTGGAGGTGGCAGCAATTCGTAATGAGTTGAAAAATCTTTTGTTACGTGTATCCAATGCGGAAACGCGAATAAGCAATGTTGAAGACTTTACGAACAAACAGACTAAACAAATACATAGCTTGGAGCGCTCCATGGCCTCATTAAGAAGAGACCTAACTGAACAGGAAGATCGGAATCGAAGAAGTAATTTGCGCATTTTTGGTTTGCCAGAAGACTGTGAAAAAACTGCTCCTTTAATGATTGACTTTTTACTCACTGGGATCCCGAATGTTCTGAACATCTCGTTTCACAAAGATTTCGAGATAGAACGTGCTCATAGAATTCCAACTTTTAAACCTAAAACGATGTCTTCTCCAAGACCTTTGATTTTTAAACCGTTACAACACCAACCTACTGAACAAATTTTGGCACAAATGAGGAAGATTAAAATGGTACTATGGGAAGGCCATAAAATATCAATTTCACAGGGCTTTGCCAGAGACACTGTAATTCGTCGTAAGGGTTTCCTGAACTTACGCAAGAGACTCATTGAGATGCACATTCCATTTTGCTGGTCCTTCCAGATTCAGGATAACATTCAAAGGTCGTCCACAGATATTTTATGAACCTTCAGATCTCTCAATTTTTTGGGATAATCACTCTGAATCGCAGATGGACTCAGATTCTATTCCGGGTGCTTCTCGCCCTTAGTGATTTACATCTGCTGAGCTTTCTATGTCTAATGCTTCTCATTTATACAGGATGGCTCCTTGTTTCTTGTGCCTTTCCATAATGTGCGTAGTTAATATTGCTCTTTTGTGATCTTTCTTAAAATGATAACTACGCACTGTAAGATCGTTTGTATTATATTGGCTATTCTTATTAACTGATTTTCCTTTTGCAGGATAATAAGTTTTTTTATACTATTATGAATGTTATGAGTCTACATTCTTTGCAGGTTAGATTTAGATTGGTTGTTTTAATATATTGGTGCTTGTTAAAGCTATATTGTTAAATTATAGGCTGTCATTGTATCTCTATTTTTCTGCTTTTACCTATCCTTTTTATTTGCCTGTGTCACTTCTCTGGTTTACTCCAATTTCCTTCTTGCTTCTTACTTGATTCTTCCTTCTTTCTCTGGCTTTTTTAGACAGCTTTTTCCTTTACCAGACTTCTAATTCATAACTTTTTCGATACCAACGCTATAATTAGTTGGCATTTATCTTATACCAGTTTGATGATATCTTTTTGGTATGATAACATTTTATATGGTTGGTCTTTTCATTGCTTATCTTTCTCACTATTCTTATGATAATGTAAGTATCTCTCTTTCTATCTATCATGTTCCTTTTTCCTTTATTTCCTTGTTCATTCCTTCTACACGTTCTTTCTATTGCGTTCGATTACTTTATTATCTGCCTAATTCGTTATTTTTATTTCCTATAATTCTATGTTGACCATGAAGTTATTTATGTGTATTTACTATTTATCTGCAATTTTGCTTATTATTACAAGGTTAATTTATGGTGTACATCTTTGTTTTATATTTGCATAATTTGTATTTCTTAGGTATCTGTCAATTTGTCTCTTTTTCTCTCATTGTATTTCTATCCTTAATTATGATTTACATCCAATGTTGATTATTCTTTCTACTTCGTACTTTCTAAAATACTCTAATCATATAAATTTCTTCCTGACGTCCATCAATTTAAAATGATTAGTAATCTTTTACATTATATATATTTTGGGATTGTTCTGTTCATAGGATATTTATATTAACTTGATAGATTAGTTCATAATACCTTAGACTGTGATGTATATGTTCTATATTGTTATTTATATTGCCTTAGATTACTATTTATAACACTGCATAATATTATCTATTATACCTTACTTAGATATTTATATTGCCTAATATTGTTATTTATAATATCTAATTAGATTGCTATCTGTTATTATAACCTCTCCTTTCTATTTATGACATGATATATGTTTTTCACTGATCAAATATGTTATTTTTTCAGGAACTTCCGTTATTTATTCTTTTTGATGAATTATAGATAGTATATTATGTGTTGAAATTTATGCATTTGTTTTGCCGCTTAATGGAATATTTATTGTTGACCTGTCTGCATTGTGGTTGATGGCTTTTGTGTTGCTCCTCCACGTTACTTCCCCCATGCAATTTGTCTATTACAGACATCCCCTGGTGGGGTTACTCTTTTTTAATGCTCCATTTTTCTTTGGAGTACTTTTGCTCTTTTGTCTCTTCTTTCTACTCTTTACTTCCTCCCTTTCTCTTTTTTCTAATCTTGGGACATCTGCTTCAGTGTATTTTGGGATTTATATTGCATTTCTGTTAATTTTTAACTATTTCTGGGCTTTTCTTTTACCCTTTTACCAGATGTACTTAATTTTGTTGTTTTAGTCATATCCATGAGGGGCTTAAATATAGTTTCACTTAATGTACGAGGATTGAACCACCCAGTTAAGAGGAACAACATTTTAGACTACTGCAAAAGTCTATCTGGTGACGTGGTCTTACTTCAAGAGACGAAGATAGCATTTAAAGGAGCTCTGCTTATGAGGAATGATTGGGTTATGGATGTTACTTGCTCTGAGGCCTCTGGGGGAAAAAATGGGGTGGTTACTCTTATTTCCAAGGGTTCTGGTCTATCTATTGTTGCAGCTGAACATGACACCAGTGGTAGATGGCCTCTTACCCGTTTGACTAATGGATCGGGAGATCTATATGTTATGAATTTATATGCTCCGAATATTGATGACCCTCTTTTTTGGTGTAACATACACAAGAAACTCTCTGATATTCCACAGAACTCTAGAACTATCGTTGGTGGTGATTTTAATCTTCCCCTTGATCCTATCCTGGATTGACACTCTGCGTTTAGATTTCGTCCCCCTAGATCACATAAACATTTACTCAATATGTGCTCTTCTCACCATTTGGTTAACGCATGGAGAATGCATAACCCTACGGGTAGTGATTTCACATTTTTCTCCTCACCACACTCAAGCTTTTCTCGTATTGACTATCTTTTGGTAGATGCCTCACTTTTGAAACATACTATAAATGTTACTATTCATCCAATAGTTGTTTCTGATCATGCGGCGGTGTCTTTAACTGTTCTTAATCTCACTGATACGAGGGGTCCTCGTAATTGGCGTCTCAACACAGAACTTTTGGAAGATGAGAATGATGTAAAGGATCTCTGTGTGGACATTGATAATTTCTTTAAAGATAACGAATCTTCAGTAGACTCCCCAGTGTTGTTGTGGGATGCATTTAAATGTACTATAGGGGGTCATATTATTAAAAAAATGGCCAAAAGAAATAGTGATATTAGACGATCTCTTCAATCTATAGGTGAGGAGACTAAACGTAAAGAGGAATTATTCAGACATTCAAATGATAAATCACTGCTGCAGGATATCAAACATTTGAAATGTTCTTTTAACTCCATAGTTACTAAAAGAGCTTATATCGGTGTACATGCCCAAAAATCTCGCCATTTACTGTTACGAAATAGAGCCGGTAAGCTCTTGGCTGCTACGTTAAAATATCAAAATACAAATGTTAATACGACTCGTATTTCTCATATTAATGATAAAGATGGTTCAAGGAAATTCCATAACCAAGAAATTCTTGAGGTCTTTCGCGATTTTTATGAAACATTATAAACTCCTAAAAACCAATCTACCAAGGTTACCTGTCAAAAGTTTCTTCAATAAATTCCTACTAATACTATTTCCCATGGTGATATGATTGATTTAGGGAAACCAATTGATACTGAGGAAATCATTCAGGCTATTAAGGCTAAGCGCTCTGGTAAAGCTCCAGGTCCGGAAGGCTTTCCTATTGCTTTTTCTAAAACTTTCACTCCCTCAATTATTAAATATCTTAAGAGGGTTTTTGATGAGTATGTTGGTTCTGGTAAGGTTTCTGGATCGGCTGCTGAAGCTACTATCGTAGTTATACCAAAAGATGGTAAAGATCATGCTGATCCCAAAAATTATCATCCAATTTCATTATTAAATATGGAATCTAAAATCTTTGCGAAGATCTTAGCCTATCGCTTGGAGAGACACATTCCCAATCTCATTCATGCTTCTCAGACAGGCTTTGTTAAAGGGAGACTTGCTAGAGACAACATTCAAACCTTCTGTCATATATTGGAGAAGGCAAGACTTTCAATATTGCTTTCGGCGGCGATCGCCCTTGACGCCGAAAAGGCCTTTGATAAAGTTTCTTGGCCTTTTCTACAAGCAGTATTAGAATCTCATAACCTTGGTGACTCCTTTATTAATATGGTCATGTCTCTTTATGCGCAACCAAAAGCGAATATTAGAATCAATGGGGCTACATCTTCCTTTTTTAATCTTCGGCAGGGCACTAGACAAGGGTGCCCTCTTTCTCCCCTTCTTTTTCTCCTTTCTATAGATCCGCTTCTTTGTCTACTTAATTTGGATCAAGGTATTAAGGGGTTTCAATTTGGCTCATGCACGCTAAAAACGGAAGCATATGCGGATGACGTCCTTATTTTTTCAGAGGATATTGCACCAGCAATTCCCGTTATTACGAACATCATAAATGATTTTTCGTCTGTCTCTGGTTATACTCTTAATAAAGATAAGACGGAAATGTTCCCTTTAAATGCATTGTGTTTTCCCGCTCACATGGGTGATTCTGGTTTTAAATGGCAATCGACTCATATTAAATACCTAGGAATTCGGTTTTGTAAGAACGTATCATACACTATCTCCTTTAATGAATCTCAAATCTTATCCAAGGTTAAAGATCTTTTTTCTTCCTGGTCTCCTAAATATATTTCTTGGTGGGGAAGACTGCAAACTCTCAAAATGATGATTACACTGATTATTAATTTTTTATCCTCCATGTTACCCATAAGGCTCTCTTCTGCCTTTTTTCATGAGCTTGACTCAATCTCTTCAAAAATTTTATGGAGTGATAAAAGAGCTAGAATTGCTTTCAAATTTCTTAGAAAGCCTTCTGATTTGGGGGGCTGTAATCTTCCAGATTGGAACTTATATCAGATTTCCTTTCTTGCATCTCAAGGAGCCCTTTGGTTCCTACCGGATTCGCACCTAGTTCCCCCGTGGATTTATATTGAAAGGGAACTCTGCGCTCCTTTCTTCACCTCTTCTCTCCTCACGGCTTCTTGCCTTAATTTTGACCATTCTCAACGTATTATATTAGACACGATTAATGCATTAAAGTATGTGGATAAGAAATTATCTAAACCTATACATAAATCAAGATGGTCTTCTTTGTGGCATAATCCTAAACTTTCTACTGACATCGATCCTAGCATAGCTTCTTTGTGGGCTGCCAAAGGTATTAGACTGGTAAAGGACCTGTACGACTCCAATCATGACCCTCTTCCCTTTTCTTTTTTAGTCGAGAGATTTCATCTTGGTAATTTGGATTTTTATTCTTTTTTAAAGATAAAGGTTAAAATTGCTAAAGTATCTCTGTCAACGGACTCAAGTATTGTCTCCCTCCTTTCTACGTGGTTACGTTCCGGTCATACTGCGTCTAAAATCTATAAATTTTTATCCCCGCCAATTCCTTCACAATCTACGATTACTTATGATAAATGGTCTCATCATTTCAAAGATGACTTTTTTAAACACATTTCACAGGATACGTGGTATCTGATTGGGAAATTATCCCTATGCAATAAAATTGCTCCCTCACTTATCCAATCTAAATTTTTCTCACTAAATCTTCTTCACTGGACCCCGGCTCGTCTATATAAATTGAAATTTTGTGATAGTAATTTATGCTGGAATTGTAATCTTGTTCCAGGTACCCATGCACATATGTTCTTTGAATGTACATTATTAAATTCATTTTAGAGCTCGATACAGAAGCATTTAACAGTGATTTTTAATACACATATAGAACTTTCTTTACCTCAAATTTTATTAGGTCCTTGGGCTGCAGTTATTCCTTTACCCCTTGATAGTTCGGATCTGGAACTGTTAGACTTACTGTTATCTATAGCTGTTAAAATTATTTTAACTGAATGGAAATCTTTCCATTCTTTATCTTATCATACTTGGTGGGCTTGGGTCTCATATTTACGTGGAGCTCATACTTCTGTTGAGAAAATGCATTGCTCGCCTTTTATCTCTAGTAAGGTTTGGCGGTCTTTGGACAATTATATGGAGTTGTCGTCTCAAGCCTTGAGAGCTCAATATCCCTTTGATACCCCCTCTTAGGTTATTTTCTATCATTGAATGCAGATGTCCCCTCTCTTCTCTTTGATTCATCTCTTTGTTTCCTTTCCTTTCCCCTTCTATTTTTCTCTCTTAAATCTTTTCTTTCTTCTTCTTTTTCACTTCCCTAGGTGAATTGTCTTAGGTATGAAACAATACATCTAGTATAGGTCTTCTCCTTTTTCTTGATCTTGATATATGCAATTGTTTGGCTTGCCTTATCCTTCTGGGATCCATATTATATTTCATGAATTTTATAACACTTAACATATAATAGGATATCTATTTAACTACTTTTTTTTTAAATAATAGTTTGTTTTAATCCCTTTTATCCAGACCAATGTATTTTCTTATGTAATATTTCTAGCTTCATAACTTGTCTGATTGATTATAGATAGATTTCATTTTATACTAGTGTATTGTTATTGAATTACTATTGTATTTCTCTTTTTAAAATGCAATAAAGATATTTGAACAAAAAAAAAAACTATAACGTCCCTGTAACCTTCGGTTTTTTCAGTGAATATATATAAATATATAAATATATATATATATATATATATATCCACATAAACCTCCTCCAAGCACAAGGAGCCCCCGACCCTACAGGGCGGCCTCACACAATGGGCATGGAGCAGCCCATCAACAGTCGTCGAGACAAGAAGAACACTAAGGCCCATTTCTGGGGACAGAGCATTTATTTCAAAGGCACCGCTGCACAGGTTTCCATCTCCTTACGCATTTCGGCGTTAGCCTTGATCACAGGTGGAAACGATGAAGGTGCAAAGAGCGTCGTGCATGCTTATTTATATGCTTAAAGTCACATGATCATTGTTTAAAATACAAGTCCCATAATGCGTAGTACTATCATTATTGGGATGTCACATGGAATCTCGATAGATTCTCATTTAGATATTTACAGTTTCTTTTTGTACCTGCATTATTGTCGTAGCGGAGTTAAAGTTCAAGCAATCATGTGCTCTTGATTTCTTTGCGTAGTGCTCACATTCTACGTCAGCCTCCAAAACAATGCTCGTCTCCCAGAACGGTCAGAGAGAGAAGTCATCCCCTCTGACTCCCTTCCTACAACAGTCACCACTTTTCGCTGCTATTAGCATCTCCTCAGTAGGCGGGTGACTGCGAGTGGGTCATGCTCCCGATTTGAATCCACATAAACCTCCTCCAAGCACAAGGAGCCCCCGACCCTACAGGGCGGCCTCACACAATGGGCATGGAGCAGCCCATCAACAGTAGTCGTATATATATATGAAGAGTAAATCTTGGAAAATATGCAAGATTCAAAAGCCTGCACACAGGGTGTGGGTTTCAGGGAATTTTAATGGCAACGCGTTTCAACCCTGCCGGTTCTTCGTCACAGCCTAATTACAAAAACACTGTGCTCAATCTCCCTTAAAGAATACATTCTGTGCTAAACATAGAAAAATACTAAACATAAATGGTGGAGGAAATGCATGATATGCACTAGCTCTGACAGTGCAGGCTTAAACATTCGGACACAGAGGCAGAATTTAAATGAGAAAATAGGTGCATAAATCATAGACATGTTATATTTCATGATAAATCCTGCTTGTGCATAAAAACTGTGTCAAACGCAGACTGCATAATGTGTAGTACATAACAGCCAAGTGGCTAAATATAAACAAAATAGGCGCATAAATCATAAACATGTAGTTTCATGATAAATGATGCTAGTGCATCAAATATATGTCATACGCAGACTGCATAATGTGTAGTAGATAACAGCGAAGTGGCTGAATATAAACAATGCATCCATATATTGCTCCGATTAGCCCATGTTAAATCACATGTCATCCGGTAATAGCCCAGTGGCTAAAAGAATGCTGTTTCACTCAGGTTGAACAATCTGAATTGGGGTGCTCGACAACTCTTGCTACCCCATTGCCATGTCAACCCTGGAGTTTACTCTAAAAGAAAAAGCCATAAGACTAGACAGAGGGAATTGTCCCACCTAAACAAATTAATAACACCAAGCTCTACTTAAACATCAGAGTAAGTGATGTCCTTTGTGAAAATAAAAACGAAAACACCTGGCATGGCAGTTTGGGCTGGACTGTTCCCATAAGGAGCAGGGTCAAGACTGATTTGCATATGGCTGGGTCCGAACTGGGGTGGTGAAGTGAGCTAAAGAACGATGATGGATTCAACCCAGATATGTGACTAGGGGCGAGTGTCTGAAAAGTATCAGCATTCCGTCCATCATCTCCTTGTGTTTGCTAACACTGGGCATACTTATACATCCTTCAAAAGCAAGAGATACACACATACACATTCTAAAGCTATTGTGTTTGTATGTCACAATGTTGCAATCGAAATATGAGCCTGCATGTTTTTCGTTAGCCGAATATTGACTACTAAAATACAATCAAGATGGGTGTAGATGTTCTATTATTAATTCTACTCTGACTATATTTTAGGAGTTGGTATTATCATCACAATATATCTGCAGGTCGGTATTTCGACAACACTAGCAGCCATGCATATATAGGATTTAAGCAGAAAAGGCACCTTATGCCAATCTAATTTAAACATTTCTCTGGCTGCTGTTTTACTCACTGACCCTACCGGCCATTGCTAGTACCTTGTGTCCATATTAGTGTGTTAATTTGGTGCCTGCATACCATAGAAAGGGAAGACAGGTTTGTGCATTCAGCATTGGCACCAGCAGACGTTTGTGCATCTCCCACATAAATACGAATGTGTGGATTTAATTAGAAAATGAACCGGATGCTTCCTCTGTCTAAGGTTGCGATGCCCAGCCCCTTATTTGCACAAAAGGTGTTGTGGAAACACTGCACTCAAAGCTGACTTTGCCAGCATTGTATTCTGTTTTTCATTTAGCAGTTATTTTGGAACACTTCTCATTAGCCTGAGTGTGCATTTTAAACCAGGTGCATCCAAGGCAGGTCCAGTCTGTCTGATCCAATTCAGATTTTATGAATATCCTTTCCAGGCAGCAAATGTAAAAGGCAATCGTTTACATAATGTCTATCTTGAAAACCTGGCATGGATTTAGCCTGCCCTATATGGACCTATGCTGATACACATATTTGAAACAATGCCATCAGGAAGCCTATTGCTTTTTTACCTAAATTGTGAGCAAAACGAAGGCAGTCCGTGATAACGAGGATCGTTAGTTGTGCAACCGGCAAAAATAGAAGATAACATGTTTCTGGAAATGCACTTCCTTGTAAACTGGGATGGGATTTAGAATGTTATTTGAGAAAATTACTTGCAAAGCTGTGAAATCCACGTCTAAAACGTCAACACCCAACAATCATACAGGTAGTACAAACTCGGGATGCATGAGCAAATTAAGGAGGTTATAGGCACTGCTCAGACGACCGAATAACCTCGCTGCGCCTTCTGACTGAAGGGCTGGATTTGCACTGGATAAACTGTGGGATAAACAGATCAAACTGAAATCTCTGAGAGCCGCAAGGACTAAGGGCACAACAATGGAATACGAGAGAGTGAGAAGGGGTAGGGATGACCTTTTGGGGAAATGATTAGATAAGGACGACGACAGGGCCAAGAGACAGGAGGAAGAACGGTGCAGAAATGTACAGCTGCTGCATCAGACGGAATCCCCCTTGCAAAGAGCTAACTGTGCAACAGCAACAGAGAAACGGGCCTTTCAGCGGGGATCGATCATTCTTATTTTGTCGGGAAAGCATTGTGCACATCAGGCAGCCATCGATTCTCCATTAGCAAGGATTGTGTTTAATATCGCAGCCTCGCTCCCGTCTCCAAAAAAGGTTATTATCTGGCGTGGCGTGGAAATGGTGTTGAGCAGCCAGGAGTGAGACAGAGCTATCAATTTCCCGAAGTGTGGAAGAGGGTGTTGGGGGAATGGTCTGTTGGACTGGCACAACCGCGGACTTCCTGAGAGCGGAATTGGAAAATTACAGTGGGAGTAAAAACAAGACCAGTCTGTAGGCATAAAAATGAAAGTGTGTTCTTATCGCAAAGAGTGACTCACAGACACAGATGTGCATGTATGTGTCACTGCCTGCGTCGCACGCAGAGCGACAACTTGGCAGGCGGCAACCTAGCAAAGCATTCCCCTGCTGGCCTGTACACCTCCACCCAGGGTTGGATTGGGATTAAAAATCAGCCCGGGCACGCAAAAAAAAAAAGTGGCCTACATTTGCATATTGCCTTTCCTCAAACACTGCTTCGGCGAAATTATATTTAAAAAAAAGGGGATGGGGGGGAGGTAATAAAAAATGCACGGATACGTTTACACTGGTGAAACACACCTGAAAACAAGTGAGGCTACTTTTGCTCAGGCCCCCTTGCCCCCGCTCAATATGCATATATTGAAGGGCCGGCCCAGCGAGAGAAAGGGGGTGTCTGCCCGTTGCTAAACGGGAGGTAATGGACGCCCATCTGCCTCCAGAAAGGACACTCGGGCACCCACTGGGCCGCTGGCGGTATCCGAACAATGCAGAAACCACCCAAATCGGCCCCCCCAAACTGCTCAAAAAAGCAGCCCACAGCTGAAACTCGGACACCGGCCCCTCGGGCAATGTCTGAGTGCCCGCGTTACCAATCCGATGCTGCCTCCACCATCTGTTTCAGCCCCCAGGGCTTGGTGGTCGGGGTGAAGTTCTTACACCTGTGCGGGTGGGCCCACCGCTTCAGAGTGACCACTTCCGGGCTGGACCTACCTTTATAAGCCCTCCTCTCGCCCTACGAGTTTCCCTCTTTGGGCAGGCTGGCATAGTGACGATAGAAGCAGAGGCAGTGCCGGGTCCTTTTAAGGTCGAGCCTAGCGGCAGCGCGCATGCACTGCTCGCTCTGCGAGGCATGCTGTATTAGGGTATGCAGTGGAAGCCCCGCCCACTCTCCAACCATATTTACCATTGGCTTGTGTCAGTGTCCTTCCTAAATGCTGGCTTGTGATTCGAAAATAGGCTTGTTAGTTCCGCCTTGGTACCGCCTTGTCTCCGTTTGTTACTGCCCATAAGGACTGGACCTTTTACTTGGCTTGTTACATGGTCTGCATTATAAGGGGGTGAGCATTATTTTGTTCATTGTCCCCAATGGCGGCCGATTTTCCTATACAGCGCTATGCGCTCTAAATTGTATGCTGAGCTCGGCGTCCGCTGTAGGGACACCGCGCTCACTTTATAGTTTAAAAAAAAAACACTGCGCTCTGCTTATTTTTTTATTTTGTAAAACTTTAATACTGAGCTTGGCGCCCGTTCCAGGGACACCGCGCTCGGTTTCTCTCCTTTTTTTTTTGCCTCCTTAAAACAAGCATGTGCAATGCAATAAGTCTCGCATTTACACGAGTTTAAGCTATTGGCATTGTAAATGACAATGCCTTTTATTTATGTTTTGAAAACCAAAACATAAATAAAAGGCATTGTCATTTACAATGCTAATAGCTCAAACTCGCTTAAATGCGAGACCTATTGCATTGCAAATGCTTGTGTTCTAATACTCGTCATCGCTCTCATACTACTAGTACTGATAACGATCTTTTATTATGAGTGCTGCGCATGAGCTCTTCCCCCGCTGGGCCGCCCCCCTTCAGGGTGGCTCCTGCTGCCCTCCGCCCCCTCCATCCTGGTGTCTGTGGCCTACGTTGTTATTAGCCCCCCTGCACTAAGTTTACACCCTGGGCCTTTGAAGGGGTGTAGCTAGGAAGGAAGCACCCCACTGAAGGTGGATGGGATTTACTTGGCGCTATCCTGGCTTCAGAGCCCTGTACGATGGGGAGGGGGGGAATCACGCTAGATGGGACCCGCAGCCAGAGGTTTATACATGGGGGAAGTGTCGAGGGGGGACTTTCGGTGCTCACCGGGCTCCAGAGTGAGGAAGTCTGCCAGGAGCCTAGTTATCAAGGGTACATCAGGTGCAGTGGCACCGGAGCTCACAAACCCCTCTATACTGCTGCATTTTAGTACCCAGACAGCAGTCGGGAGTTTATTCCTTGCTTGCACCGGGGTCTTGCCACATTAGGCCCTTCGCTGCACGTTTCCAGAGTAGGATGTGGCACCCGCCCCTCCTCTGGGCAGTAAGAGTAGAGAAAACTAATGTAATCACCTCAGAGTGAGTCGCTGGTGAGAGGCTGTACTGCCTCCTGTGAGCATCACACTGGGTGTCAGGAAGTAGCCGGGACTTCAGGCAACTCCTGTCCCATGTGAAGGTCGGGATCTGAGCATGAATGTTACAATTCTGGTGGAAGTGGATGGCTTAAGGCTCGAGTGCCTCCTACGGAAAATGTGCTCAGGATCGAACAATGTGTCAAGGATGAGCACGGGCTCAGACTGGGGTCAGAAGTCGCATCTCCCGGGCAGTTTAAATACGAAGAAGAATGAAAGTACCTTATTGTGAGCAGTGGTCGAAGGTTCTAGGCCTCCTTGTGGGTCACTCGATCAATCCCAGACTCTGTCCGTAGTGGGTTGGAGCTGAGTGTGAGCCTTTCCTCTTCTCTGAGCCACCGCGCTCACTTTACATTTTCTTTTTTTTTTTTAAACTTTGATGAGCGCGGCGCCCGCTTCAGGGCCACCCCGCTCTGTTTATTTTTTTATTTTGTAAAACTTTAATACTGAGCGCGGCGCCCGCTTCAGGGACACCCCGCGCTCGGTTTCTCTTTTTTTTTGCCTCCTTAAAACATGCATTTGCAATGCAATAGGTCTCGCCTTTACGCAAGTTTAAGCTATTGGCATTGTAAATGACAATGCCTTTTATTTATGTTTTAAAAACCAAAACATAAATAAAAGGCATTGTCATTTACAATGCCAATAGCTCAAACTCGCGTACATGCGAGACCTATTGCATTGCAATTGTTTGTTATGTTAGGAGGTAAGCTGGCGCCTAAACTATTTTTGTCTGCATCATCTGGAATAGTTAGAATGGTCTGGCTACCTTTGTCGGGTATTTCGGCATGTGCTCAGGTGGAGGATTTTAGACGAAAAGGGTCACTTGATTTGCGCAAGTATGTTCTGTCTAATTCTGTGAATTTTGCCTTGGCTCCTCTCCTGCTTTGGGTCTTAGGATCCCACCAGTTTTGGTGGTTGTGTATGCCCCCCAACTATTCTGAGGTCCTGCCCCTCCATCCACTAACAATCAGTTGTATGAAATTTTAATTTGAAAGGAAATCTAACTGCAATTTACTTGTGCCCTTGAGAAATTCAGCGATCATACAGCCCTGCCAAGTACCACGCATCAGGCATTAGACTAACACATTTTATTGCTGGTGTCCACATCACTGCATTGAAATGCATTACTCACGCATAGAGAGCACCCAGACATGGTTTGGGGATCATGTGGCACTCAAAAAACAAGACTGGAGCGCACGCTTAATCTATGCACTGCTGCTCTGCCTGCGTAGCAATTTACTCTGCTCACTACTCTGACTTGTTCTCGTGGTGATGTGGGCCGGTACAGAAGGATACATTGTTTTACATTCATCACAAAAACAAACTGTGCTCCCTCTGCGACCCCACCCATGCCCTCTCTGACACACATGTGTAGCTGCTGCCTCATCCGACAAGGGCGGGGAAGCTAAACTGGAGGGGTCTTTGGCTGGTGCGGGAGACCTCCCAGCGAACACAGGAGCAGATTTCCACCCAAAGTACCCTCCAACATGCAGGGGGTCCTGTAAGCAGTGGAAGCGGGCTGGCCAGCAGCAGTGATGCTAAATATTTGAATAATTTCTCTGTGAACAAGTCGCATCGCAATTTGAAATTGCAATGCGACTTGTTCACATAGGAATTATTCAACTATTTAGTGTCACTGCTGCCCGCCAGCCAGAGTGAGACGCTCCTGCACGAGGAGCATAGAGCTGCCTGTGACTCTCGCCTCCATTCAAGCTCTATTCAGACTCAGGTCACCCTTGAACTGCCATTTCCAGCCTGCAGTCTGTGGCCCTCTTCCCCTGCCTACCCGAAGAACATCAGTCCCAACACTTACCAGTGATGAGTCTTTTAGAGGCCCAGACTTGACTTATCACACATCCCTGTCAAGCACCAGCAGTCATTCAGAGACCTGACCTGTGCCTGACCCTTACCCTTGTGGAGTTTTTCAGAGGCCCAGGCTTGCCTCTTCCCTAGGACGACTATTTGGGAGCTGGACTGCTCTCACCTGCCAGAACAAGTCAGTCTGACATTTCAGAGGTACATATCTGACTTTTGTTTGAATATGCCACAGCCCAGTCGGCCTTTAAAATGCACAGGACTGACTTGTGAGGATACAGAGATATTGGCTATATGATGGACAGGCCCCACATGTGCCAAGGCCAGATGTATGACTGACTCTGTCCCAGCCTTCTGGCTTTCCAGAGGCACAAGACTGTCCTGTGACTAAAAGAACCTGCCCTGGCAGAGCCAATTACAAATCAGGCCCTTACATCTAATACTCTGGTACTTTTTGGGCAGAAACTGTAGTAGTGCCATGAGGCTGAATAGCGGTTGGCTGCCTATGACCTACCAGCCTCTCTGAGGCGCAGCCATAATTCGTGACTGAAGCACAACCTTCTACCAGATTTTCAGACACACAGAGGTGAGATATGAATGAGCCTGTCTGCCCTGTGGGTCTATTACAGGTAGGCCTGGGCGGTAAATTCCGTTCCGCTCACGGAATTTGCGGAATTTGGGTAATTTCGCGTTCTGCGGAGAACGCGAAATTGCCAAAAATTCCGCGATCTGCGACTTCGCGGAATTTTTTGCTTGTTCGCGCTTTCAAAATGCGTGTTCGCAAGATATTTCTCCCCGAGCACGCAGACAGCGTTCGCGAACAGGAAAAAAGCATCGCGAACGGGCGGAACAAGCAATTCCACGTGTTTGCGGAACTTTTGCGTGCTCGCGGAGATTTTTTACCGTTTCGCGGAGCTTTGCGTAGCGCGACTACGCAAATTCCGCCCACCCCTAATTACAGGTACCCGCCAGCAGATTTAATTCCTGTCCTGTCCACACTGAGGTCGCTCAGTACCCCCTAGATGTATCCTGTAAGTGGCATTTTTAAGTGGACATGTTAATGACAGTTTGGACGCATTGTTCTCAAGCAACCAGGCCATTATTGCACTATGGTGCCCTACTGTCATGGAACACTTAGGTGTCTGCAGGACCTGCCACCATGTGCCGTCCCAGCCCTCCCAGTGTGGAAACCCAGACAGTGATAACAGAGCTGACTGCCACCTTCTGTTCACCCCAAGGAAGTGCTCTTGGTGCCAAGAAGCAACAGTGTATGGCACATCCCGTGGACCAGGCTCTCCTGCCACAAACCAGATACAAATTGAGCAGACCTCCCCCCCAGCTTGCATCAACTTTGGGGTTAATTAAAGCGTGATTGGGAGCAGGGTGAGTGGAGACCTGGGCAGAAACTTGGTAGACAGTGAGTGGAGGAGAATTACTGAGCAGAGTCAGTGGAGGGAAATGGGCAGTGTGTGGAGGAAAATCACTGGGTAGTGGCGGAGAAGAACCACTGTTCAGAGACTGAGTGGAGGAGACGCAGTGGGCAGAGAGTGAGTGGAAACTGGGCAAACAGGGCAGAGTGTTAGTGGAGACCTTCGCTGAAACGGGATAGAGAGTGAGTGGAGACCTTGGCAGAAACGGGGCAGAGAGTGAGTGGAGAACTTGGCAGAAACTGGGCAGAGAGTGATTGGAGAACTTGGCAGAAACTAGGCAGTGAGTGAGTGTATGAGAATCACTGGGCATGCAGTGAGTGAGCAGAAGCAGTGGGCAGATAGAGAATGAAGAAGGATCACTGAGTAGAGAGTAAGTGGAGGAGAAAGAGTGATAATGAGTGAAGGAGACTTACTAGGCAGAGAGTGAGTGGAGGTGAATCACGAGGCAGTGAGTGGAGAAGCAGTGGACAGTGAGTGGGGGAGAATCACTGAATAGAGAGTTATTGGAGGAGAAACATGCGGAGGAGAAGCACTGGGCAGACAGTGAGTGGAGGAAGAACAGTGGGCATACTGTGACCGGAGAAAAAGTGGGCAGACAAGTGTTATGTGAGTAGGTTTTATAAAGCACAATGTTGCCCCAAAGGGCTTCCCGGGGCTAAGAGAAAGACTACCTCACTAACCTGTCTGGCAGAGCCAGCTTACTTAGAAGAGCCAGGTCTTAAGTTTTTTTGATAAATCTTTTCACTTGGACTTTGTTGAAGATACGGTGGCAGTGCGTTTCACAATTTAGATGCCAGATAGCTGAAAGAGCAGCCTGCCTGTCTTGAGCGGACAAATCTAGGGACTTGGACCAGCTATGTGTTGGACAATCTTAGCATTCTAGGTGGAGAGAATGGTGGCAAAGCGCGCAGCCTGGCAGATGCACTCTACCCAGCCCTTATGGACTGGCAGCAATCAGGTGAGTCACACACTGGTTTTTCACTCTACAGCGACTCTAACATATCTTTAACTGATCTCTGTAGCATGCGTTGTGATGGAGTGAGGTTTGTAAAATATATCCTCATGAAATCAAGTAACTCTATAATAATGTATTAACTGCATGAACTAATCAACTCTGGATACACACATTTACACAGGGGGCAGACGCAATTTACATAATACACTAAATCATGTTGGCATGAGTACGTATTAACTGTTTGAGCTTTGAAAAACGGTACTAATGCATGTTTATGCTGTGTTGTACATTGCACATTTTGCATCTTGTGCACAAATAATTAGAAGTTTGCTTTAAACTAATAGCTTTCGCTAGGATTTATTTAACACAGGGCATTAGTACGGTGGGAGGTAAACATAATGGGTTTTATTTCACTAATTAATATTCTTTTGTGTTTGTTTATTTTAGTACGGGATTGGGCCTGCATGAAAATGGCCTCTCGTTCAAGCCAGCATGTGGTTGGCCTGGTCGGTACGGAGTGCGCATGTGCCAGGAAGGGTTGCCTGCTCGCAGACTGCTGAGTGTACCCGATGATGCAATTCGTGTGAAGGCCATGTTGACCTGTGTCTTATTGTTTATGTGCCAAGATGCGACAGCGACTGTGGGAACAGCCATCACTATGTGCAATACGAATGTGAAAGCGGATATCATAATGAACATTGTAGCTAATTGTATAACTATGAATGTTAGTAATATGCGAATGTAATGGTTTTAAATTCTTCCTTTGTTAGAACCGGTATAGGATGGATTTGTGGGGAGAACTGGATGAGGCGACCCTAGTATGATTTACGACAACCAATCACAGTCCGAGTTTCTACTGATACTGCAACATTGTAAGATAGTGTATTAGGCAGAAAGGTATAACTGATGTCCCAATTGGGGGTGTGGCAGATCAGAACGAACGAGAACAGAGAGAGGAGAGGGGAGAAGAGGATGCAGACGAGAACGCAGACGAGAACATAGAGAGAATGCAGACCAGAACGCATAGAAAAGATCTAAGACAGAAAGAGCAGTCCTGCACAGAGAAAGTGAACTTTTAGGAACGAGAACGTTGCGGGAGTGCTTGGGAGGAGACTGCGACCGAGGAGGTAGATTAAGTAGGAGATTAATTCTAGTTGCTAGTATAGCAAATTCTGCTGCATCTGTCCTGTTTAACTTTGTCCTCTGAGCCTATCTCTGGGGGCCTCTTGCCACAACCTCGGCCAAGGAAGTGGTTTTCCTGTTTCTCTGGTGGGTATTGCCCTCTTTGATTGCTTAAAATTGCAAATATATTTCTGCAAGTATTTATGCTGTACCTTCTTTCCCCCATTCCTTTGCATGCTTTGATATCGATGCAAATGATTCATTTTGATTACATTGCTTGATAATTTGTTCTCTTATATGCAATCTTGTATGTGCACTGACAATTTCATCACGAGCATTATTAAGATAAAATCATTAACTGAAGAAATGACTTTGTGGTTATTAGTTAAATGCTAAACTGTTTAGTTAATCATAGTCACCATCAACTCTTCAACTAATGGTCCATCGACCAAAAGAAGAAGAAGTTGAAATTTACTAATAGTTAGAATTATATATATAAATGTTATTAATATGAAGTATAGTAATTAATAAAACTGACAAATTAAACCCCCCAAATCCAGCGCCAGTCCTCAAGGATCATTTAAGGGTAATGTGTGATGGGCCCCGTTGTTTGATAAATAATTTATGCATGACGAGATTTTCTTTGGTCCCTGGCTTAGGAATTTAGGGGTTGCGTTGGATCAGTTTTTCTGGTAGCAGAATGATGGTTATTATTGATTAGTTTGGTGATTTATTGATTAAATGTTTAACAGTCTATGTAAAGTGGGTTAGTATTGTGTTTATGTAGTCTTTGTAACACAGATACAGAAAGGTATCTGGGAAGCCGGCAAAATAGAAGTTAGCCTGAAATAAGGCAGAAGAAAAGTGTGAGAAGTGAAATCACATGGGAATAAGTGCATTGTCTGTTTAAATTAGTGATACTATTTAGCGTATAGGTGAAGATAAAAGTGACATAGCGAAGGCTCCACCTGTGAAAATGTGGCCTTATCCCTGGAAGAGTAGCGAGACCTCCTTTTCAATAAAAGGTCCTCTTGTGAAATTTTGGCCTTATCCCTAAAGAAGTAACAGGTCCTCTCTTAGCTTGAGTGAAGGGAAGGATAGCGGAATTGTTAGACTTGCCCATATGGTAGGAAAATTCTTGAGAGTGAAAAACTATCTCTTTATTTAGTAAACAGACAGTGTGGTATCGTTTTATGTTGTGACTAATAAGTTATTGTGAAGAAAACGGACTTAGAAAAGTGCTGATAATTTTTGTAAAGGAAGGGTCAGCAGCAGGAGGAGAGGCTGACGTCACAGAAAAGCTGCGCTAGCATTGGTCAGTCTGTAAAAACAGAGTGAGCTCAGATTGGTTGGTTGGTGTGAGCCGCGCTGGCATTGGACAAGATAGCGGAGACGTAGAAAGCTCCGATTGGAGGAGATAGAGTGTGCCGCGCTGACATTGGTCAGGCGTTTAGGTAAGCACAGGAGTTCGATTGGTGAATTATAAGTGGATCGTGTTGATAAAGATTTGCATTAAGTGAAATCATTGATAAGCAACGAAAATGTATTTTGAACAACCAAAACAGGAGAAATTTACTTTGTTTGGGAAAATTAAAAGATTCTTTAAAAAGGACAAACCAGTAATAACGAGAGAAGGAGTTCCTATCCCTCCACCAAAGACACCAGTGTCTTATATGATGTTAAAGTATGGTTATCACTAACCCTAGTTCGCGAAGTAGCGCTACGCGAAGCTACGCGAAGCTACGCGAAGTGCACCTCGCACTACGCGTAGCACTACGCGAACTGCGTAGTGCGCTGTTCGCGATGATTGCACAGTGCCGGATGCTTGTCCGCACTGTGCAATCATTGAAAACGGCATCTTGCACAGTGCGAGCTGTCTTTTACTGCCGCTCGAGTAGATTTTTACTCGAGCGGCAGCTTCTCAACGTGGACTGGTAGTTTCTCATCGCGAGCGGTCGCGAGCATACTGCGACCACTCACAATGAGAAACTTGACCTCCCCGCGTTGAGAATCTCGCTGGGAGGTTTATTTTCCACGCTCGCGATCGGCAACTTGATGTTGCTGATCGCGAACGAGGAAAAAGTCTTGCCGGGATGTCATTTTGCTTGCTCGCGGTCGCCAACTTGACGTTGAGGACCGCGAGCAAGCAAAAAATGACCGCTGCACTACGCTACGCTACGCATGTTTGCACTGTGCTACGTGCAATTCGCGTAGTGCGAAGTAGCGCAAACTTCGCAAACTACGCGAGCGTAGCGTAGTGCTTTGCCCAGGGTTAGTTATCACACATGTATTTGGCTAGAAAATTGGGTAGGATATACGATGAATGATGGTATACTAGCTTTTCCAGAGCATGGTTCTTTTAATTTGGCAGTATTACGTAATTTGAGAGAAAAGATGATGATATTAGACCCAAGACCTAGACCTACACAGTTTGAAGCATTAGTGGAGTGGGAAGATGAAATGTACGAAAGAGAAAGACACAGAGGTGGTAGAGTACATAGATTTATGTTTGGAAGATTTCATGATGAAAGACATGAGGACAGAATGAAAAGATGGAGGAATGGAGAGATTACTGAAGGATTATATCCAGTTTTAATGGTAGGAGAGACTGCAGGAACCAAATGCAAAGAGAAAAAGAGACATTTAGAGCAATTTGGTTATGGGTACAACCCGAATGAATCTGATGATGAGCTGCTGGATGATATATTAGTTAAACGACCACCTGTGTATCAGGAGAATTCAGCGATGGTGACACCAAATGCACCGTCAATAGAAACCCCAATGACACCTCAAATGACACCTGTTCCAATTGAAAGTGAAGCAGAGCAGGAGGGAGAAGTAGAGTTTGCCATACAAACTAAAGAATTAGTTGAAAAACTAAATCAGATGAACATGAAAATAGATGCAATAACTGTGCCAGTGACTATAGGTCCAGCAATACCTGTATTTGAAAATAGACTTATCCATGAACCTTCTTTAACTGTTCCATTAAATTCCGCTATAACATCAGCTAACAGTAGAATTAGTGCTGTAAGTGTCCTAAGTGATCAGCCAAATATAGCTACTAGATCTACACCTCCGACTAATTTAACAATTATTGAAACGCCTAGGGAAATAATGCAGTTACAGCCCAAAAGGATAGAATTGGATGAGATTCCCAGAAGTGAAGTTCCAATAGGTCCAACTACTGAAGAATTAGATGATTGGGTGAAAGGGTTACAAAGGAGAAAAACACAGCCGCAACCTATAGATGTATGTAAGTTGAAAGTAGATCTGGAAGAAATGATTATTGGGACCATAAGTCCAGACAGGCTAAAAACGTATCAGGATGATGAATTAATGTATCTGTGTAAGAGTATTACTTGGAAAGCGAAGAATCTACATGAGAGGTTAGTGGAAGCTGCAGAAGAGTTGGGAATGGACATAGGTAGATCAAAGGTGTTACAAAAGACATATAGAGAGGATTTTACTGAAAAGGATATAGAAAATATGAATACGTCTGGTAGACGATTGCAGATAAAAGAGTTAATGGTTGTTTTTAGAAAATGGGGAGACGTAGAAAGATGGAAGGGTAGATGGATGAGGAAGAAAGAAGAATTGGCTGCTAAAGAAATACATTTGCGTCCAGTGAGAGAGGTAGAAAATGTAGCTCTGGAATGTCCCATGAGAGGGTGCGGAAAGTATGGACACTGGAAGAATGAGTGTAGATCAGTGCAGAGGACTAATGGAGGAAATCAAATTTTAACCCCACAGGTGCAGAGTGAGATAGTTGTGCAACAGATACCGCAGCAACAGGTAGTTACTACTCAATATCAGGTCCCGCAACCACTGTTACAACATAGTGTAAATGCTCAAAGATACTGTGCGGATACAGGGTTTCATGGAGGAGACCAGGTTGGTAAAAATACTAACACAAAGGTGATTCCCCAATTTTGGATGCAATGTGATGGAAGTGATGTTGATTCAAATCAATGACGGTGCCTGAGGGGGGAGGAAGAGTGCGTGCTTGGCGCTACTCTAGAGGTAGATCAGTCAGGTCCATTTGTTGATGGAAAAGTGGAAGGTAATGATATCACCTTTCTTGTGGACACTGGTGCTACCCGTTCTACTGTGAGAGCAGCAGAAATTCCAAACCTACCCCTCTCGGGAGAAACTATCCAGGTAGTAGGATCTCAAATAAACATATAAATACTCCAGTTACTAAACCAATTGAAGTACATATTGGTCCCTTCAAAGATATGCATCGGTTTGTAGTGTGTGACTCGAGTCCAGTGAATTTGTTAGGAAGGGACTTGTTATGCAAAATGAATTGTACAATTTATTGTACACCGGATGGTATTGCATTTCAGACACCTGATGAGGATGTTGCGTTTAAAATGGTGCTAGCAAAGCAAGGAACCGAAGTGCATGAATTATTTTCACTTCTTACAGACAAAAGTGTGCCTGAAGAATTAATGAAGGTAGTGAATTCTGAGGTATGGGATTTCACAGGACAGGAAATTGGACTGATGAAGAAAGTGGATCCGATTAGAATTACAGTGAAGGATGGTATTGACTATCCAAATACACCACAGTATAAAATGAAGCCAGAAGTCATAGCAGGAATAACTCCTGTGATTGATCAAATGATTGAACAAGGAATTTTAAAAGAAATAATGAGTAGTCCTTGTAATTCACCTATTATGGGATTGAAAAAGCCAAATGGAACCTATAGGATAGTACAAGATTTGAGAAAGATAAACAAAATTGTTGTGCCTTGTTGTCCAGTGGTGCCAAACCCAGCAGTGATTCTATACCAAATCCCACATGATGCGGAGTGGTATACTGTGATAGATTTGTGTCATGCATTCTTTTCGATTCCTTTGCATCAAGATAGTCAGTATTTGTTTGCTTTTCGGTTTGGAGATCGTGTTTTGGCATGGTGCCGAGTTCCTCAAGGCTATACTGAGAGTCCTTCAATTTTTAATCAGATATTGAAAAAGTGTCTGGAAGATTTGAGAATGTCTGAAGAGTCTGTTTTGGTTCAGTACATTGATGACCTACTAGTGGCATCAAAGTCATCGAGAAGCCTGTGTTGCAGACACAGTCGCTTTACTGAACCATTTGGCAGAAGGTGGACATAAAGTGTCCCCTGCGAAATTGCAATTCTGCCAACAAGAAGTCCAATATTTAGGTCATAAGATTGAGAAGGGAGTTAGAAAGGTAACATCAGAGCGTATTAGAGTGATTAAGGACATGAAACCTCCAACGACACAAAGAGAAGTGCGAATGATTTTGGGAGTGGTTGGATATTGCAGACAGTGAATCAGTGGATTTTCACTGATGGCAAAACCTTTACAGAGGTTGACGAGGAATGATGTGAAAGATCCAGTTAAATTGGATGAAGAAAGTATGGATGCTTTTGTTAAACTGAAAGATAGTCTGTGTAAGGCTCCAGCATTGGGTATGCCTGATTATTCAAAAGATTTTGCATTATATTGCAGTGAAAGAGATGGATGTGCACTTGCAGTTTTAACTCAAAGGCATGGAATGTCACGACGACCTGTAGCATACTTTTCAGCTACTTTGGATTCAGTGGCTGCCGCATTACCTGGATGCTTGAAAACAGTAGCTGCTACTTGTGTGAGTCTGGAACAGAGTGAAGGGATAATAATGGGTCATCCCGTGAGAGTGTATGTACCCCATTCAGTTGAAATCCTTTTAACAAGGACACGGACTCAGCACCTCACCTATAGTCGGCTGACTAGGTATGAGAGAGTGATTCTGGGAGCAGAAAATGTGACAATAGTGAGATGTACAAATGTGAATCCTTCTACTCTATTTCCAGATGTGTGGGATGAAGAAGTAAAGGATGAAGCTGAACATGATTGTTTGGATGTGACTGAGTTTTGTACCATGCCCCGTCCTGACATCAAGGACGTTCCTCTTGAGGAATCAGATCGTGTGATGTTTGTTGATGGTTCATGTTTGCGAACTGAAAGAGGTGTATTGAGTTCTGCTTATGCTGTCTGTACTGTAGTGGAAATCCTGGAGGCATCCTGTTTAAAGGGGATAAAATCTGCACAAGTGGCTGAATTGATAGCTCTAATTCATGCCTGTAAATTGGGAAAACGTCAGAAAGTGACCATAATTACTGATAGTCAATATGGCTTTGGCATTGTGCATGATTTTGGAGAACTATGGATGCAGAGGGGATTCCTGACCTCTTCGGGGTCCCCCATCAGGAATAGTCAATTTGTAAAAGAATTACTGGAAGCATTACAATTGCCAAAACAAATTGCAGTGGTTAACCCCTTCGCTGCGGCGCGAATTCCGCCGCGGCGCGGGGGGGCTAGGGGGTGAGCGCGGCGCTTCGGTGCTCATGACGGCACCACGCCGTCATGAGTCACGGGCGGCGTGTGCTCATGACGGCGTGGTTCCGTCATGACCACGCCCGCTCATTAATTCGCCCGCACAGGCGGGGAATTAATGCCGCGTGGGCGGAGCGGCCGCGGCATGATGGAACCACGCCGTCATGAGCACACGCCGCCCGTGACTCTTGACGGCGTGGTGCCGTCATAAGCACTCAAGGGGTTAAATGTGCCGCACATAAATCAGGAGATGATTATGTGACTCAAGGCAATAGATTTGCTGACCAAGTAGCACAATATTATGCAAAGAATGAGACTTCCATAAATCGGGGAAGAGCAAAAGAACATACGGTGTGTCAACTTATGTTTACTAACCCTATTGAAACATGGGATGAGGTGAGACAAATGCAGGAAGAGGCAGATGATGAAGAGAGAGAGAGCAATGGGAAAAAGTAGGATGTAGGAGATGGGAAGATGACGATGTATGGGTATACACTGATGGAAGACCAGTCATGCCAGATAATTTACTTTCTCATATGGCAAAGATGTATCATGGAATGACACACATAGGCCGAGACGCCATGGTCAGATCATTTCAACAGACATGGTTTAATCCTAAGTTCAGGACTATTTCAGAGAGCCTTTGTCAAAGATGCCTGATGTGCCAACAGCAAAACCCAGGAAGAAAAACAATAGTTAGTATGAGAACAATAGGGAGGGCAGGTGGTCTTTTTACCATATTACAGCTTGATTTTATAGAGTTGCCTCCCTGTAACCAGCTCAAATATGGGTTAGTAATTGTGTGTTTGTTTTCTAGATGGGTAGAAGCTTATCCCACAAGGAGGAATGACAGCCTAACAGTGGCCAAACTTTTGTTGAGGGAATACATTCCTAGATATGGTTTTCCAGTCACGATGGAAACAGATAGAGTAACACATTTTGCTAGTGAAACAATCAGACTGATTTGTGAAGCATTGAGTATTCAACCAGAACTTCATTGTGCTTATCGTCCAGAGACTTCTGGAATATTAGAGCAGATAAATGGCACAATAAAGAACAGGTTAGGGAAAGTGTGTAGATCCACAGCACTGATATGGCCTGACGCTTTACCCCTAGTTTTGATGAGTCTCAGAAGCATTCCTGACAAAAAGACAGGACTAAGCCCTCACGAAATACTGATGGGAAGAGCAATGAGACAAGCATTTGTACCTGCGAACAAATTAATTAATATATCTGATAATCTCATCCTTGAATATTGCAAAGGATTGGCTGATGTAGTACGTTCTGTGTTTCATCAGGTTGGAGCTGACACAACTACAACACAACAGACTCAAGCGCAATATCTAAGCCCTGGTGAGTGGGTTCAGGTGAAAAGGCATAGAAGAAAAACTTGGCTAGAGCCCCGCTGGGAAGGACCCTACCAGGTCATATTGGTGATGACCACAGCAGTAAAGTGTGCCGGTCTACCGAATTGGATCCATGCCAGCCACACTTATCGACTCCCAAATCCACTTGAACCACGAGAAGAGCGGCATCTGGAGATCTCAAGTACAAGCTCTGAATCAGAGGCTGAAGCACCAGAAACTGGTGAAGTTGGAGCACTAGACTCTGAAACTGGTGAACATAAACTGAAAGACTCTGAAGAGCAGAATGAGGAAGAGTTTCCTAGCTCAAGTCAAGTAAAGTGGGTACCAGCTACTGGGACTGAAGAAACTGCTGTTGAACGAGAAAAGAGACAATTTTGCGATAGAAAAGAAAAAGATGAAAGAGAAATAAGTGAAAGAAATATCGAAGAAGAAAAAGAAAAAGAAAGCAAACTTAAAGTAGGTGCAAAGAAACGAAAGTACAGATTGAATAAGGCAGAAGAAGAAATACAACCAAAAAGGGCAAAGACAGATGATCATTGGCCAAGTGGGGTGAAAAGACTGAAATACAGAGTAGTAAAAAGAAGACCAGAGAACAAGTTAGAACAGATAAAGGAAGTTTCAGGTGAAACAGAGCAAGGAGAGTCAGATGATGAATCAGTGCTGCGACCAAAGAGAGTGAGAAAACCAAACAAAAAGTTCAAGTCACCTGACTGGATTTACATAGTGTTGGAAGAGATTGAAGAAGAAGATCTAAACAAAGAAAGAAACAGCACTGACAGCGAGCAAGAAGAAAAGAGTGACTTAGATCCACCTTAAAAGACTGTAAACAAATTAAGGTGTCACGTTAACAACTGAAGAAAATTTTCCGAAGACGTCCTGGAGATTTGGATTAGTTAAAATAAAAGAAGGGGTAAAGAAGAAAGCTTTTGAAGTGTGGGATCACACTACATTTTTTTTTTTGGGAATATTTTTGATAGACTTAGAAAATCCATTTAGAATTATATAAGGATTAGTATTACAATGGCAGATACACAGGAAACAAGATCTAGATGTAGTTTTATGCGTAGGTGTTGCAAAGTTTGTTTTTGCTTATTTTGTATATTAATAGTATTTTGGATAATATTAACAATTATAATACCTTTCATTTGATTAAAGAAGATACATCTAGTTTTAATACCTTGACAGGTCCAAGGGTAGACACTGACAGTAAGCAAATTCCTATTACTCACATAAAACAGATAGACACTAGTAGTTTGCATCATGATAGATCAGTTACTAATATTTCCTCGAATGTTTTCACTAAACAACTCTATGAATATGTAGAAACAATGGAAGTGAGGGACTGTTATGTATGTATACAGTTACCATTGTCTGTTTCAGAAGGTGTGACCTATCATCACCTTCCTTTGACATATGGTGTAACGTGTAGTGTTTTATCAAGTTTATTGTATTGAACAGGAAAATTAGATTACTATTATTCAAATGTAGATACAATCTTTTCTAAAGTTCCTGTAGTACCTGAGTTGAATAAGATAGCACATGCAAATGTCATGGGAGATTTTTTCTTGATGACAAAACCTTTAGATATAGCTTATGCTAAGAAAAATAACTTAACATGTAGACTGGAAAGGGAAGAGAAAATCTTTTTGGAGATGGTAGAAGAAAGAAGGGCTAAGTTTCAGAGAAAAGCTGTTGAAGAGAAATTGAAAATGCCACCTTGGGTTTTGAAAGAAGGCAACTATGACAAAAGCGAGACTTATGCTGCAATGGCTCTGGATTGGTCACAGAAGGGAAAATTATGCTTACGTAGGGAGAAGACTAATTATAATTCCTATTTCATCGGTTCCAGTGAATGTGAAGATACCAATAAAATTATTGGGTGTTGGGGATTAAAGGGAGGAACTGACCCTGTCTTACCAGGTATATATTATGTCTGTGGGAGGAAAGCCTATTATCGGCTGCCAGATCACTGGTATGGGACATGTTACCTTGGGATTGTTTTTCCAAAAGTCTATCATGTAGACAAAAGTACAAATGGAATCGATGAAGTACGGCAAGGACTAAATCGTGTGAAAAGGGAAAGTTTTTCAGAAATTGTAGGAGATATATTTGGAGCATTGATACCTGGAGTTGGAGTTACACTGAATGCATATAAAATTCGACAATTAACTACAGTGGTTGATCGTTTATCAACAGATACTGCTGGAGGATTCTTGATGATTGACACTGAAATGATTGCCATGAGATCTATGGTTATGCAAAATCGACTTGCCCTTGATATATTATTGGCAAAAGTGGGTTGAGTCTGTGGAATGCTGAAACATTCCAGACAAAAGTAAGAATTTGGAAGGATACATTCAGAATATAACTGATTTGCATAAGAAAGTAACCCAACTGGAGGTTGATGGTGTTTGGGAGAGACTAAGGGGTCGATTCCGATTCGGGCCGGAAAAAGCACCGACCGACTCGGAGCCGGAAATAATACCGACCGACACGTACCTGTGGCGCCCGACACGCCAAGTACGATGCAAGGCATGCAAAATCCGACCGACACGTACCGAACCCAAGCCGAACGACCGAGCCGCACGGAAAACAGCAATCCGGCCGGAAAAACACGCGAATCCGACCGACACGCACCCGGAACAAATCCGACCGAAACGTACACGCGAACTCCAAACCGCAAAGTACGATGCAAGGCGCGAAAACCACGACCGAGTCGGACGGAGGACAAGCCGTACGACCGACACGCATACAAAACCGAGCCGAAGCAACACAAAACACCGCGACCGACGCGTACGCAGCATAGAAAACTGCACAAACACAGCGTGAACGAAACGGAGAACACCGTACGAGACAAATGCAGGGTCCGACTCGGTCACAAGAACGTTTCCAACATGCACAGACAGTACAAAGGAAAAATCACACAAAAAAAGGCCAAACAAGCAATTACAAAGCCAATAAATACTGGGGGGTGGGGACAGAGAACAAAGACACACCCACAACTCCACCCATATAAAGGACACAAATCACAACCATGATCCTTTGCAAATGCCTTTCCACTGCCAGCACCCAAGAGACAGCAACCACACACCCACAGCTCATCCCTCACACAAGCCACACACCATCAGCACACCAACAAATACCTACCTCACATACACCCAGTAAAACACACACTCACACACCCTCACCTGCACACCAACACACACATCACTCACCATCACCACCCATCACCATGCCCCCCAAGAAGAATCACAAGTTCCTAGATTGTGAATTGGAAGTCATGGTAGACGAGATCCTCAGGGTAGAGCCACAGCTGTTTGGCACACTGGTCCAACAGACCCCCATCTCCCAGAAAACCAAGATGTGGGAGAGGATCATCAACAGGGTGAACGCACAATCACCATGTCTGCGCACAAAGAGCGACATCCAGAACAGGTGGTATGACGTGCGCAGGAGGTTACGGGACCTGCTCAAGAAAGACTACATCATCAGCCAATACACCGGCAGTGGCCCTCCTGCCAAGCCAATATACCTCAGGCCCTGGGAGGAGAAGGTGCGGGCCATCCTTCCGCCAGTGAGCGTATATGGACTAGAGAACATCCCAGAGCCTGGTGAGTACACAACAAATGTACACAATATTCTGCCACAAAACACACACACATCACTGTCAAGGGAGAGTCAAACCATGCACTCATAGCAATTACACAGCAACCAGAACAGAATCATCCCAAAATGTGTATGTCAGTCAGATAAACACAACACATGCCATCAAAAAAGTTACATCCAACTGTGCCATCACATGTACAAACACAACTACAACTACAGCTAGGCAGTGGCACAAATAGAACTAACAAACACATCCAGACATGTAGCCACCACAACAACACCAACACACAGTGAAGACCACTCAAAGGAAGGAATTCTGTGTATGCTGGCCAAGTCAGTGTAGCCAATAGCATCATGGGAGTCGCAGTCACACATATTGCCCCCCACAACTGTCCCATCAACACCACCATGAACCATGCGCACATCACAGGGAGTGGAGAAGGACTCACAAGATGGCTGACACTGGCAACTGCTGTGGGGAGCACAAGGCCCTGCTGGGAACTGTGCACCAACAAACAGCAGGACACCACTGACTGACATCCTGAGAGACAACTTCCACTCCCTGCAATGCAAGCACGTTCCATGGTGGGATATCTGGCTGGCTGGGTGGGAAGGAGGACTTGCAGCACTGACCATAGTCACAAGCACCTCCCCTCACACACACCCTCATCACAAACTCCACAGAACCCACCTGGTAGAATGCAATGCCTCACATCCTAACTCAAGATCCCACAAAGAACCACCACCCTGGGTTATGTTGTTTGAAGCACAGGGACACTCTTGGGACTTTTAGCCAAACAACTGCCAGGACAACACTCCCAGCCATCCTGTCAGCACAGCCAGCCCACCCCACAGGGAAGCAGAGTCAAAAGGAAGGAAGCATGGGCATGCTGGGAATGGGGGTAGAGGCAATAGCATGATGGGAGTCGTAGTCACAGCTCTACATCCCCCACCACATGGCCCAGCAAGCTCACACTCACGCATGCACATCCCACAGAGAGTGGAAAGGCCCATCAAAGATGTCTGACACTGTTGCTGTGTCGTGGGGAGCACAAGGGCATGCTGGGAACTGCACACCAACCAACAGCAGGACACCACTGTCAGCCATCTTGCCATTGCTCTCACACCCACACACACTGAACTCCCCACAAAAGCAAGTAAGTATGGGAATGCTGGGAAGTGGGGTGGAGGCAATAGCATGATGGGAGTCATAGTCACAGACATAGCTCACCCCCACAACTGTCCCATCAACACCACCCTGAACCATGCTCACATCACAGGGAGTGGATAAGGACTGACAAGATGGCTGACACTGGCTACTGCTGTGGGGAGCACAAGGCCCTGCTGGGAACTGTGCACCAACAAACAGCAGGACACCACTGTCAGCCATCTTGCCATTGCTCTCACACCCACACACACTGAACTCCCCACAAAAGCAAGTAAGTATGGGAATGCTGGCAAGTGGGGTGGAGGCAATAGCATGAAGGGAGTGGCAGTCACAGATATTGGTCACCCTCACAACTGGCCCATCAACACCACCCTGAACCATGCTCACATCACAGGGAGTGGAGAAGGACTCACAAGATGGCTGACACTGGCTACTGCTGTGGGGAGCACAAGGCCCTGCTGGCAACTGTGCACCAACAAACAGCAGGACACCACTGACTGACATCCTGAGAGACAACTTCCACTCCCTGCAATGCAAGCACGTTCCATGGTGGGATATCTGGCTGGCTGGGTGGGAAGGAGGACTTGCAGCACTGACCATAGTCACAAGCACCTCCCCTCACACCCCCCTCAACACAAACTCCACAGAACCCACCTGGTAGAATGCAATGCCTCCCATCCTAACTCAAGATCCCACAAAGAACCACCACCCTGGGTTATGTTGTGTGAAGCACAGGGACACTCTTGGGACTTTTAGCCAAACAACTGCCAGGACAACACTCCCAGCCATCCTGTCAGCACAGCCAGCCCACCCCACAGGGAAGCAGAATCAAAAGGAAGGAAGCATGGGCATGCTGGGAAGGGGGTGGAGGCAATAGCATGATGGGAGTCGTAGTCACAGCTCTACATCCCCCACCACATGGCCCAGCAAGCTCACACTCACGCATGCACATCCCACAGAGAGTGGAAAGGCCCATCAAAGATGTCTGACACTGTTGCTGTGTCGTGGGGAGCACAAGGGCATGCTGGGAACTGCACACCAACCAACAGCAGGACACCACTGTCAGCCATCTTGCCATTGCCCTCACACCCACACACACTGAACTCCCCACACAAGCAAGTAAGTATGGGAATGCTGGCAAGTGGGGTGGAGGCAATAGCATGATGGGAGTGGCAGTCACTGATATTGGTCACCCCCACAACTGTCCCATCAACACCACCCTGAACCATGCTCACATCACAGGGAGTGGAGAAGGACTCACAAGATGGCTGACACTGGCTACTGCTGTGGGGAGCACAAGGCCCTGCTGGGAACTGCACACCAACCAACAGCAGGACACCACTGTCAGCCATCTTGCCATTGCCCTCACACCCACACACACTGAACTCCCCACAAAAGCAAGTAAGTATGGGAATGCTGGCAAGTGGGGTGGAGGCAATAGCATGATGGGAGTGGCAGTCACTGATATTGGTCACCCCCACAACTGTCTCATCAACACCACCCTGAACCATGCACACATCACAGGGAGTGGAGAAGGACTCACAACTGGCTACTGCTGTGGGGAGCACAAGGCCCTGCTGGCAACTGTGCACCAACAAACAGCAGGACACCACTGACTGACATCCTGAGAGACAACTTCCACTCCCTGCAATGCAAGCACAGTCCATGGTGGGATAACTGACTGGCTGGGTGGGTGGGAAGGAGGGCCGGCTGTCAACCAAACACAACCAATGCAGACCATGTTCACACCCCAACAAATACATAGAAATGCCCAAATAATGCAGGACAATGTGCCACACCAATATCAACCCCTGACTGTGACGACTTAGGACAATGCAATGTACAGGCCCGCACCCAGAGGCACAGTCACAACTGTCATGTGTGTCAACCATTGATGCCTGCAGAAACATAACATACATTGTGTGTGTCTCCCAAAAACAGGTGATGATGGGGACACAGCAGCAGACGCTGAGGAGTCCCAGTCCCAGGCTCAAGAGGATGTGGAGCTCACTGGTGTCGTACAGCCTCTGCCCTCCTCGGACGAAGAAGACCAACCTGGCACATCCGGTGCAAGTCTACATGCAGCACCAGCAGGACCACCAGCTGCAGCACCAGCAGGACCACCAGCTGCACCCCCTGCACCCACCCCTCCAACGACTGTCAACACAAATACCATCCCTGCCGACATGGACAGAACAAGGAGCAACACCAGCACAGGGACCCTGGACCAACCTGGGGCCATGGACACCACCACCACCACCAACCTCCAAGGTGGACCAGGGTCATCTGTGCGTGCCACTGCACGCACTGCACATGTCAGCAGGGGTGGTGGGAGGGGTGGGAGACAGAGGTCGCTGCTTGCAGAGGTTGCTGGTGTGCATGACGACCCACAACTGGTACGCATAGCTGATGCGTACCAGTCCAGCACTGGAGACCTCAGCCAGGTAGTGGGGCTCCTCAGAGACATGAAACAGCAGCAGGCTGCCCATCATGCCCGCTTGGACTCTCACATGTCCCAGGTGGAGTCACACATGTCCCGCGTGGACTCACACATGTCCCGCATGGAGTCCAAGTGGGATGCACTGCATGAGATGACGGCGGTGCACAGGGACATTTTACAATGCCTCCGCCAGATGAACAGCAACGAGTCCACACCTCCCTGTGTGCCAACAACATCTGGTGCTGCCCAAACTGCAACTGCCACAGGGAGGGAGGATGACTCTGGCGGAGAGTCCCCTGCACCACAGCAGCCTGTACTTGAGGGGCCCCCCCAAGAAGAGGGGTCGTCCGAAGAGGGGCAAGTGAGAGGCCGATGGCCAAGCGCAACTCCCAGGAAGCCTGTACCTGTTCTGGATGTTCACCTTTGTGCACAGACTGTTCACCCTGTTGACGGCAACACTACTCCCACACATTGCATGGGGAGTACAAGTTGGACCAATGTCTCAGACAACTGTGGCCCCGATACTGGGGATTCTGTCTACCAGGACTTTCAATTCACCTAGGAACTTCTGATTGCAAGATTTATGTACAGCACTACCCATCCTATGCACTATTCACACAAATGTATCACAATAAACACACTAATACACCATACTTGCCTCTGTTGTGATTCCAACGTGGGTGCTGTTATGGGGATGATGAACTGCAAAATTACACTGTGTATGCGAACTGCAACAGCAAGTACAACACAGGCATGTGAGTAAAGGCAACGTGACACATATGAGGGAGACACACCACCAGGGCTACACAACACATACACACCTAGGCCATCTGACTCATTGCCTACACTGATGTTGCCAGGGAAGACGGTGCAATGCACAGACACCACACCCATTCCCAGTTGTAGTCAAGTAGCCCACAGGTGCAGTAAGCAAATGGCAGTCAAATGTGTGACCACAGACAACTCACATCACAAAGTGAAGCACAGGTTTATTACACAGTTGCAACATGTCGTAACCACTACAGATGCAAGGTAATCCCACCTGGCAGCGGGCACACAGTCAACAACTGTAGATGGAAGGAAGTCCATGGGTGTGGCGCACATCACCTGTAGGGACACAACAGCTACCACCCTGGAAGTGCAATCACGTAGTCGGTGGACACAGTTGACCAAACGAATCTGAAAGTACCCTGTGAAGGACAGAAATGACACACAGTCAAAAGCAATGGAGTACAGGACAGAACAGCAAAACTCATGCACAATACATGTTACAAGATACCCACCCAGAACCAAGTTAGCATGTCAACACTGTTGGGAGTACAGCCCACCTGTAAGCACACATCGCAACACACATCCAGTCAAGTAGCCCATGGACACACTCCAACAGCACCAGAGCACCACCTACACATATCATGCCAACTCACATCATTGACATGACACCTCAGGATACTCACATTCAGCTAAAGAAGTTGGTGATGAGCTGTGTGCGGACATCACCCTCATCATCATCATCATCATCGTCACTGGCATCGTGGTCCAGGCCAGGATCCTCCACAGGTGGCGGATGTTGGTCATTGTCATCCTGGATGAGAGGCAACTCCTTCCGCACTGCCAGGTTGTGGAGCATGCAGCAGACGATGATAATCTTGCACACTTTCGCAGGGGCATATGGGAGGGACCCTCCGGTCTTGTCCAGGCAGCGGAAGCGGCTCTTCAGGAGACCAAATGTCCGCTCAATCACTCTCCTGGTCCGACCATGTGCCTCATTGTAGCACATCTGGGCTGGTGTCACAGGGTTCCTGAGGGGTGTCAGCAACCACGGCATGTTGGGGTATCCCGAGTCACCTACGGACAGACAAGTGCACATTAGCTGACTTGGAAAAGTGGGCGGAATACTACAGATCAGATCACACACAATGGCACAAAGTCAGTACACACCGACAAGCCAGGCACGCTGGTTCTGCATCTGTGCCATCATCCTGGGGATGCGACTACTCCTCATCACAAAGGCATCATGTGCTGAACCAGGGAAACGGGCACACACGTGTGTGATGGTCATGTCTGCAAGACACACCACCAGTGCATTGACCGAGTGGTAGTGCTTGGGGTTCCTGTAGGCCTGCTCCTGGGCCTGTGGTGGTACCAAAGCCACATGTGTCCCATCAATGGAGCCAATGACATGCAGCATCCTCCCCAGGGCATAAAAGTCACTCTTCACGTCAGTGAGTCGTCGCAGTCTAGGGAAATAGATGTACTGGTTCAGGAATAGCAACATTGCCGCCAAAACATCGCGGAGCACACGGCTCAACATGGTCTGTGACATCCCACCAGCAGTCGCCACAGTATGTTGGAAGGTACCGGTGGCAAAGAAGTGTAGGGCTGCCATCACCTTCACCTTGGGGGTCAGCGCTGTAGGATACGGCCGGCCAGGCTGCAAATGTGGGGACAACTGCACTGCCAAATCCTCAATCAGCTGCCTGGTGAAGCGGTACCGTCGGATGCTGTCCCGTTCCACCATCGTTGCCAGGTCTGGGAATGGTCGATGGACAGCAGGAGCCCTGCAGTGCAGAGGAGAAGTAAGCAAGATTGTCAGTCACCCCACATATGCGGCATTGAACACACTCAATATCCCAACATACATCATTATGAGGCACAACTACATGAAGTGTGCAGTTCCGTAAGGACATGTATGGTACATACATGGCCAACATCTGTCAACACGGTCCAACAAGTGGCATCAATTAGTCCCAGGTTGGCCCATTGGATATCATGAGGCCGTGTCACAGTTCCCATCTCCTGCTGCCGTGTCACAATCACCCCCCACAGTGACATGTGAGGACAGATGTGCCCCAGGCACCACAGCTCAATGACAGGTACATTCCCAGGGACCCTGTATTGCCACATGGACACTGGCATCACATGGAGTATCATGTATACACCACAGCAAAACAACCATGACCCCCACAGGTAGTGGTCCCACTTGCCACGGCAGGACAGACATGGACGTCTGTGACACACACACGCACAACATCAAAGTCCATGCACACACAACGTGGATGTGGAGACTGTCTCCCATTGTGCACATGAAATCAGAGACATTGTAAACACTACATGCACACAGACTGTGGAGGACCATCACTATTGTGCCACTGGGACACCCTGGCTCAAACATACCGTCCCACATGGGACTCACGGGGTATGTGACATGACATACACATACACCACCGTGAAATGTGACCATGGAACATGCACAGATATGAACAGTTGCAAATCACAGTGGTCATGTACACGTAACACCCAGGATCCTGTCCCCATGAACACGTGCACAGCCTGGGGGTGGCTGCCCACAGGTGACACCCACAGGACAACATGTACACCAACATACACACAATAGGAAATGCAGCCTTACATGCCTTATGATAAAGTTTGGACAGGCTGTCGTGATGTAGGTGTGCCCCTCACTCCCTGGGAGCTATCTGTGGCTGGCATATGTCCATCTGAGACAGGCATGGTGACATATGCCAGTCACATGTACAGTGATGTGTTGAACAGCAATGGACCGATCGGTGCCCCCGGCCGGCCCATTGCATTCAATGTGTACGGGTACGCGTTGTACCCCTGTACGCTGTTGATCAGCAATGGACCGACCGGTGCCCCCGGCCGGCCCATTGCATTCAATGTGTGCGGGCACGCGTTGTACCCCTGTACGCTGTTAGTACTGCAATGGACCGATCGGTGCCCCCGGCCGGCCCATTGCATTCAATGTGTGCGGGTACGCGTTGTACCCCTGTACGCGTTGATCAGCAATGGACCGATCGGTGCCCCGGCCGGCCCATTGCATTCAATGTGTGCGGGTACGCGCTGTACCCCTGTACGCGTTGTACTGCAATGGACCGATCGGTGCCCCCGGCCGGCCCATTGCATTCAATGTGTGCGGGTACGCGTTGTACCCTGTACGCGCATTGTACTGCAATGGACCGATCGGTGCCCCCGGCCGGCCCATTGCATTCAATGTGTGCGGGTACGCGTTGTACCCCTGTACGCAGCTGTACTGCAATGGACCGATCGGTGCCCCGGCCGGCCCATTGCATTCAATGTGTGCGGGTACGCGTTGTACCCCTGTACGCTGTTAGTACTGCAATGGACCGATCGGTGCCTCCGGCCGGCCCATTGCATTCAATGTGTGCGGGTACGCGTTGTACCCCTGTACGCTGTTGATCAGCAATGGACCGATCGGTGCCCCGGCCGGCCCATTGCATTCAATGTGTGCGGGTATGCGTTGTACCCCTGTACGCGTTGTACTGCAATGGACCGATCGGTGCCCCGGCCGGCCCATTGCATTCAATGTGTGCGGGTACGCGTTGTACCCCTGTACGCGTGGATCAGCAATGGACCGATCGGTGCCCTCAGCCGCCCATTGCATTCAATGTGCGCGGTACGCGTTGTACTCCTGTACGCGTTGTACTGCAATGGACCGATCGGTGCCCCGGCCGGCCCATTGCATTCAATGTGCGGGCACGCCGCTGTACCCCTGTACGCGTTGATCAGCAATGGACCGATCGGTGCCCCCGGCCGCCCATTGCATTCAATGTGCGCGGTACGCGTTGTACCCCTGTATGCGTTGTACTGCAATGGACCGATCGGTGCCCCTGGCCGCCCATTGCATTCAATGTGTGCAGGTACGCGTTGTACCCCTGTACGCGTTGATCAGCAATGGACCGATCGGTGCTCCCGGCCGGCCCATTGCATTCAATGTGTCGGGCACGCGTTGTACCTCTGTACGCGTTGTACTGCAATGGACCGATCGGTGCCCCCTGCCGGCCCATTGCATTCAATGTGTGCGGGTACGCGTTGTACCCCTGTACGCGTTGATCAGCAATAAACCGATCGGTGCCCACGGCCGCCCATTGCATTCAATGTGTGCGGGCACGCGTTGTACCCCTGTACGCAGCATGTACTGCAATGGACCGATCGGTGCCCCGGCCGGCCCATTGCATTCAATGTGTGCGGGCACGCGTTGTACCCCTGTACGCCGTTGATCAGCAATGGACCGATCGGTGCCCCGGCCGGCCCATTGCATTCAATGTGTGCGGGCACGCGTTGTACCTCTGTACGCGTTAGTACTGCAATGGACCGATCGGTGCCCCCGGCCGGCCCATTGCATTCAATGTGTGCGGGTACGCGTTGTACCCTGTATCGCGTTGTACTGCAATGGACAGATCGGTGCCCCGGCCGGCCCATTGCATTCAATGTGTGCGGGTACGCGTTGTACCCCTGTACGCGTTGATCAGCAATGGACCGATCGGTGCCCCGGCCGGCCCATTGCATTCAATGTGTGCGGGTACGCCGTTGTACCCCTGTACGCGTTGTACTGCAATGGACCGATCGGTGCCCCGGCCAGCCCATTGCATTCAATGTGTGCGGGTACGCCGTTGTACCCCTGTACGCGTTGATCAGCAATGGACCGATCGGTGCCCCGGCCGGCCCATTGCATTCAATGTGTCGAGTACGCGTTGTACCCCTGTACGCGTTGTACTGCAATGGACCGATCGGTGCCCCGGCCGGCCCATTGCATTCAATGTGTGCGGGTACGCGTTGTACCCCTCTACGCGTTGTACTGCAATGGACCGATCGGTGCCCCCGGCCGGCCCATTGCATTCAAAGTGTGCGGGTACGCGTTGTACCCCTGTACGCGTTGTACTGCAATGGACCGATCGGTGCCCCCGGCCGGCCCATTGCATTCAATGTTTGCGGGTACGCGTTGTACCCCTGTACGCGTTGATCAGCAATGGACCGATCGGTGCCCCCGGCCGGCCCATTGCATTCAATGTGTGCGGGTACGCGTTGTACCCCTGTACGCGTTGTACTGCAATGGACCGATCGGTGCCCCGGCCGACCCATTGCATTCAATGTGTGCGGGTACGCGTTGTACCCCTGTACGCGTTGTACTGCAATGGACCGATCAGTGCCCCGGCCGGCCCATTGCATTCAATGTGTGCGGGTACGCGTTGTACCCCTGTACGCGTTGATCAGCAATGGACCGATCGGTGCCCCGGCCGGCCCATTGCATTCAATGTGTGCGGGTACGCGTTGTACCCCTGTACGCGTTGTACTGCAATGGACCGATCGGTGCCCCCGGCCTGCCCATTGCATTCAATGTGTGCGGGTACGCGTTGTACTCCTGTACGCGTTGTTCAGCAATGGACCGATCGGTGCCCCCGGCCGGCCCATTGCATTCAATGTGTGCGGGTACGCGTTGTACCCCTGTACGCGTTGTACCGCAATGGACCGATCAGTGCGCACCCATTGACAATGGCCTTGCCTGGCAACGGACGCGTTTCGAATTTCGAACGAGTCGGTTGCTGGAAATTCAGTTGGTCACCCACAACAATGTTGCAAAATCATGTATGTCATGAAGTTGAAGATTTGAAGGATGCTGTGGGCGTGTATTGGTGCTGCTATTCCATGGATTGGCCAGATTCAGAAGATGCAAACGACTTGGACCTATCACTTTGGACACAAGGAACAGTATCTGCCTCTCCAGCACATATATATTGCTGGCTGTTCCCCTGAGAGCTCACTTGCCTGCACTACATCCTCCAGGACGACATCTGCCACTGCACTGCTGCTGTCTCTGCCCCTCTGGACCCTGCAATGGCACGTACTGTGGAGAGAGCCCCAGCCTTCAGCCTTGAGGAGAACCAGGCCCTGCTGGACAGCCTACTTCCACAGTACAGCAAGCTGTATGGGACACCAGGGGAGCAGGTGAGTGTTCTGTGCACTGCCTTTCTGAATGTGCATATTGTCTGACTAGCAAGGCTGAAAGTCTGCACGCCACTGGCTAGCAGGCTCACTGAGTAGTTGTCACCCCCCATAGTGTGTAGTGACATGCACTGGACAGGTATGGTGCAGTGACAGTGCATTTGAACAAGGTTTTACTTCCCATGCAATGATACCATGTAGTGACGTCTGGCAAACTGTCCATGGGCAGCTTTGCACTGCCGGTGTACATCATGTGCCCCTGTGATTGAGACATGTATATACAACTGTGTCATGCACGGACATGTTGCATGTGTAGTAATGGCCTTTTCACTTTGTCATCCTGACAGGTTAATGCCCATCGGAAGCAGGAGATCTGGAAGGACATCTTCCGGGCTGTCCGGTCCGTGGGGGTCTACAAGCGCCGGATCCGCAACTGCAAGAAGAGGTGGCAGGACCTTCGGGGCTGGACCCGGAGGATTGCACGGGTCCAGCTGAAGCTGTCGCCTCCTCGCAGGAGGGGCGGAACACGGACCCTGACCCCCCACATGCTCCAGATCCTGGCGGTGGTGTTTCCAGACCTGGATGGGCAGCTGAAGGCCAGACAGCAGCAAGGAGGGGGTGAGTCAAAGACTGCACTGTGAACTCTGTATTACATGCTTTGTGCCCTCCTCTGGCCTGGTTCAACTGCCACAGTGCAGCAGTCATGTTGTCCAGGAGCCATGTCCCTCTATTGTGCACTGCCCACTGCTCATCTGATACCCAGGTGTGGCCCTTACATTCAGGGAATTGTGTCACTTGGGACTGTGTCCTTGCAGTTTGCTTCACTAAAGGTGGGGGACAGCATCTGTTTCCCTAACTCTGTTGTGGGCATCGTGGGTGGGTCCATTGTTCACACAACGCCTGTGTTCAGACATGTAATCTGTGTGTTGCTTTGATATGCGGTCCACTTGCTGAGCTGAGCCACCACATGTGCCTGGGGTATGTGGCACACGCCCATGCAGCGGGTGGGAACAATGTTTGGGCCCCAGGAGTGTGCAGATTACGTGTGTCACACATACATAGCCAGCTATCCACTGTCCAGGGCTCATCCCTCATTCATGTGGGGCAGGACAGTCATGCCTACTCCAGGCCATGCAATGCACTCTGTACTCCCACTCCCGTGTATCAGCTGACACATTGTGCGCAGTGATTTGACCCCTTAGGTGTCTGCCTCTGTGTCAGTGTGCTGTGGATTAGTTGCCAGGACTGCTGGGGTGTTTCTTGGTAGGGTCTCAGCATGCCCCTGGAGATGTGACCATAGGAGACGATACTTGTGTGTCACATAGGTGTTTGATCAGCTGCCCGTGCAGACTGGGGTATGCGAATGTGAAGTTCAGGCAGCTGTTCCCCATTCACAGCAGATTGTGAGGGGCTCAGGTTCAGAGGGTAGTGTCACAGGTCTCCCATATGTCCAATAGGTATGACCTGGACAGATGAGGGTTAAGTTGATGTGTTGTGGGGGGATGTACATGTGCACTTGTGCAGCTCCAGGACTTGCATTCCCCATGACCTACTATTGTGACACAGTGCAGAGTGTTGTTGTCTGGCTGCCAAGTCATACATCACTGAGACAGTGATGTATGACTTAGCAGTCATGCCTCCGCCATGGCATGTGTCTACTTATTGGTGATCCTGCAGGGGAGTGACATGTGCTACATGCACACCATTGTGGCGATGGCTATCAGGACATGGGTGCATCATGGTGTCTGTCGCTGGTATGCATCACATGCATTTCCTATTTGACTCTGGGCATCCCTTTCATCCGGAAACCTGTACTGACTCAGTGGCAAGAGCTGTGATGTGTGCATGTCCACATGCCACACCGTGTCCTCTGCACTGTCCAACTACTGTGTACTTGGTGCATGTGTCCACACTGGGGTGTTGCAATCCAACAGACACCAGACAGATGGGTGCAAGGCCATGTGGGATGTGATTGCCATGGTTGGCATCAGACTGACAATTGGCTGCTCCTGTTCAGTTAGGGCACTTTTAGCAATGTACAACTAATGATGCCAGGGCTTGCTCTGTAATGTGCTGTGCTCACAGTGGTGTGTGCGTTTGGTGCAGGTGACTGATGTCTGTCTGTTTCCCCATTGTTTGCAGATACATCCACGGCCACGGAAGGGGACAGCTCCACGGACCAGGAGGAGCCGGAGAGCCAGACTGGGTCAGCAGCCGAGGAGTGGTCGGAGGGACCCAGTGGCACGGAGGGCGAGGGGAGCCACACCGAGGAGTCCTCAGCACCATCCACCTCAGCTGAGGACCAGAGCAACTCGGAGGATGACTCCCTTATGGAGGCGGGTGTCAGCAGCCACCACACCCCAGCTAGTGTTGCTGTCCCCGCCACCACCAGCACCACCACCGCCCTCCCATCGGCTCCCATTCCCCAGGTCCGTGGAGGCTCCCATGTTCGGGAGCGTGTCTCCTTTGGGCCAGGCACCGCACCCCCTGCCCCTGTGTCCCCTGCTGCCCTGAGTGAGGAGTCTGTGTACCTCCTTCGCCAGCTCCATATAGGGCAGACAGCCATGCTGAGTGTCCTCCATGTGCACACCGCTCTGTTGACTCAGCTGGTGTCGTTCATGGAGGGCATCTCATCGGGCATGTCTGACCTACAGAGGGGCAATAGGTCCATGGACTCCTCCCTGACGTCAGCAGTGTCCCTCCTCAGACAGTCCCTCACCCCTCCTGCCTCTGCTCCATCCACACTCCCCAGCACCTTACCGTGCCCAAGCACACACAAACCGGCACAGGCACACACCAGCACACACACATCCAGCACACAGACACACACGCCACAAACAAAACGCACACGCACGCACAGTCAGGGGACTGAAACCAGACTCACAGGGGATGGGGCCCTGGTACACACACACGCATCGATGAGCACTGCGCAGTCCTCAGTTGCCTCTCCCTCCAAAACACCCTCCCTTGCCTCACCTGCAACCCCAAAGACCCAGCGCCTCTTCCTCAGTGACCTCGGCCTCTTCCCCTCCGATCCAGCTGCTCCAGCATCCAGGGGAAGAGGAAGCCCACCCACACGGAGCAGAGTGCCCCTCGCCCCCGGACACCCTCCCCCAGGCGCAGACAGACTGAGGCCCCCACCCACAAGTCCCCCGGAGTCGTAAGAGCAAGACCCCGCCGCCGCCCTGCAGCTCAGGCACCAGGTCTCCTTCCTCCATCCCTCAGGCCCCCACTCCACAGGTGCCCCCACCACACCCTGCCCCAGGTTCCCCCACCCACAGATATACCATCCCCAAGAGGATCCGGCCTTCTCCCCCTGGCACTTGCTCTCCCGGCACCACACCCCCCGCTGCGCTTGTCTGTGCCACTGATGTGGTGAGGGTGTCCTCCCCTCTGTCCAGCCCACCTTGCCTGTTCCCCATTCTCCTCCCCTGGTGGTAGGCACTGCAGTGGAGTCCACTACCACCCTGTCTGACTTGGGCACTGCAGTGGCGGACTTGTCCACTCCATCTGCAGGGTCCACTGCAGTCGTGCCGGCACCCACAACATCTGAGTCATGCCCCCCAGTTGTGCCGGCACACACCATGTCAGACACCTCCACTGCAGTTGTCAGTGGCTCTCCAGCACCCACCACCCCTTCCCTGCTTCCTCTTGGTGAGCCCTGATCCTGTCCCTGCGGTGCCTGGCCTGCATCCCCGGTTGCCCCTCCTAGTGGATTGTCCCTGGTTTTGTGCAGGCATGCGTAGGGTGACATCTGCCACTGTCACCCTGTTTGGACTTTTACAATGGACTGGCCATTAGCCTTTGTGTTTTTTCTGGACTTTGTTTTCATTCCACACATATGCTGAATAAAGCAACTTTCTGTTCTCTAGTGCTTATGCTTCTGATGTACATGTTGTTGATGATGCTAACCATGCCCTTGCTGCAGTGATGGTGATATTTGGTCTCATGATAATGAAGTGTTACTGTGCAGGAACCCATGTGGTCCAGGGGAATGTGTCCTATCCTGTGGTGTATCCTTGTCATCCATAGCACCATCTGAGGGTGTCATGTGTTCAGTATTTGGCAATGGGATTTCCTACTTAGATTAGCTATTTCACATCTGTGGCTTCCACCCCTGCACATCTGTTGTGCCTGCCATTGTTCAATTCGTCTATTTCCCTGACCGTGTGGCCATCTCCACTGGATATGCAGGTTTGGGCATCAATGGGGAAGGACTCATCTGTGTTGTCAGTGCAACATTGCTATACAAGTGTGTTGGATCTGTGCTGATGATTCCGTTGGCACTTCCATGACCAGGCTGATGTGACGGGAGCCCTCATTTGGTGCTAATTGTTGATTGTGTGACCAAGTGCTCAGCTGACATGATGGGGCCCTACTGAGGCAACATATGGCACAGCTTTCCTCACACAGGAGTGGAGTCCCCTCATGGCAGTGTGTACTCCTGTGACATTGCCTGCGCCCAAGGTGTGTGTTGTATGTGCATGTCTGTGTGTTCACTTCCGTTTAGCTGTGCATGCTGTGATCCCTAGTGTTGTACCTGTTTGTGATGCTAGCTGAGTTGACCTATGTTCCCCCAAAGTCTTCTCCCTGGGTTCTCTGTGATGTGGGTGCATGGCACATTACTGGTCATCAGGGTGTCACCCATAGGTGTGTTTGCTGTCAGGGCTGAGTTTGTGTGCAGACGCAGATGGGTCACAGTCAGGTTTCCCCTTGGCACTTGTTGTTTGCCCCTGTCATGTGATTTCCAGTTTGTGTTATCTTTCAGTGATTGTGACACGTTGTGTGTGTGACTGCTGGCACTCCTCAGGGTCCGGGCTGCAATGTTGGTTGTTGTCTATGTGTGTTCTTTGTGGGTGACCTTGGCTTCTTCATTGGTGTGTGACTGTGGCTGGGATCCCATTGGTTGGTGTGGTATTGCCGTCATGTCCATGTACAGCGTAGTGTGCAGTGTGTCAGACATTCAGGAGTCTTGTTGAGTGGCCATGTGTCATGTGTTTCTGCACCTTGGTTCCCACCCACCACCCTGGAATAGTCATGGGTGCATGTGCAATGTCACCAGTGCATGTGTACTTCACTGCTGCACATTGTTGGAGGTCGAGGGGTGTGGTGTTGAGTGTGTGCAGATGAGAGTTGTTGCCCGGCTAGGCCCCTGCCTCCATGTTGGCCTTGGCTTACTGGCCATGCTGATTGATTTGTGCTTGTGTAGGTGTGATGGTAGTTTGTTGCTCAGGACAAATGACTGTGGTTCACAGTGTGAACCACATTTAGCTTTGTCATCACAGTGGGATTGTAATGCAGCCCAGGGTCACCACATTGTGGGGGCCCTGGGGGTGGTGCTGTGGTGTGTCTGTGTCTTGCTGTGTCAGTTGCTGTTCCTACGTGCCTGTGTGACATGTGTGATTTGTGCTCCCTCTCATCTGACAATGCCTGCTTGCCCACATAGGGGATTTGGATCCATGAGTTACCTTTGTGTGGCACTGTATGCACATCTGTATGATTGGTATTCAGGTCTCCTCATGTGTTGTGTGGTTGCCTGGGGACACTGGCACCCCCCTCACCTGTTGTGTATGATGTGCAGTGTGGGTCTGCCTGTTTGTGTTTGTGCATCTGCACCACTGCATTGGCATATCTTGGGTGTGCCATTGGCTGTATGTAGTTTGATGGGTTTCCCCTGCTGTCCCTGGGACTCCTAGGTCATCGGTCAGCACAATGATCATGGTTTGTGTGTCCCATTGCTGCCATGGTATGATATCTGTTCACCTCACATCTGCAGTCTCCACAGCGTATCTGCATTTGTGTGCCCATTGGTGCAAATATGTGGGTCTGCATTCTGATGGTCACTTCTGTCATTGTGTCATTGATGAATGTTGACGGTGTCAGCCCCCATGGGTGTTGTTTGTCTGCACATGGCCAAAGGTATGTCTTATTTGCACTGCAGTATTTGGCTCACCCAATTTATGTTGCAATGGGACACATACACTACTTTGCCACTGATGTGTTTTTTGTTCTGTGACCAGGAATCATCCATGCAGTTTGGCAGTTGCACCTCTTTCTTTGTCAACACTTACCTTTTGGTCACTGTGATGATGGGGGTTTAGACCCCATTGCCACAATGTTCAAAATGTGCTTCAGCTATGGACCCCACACTTACATTTTGCTCACTGTGATGATGGGGGTTTAGACCCCATTGCCACAATGTTCAAAATGTGCTTCAGCTATGGACCCCACACTTACATTTTGCTCACTGTGATGATGGGGGTTTAGACCCCATTGCCACAATGGTCATGGCCTGCTTGCATTGTGGGTGCCACACACATATATGTGTGGCACATGTGCTAGGGGGTCACATTGTATGTTCAAAGTCATGTTCGGTGTTGTAGGCATTTGACACAGTCTACACACGCTTGTCATGGTGTTGGGGGATGTCTTTTTCTTGCATTCCCTAGGTTGTGGTGTGCTGGTTGTGTCATGCATTGTCCATCCTATGAGTGGGGGTGGTAGTAGTGGTAGGCATCCAGCCCCTCTGGCTAAGGGTGGTAGTAGTGGTAGGCATCCAGCCCCCCTGGCTCAGGGTGGTAGTAGTGGTAGGCATCCAGCCCCCCTGGCTCAGGGTGGTAGTAGTGGTAGGCATCCAGCCCCCCTGGCTCAGGGTGGTAGTAGTGGTAGGCATCCAGCCCCCTGGCTAAGGGTGGTAGTAGTGGTAGGCATCCAGCCCCCCGGCTCAGGGTGGTAGTAGTGGTAGGCATCCAGCCCCCTGGCTAAGGGTGGTGGTAGGCATCCAGCCCCCTGGCTAAGGGTGGTAGTAGTGGTAGGCATCCAGCCCCCTGGCTAAGGGTGGTGGTGGGCATCCAGCCCCCTGGCTAAGGGTGGTGGTGGGCATCCAGCCCCCCTGGCTAAGGGTGGTAGTAGTGGTAGGCATCCAGCCCCCTGGCTAAGGGTGGTAGTTGTGGTAGGCATCCAGCCCCCCTGGCTCAGGGTGGTAGTAGTGGTAGGCATCCAGCACCCCTGGCTCAGGGTGGTAGTAGTGGTAGGCATCCAGCCCCCTGGCTCAGGGTGGTAGTAGTGGTAGGCATCCAGCCCCCCCTGGCTCAGGGTGGTAGTAGTGGTAGGCATCCAGCACCCCCTGGCTCAGGGTGGTAGTAGTGGTAGGCATCCAGCCCCCCTGGCTAAGGGTGGTGGTGGGCATCCAGCCCCCTGGCTAAGGGTGGTGGTGGGCATCCAGCCCCCTGGCTAAGGGTGGTGGTGGGCATCCAGCCCCCTGGCTAAGGGTGGTAGTAGTGGTAGGCATCCAGCCCCCCTGGCTAAGGGTGGTAGTTGTGGTAGGCATCCAGTCCCCACTGGCTCAGGGTGGTAGTAGTGGTAGGCATCCAGCACCCCCTGGCTAAGGGTGGTAGTAGTGGTAGGCATCCTGCCCCCCCTGGGTAGGGGTGGTAGTAGTGGTAGGCATCCAGCCCCCCTGGCTAAGGGTGGTGGTGGGCATCCAGCCCCCCTGGCTCAGGGTGGTAGTAGTGGTAGGCATCCAGCACCCCTGGCTAAGGGTGGTAGTAGTGGTAGGCATCCTGCCCCCCTGGGTAGGGGTGGTGGTGGGCATCCAGACCCCCTGGCTAAGGGTGGTAGTAGTGGTAGGCATCCAGCCCCCCTGGCTAAGGGTGGTAGTTGTGGTAGGCATCCAGCCCCCCCTGGCTCAGGGTGGTAGTAGTGGTAGGCATCCAGCCCCTACTGGCTCAGGGTGGTAGTAGTGGTAGGCATCCAGCCCCCCCTGGCTAAGGGTGGTAGTTGTGGTAGGCATCCAGCCCCCCCTGGCTCAGGGTGGTAGTAGTGGTAGGCATCCAGCACCCCCTGGCTCAGGGTGGTAGTAGTGGTAGGCATCCAGCCCCCCCTGGCTCAGGGTGGTAGTAGTGGTAGGCATCCAGCCCCCCCTGGCTAAGGGTGGTGGTGGGCATCCAACCCCCCCTGGCTAAGGGTGGTGGTGGGCATCCAGCCCCCCTGGCTAAGGGTGGTAGTAGTGGTAGGCATCCAGCCCCCCTGGCTAAGGGTGGTAGTTGTGGTAGGCATCCAGCCCCCCTGGCTCAGGGTGGTAGTAGTGGTAGGCATCCAGCACCCCTGGCTAAGGGTGGTAGTAGTGGTAGGCATCCTGCCCCCTGGGTAGGGGTGGTAGTAGTGGTAGGCATCCAGCCCCCCTGGCTAAGGGTGGTGGTGGGCATCCAGCCCCCTGGCTCAGGGTGGTAGTAGTGGTAGGCATCCAGCACCCCCTGGCTAAGGGTGGTAGTAGTGGTAGGCATCCAGCACCCCCTGGCTAAGGGTGGTAGTAGTGGTAGGCATCCAGCCCCCCCTGGCTAAGGGTGGTGGTGGGCATCCAGCCCCCCCTGGCTAAGGGTGGTGGTGGGCATCCAGCCCCCCCTGGCTAAGGGTGGTAGTAGTGGTAGGCATCCAGCCCCCCCTGGCTAATGGTGGTAGTTGTGGTAGGCATCCAGCCCCCCTGGCTCAGGGTGGTAGTAGTGGTAGGCATCCAGCACCCCTGGCTCAGGGTGGTAGTAGTGGTAGGCATCCAGCCCCCCTGGCTCAGGGTGGTAGTAGTGGTAGGCATCCAGCCCCCTGGCTCAGGGTGGTAGTAGTGGTAGGCATCCAGCCCCCCTGGCTCAGGGTGGTAGTAGTGGTAGGCATCCAGCACCCCCTGGCTAAGGGTGGTAGTAGTGGTTGGCATCCTGCCCCCCCTGGGTAGGGGTGGTAGTAGTGGTAGGCATCCAGCCCCCCCTGGCTAAGGGTGGTGGTGGGCATCCAGCCCCCCCTGGCTAAGGGTGGTGGTGGGCATCCAGCCCCCCCTGGCTAAGGGTGGTAGTAGTGGTAGGCATCCATCCCCCCCTGGCTAAGGGTGGTAGTTGTGGTAGGCATCCAGCCCCCCCTGGCTCAGGGTGGTAGTAGTGGTAGGCATCCAGCACCCCCTGGCTAAGGGTGGTAGTAGTGGTTGGCATCCTGCCCCCCCTGGGTAGGGGTGGTAGTAGTGGTAGGCATCCAGCCCCCCCTGGCTAAGGGTGGTGGTGGGCATCCAGCCCCCCCTGGCTCAGGGTGGTAGTAGTGGTAGGCATCCAGCACCCCCTGGCTAAGGGTGGTAGTAGTGGTAGGCATCCTGCCCCCCCTGGGTAGGGGTGGTGGTGGGCATCCAGCCCCCCCTGGCTAAGGGTGGTAGTAGTGGTAGGCATCCAGCCCCCCCTGGCTAAGGATGGTAGTTGTGGTAGGCATCCAGCCCCCCCTGGCTCAGGGTGGTAGTAGTGGTAGGCATCCAGCCCCCCCAGGCTAAGGGTGGTAGTTGTGGTAGGCATCCAGCCCCCCTGGCTCAGGGTGGTAGTAGTGGTAGGCATCCAGCACCCCCTGGCTCAGGGTGGTAGTAGTGGTAGGCATCCAGCCCCCCCTGGCTCAGGGTGGTAGTAGTGGTAGGCATCCAGCCCCCCCTTGCTAAGGGTGGTGGTGGGCATCCAGCCCCCCCTGGCTAAGGGTGGTGGTGGGCATCCAGCCCCCCCTGGCTAAGGGTGGTAGTAGTGGTAGGCATCCAGCCCCCCCTGGCTAAGGGTGGTAGTTGTGGTAGGCATCCAGCCCCCCCTGGCTCAGGGTGGTAGTAGTGGTAGGCATCCAGCACCCCCTGGCTAAGGGTGGTAGTAGTGGTAGGCATCCTGCCCCCCCTGGGTAGGGGTGGTAGTAGTGGTAGGCATCCAGCCCCCCCTGGCTAAGGGTGGTGGTGGGCATCCAGCCCCCCCTGGCTCAGGGTGGTAGTAGTGGTAGGCATCCAGCACCCCCTGGCTAAGGGTGGTAGTAGTGGTAGGCATCCTTCCCCCCCTGGGTAGGGGTGGTGGTGGGCATCCAGCCCCCCCTGGCTAAGGGTGGTAGTAGTGGTAGGCATCCAGCCCCCCCTGGCTAAGGGTGGTAGTTGTGGTAGGCATCCAGCCCCCCCTGGCTCAGGATGGTAGTAGTGGTAGGCATCCAGCACCCGCTGGCTCAGGGTGGTAGTAGTGGTAGGCATCCAGCCCCCCCTGGCTCAGGGTGGTAGTAGTGGTAGGCATCCAGCCCCCCCTGGCTCAGGGTGGTAGTAGTGGTAGGCATCCAGCCCCCCCTGGCTAAGGGTGGTGGTGGGCATCCAGCCCCCCCTGGCTAAGGGTGGTAGTAGTGGTAGGCATCCAGCCCCCCCTGGCTAAGGATGGTAGTTGTGGTAGGCATCCAGCCCCCCCTGGCTCAGGGTGGTAGTAGTGGTAGGCATCCAGCACCCCCTGGCTAAGGGTGGTAGTAGTGGTAGGCATCCTGCCCCCCCTGGGTAGGGGTGGTAGTAGTGGTAGGCATCCAGCCCCCCCTGGCTAAGGGTGGTGGTGGGCATCCAGCCCCCTGGCTCAGGGTGGTAGTAGTGGTAGGCATCCAGCACCCCCTGGCTAAGGGTGGTAGTAGTGGTAGGCATCCTGCCCCCTGGGTAGGGGTGGTGGTGCGCATTCAGGCCCCTGTGTGCATATGTGGCATTGGTGATGGGCATCCCGCCCCTATGGTGCTGCTGTTGCTGGTGTAAGTATATTCTGCATCCCTCTGTGTGTGTGTGATGTGTCGTGTACGTGTTGTATGTGTTTTGTGGTTGGTGTCTGACTTACCTTCTGCGCCGTACGCGTCCGTGCCTGTTCCGGTAGTAAATGTAGAATATTGGTATGATCGGGACGAAGGGATTCATGGTTGGTTCGTGTCGTTCGTCCTTCTCGTTGCTTCGCGTCGTCCTCGTCGCTTCGCGTCGTCCTCGTCGCTGGCGTGTTCGTCTCGTAGCCGTGGATCATGTTGTGGCGCGAATTGGAGCTTATGTGCACCTCTCCCGGATGCTTTGACGTGCCGTGCGTAGCGACGGGTTCGGCGCGTACGGGAAGCGCATCGTACTTGTTCGGCCGGACGGAGCTGCATTTTCCCTTCCGTGCGACTCGATTCAGCGTTTCCGGATTCGCCTCGGTCGGAGAACAGGACCTGGTTTGGGTGAGTACGGCTCGGCCGGATTCTGTGCTGTTGTGCGCATCGTACTTACTCGTTCGGTGTGCTGTATGGATCGGTCGGGAAACAGGCTTTCGCATGGCTTTTTTCCCGACCGAATGGTATTGGGTGCGCCTCCGACCGAGATCGGAATCGGCCCCTAGGTAAGAGTTTTTCTACTATAAGCAAGTGGTTTTCTTCTATAGGTAGTTCCTTAGTTGCAAAAATACTAGTACCAGTAGCTTTTGTAGTCACTATGGTACTCATGATACGAATGACCTATGTTTGTGTGAAGAAGAGTCATAAAGAAAAGAAAGAAAGGAAATTGAGTAAGGAACATAAGGAAAGGGAAAGTGAGATAGAAGAATTAGAGATGGAAAATTTCAAAGAGAAATTGTATGAAAAATGTAAGGAGCAAGTGTCAAAAGACAAAATAACAACTATATAACTTGAAAAAACGTATGTTTTGGGATTTTATGATGGTAAAACCATCAAAGGGAGGATTGATGGAGTGAGGTTTGTAAAATATATCCTCATGAAATCAAGTAACTCTATAATAATGTATTAACTGCATGAACTAATAAACTCCGGATACACACATTTACACAGGGGGCAGACGCAATTTACATAATACACTAAATCACGTTGGCATGAGTACGTATTAACTGTTTGCGCTTTGAAAAACGGTACTAATGCATGTTTATGCTGTGTTGTACATTGCGCATTTTGCATGTTGTGCACGAATAATAAGAAGTTTGCTTTAAACTAATAGCTTTCGCTAGGATTTATTTAACACAGGGCATTAGTACGGTGGGAGGTAAACATAATGGGTTTTATTTCACGAAATAATATTCTTTTGTGTTTGTTTATTTTAGTACGGGATAGGGCCTGCATGAAAATGGCCTCTCGTTCAAGCCAGCATGTGGTTGGCCTGGTCGGTACGGAGTGCGCATGTGCCAGGAAGGGTTGCCTGCTCGCAGACTGCTGAATGTACCCGATGATGCAATTCGTGTGAAGGCCATGTTGACCTGTGTCTTATTGTTTATGTGCCAAGATGCGACAGCGACTGTGGGAACAGCCATCACTATGTGCAATACGAATGTGAAAGCGGATATCATAATGAACATTGTAGCTAATTGTATAACTATGAATGTTAGTAATATGTGAATGCAATGGTTTTAAATTCTTGCTTTGTTAGAACCGGTATAGGATGGATTTGTGGGGAGAACTGGATGAGGCGACCCTAGTATGATTTACGACAACCAATCACAGTCCGAGTTTCTACTGATACTATAACATTGTAAGATAGTGTATTAGGCAGAAAGGTATAACTGATGTCCCAATTGGGGGTGTGGCAGATCAGAACGAACGAGAACAGAGAGAGGAGAGGGGAGAAGAGAATGCAGACGAGAACGCAGACGAGAACATAGAGAGAACGCAGACCAGAATGCATAGAAAAGATCTAAGACAGAAAGAGCAGTCCTGCACAGAGAAAGAGAACCTTTAGGTATGAGAACGTTGTGGGAGTGCTTGGGAGGAGACTGCGACCGAGGAGGTAGATTAAGTAGGAGATTAATTCTAGTTGCTAGTATAGCAAATTCTGCTGCATCTGTCCTGTTTAACTTTGTCCTCTGAGCCTATCTCTGGGGACCTCTTGCCACAACCTCGGCCAAGGAAGTGGTTTTCCTGTTTCTTTGGTGGGTATTGCCCTCCTTGATTGCTTAAAATTGCAAATATATTTCTGCAAGTATTTATGCTGTACCTTCTTTCCCCCATTCCTTTGCATGCTTTGATATCGATGCAAATGATTCATTTTGATTACATTGCTTGATAATTTGTTCTCTTATATGCAATCTTGTATGTGCACTGACAATTTCATCACGAGCATTATTAAGATAAAATCATTAACTGAAGAAATGACTTTGTGATTATTTAGTTAAATACTAAACTGTTTAGTTAATCATAGTCACCATCAACTCTTCAACTGATGGTCCATCGACCAAAAGAAGAAGAAGTTGAAATTTACTAATAGTTAGAATTATATATATAAATGTTATTAATATGAAGTATAGTAATTAATAAAACTGACAAATTAAACCCCCCAAATCCAGCCCCAGACCTCAGGGATCATTTAAGGGTAATGTGTGATGGGCCCCGTTGTTTGATAAATAATTTATGCATGACGAGATTTTCTTTGGTCCCTGGCTTAGGAATTTAGGGGTTGCGCTGGATTAGTTGCAACACACAAGGCCACAATACAGTCTAATGGTGTGGGGAGTCACAGTGAGACATGTTTATAATAATTTTTTCGGCATGCACATTTTCAGTGCTGCATGCCTAATGTTGCTCTCACGTCTTGAACACATTAATGGGTTATGTGCGGTGCACTCTTATTCTATTCTAGCCATGAATTCCTTTGAGACTTTAGAGATGTCTCCATTTGGAAAACCTGTGCTGAGTGGATTTTGCTAGTAATCCACCTTTAAAGTCCTATTTACTTTGACATCAAATGTCACACTGAAACCCGTATTACAGCTGATGTAATTTGAAACTGCGGAGGTCATAAGGAATCAGAAGGCCTTAGCAGCCAAGGTCTCACAAAAACAAAACAAAAAAAGGAAAAAATAATCTATAACCATTTTGTCTTTGAGTAACCTCATACAAAATAATGACACACCTAAATGAAAAATGATGAATCTTACACGTTAAAGAAATTGAGCGGAAATGCATTATTTCACAATAGCATAATGATGCCTCATTTGCTTAATGCATTCTCTGCAGAGGTTTAGTGTGTAATCAGAGAGAAACAGAATTGAGGCTTGATTGGCGCAGTGGGAAATAGTGACTTCTCTATTATAGTGCTATGAGAATGCAGCCTATGACTTAAAGCACTCAGAATATGCACATTGTATTACACACAATATTAAATAGGCTGCTGCAAAATGTACAGACATTTAGTGTTCATTCTAAAGCAAGTGTTAACCTTCATTTTCATGAGTTTTGCAGCATTTCAAGGTCTTTTTAGAGATTCTCATTGACCAAGGGTGTGATTTCTGGTATTTATCTTTTATATGCACTTTATTGCTTTGCTTAACTCACAAGAAAGTGTCATTCTAAGTGTCACAGATTTTACAATTGAATGTCACTCATAAATGCACCTATACCATGAAACTGTCACATATAAGCAATCTGAAAACTTGGCAGCTATGTGTTCAGCTTCCGGGGTCATAACCTGTGGCTTGCTGCAAATAATTTTTTTTAATCCATGCTCCTGTGTTACAATCAGACAGCAGATGCTCATTCAGTGTGGGCTTGTGCTGTTGTTTGCCTCCCATTTCACTCGTGGAAGTGCCCGGTTGTGGACACAGATCACCCTACTCTCTCATCGTGCTTCAGTGCACAGGCCTGATTTTATCCCACACACAGTTGTCTGGTGCTCGGGCGGGCTGGGCAGGCTCCGAGTCCATGAGTCAGCTGACTAGTAACTCTGAGTAATTATGATAATTTATTAGCAGGCAGCTGAGTTCATCCACGCTGGGGCCTCTCACATCCTGTTTGGTACAGTCGGGTCCCACAGTGCTGTTCCATTTCTGGTGTTTGCAGCAGTTTTAAGATCTTCTTAGAGCATCTCCTTGCTCAAATGGGTGTAATTTCTGATATTTATATGTTTCCCTCCTCTTCATTATTTGATTTTGCTGGCGAAGAAGTGTCACTCATAGTCGTTGAATGCCACACATAATTACACTGAAATTATGAAAAATGTCACACATAAGCAATCTGAAACCTTGGCAGTTATGATCATACTGTTCACTTTACTGCGGTAATCTTTCATCAAAGATGCTGCATTTTTATTTTCCATAGTCGTGTCACTTTCTTTTTGAGTAGAAGAATTAATATGTTTTTATTTCTGAATGGAGGGCCGTCCATGTATGTTATAAATTCTTTCGATTTCTGGATCCCTTGGTGTGGTTCTTTCAATTGGTCTTTGGAGAGAACTGGTATTATTGTCTTTAAAGAGTCTGTCAGCTCACTGGCACTGAGATGAAGCAAATAGTTTTCTGGCACAATATCATTAAGGTACTCAAAAGCTGTTCTAACCTCTCCATTTTCGGGGATATAATTCACCAGAGTTTTTATTTAAAAAAAAAAGAAAACTTGTTGCTACTGACAGTTCGAGAAGCACAGATTATAGCTAGGTGGCAGCGGGCACGAGTTATGGTAACATTTATTCTTCGATCTTCAGACAGAAGGCCCACGTCACCTACGATAAAACTGACCAATTCCTGTGGACAGAGCAGTGCTGGGTTACGTTTCGTGCGGTGTGATTGGGGTCTCCATGGCGAGCAGTGCCCTGTCAAGTCAAATAGGGCGGGTCCGACATTAGCCTAGTGGTGGAGTTTGTATCCAGTCAATAAAACGCAGGACAGCTGCGGGGAGCCCTGTTTGCCTTGAAGAGTTAAGAGAGGCCCTACCTTATTTGGGTTGGTGTTATGAGCGTGGCGGCCATCTTTGAATGCATAAGGTCACAGTGTGATTTGCATTCCTAAAGACCAACTAAAACTTTGAGAATAACCACAAATCCATTCCTCTCCCATAACCACCGCCTCCCCACACAGAAGCAGATTTACTGCAGAGAGCAAGAGTAATGTTTCAAGTGCATGGATGAATTTTTTAAAGGGTAAATTCACATGAACCGGCACTTGTAAATCAAGCCATTTGTAATCTGACCCACCAGTGGGAGGGGGTGGGATTCATAACCCCCGCACTTTGCCCACTCCCAACTTTCCATCTCTGTATTCCTTGTCATAAATAAGCCAACGTACACTTTCTCTTGTGGTGGTCCTTTGTTGGCCGCAGTTTTATTAGGAATACACGCATATACATATTGCCTATTGTTGTGCATCCTGTCATAAATCATTATTGGGGAGCTGTCATCTTTGTGTCGTGCCTTGTTTGCATCTCGTTATACATTGCATTTGCGTAAATCATATGTACATTGCACAATAGCAGATTAGACTGACAGTTCGTTGCTGCAGGTCATTTGCAGGCTTACATTGTCTCTTGGCCCTACTGGGTCGTTGCTTAGTTCGGTTGGATTTGCCCTCGCAGGGGGTGTAGCTTCCGTCCCCGGAGTTAGGCCACATCTCGCTACCTTGCCGATTCTTGTTGTGCCCTGCCATCTGGCGGGGGCTGGGCAGCGAGCGCCGTCTCCGTTAGCTACCCCCTTGTGGTAGGCCAACTCACCCAGCCGTAAGGCATCCCAGAGTGAGTGGTCCTACACACCGCCCCTTAGACCAACTCACCCAGCCGTGAAGGCATCCCAAGGTGAGTGGTCCTATTCCAGCGCACCGCACTCCGGTGTGCCTCCGTACCAACCATTATCCCCGTAGTTTCTGCTCAGCGTCTTGCATGTTCCTCCGTACTGCGACATAGCCGTTCCTTAGGTGTGGGTGGGACAAAGATTCTCACCGGTGCTGCTCCCCCGCTCCCAAAAGATAGGAGCTTACCTGGGGGAGCCGTGCTTATATCCCCCCCCAGGTGCTGGGCTGCCTTCTGCATGGCCTCCCCCCATTGGGGGGTTTGTATCGCGCCTGAGCCCCCATTGGCCGGGGGGGGCGGCGCCTCTCTGGCAGTCGCAGCGGGGGGGGGGGCACAGGAGCTTCCCTGCTCCTTGGCGCGAAGAACCGGTTTCGTCTGGGGCTCGGCATCGGTTATGGCGCCAGCCCTCTAGGCCCCCTTCGGTGGCGGCCTTTGCTAAACCGGTAGTTTTGTGATGAAATTCGTCATTCACATGCGAGGACAAACAAGAATGGTATTTTACGTCGCCAGTAAAGTTATCTTGCTCTGTCCAGTCACGAACAGGGCATTGTCTAGTCATACATTTTGTTCACTGGGCATGTGGACGCTTGTTTGCCTGACCACTATTGGATCTCAAGATCTGGGATAATAGCTGTTTGTGCTGATGAAGGGTCTCTGGTTTCCAGTGCGTTTGATGCTTCATTCATTTCTCATGCAGCTTGTTACACTGGTGCTTTCTCATCTAAGGCAATTCTGCGCCTTCAGGGGGCAGACCTGGGAACCTGATGCAATCATTAGCCACCACTTGACTTTCAATGAGCGAAGTTTGAGATGATGTGCAGGGCTCACCTTCTGGGGGCCTCTGGTGCGGGCGGTGCTGTCAGGAGAACATCTGGATCATTGTTTCTTTGTTTACAATCTTTGGGCGATAGGGTTGTGCTGTTACCATTGCGGATCACGATATACTGCGTTAATTTTATGCTGTGGAGAGAACGGCTTGATGATTATTCCTTTATTTACATTTTGTGCTTGGGCAATAATGTTTGTGCTGTTACCATCGTGGATCACGTTATAAGGCATTGTATGTTTTATGCAGTGGACTGGTGCATAGGGTGACCACCTGGCATGGGTACAAATTCAGGATGGTGAGTGTAAAGATTCAGGACAAAGGGTCAAAATTCAGGACAAAAATTCAGGACAGAAGGTCAAAATTCAGGACAAAACTTCGGGACAAAAGGTAAGTTTTACAGACACAACAGTGCCATTGTGAGATGTAAAGCGGCACGCACAGGATGTAGCTAATTAGGACCTGCAGTGCTGGACTAGAGTGCAGTCCTCTGAGTGGCCAACTTTATCTGTCAGATTGCTTCAGGTATTCCATTTCTGTTCAGCTGGTGATGACTTGCATAGGGGCTGGTACAGTACTGAGTAATGGATAAGACCCATAGCGGACAGGTCTTGTGTGAGGGTAAGCGCATTAAGCAGGAAAAGGAAGTTATTAACCAGCCTGCATGAGCTATAATTGGCTGAACACTGCTGAGCGTATTGGTATTATTGTGGGTCAGAGTGGTTAGATAGGAGTTGACATTACTATATAATGCCCTGGCTAGCCATATATCAGCCTTCCTTATTTTACCTGTATTTTGGAAATAGTATATACCGCTTGGGCAGTTTCCTTTCTGTGAGCTGTAAGCTATAGATTCTCACTGATGCACAGAAGTGTGTTACAGACTAGAAACTGTATACACTGTTAAGGCATAATTGTAGGACAGAAGGAGGCACTGTCTCTTACATACAGAACATTTTCTATTGAATGGAGGCAAAATGCCAACATGCAGTTTTACTGATAAAACTATATAGCGCACAAATACTAATGTGTGGAAATGTGGTTTTGGCAAATACATATAATTTGAACCTCACCAAGTAAAGTGTCTTGATTGTTTTGATCCTATTAAAACTCTGTTTCCAGCACACTTCTGAAATACAAACAAGTGGTCCATTTGTGGTTTCCTAACTGCTATGTTTTGAAACATTTGCACAGTTAATTTGCCGATATTTAAAAGTTGTGTGTTACAAACAAACTGGCAGCTTACAGCTTTGTTTTCGCACCCCCAAGAAAATTTGGGAAAACACGGTGCATTCTACAACACATTTGTCATTATATATCAATTGTATTTGCTTCTAAAGCATAGTAAATGATTACTTTACTGTGCACCAGGATATGACAATCTTTGATGGGGCTCTTCAATGATACCTCACTGTCACCAACAGTGCCGCTCTCTCACATGCATTTCATTTGTTTTATAGCGCCTCTCATACCAGTGTAGGGTGCCAGAGCACTTTACATCACACACACACACACATACAGAGACAATGAATTGTAAATCAGTGTATAGAAAGTGTTACATAAGGCAACAGGTACTACAAGGTGTAGGATGCACTTCACCCATACTGGTGGGCATTTTGTAAGAGTGCTTGGTCTGAAGAAGCTCAAACTCAGGATTCAGAACATAACACAGTAGTTAGCGTTGACTTTAATTATGAGAATTTATTACTACCCAAACAAACCTTTTTTAGCAACATCAGGATAATGAAAAACTGGGAAGAAAACATAGTTTTATAACCTGAACCATGCAGCTTGCATGCAGCTCTTTGATGGCAGTTCATAGCTCACTGGGCTGGATTACATATATAACTTAAGAACTGCACAGTAACAAAAGAAACTCAGTGACAAAAGCAGTAACCCACTGAGCTCTGCACATAAAATACTGTTCTTTGATATGCATGGTACACATTCTTTGCAGCAGGCATATTAACCCTCTGTGCTACCTTAGCTGATTCAAAACTGACACTAAACAAACTACCATCTCTTTCCAGCAGGTACATTAGTCACCAGAGTTATTGTGACACTTTTATTGTTGCCTGAAAACTGCTGGATATGCAAGGAACTTTGCAGTGCCAGCCCCCAGGAAAGAAAACACCCCCTCACCCTTCCAGCCTTCTAGGAAAACGCCCGATGCCGGGTACAGGCAGTCCGGCCTTGCTACCACCCTCTAATAGTGCCCCATATCTTCACATAGACCCTCTCTCATGTGTATTTAATTTATTTTATAGTGCTACTCATCCGAAGTATGTACGGCAGGGTGTCAGAGTGCATTACATCACACACATATTATATAGAGACAATGACTCGTAAATGTGAAAGTCAATGTATAGGAAATGTCACTTAAGAGAATGAGGGCTACACGGTGTAAGAGTCAGATGTCATCCATACTGGTAGGCAGTGGTGTAGCGTGGGTGAGGCCACAGGGGCGGTTGCCCCGGGTCCAATATTCTTAGGGGTGCAAACTTTTAAAAGAAAAAAGATTTGTGGTGGAAGGGACTCGAGTCACATTGGTGCTGTTGTCTGCAAGTGCAGGTCATCTTGTCTTGCTCACCTTTTCCCACAGAAAGGCTGCACGGAGCCGTGCCCTCACACATCTCTCATGGCTTCGGGGAAGGTGGAGGGCTGCTCGCGCTGCTTCCCGGTGGCATGGGAGCAGCGCTGCCTAGCGGCACAACAGAACGTCTCTTGTGGTATCACGGCGCCGTACAAGGAATTAGTTTCTACTTTTTTGGCAGGCTGAAGGAGCATTTCAAGCCTGAGTTCCGCACTTGCTGCCTGGTGTCATGTGTCGGTTTGAGATGGCGAGTTGAGTCAACAGGGGTGTAGCGTCCATTCATTCTTTCATCCAGCATTCACTTTTTCACCATTCTTTCTGTCCTTCCATCTGTGTGAACATCTATATCCAAACCTATTCAACCATTTCCAAACCTATCCATCATCTATCCTTCCATTCACCCTTTCACTCATCCATCCATCATCCATCTATCCACCCTTTCACCCCAACCATCTTTTCACTCATCCATCTGCACTTCCACCTATCCATCCACTCATCCATCCAAACATTTACCCTTTCACCCATCCAGCCACCCTTTCACTTACTCATCCATCCATCCATTCACCCAGTCACTCATCCACCCATTCACCATTTCACTAATCCATTCATCCTTTCTCCCAGCTCTTCACCCTCCCTTTCACTCATCTATGCATTCTTTCACTCATCCATCTTTACAGCCTTATTTTCACTCATCCATACACCCATTCACCCATCTATACTGTCAATCATCCATCCATCCTCCCTTTCTCTCTCCATCCCCCTTTTCACTTAGCCATCCCTTCACCCATCCATCCACCCACCCATTCATCCACTTATTCACTCATGAATACATCCATTGACCCTATCACTCATCCATCCTTTCACTCATCCATCCATCCACCCTTTCACTCATCAATCCATTCTTTTGCCCATCTAACCTACCTTTCACTCACTCATCCATCCTTACATCAACACTTTCACTCATTCGCCCATCCATTCACCCTTTCACATATCAATTCATCAATCCATCCATCATTTCACTCATCCATCCACCCATTCACTCGCCCATCGTCCACCCTTTCACTGATCCATCCATCCTTTCACTCATCCATCCATCCTTTCACTCATCCATCCACCCTTTTACCCATCCAGCCACATCTTTACCCATACATCAGCCATTCCACCCATACATCCACCATTCCATCCATACATCTATTTATTTACCCTTTCTATCATCCATCCTTCCAATCACTCATCCATCCATCCTTTCATTATCCTCCTATTCACCCATTCACCCATCCATTCATCCTTTCACTAATGCATCCTGCCATTCACCCATTCCTTCACTTACTTACTCACCCACCTCTTCAAATTAATTATGAGCTGAGTCTTTGCCTGCAGAGTTGCAGACAGAAGAGGCCCATCAAGAACTCCACCCTCGCTGTAGATCCTAAAGCAAGTGGTGGGGCGGGGGAGGGTTCACTATGCCCCTGCACATAGGCAATCTGAAACCTTGGAAGTCATGAGTCATGCATGATGCACAGTGACAGGACATGAGGCGACTTTGACATGGTGTTGTTTCTAGGGCTTTAAGTGGGTTGAAAAAACTTGGGTGTCTCTCCAAATGGTGTGTCCAATGTAATTAAGGGTGTGGCTTAAAACACATAAGCTAAAAATCTGTGCTTAGCATAGTGCACTGCCCGACTGGTATCCTGCTACTTCTGTTATTGCATCCAGATATTTAATACATTACACCTTCAAAAAGCCAGGACTATTGGGTTTGTTAATGGTTGTTAGTTGCATAAAATAAAAAAGCAACAACTATGGCTTCATTGAATACAATATTGAAAATGCTTCAGTTCCAAAATGATGAGACTGTGAAAGAACTCTCACCCCTTCCTTTTAACTTCTTTCATTGGCTTCTTTTCATGAACTGGATTCTGTACATTTCTTCCATCAGGTGAGGTGCAACATTTTTCTTTATGTACTGTTAAAACAGAATGCCCTGCCATAGACCGAGGCAGGAGGAGGCCCACTACATGCTTTAACAGCCCAGACTGGCCCATTGTCATTCTGTATGTGACAGCCGGCAGACAGAATGACAATGGGCGGGGTGGGGCTGCTCTTGTGCTCAGAGGAAGAGTGCAAAGCGGCCCCATCAGGGAGCTGAGGCTGCTCGCTGGGGAACAGTGCTGCTCCCTGCAATGCCCAAAATTACAGACAAAAGGCGTCCGTAAAAGGGATCATCACGGACAATGGATGTGAGATCCAAATCACAGACGGTCCGTGAAATTTACGGACGATTGGTCACCCTACTGGTGCAGCGACCGCTCGAATGTTCTTGCTGAGGCTCCCAAGTCGGATCACCTTCCTGATCTAGGGTGTAATGCATAACCTTTGGACACAGGAGTTATTGCCTTAGGGGTTGGCATGAAGGACCTTATTGAATCGCAAATTAACACCCAAATTGTGCTTTTACCATCACTGCTCACCCTATACAGAGTTCAATATATGGAATTGAATGTTGCGAGGAGACCCGTTTGCATGTTCTTGCCGGGGCCCCCAATTTGGATCACTTCTTTGTCTTGGTCGTTATGCATAACCTTGGGGACTCAGGAGTTATTTCCTTTAAGGATTGGCCTTAAGGACCTTTTTGAATTGTAAAATAACACCCCAATTTTAGACCGCTATGGATGATAGCCATCGGTTTAATGAAAGCCCCTACCCTATTATGATGGAAATGCAGCCGAATGCATTTGTTCAGGGGGCATCTCTTTTAAGCTACAGTTAGATAATGATTTGCAACAGTTGTTTGTGACGAAGTGGGGAATTTTGGTTAAGAGGGCAAAGCTTCCACAGGTGGAAGGCCAATCCAGCCAGTATCACAATTTCTCTAATGATTTTAAGTTAACCACATGATTTGGCAGACACACTGTAGCATTTTATCTGCTGACTCAGGCACTCTTACGAGATGGTTTTCCAGGCACGCATTGCATCAGTTTCTCCCAGCATAACAGTGTGCACTGGTTTTAAATGTATTGTTTCTAGAAGCTTATTCTATCAAGGTTAGTCTCTGAGTTTAATAGTTTTGCCTTCGAAATTAATGCAGAGGGCAGTGGCTCAGCTGGGCGGGCCCATTGATGCGGCATACATACCAGCGTTTTTAGCAGAAGAAAGGGAGAGATGCGACATAAATAAATAAGCGAGCAAATTTATCCCCCCATCCCATTTGGCTTCTATTGAAGCAATGTTAGGAGGGAGACAGACAAAATTAAGTCCATTTCGGCCTCAGGAATGGGGAGCCTCCGGAATCGTATCTAGAAGAAGGTATAATTTTGACCCACACTCCACTCTTATTGAAGGAAGTGGCCCGGTTCGGGTCACTCAGGTCACCAATGACCACCCTCTCAGCCTTCCACTAAAATGAAGAGTCGGTCAGACAGTAGAGAATACAACCCAATAATAGTTTATTCAGAGTACACTCAGAGCGGAGCCCAATCTGCACAGCTGCTAAGGAGTGCTGCAGAGGGACTGACTTCAGCAAGTATAACGATGCATTATGTACATTTCAGAATCAATGAAAACAAACCCACCATGGAATTTTCCAGAGAGACGCAGCTGGAGAGTAAATTACAAAGGAGTAAGTTTCGGTTCTGAAGCTGGGCACACATTATCTACTAGTCAAGGTCATTCCGCCTGTGTCCGCCACTAGACAAATGGGAGAAGGCTTACATCTAAAGGAAAGGTATGCGCTAATAAGAACAGTGCATTCATTAGTGTGGCAGAACTCAGCTCCAAAGAAACATAACCTAGAGAAAATAGCAAAGAATTAGTTTCGATCATGATACAAAATGGCGCCTGTACACAAAATGTTGCAGCGAATGCTAACTTAAAACAATGCGAGAGCATAATTTATATTCCTACAGACCCTCCTTTTAGCATGAGCTAAGCAATTTATGTATAATAACAAAAGACATATCATTCAATAAAACATGGATAAATTGATTTAGGAGCATTCCATACTTTCGGTTTCACTTTCAGGGAGGGAAACAGTAAGGAGGGCAGAAGTCTCAAAAATACCCTTATCTATCTGCATAAGATCATTCACTTCTTTCTGAATCATAATTGTTGCATTAGTATCATGGATCGATATTCTCTTAGGGGCGAGGAAGGTGGTGCAACAAGAACAACATAAGGGGCGACACTGCACCAGAACACAGCAAGCAATCAGAATTTCAATAAAATAGATCACCTTTTCAAGGATCCAACCCCATCCACCAAAGAGGGACCAATTTCAATTTCCGCTCTCCATTCCCTTAACATTTTCCAAAATGTCTAAAATGTGTTGGGTAATATTCTTTTCCATATTAGTGATCCCGACTACGCACTGGTCTCCTACTACCGCTCACACACCACCGCTCTTAGCTAGGATGAAATCACCAGCTTATCTGGTTTGCCCGGAATATATCTGCATACTTTCCAATTGGGTGGTGATGTCACGTAAAACCGCTACTGTGGAGTTGGACAGTATCTTCAATTTACATCCAAAATATTCTTTCGCTTTTTCACCCCTGGCCATAGCAGTACCACCAAAAGTAATAATGGAGGAAAGAATATATCCAAAGGTGATACCATTACTGTAATTATTGACTTCAAGGTCTGTCACCCCTTCGCAAAATTCCTTCATCAGTGTTCTTTTCACCTATCTGACCTTAGGCTTTGCATGTTTGCAAGGCACACCTAGAGGCCACACCATCCCAAGGGCCACATCATCTGTACCATTAGGCATATTGGAATAAGTCCCATTACACAGAAAGAAAATCCCTGGGTGTGCATAAATGGGCCTATCATAATCCACAGCAGCATACCTAGAATTCCATCCAACAGTACGAGGATCCTTTGGATCTACCATAGAGTACGTGCCCTTACGCAGAATTATCCCTGAGCAGTTAGCATACAAAATGAGGTCAGTATAATTGACAATTGGGCAACATGCAGGGTAATAACCAGCCTCTCGGGGAACTGTCAATTCTTTGTACTGCTAACCCACCAGTGTGACATTCTGTTTCTCCATATAGAAATTATCACAATAAGTGTTGTTGTTACATCCTGGATAACCTGTGCCTCGTGGCTTTCGATGATGTAGACATGGGCCTGGATAACCAAATACAAATACTCCTTGGTCTTCTACAAAATAAGAGGGCTGAGTATAAGTGTAATTAACAAGTGACAATGGATATGCAGTCCATAACCTAGTAACAGACTCAGTAGGATAGCAAGCAGTACCTTCTCCCAAAAACCTTTTATGTGTGTCTAGAAAGACATTACTCGGGGCTGTCCTTTTAGTGCGCGTTTTAGGTTTAGTATATGACAGTACATCCTGTTCGCATTCCAAAACCCAGGACACCCTGCCCAAAATTAATAGTAGCAATACCACAAGAACTATACACAATATTTTTCTCTTTGTAGACCAGAATAAACGTATAGGAACAGCGGGAATCACTGGCTGCTCTTCATCAGCAACCATCCTACCAAAGGGATGCATGATAAATGATAAACCAAAAGGAGGAAGGGACCAAAAATACCAACAAGGAAAAGATACAAATTCCCAGTGTCTGCCTGAGCCTCACTGGTACAGGCTCCTATTGTTCATCAAAAACGTTGGTGTTCTTGAGCACCAGCGGTGGAGCTTGCTCTGTCCTAAGCTCTTGATGTATTTCACGCCGATCAGGATAATGTACCCACAAGGGGATACGTTCGACTTATCCTGTCCAATGTTCAAACAGTGCACAAATCTCACATCACCCTATACTAATTCCGTTGGTACTATAGCAAAGTACACCCTAACTTACACAGTCCATCCCTAACTAATCTGACTTCTCCTTTGGTACACTGTTCCTCAGCTGAGGACGCAGATTGTACCTGGTGACTCCAGGCACAGAGGGATCAGTGAAAAGGGGCTCCTGGATAGCCCGGTTTTCCGAAGGTACTGCTGCATTCAGCACTTCATCATTCTCCTCATCCATTTTGGTCCATGTCAACCTGGCGTCACTGAAAGGGACAAACTGAGGCACCTTCTTGCACTCAGAGTCCCCTACTCCATCTTTCATCCACTGATCACAGGGCAGAGGGAGAGGAACCCTCTTGCAATGGGATGTATGAATCCAATTCTTACGGCCAGAAACTTTGACGGCTGTGCGGGTTACCAACAAGACTTTGAGTGGCCCATTCCAACGCGGCTCCAAACTCTTCTTCTGCTGAAAATTTCGAACCAGTATGTAGACACCGAGCTGAATATCATGTCCGGGCCCCTCTGGTGTAGCTGGGAGGGCTCCACGGACCTGTTGGTGAATAGAATGCAAATTTTCAGTTAACTGGCATAGGTAATCAATCAGCAAGGGGTACTCAATACCAGAAAACCATTGAGGACGCAGTACGCCCCAGACATTTGCTGGACATCCAAACACGACCTCATACGGTGACAATCCTGTCCTAGAATGTGCTGTAGTTCTTGTTGACAAAAGTGCTAATGGTAGAGCATCTGGCCACTGTAACCCTGTTGTCTCCTGAATCTTTACCATTTTCAGTTTGAGAGTACCATTGTACTTCTCAACCAAACCTGCTGACTGCGGGTGGTTTGCGGCATGAAACGCCTGTTTTATGTGCAAACGATCACAAATTAACTGAATAACCTTGGCATTAAAATGACTTCCGTTATCACTCCAAATTAAACAGGGCAAGCCGAAACGACGAAAGAACTCCTTAAGGAGTACCTTTGCAGTCGTAACGGCAGAATTGTCTTTAGTAGTATAAGCTTCAACCCATTTACTGAAAGCACAAACAACAACCAAGACATACTTCAAATTATTGCACCGCTCCAGTTCTATAAAATCCATCTGAAGGACTTCAAAAGGGAAAGTAGGCGGTGCAAAATTTCCGGGTGGGGTAGGAGTACCTTTTCCATAATTGTGCATCATGCACACCATACAATACTTCACTAAATGTGCAGCAGTCTTCGAAATGTTATCATTCTGCCATGCAGGATCTAACAACTTGCAAATACCCTTAACACTAATATGGGCTGGGCCGGGTGCCATCGTAAGTTCGTAACTACAAGGAGAACATATGCATCTGGCAACATCCATCTCTGCTTCCCTGACTTGTCAATCCAACATCCCTCATCGTTCAATCGTGCTGTACTTTCTTGCCATAATGCTAATTCTTCTATTGTGGCCTCACTTTGTATCTCCTTCACATGCTCAAGTGTATCCTCAAACATAGTAACTTTAGGCACCCACCTAGCGGGACCTGCTACAAACATTCTTTTCATTTTGGTCTGGGATGTTTCCTTAGCTGTCTGATCGGCAAAAGCATTTCCCCTACCTAAATCGTCAGTGACTTTCCGATGGGCACTACACCTTACTATAGCCAATTTCTTAGGGAGTGTCAAAGCAGACAGAAGCCGCAATATAAGGTGCCATGCTGAATCCTGGTGCCATGTGAAGTAAGAAACCCTCTCTCTGCCCAGAGTCAGCCAAAGTTGTGTGCGCCTCCAAAGGCATATTGGCTGTCAGTATAAATATTGACAACCAATCCCTCACTCAATTCGCAAGCTCGTATCAAAGCAACAAGCTCTGCAGCTTGAGCCGATTGGTAAAGAAGTCGTGATGTCTCAACTACCGTACGCAGCGTGGTAATAGCATACACAGCAGTTGTAGTGCCATCTGGTAATTTAAAACAAGAGCCATCGACATATAGTTCCCCTTGTGGGTCAGATAAGGGAACATCAGTCAGGTCTACCCGTCCCTTTGTCTCTTCTTCCATTCGGAAGATACAATCATGTTTATCAATCTCGTCATTCTCAGAAGGAAGGAGCAGTAACGTGGCTGGATTCAGAGTGGCACATCTTTTAATCGTGATGTGTTTGGCAAACAAAGTTAATTCATAGCCAGTCAGACGTGCACTGGTGAGGTGCTATGTCTTAGTCTTATTCAAAAGCGTGTCCACAGCATGAGGTACCATGACCGTGAGATCAGTGTCAAGTACGAGTCCAGCCGATTGTCTGATAGATACAGCCACAGCCGCGACCGCTCTTAGACAGCTCAGGAGGGCTCTTGCGACAGGGTCAAGAACAGCAGGGAAATAAGAAAACGGCCGTTGCTTATCTCCAAATGTTTGTGTTAAAACGGAAAGCACGCAGCCAGCCATCTCATGGACGTACAACACAAACGTTTTTTTATAATCAGGAGTGCCAAGTACCGGAGCCGAACAAAGCGCAGTTTTCAATTGCTCAAAAGACTGCTGACAGTCGGGCATCCAAGGCAGGGGCTCATGCACATCTTTAGTGGTTAGAGCAAGCAAAGATTTAATTAGTAAAGAGTAGTTAGATATCCACTGCCGGCAGTAGGAAGTGATACCTATAAAAGCGCGCACATCTTTCTGGGTTTGCGGAACAGGCATCTTAACAATGGTACTGATGCGCTCAGGAGTCAATCTCCTGCCCTCCTTCGACAGTAGGTGACCTAAATAGGTGACCTCCTGTCGACAATATTGAAATTTAGAAAGAGACACCTTATGTCCATGCTGGGTCAAATGCAACAACAATTTAACTGTACTGTTTTTGCAACTTTGCTCTGTGTCAGAAGCAATGAGCAAGTCATCAACATACAGCACCAATACATTTCCTGAGGGAAGCGATAGGGAATCCAACTGACTTTTAAAGCTTGACTATAAATACTCGGACTTTCAGTATTAGCCTTGAAGAGCTCGACAGAATCTAAAACTCCTACCAGCCAATGTAAACCCAAATAAATATCTGCTATCCGGATGAATAGGGATACTAAATAAAGCATTTTTTGGATCAAAGGTTTTGCAGTAGAGGGAATCAATGTCAAAAGAGTGGTAATGTCAGGAACCACTGGAAACTGAGGGACCACTATTTTATTAACCTCGCGCAAATCAATCACGAAACGATAAACATCTTCATGGTCATCAGGGGAACCTGAGGGCATCCTTTTAAGAATTGGAAGAATAGGGCTATTGCAAATATTAGCAGTTGTCTCCTCAACCACTCCCTTCTTAATCAAATCCTGTATAATTTGCAATAAGGCTCGCTCTCCTGCCTGCAGTGTTTTATACTGAGGGATACGGGGCAAAATAGCACCACATAATAGGGCCGAGACCATGCTTCACATACATATCAAAATTCGGAGGGCCTTCTAGAGGCGCCGGCTGACTATCTTCCAATCGAGCATCAGTAGAACAACAACGACAGCACAAGACAAACAATTTACTGAAACTAGGCATTTTCAAAAGAAAACAAGTTCACTATTCTATGACTAGCAAAACAATTGCAATTGCTTTTGTCCCAAAGACGGTCCTTAGACCGTACCAAATACAAACAAAAATGGTACCATATCCACAAAGAACCAAAACAAACTCACCTGATATACGCAGGTCAAAACAAATCTATTCTCCACTGCCGACTCTTCAGACCAAACGGTCATATCCAAGGATTTCGCCGTTCAGGACTCCAGTCGGTATGACCACTGGGCAAGGCACTGTCCAGCAGGACAGAAGGGGCAGCTGCGAGTATCAGGAACTCTTCGTGCAGGGATCCCTGATCCGTCCGTCCGACCCGACAATGGCCTCGACCTCCCCCCCGTCCACGGAAGGAAAAGGGCCACTCACCCGAAGGAGTCCCTGGTCGGGCGCCAACTGAAGGAAGTGGCCCGATTCGGGTCACTCCGGTCACTAATGACCACCTCTCAGCCTTCCACTAAAATGAAGAGTCGGTCAGACAGTAGAGAATACAAACCAATAATAGTTTATTCAGAGTACACTCAGAGAGGAGCCCAATCTGCCCAGCCGCTAAGGAGTGCTGCAGAGGGACTGACTTCAGCAAGTATAACGATGCATTATGTACATTTCAGAATCAATGAAAACACACCCACCATGGAATTTTCCAGAGAGACGCAGCAGGACAGTAAATTACAAAGGAGTAAGTTTCGGTTCTGAAGCCGGGCACACATTATCTACTAGTCAAGGTCATTCCTCCTGTGCCCGCCACTAGACAAGTGGGAGAAGGCTTACATCTAAAGGAAAGGTATGCGCTAATAAGAACAGTGCATTCATTAGTGTGGCAAAACTCAGCTCCAAAGAAACATAACCTAGAGATGGCCGTTTCTCAGAAATAGCAAAGAATTAGTTTCGATCATGATACAAAATGGCGCCTGTACTCAAAATGGCGCCACGAGTGCTAACTTACGTAAAACAATGCGAGAGCATAATTTTTATTCCTACATCTTATGGAGGCACATTTAGGTCACTTCGGCCACATTTAAGGAGTGGGTCCCCTGCGGCCTGGTTCCGAATTCAGTAGTAATGGTTACTCGTTAATTGCAGATTAGGAGTGAGGCGCAATAAGGCCTGACACATGCACCACAGCCTTACCAGCACAAATACTCAGTTTGTCCAGCCTTTCATGAAGGTACTTTCTCAGTACATCTGCTCTGTTTATTTCTTGTATTCCCTGGTCGGTCTTGCAGCCCATAGGAGGGGCCAGCTTGATATACACCTTCATTAGCTATTGTCTGCGTCCGGATGGTCCCGTCTTTTAGGTGCCACAGGGGAAGGTCAGCGCTTAGTCACTTAGGGCCAGATGTATGACCCTTTTTTGCTCTTGCAAACGTGAGATCGGCCCATTTGCGACCGAAAAAATGGGTCCTGGCATGTACAAACGCTATTTTGCGAGTCACTGACTCGCAAAATAGCGTGTGAGACTCGCTATTAGGAAGGGGCGTCCTTCCTAATAGCGAGTCTCAATGCCATATACTATTGTTTTGGTTTGCATTTGCGGCTGCAAAACACTTGCAGTTTACAACCTACTTCAAGTAGGTGGTAAACCAATCGCAAACAGGAAGGGGTCCCCAGGGGATCCCTTCCACTTTGTGAGTGTGTGTGAAAATATTTTTTAAGAGCAGGCAGTGGTCCCAGAGACCACTGCCTACCCTTAAAAACTGAAACTGAAAAGTTTCATTTTTCTTTTTAAATGCAGCCCGTTTTCTTTTAAGGAAAACGGGCTGCATTTAAAAAAAAAACTGCTTTATTGAAAAAGCCGTCACAGACATGGGTGTCTGCTGACCCCAGCAGGCCACCATCCCTGGGAGTGCTAGCCATTCCCAATGGGGTCGCAAATTGCATGCCTCATGAATATTAATGAGGCATGCAATTTGCGACCCCACTGGGAATCGCAAACAGTGTCTGAGACACTGTTGTGCATTAACTTTTGTGAGTCGCAAATTGCGAGTCGCAATTCTACGCAATTTGCGACTCGCAAAAGTGAATGGTTGTACATCTGGCCCTAAGTGCAGTAATTCCCTGTCCAGCCGGTAGACACCCTGGACTGAACTGTCAGTTTCACCCTGGGTTATCAGTTCTCACCCCTGTGCACGTCCAGCATAATTTCTACAATTTTATAGAATTATCCCAAAGTTAGTCTTATGGTTTAACAATTCTTTGGCCTCCACTTACGGCCGGATCGACTGCATGGCAAGTTAACCTTGGAGGGCTTTGGGGGGCATTCACAAAACTGCCACAGCTTGACACTGCAACTTAATGCCAGCGGCAGTATCGCAGCCAGGCAGGCCACTTTATGCGGACCTACGCCCCCCATTGTCTTAAGGACACCCCTTCTTAGGTCACCTCTGATCTGAGGCCATCAAGGGTGCGACCAAGATTCCATCTCAGATTTACTGGCATATTAACTAGGACAAACTAGAATACAGCAGACCGCCTCTGGAATCTCAATACTTGTAGAATCCAAAGGTAGGGAAAGATGGGGGTGGCTAAACATCAGTCGCCGGCTGGTCAAAGCCTCTGGTTAGGCAGACTGAAGTTTATGTTGCGCTATAAACAGTCGTACATAAACTATCAATTCACACACAGCAGAGGAACCATCAGTTTGTCATGCACAGTGGCAGCCAATGGAAACGATGAGGGCATACTTGTAAAGGCATCTGATGTTCACTGTATCATATTCATTGCTTACCCACATAGGCTAGTAGTCAGATTACACATGTGCTTGAAAAATCAACTGACTGATGTTAACTTCCATCACTGCCCACATATGCATAAGTTGGTTCGCAGCTGGATCGCAACATGACCATCCTCTTACACCCAGGGCTACGGGCATAATGCGATGCAGCAGCAATTCTCACAGAATTATGGGCCTGCCTCATAAGTAAGCCCGGGCGTAGTTTGCGTAGTAGCACTTCACGTAGCTACGTGAAGTACAGCTTCAACTACACGTAGCTATGCAAATTGCGTAGTGCGTAGCTGTGTGCTTGACTGCACTGTACAATAATTACCAAAAGCAAACTTGTACAGTGCAAGTTAAGATAAAATAAATATCTCTGTCTTTATATGCTAAAAATGCATATAGTCATTTCACTAAAGTGAAAACAAAAGTTAACAAGCAGTGAGAGAGGTGATGATTTTGGTATCCTCACTAACTTAGGGAGAGAACCAACAACCAAGCAGATGTCTTGAAAACAAAAAGCACATCTTATTGAACGATTCCTCCTAGGACCACCCCAAGCACAGTTATGGGCAAAAATACAATCCAACCAAAGGCCCTGCAAAGCATTATGGGACGAGATTAGCAGTGGGCAGTGAATATTATAGTGTTCAATATCAAAATAATTCTACAAAGAGCTGCAGTTCAACTAGTCGTCACTGGGTGTCGTCCCTCAAGAGTGAAATGCAAAAGTATTGAAAACCTTTCATGAAGCTTTTGCATTTGACTCGTGAGGGACGACACCCAGTGACGACTAGTTGAACTGCAACTCTTTGTAGAATTATTTTGATATTGGACACTATAATATTCACTGCCCACTGCTAATCTCGTCCCATAATGCTTTGCAGGGCCTTTGGTTGGGATTGTATTTTGCCCATAACTGTGCTTGGGGTGGTCCTAGGAGGAAGGGACCACCATTGAATCGTTCACATGATATGCTTTTTGTGTTCAAGGCATCTGCTTGGTCCTCCCCCAGGTTAGGGGGGACTCCAAAATCATCACCTCTCTCATTGCTTGATATGTCAAAATTCATTTTTGTGAATTGGTTATATGCTTTTTAGCATAAAAATTGCTTTATCAAAGCATTTGAAGGAGTTTGTTATTATTATTAAGCCTGGGCGTAGTGCTAGCTGTGTGCTTGACTCACTGCACTGTACAATAATTACCAAAAGCAAACTTGTACAGTGCAAGTTAAGATAAAATAAATATCTCTGTCTTTATATGCTAAAATTGCATATAGTCATTTCACTAAAGTGAAAACAAAAAGCAGTGAGAGAGGTGATGATTTTGGTATCCTCGCTAACTTAGGGAGAGAACCAAGCAGATGTCTTGAAAACAAAAAGCACATCTTATTGAATGATTAGGTGGTGGTCCCATCCTCTTAGGACCACCCCAAGCACAGTTATGGGCAAAAATACAATCCCAACCAAAGGCCCTGCAAAGCATTATGGGATCGAGATTAGCAGTGGGCAGTGAATATTATAGTGTCCAATATCAAAATAATTCTACAAAGAGCTGCAGTTCAACTAGTCGTCACTGGGTGTCGTCCCTCACGAGTCAAATGCAAAAGCTTCATGAAAGGTTTTCAATACTTTTGCATTTCACTCTTGAGGGACGACACCCAGTGACGACTAGTTGAACTGCAGCTCTTTGTAGAATTATTTTGATATTGGACACTATAATATTCACTGCCCACTGCTAATCTCGTCCCATAATGCTTTGCAGGGCCTTTGGTTGGGATTGTATTTTGCCCATAACTGTGCTTGGGGTGGTCCTAGGAGGAAGGGACCACCATTGAATCGTTCACATGATATGCTTTTTGTGTTCAAGGCATCTGCTTGGTCCTCCCCTAGGTTAGGGGGACTCCAAAATCATCACCCTCTCATTGCTTGATATTTTATTGTCAACATTCATTTTTGTGAATTGGTTATATGCTTTTTAGCATAAAAAATTGCTTTATCAAAGCATTTGAAGGAGTTTATTATACTCCTGCTACGCTACGTTTATTAGTACAGTTATTCACTCTGCTACGTGCAATTTGCGTAGTGCGTAGTAGCACAAACTTTGCATGCTTCGTGAGCGTAGCAAAGTATTATGCCCAGGGTTACTCATAAGCCATTATTTGACTATTAAATCCTATTATTGATGTAAACCTTTGCAAAGAGAGCGTTAACCTTATGAAAGTGACAAATAACGAATTAATACTGTAACAGATGTTCCTTATCAGGAGGCATGATTTGATTACTCTGACCGCATAATTTAGCCTACCCTACCATTTGCTGCATTATTCCACTGCCCCATACGTTGCCCAAGCGCTTCTTTGTAAGGTGCTGGTCTTAATGGGATCCAGGCCTCGAGGCAAGGTGATGGTCAGGGGAAACTCCTTGCACTACACCACCAGACTGAACATAGCGAGTAGGGCAATAAAGAGTCATGTACATTTTGGTTGGACTCCATACCAAAAACAGCAGGTTGCTCAAGATCAACCTTTGCAAGGGGGCCATTAAGCCTAATGTTACCCAAATGCATAACCAGGCACACCGGCAGCATTTGATTCTAAGCAACGGCCACTCCAACCATGAAACTGGTGTTGGAAACCCCGGACTCAGTAACACGCTTAAAAACACCCTATCATTGTCCAGGTAGTGCGGATAATATTCGGGAAACCTTCAGCACCAGACATAGGACGTGCCATTAGGAGGTAATGTGCAGTATGCTTTAAAGGGAAATAGAGATAATGCATGTTGGCACCAAGACCCCAACCTCCTCGGTCAGGGGGTTGAGCACGAGCAGGTGGGCGTGGTATGGTTAAGGAAGGTGTATACAATATTCATGCGGCTGCGGTACCCGGCATTGCAGATAAGTAGGGCGAACCGGGTGTAGTTTAGATCTCATCAGTATTTGGTTAACATACCAGAATTTCCAGCAATTGGGCAGATACACCTACAACTTCAGTTAGGTGCTGCTTTGGTAGCACTGGTCAGTTTCCATGCCGATTGCTGGCTCAGACCAAAAATGCCAGCACAACACATTAAGACATTATCAAGAACCATTCTGCACCTCCAGACATTTGAGGAAAGCACAGGACATTCGGGCACATGCTTTCTTCCAGATCCAACCTTCATAAAGCTTCTAGTTGTCTACATTTTGACAGTAGCCTGATCGGTCTTTTGCACGAAACATTTGCACACGCGCTTTATTCCAGGTTACAGATTGGAATTAAGCACACACGATTAGTGGAGGGTATCAGTACAACTTCACAGTCCGTGGTTTTATGATGAGTTTCCAGTCAATACGGACACAAAAGTAAGTAGAACACCAGGGGTCCCCTGTGTCAAGCTCTGCCAGCTTCACCCAGGCCTAGGTTTGGGTGGCTAGAGACAGCCCACCCACCTACGCCGTAGTTTTAGGCAGCTTTAATTGGATGTGAGTCTTGTATTCAAGTGGGTTACGTTTGGAGAGGGCCAGGCCTCTTTCCCCAACTAGAGCATGAATGCACCCGCACCACCTGACACAAGAGAGTATTCATCATCTGGCACACAAATGATACACTCTACACCAGTGCTTAATTTGTAAAATATTAAGTGCCAGGGCTCTGACCAGGAGGCCACTGCAGCTTGCACCACCCATCGCCCCTGTGATCGTTGCCAAAACAACTACTAACCATCTCTCTCGCATGTAAATGCGACAGTTCAGATTATTCCAGGTCCCCAAAGCTAAAGGAATGGCTGGGGAAGCAGGTATTAGCAATTTTTTAATGTATATTGTTTTCCTAAACAACTGTTATACTGCTCATCTCTAAATTACATGAGCAGCGCCACCTTGTGGCAGACTGCCCTAAGTGTGGTGTTGACAATTAGGTGCCGGGCACCGGAAACCAATTAAGTGCCGGTGCTCAGCACCGGAAATCTCCGGCTCAAATTAAGCACTGCTCTACACCAAATGTCGGGACCACAGAGCCGTCAACAGCTCCCCTGGTACAGGTGGATGGGGTTAGCCGCTGTGCAATCCCATTGATCCATCCAGTTTGTTCCTATTTAACCTGCTGGTGCTGCCCGGGCGAGCAGATTGAAGCCAGAATTTTGGCCCATGTGTACGTGGGGGTAATGGAGGACTAAGCCAGGCCCCACATACAGAATAATGAATTTTTACAAAGTACACTGAGTTTAAGAGAGTATGCCACACTGAAATTGGTGGAGAAGAGGCTTCAAATCAGCTCCCAGGGGCCCTTTAGAAGTGTATAAATGGTCAAATAAGAGAGCTAAGATGACGGTTCTACCAGGTACTAAGAGAGCCACACCTGTCAGTGCTTAATTTGTAACAAAAGAAGTGCCAGGGCCCACGTCAGGGGGCCACTGTAGCTTGCTCCACCCATTGCCCCTGCCAGCATTGCCAGTGACAGTACCATCACAACTACTAATCATCACACTGCCCCAAGTGTGACAACTCAGACTATTCCACGCCCCTAAAGTTATACGAACGGCTCGGTGGCAGGTATTCATCAATTTTAATGTATAATGAATTATTAAACAATTACTGTTTTGCCCATTTCTAAACTAGGCAGACAGTGCCACCAGGTGGCATACTGTCATAAGTGTGGGTGTTGACAATTAAGTGCCGGTGCCAAGTACCGGAAACCACCAGCTCAATTGAAGCACTGTTGTTGATTAGGGATACACGGTCAGAACGGTGTCAAGCAATTTGCAATTAGGTCCTAAGGATGACGGTGGTGCAAAGTGGGTACATTTAAAACCCATGACCAGGTCTGGAGTCAAGTTGACAGACCCAGAAACCCTTTAATGCCTCGTGTGTCAAGGTATCTCTAGCAATTCGAGAACTAGGGGCAACAACTTAACAAGCATAATTTGCGAACACAAGTAGCCTCTTCAACCCATATTTCAAAAAGAGCACAAATAGGGCAGCACCTTAAGCAAAGAGAATGGTTTTACACCATCCGCGTTTCCACGCCTTGTTAGACATTTCATCCATGTGCAACAGCGTCATATGTGTTTGCAGTAAGAAAAAAGGCTGTGGGTCCGGCGCAGGCACAGTAAGTCACCGCCACCTAATAAAGCACCAACAAGGTGAACACAACTTGGGCCCGCCCTAACCACCACACCCGCATGAACAGTGAACTAAGTGGCTCGCTCAGAATTCATAAAAATAGCTGCATATATAGAGGATATATTCTGAAGGTAAAGATGGATACCATCTTCCACACCTTGAAACACAGTTTACCAAGGCACCTTCAGTTATGCTCACTGTACGCAACAGTAACATCTGACCGATCTCATGGTGGCAGCAACAGTACTTGGCACTAAGAATGGACTGAATGCAGGTCAGATAAGGTGACAGGTAATGGTGGAGGACCTCTGGGCTGACATTAGCCACCCCTGAGACTTGACAGAGTTACAGGGGGATCCATAGGACTTTGGTGCATGAAGCAACCACAGCAACGAGCTTAAAGTAGCGTCAAGCCAATACCTCGAGAGTCCTTACAGCAGGGCCCTGGGATGAAAGCAACGGCACCCCGCTATTGCCAAGGGCAGATGTAAACCTGAGCAACTGGGGGTCTTACCCGGTACTGCTCCGACTCTGGGTGTGAGTTCTTTTTCCTGGACCATGATGTGCAGATGTGGGGTGAACCCACAAAGGGTCAGCACCAGATGTTGTGTATTCCTGGTCCACTTTGGCTAATCAGGTGGGCAGCCAGCTTAGGTCATATCGGCACTGGCTGCCCTTGGATCACCCCTAAGTTAACTCATTATTGCACCAAATAAACCTGCAATATATCTTTCACCAAAACAAATTGTGTGGTCTCAGCCATTTACTTGCCAACTTTCCCTTTGCATGCGTTTGTTCGGTGCAAGTTAGTGTGGAACCTGGGTATGGGATATCTGTGAAATGTTGCTGCCTGCGTTGCACGCAGGGTGACAATTTAGCAGGCGGTGCCTTAGCACAGTATCCCTCTGCCGACCTGCACACCTCACCATCTGTTTCAGGCCCCCAGGGCTTGGTGGTTGGTGCTGGAGTGCCTGCACCTGGGAGGTGGGCCCACCCCCTCGGTGTGACAACTTCCAGGGCTCGACCTACCTTTATAAGCCCCCCTTGCCCTAGGGGTCCCCCTCTTTGGGGAGGCCAGCATGGCAAAACCCACCCTACCTCTTACCCTTACCGATTTGGTGCTGTATACAGATATAATACAAGTGTTGTGATGTTTTATCTTTCTTCTTCTGCATTCCAGGCAGAGTTACAGGGCAATCAAAAGGACTTCGGTGCAAAAAACAACCACAGGAAAGAGCCCAGAGGAGCTTCAAATCAAAAATTCAGGAATCCTTATGGCAGGGCCCCGGAATGAAAGCGATGGTGCCCCATTATTCCCACAGGCAGTTGTAAACCTGGGCAACTGGGGGCTTGCCCGGTATTGCTCTGCCTCCGGGCAAGAGTTCTTTTCCTGGACTATGGGGTCGAGATGTGAGGTGAACACTCAAAGGGTCAGCACCACATGTTTTGTATTCCTGGTCCGCATTGGCTAATCAGGTGGGCAGCCAGATTAGGTCACATCAGCACTGGCTGCCCTTGGATCGCCCGTAAGTTAACCCATTACGGTACCAAATAAACCTGCAACATATCTGTCTCCAAAACAAATTGTGTGGTCTCAGTCATTTACTTGTCGACTTCTCCTTTGGATGCATTTGTCAGTGTCAGTTAGTGTGGGGCCTGGCTATGGGATATCTATGCTATGTGTGCGTACAGACACAAAAGAACACCTGCAAACACAAATGTAAGTATACACACACATTAAGCACACACACGCATACAAATGCCTTCTCATCCCCCACACTCTTAAAAAAAGTGAATATTACTGTCAGCGATTTTGTAATTTAATATTTTTCCAGTCCCGAAATAAAGCACAAAACTCAATGAGAAGAATAAAGTAGGAGATTCTGTGGTAGCTTGCTCCATGGGGAAAACACTAAGGGGCATATTCACAAGGACCTACCGTCGATTTATCTCCACCTTAACGCATCCAAAGTGGAGATAGATTTAACACCCCATTCACAAGTGGGTGCAAACTGCAGATATCGCCAGTATTCCCGTGATAACTGTCCCAAAATGTATCTCCACAGTGGACACCACCAACTAACCCTAATGAGATGCAGAGTAGGCGTTCCCGTGCAAAAATACCCCAAATAAACCACAACACCACTTTCACAACGAACTGCCAGATCTGCGATGCGAACCAAAAACAGGCGATAAGCCACGGTAGCACCAGTGATTTAACACCTGCCTTTTGCTGGTGTTAAGCAGGACGACTACCTGCAGCATGAAAGGGAGCCCAGCCAAGAGCCACACCCGAAGACCCACAGATGCCATGGAGACAATGATCATGCATCTCGGATACCCATGAGGGCCACAACACCCACCGCCACCACCCCCAGCCCCCCCGGTGCCACCCCGGACATACACATACTGTGCACGACACAAGAGCCACAAAAAGCGCATGAGGACGCACATTGTCAAAAAATAACACACGTGTGGCCAGAAGAACAAGAAACAGTCACACAGCACTGAAGTAACAACCAAAAACTTTATTGAAATACAACACAAAACACTAATGCGGAAGACTCCTGTCGGGTCCGTCCGGGATAATCTCGATGCCACAGCCTGGAAAATAAAGCACAAAATCAGAACGTGTGCCATGCGCACATCAAAGGAGCGAGACACAGAGAAACAGAGAATGAAAGAAAGGCAGAGAGAGAAAGAGAGAGAAGGAAAGGAAGGGAGAGAGAGAGTGAGAGAGAGGGAAGGAAAGGAGAGAGAGTGAGAGAGAGAGAAGGAAAGGAGAGAGAGTGAGAGAGAGAGGGAAGGAAGGAAGGGAGAGAGAGAGAGGGAAGGAAGGGAGAGAGAGAGAGACACCGCCGCCCCTGCGCACCCAGGCCCCACTGTTCACCTGCTGCCACTGGTGTGTCTCCAACCACGTGCCGGGATACACTGCAAGCCACCAGGTCTGCAATCTGTAATCGAGGCCAGAGTCAATCATGGCAGAGTCCAGCACACGGCAACAATGCCTGTCCGTCCCTGCGCACGCATGCAGCCGCACCTTACCCCCTCCCGCCGGCCAGCGCCGGCTGTCCGCACTTGCGCACCCCGGGCCCACTGCTCACCTGCCGCCAATGGTGTGTGCACCAGTGGGCACACCATGTGCCCGTGCAAGCTCCAGGACCCGGTCCCGCCACCATGGCATGGTCCACATCATGCGGACCCGCCCGCGGCCCAGCAGGTCCCACACATAACGCTGAGTCCTGAGGCATCAATGGCAGAGACCACATTAGTGCACACGTCATCATCGCAGGCTGCACACCCGCTCAGCTATTTCGGTGCCACTAACCCTGTGCAACCCCAGTCAGCGCCACGTGGTGGTAGGCCCGTGACGGGCGCAAGGCTTCGGGTGCCACTAACCCTGTGCAACCCCAGTCAGCGCCACGTGGTGGTAGGCCCGTGACGGGCACCAGGCCTCGGGTGCGACCAACCCTGTGCGCAACAACTCATGGGCCCTTTATGATTGAGAACCGTGGAGCGTCCGTCATCCAGTCACCACCGACAGTGGGGAATGTGACGTTGTCGGCCCCTTATATTGGCGGGGTCACATGACCTGTGACGCCTGTGCCGGATGGGTGTGGTGTGTGTGCAAACCTGCCCTCAGGGAGTGGCCGTGACATGCTGACAACTAGACCAGTTACCTGCATACCACCAGCGTGTACGCCTGCGACATGTAGCTATATGGTCCCCCCTCGGAGCGTAAGCGGAGTGGTCTGGCCTGGCGTACGCCGGACCAGCGCAGGGCTTGCAACAATGACTCGGGGCTCTAGGCGTGGTTCAGTCCATGTCCGGACAAGGAAGTGACTAATGCGTGTGTCCCTGTTGTAATGTCCACGGCAACCGGAACACAATAGGCAATGTAGCACACTGTGACTGGCATCCCACTAGATGAGCATCATTGACGTAAGGAAATCACTGTCCCTACATTCATCCACACATTCATACATGAATGATGAAAGACATGACACAGCAGTGCGTTTCTGGATGTTTATTGCACATCGAGTGGAGTTTTGCAGCTGGAGCGGTACAGGGCCATGCCAAGCACACTACACAATATGGGCCCGTGGAGGGCCAACCAGAGTCCATCCGGGGATGACAAGTACTGCAGAATAGGAAGGGTACAGTCCGCAGTCTGGTCGCTGTGTCATTGGTCACCAAACAGGATATGTCAGTGCATGTCGCGGTCCAAGGTGAGTGCAGCGGAGTGTATCGGGGGTCAGTGGAAGGTCATGGGGCCATGTGCGGCACCAAGCAGAAACAGGCAAGGTGGCAGAAATGAATGCTAGTGTCTCCTTCTGATCTCATTCCCATCCACATCCTCGTCCTCGGATGTGTGTTCTGCCCCACCTGTGGGTGTTGCAGTACCGGCTGCGGCACTGTGTGTCACTGACACATCAGGGGCCGGAGGAGGATTGTCGGCCGCACTGTGTGGCAGTGACACATCAGGTGCCGGAGTGGATACGCCTGCCGCACTGGGAGGCACTGACACACCAGGGGGCGGAGATGTGGGTGGTGTGGGGGCAGCAGCATTCATCATCGCCACACCTTGTGGCAGCAATGCCATGATGAGGATCTGCAGGGCATGGTAGATCCCAGCTACATTTCGCTGATGTGCAGCGGTGGCTGCCATCCTTTCCACCTCCATCTGCCACATGTCCTCCATGAGCCTCCGCATGTGTGCCAGCTCACGGCTGGGATCGCTGGAGCCACTCTGCGCGGACAGGTGTTCTTGTCTCCGAGTCATGACTCCAGCGATGTCAGTCAGGGCTCGTTGGAGACCATGGAGCAGGCCGTGGGTGTCCGTAAGGGACTGGAGCTGGTCCCTGATGGGATCTAGACACCCATGGATGGCGTCCAGTTTGGTAGCCATGAGGTCGAACCCCACCGCACCTGCTCAACCGTCTCCCTCTGGCCCTCCAGCACACGGCGTTGGAAGGCCATGTGTTGTTCCTGGGGGTCTTGGGAGATTGCCGGGGCTGTGGGTGCCTCCTGCTGGGTGGTTTGGGTAGTGGTTGGGGGTCTCCTTGATGCAGCTGGGCTGCCCTGATCCTGGTGGTGAGTTGCGGATGATGTCAATGATGTCTTGGAGGGCTTGGGTGTCGATGCTGGGGGTGTCCTCCTCGTCTTCAGTGAAGAGTGGCTGGGACTGCTCTGCAGGAGAGTGTTGACGGTGCCCCTGCAATGTGAAGGGGAGATGGTGTATTACAATGTGTCCGCATGTATGTAGCCGCATGGTACAGGTTCACATTCAGACAGCATGGCATTGTACATTGTGACAGTCTGTGGATCAGGGCCATGATCCAGAGTCATTGTGGGTGTGCACTGTGCTCTGCTTGATTGTGCATGTGTGCCATTGTGGCCATCTCCACCCGTCACCCCAGTACCTGGTGGTCACTCACCCTGTTGCGGTTGTGTTGTGTCCTGTCGAGCAGTGTCTGGTCCCCCGACTCCGGCCATAGTCTCCACACTGATGACTGTCGACACCGGCTCCTCCATGTCATCCAGCTCCAGCTGTGGCGCTGGGCTCCCACCTCCAGTCTGCATTGCTGCCTTCTGGTTACCTGCGAGTTTCTCCTTGGTCTTGCCCTTGATGTCAATCCATCGCCTCTTGACCTCGTCCATTGACCTCTTGTGCTCTCCGACGGCATTCACCTTGTCCACGATGTCCCGCCATATTCCATTTTTGGTGCCCAATGACACGTTGGAGGTGACAAACAGTTGTTGATGGTGTTCCATCACCTCCGTGACCAGGATCCTGTTTTCCTGCGGACTGAACTTCGTCTTCCTCTTCTTCTTGTCCTTGCCCTTCCCTGTCCCCGAGGTCCCAGGCTGGTCGTCCGGGGTGATTGTGGGGTTGCGCTCGTCCTCTGTGCCTGCTCCGGCTGCCTCCATCGTGCTTGGGTGTTGGTCATTTTGTGTTTGTGTGTTTTTTCTACTTTTATAGTGGTTTTTCCCGCCTGCCATGTGTGTATTGCAGGCCTGGCGTTGCTTATCGCTGATTTCCTCATCGCGCTTTGGCCCATCGCATGTTTTTTCGCGTTGAGGTTTGTGTTTTTATCACCGTCGCGGTTGTTGTATCGCAGACATTGGCCGCGTTTTCGGGGGACTATCGCATGGTACCGCCGTGTTGTGAATTCCACGTTAACACTGGGTTATTTTCCCGCGATAGGCTGCGATGTGTAAAGTTGCGTTAACGTTTTTTGGAGATGTTTAGCACACATTCTTGTGAATATCCCCCTAAGAGACTGTGAAGCTCAACCACATTAGAGAAACAAAAAAGAAGTATGGTGAATTATTTCGTACTGGACTGCCTAAAAACTCCACACTGGGATGTCGGGCTGTATGATCTTGGCACTATTCTTTTTTGGGGTAATTATTTACAACCACATACAAATGTATTCTGCTCCGTGATGGAATGCTCCTGGATGCTCCCTTATACAGCTTTAATTTTAAGTTCATTCCAGTTTGCACAACTAATTAAAACCATAGCAACCATTACAATAAAAAGAGCACCCAGAATTAAAAAAACAGTATCATGCAGATTATTAGAGATACCACTGACAAGCAACAAGTATACACTATCTTATGATTAATAATGCAAAAAAGTAGCAGCAAAAAGCCCTATTTATAATAGCAGCAGCGTGAGATCATGTATCATGCAGTTTATAAAAGATACCACTAACAGAACAAAATACACACTATCACATAATTAACAATATAGCAGCAAAAACCTCATTCATAATAGCAGCACAGGAGATCGCAGGAAAGCTTAAACAAATACTCAATGAAAGTGCAAGTGCTAGACAGAGCCTACAGAGGTGAGAGAACGCTTTGCCTATGTATACTAAAATTAAAACGCACGACGTGCAAGTTCCAACTAACAATAAGGACGCCGGGTCCATCCTGAAGGGGTCCATGCCCAGCATAGGGGCAGATTTACAAGCCCCTTGCGTGACTTTTGCGCTGCAGTTGCGTCACTTTTTGGACGCAACAGCGGCGCAAACAATGCGGCCTATTTATAACATGACGCATCTAGGGAGATGCGTCACGTTGTAAAGCCCAGCGTCACATTATACCTGCGTCAGGTATAATGTATGCAGGGTGGGCGTTCCCACGCAGGAAGGCCTCGTAAAAGTGACTCAGTGCGCCACTTTTAAGACGCCACTGCGTCAAAACCTTACGCCTGCTTGAAGCAGGCGTAAGTAGTGACGCAGTGTAGTGGGAATAGGCCTCAACACGCATTGCTGGAGTTGCGTCGTGCTTGCGACACAACTCCAGCAATGCGTGACTTTTCCGCCAACAGATGCGTCAGAATTTCTGGCGCATCTGTCAATCCTTGTGCCATAGTGCGCCGTATTGTAAATACGGCGCATCTATGGTGGCGCAAGGGTTTCTAAGAGTGGTGTAGGGAAAGTGACGCATCTGTACAGATGCGTCACTTTCTTGTAAATCTGCCCCATAATGTTTTGGCCTTTGCTCTCAAGTTGTGACATTTTTGAGCATTAACAAGGCAATTGTCATAAACTTAATGAATCTTGCCATCAGTTGACACCAGTCACCTTTCAGACATTCAATTACAACTGTTTTGCAGACCCTTATGCTCAACTGCCTGAAAATTAGAAGAAGATAATATTGTCTGGGTGAACTTAAAAAGCATTAGGTGGGACTTTACTATAAAGTTTATAGGAAGGGACAAGCACACCGGAAGAGATAATGGTTGCTATAGAGGACTTTTCAGGTCAACGTGCTTCTTGATGTTAATATAGCCTTATAGCCCGCTGCCGAGGGCTATTCCGGCTGTTAAAGGCCCTGATCCCGAGTTATAGGCCCGAGCCGCAGGCAAGGGCCTATAAAGAGGGAGAGGGCCTTTAACAACTGTTATAGCCTGAGGCAGAAGGGCTATAAAGCTATTAGAACATTCCACCCACTAAGGGTAGAATGTTCTAAATTAAAAATGGAGAAACAAAAAGACAAACATTGGAAGGTTGGAGCGCTGAGCTTATACCAGCCATTATAAGCCCAGAGCAACTCCATTGTCTTCAATGGAGCTCCCAACATTCCAATGTTCTAATAGTGCACAAGTCCTCATGATCTGACAAGAGCCTCGTTTGCTTCATTAGCACTTTTGCCACACTTTTCGGGGGCAAAGCAGGCTTCAAAAGCTGTCTGGCAACCAAGCGGTCTGTGGCTACCTGGATAAGCCTGTAGTTGTCAGATTGCAGATCATGTGTATTTTCCCACAAGAGTTATTTTAATGACCCCTGCTCAACTAATGCAAGTTTGGAGCACATGGAAAGAAGCAGGCAAACAACGCATAGTTTTATTGAACCAAGTTGGACTCCAAACGGATCTGTGCTTGTGCAGAACATGCCGGTAGCTTAAATGAGTGCCTGTAGCATTGGCATTGAGCCCGGTGAAGCCAGTTTGTAATACGATTTAGATGAACAAATGCTTTGCATGCCAATGTGGCCATTAGTTTGCTTTCGATGATGTTGCAGATTGCTGTTAGGTCTGGGCCAGAGAGATTGCGAAGTAGTCTCTGAAAAGCAACGGTAAGGGCCGTTTTTCATTACCTGTTCTCCTTACCTCCTCCATTAATATTCTCTTAATGTTAAGCCAAGGAAAGGACTGTTAATCAAGGATATAATATAATTCTAGCCAGTTACAATTTTTTCACCCAAAGTAAATCCCAAAAAGTTTGTTTTATTTGTAATATAAAATATTCTTTAATATGTAACATATTTTGCTCCCATAATGTGGCCTTTGGTTTTCTAGGACATTTACAAGCCAGTCGGCCAATGGGCGCAAAATGTATTAGATATTTTTTCTATTGCACAGACTATAGAACCAATTTACCAAGTATAGGTTACAAGAGAAGAACCGCCTAAAACATTAAAACAAATCGGGTAACAATTATGGAGCACAAAGTACCCATAAAAACACATATGTAACATGGGAGAAATTTCATAAAGTAGATACATAATCAAAAGATGGTGTTGCCTTCCATGTACAGTATACAAGATAGTATAAGATCGTGTGGACATATGCTAATGATCTTGCTGAAATATTATATCCAATATTTAAAATAGAATTCAATTGAATGGGTATACACCAATCTTTATTACAGCATTACAGACTTTTAGCATCTGGAGGACTAGAATTTGGAATGAGTCCCCCAGTTTGTGAGTTGGCATTGTAACAAAAAAAACTTTTAATTCTTAAAGGTATCATATGATGATATTATCTTAACGACTTGGGATGTGGAGAAGTGCTAGAACCTCGGGGCACTTCTGGAGAAAGTCTGCTCTAGTGGTTTTAAATTTCTGAATATTTAAATTTCAAGTCTGGGGAGGCCTGCACACAAAAGTTGCCCTGTCATCTGAAATGGCCAGCTTCTGCAGTAGATAGGTTGGGGAGCCACTGTGAGTAATGCTGAATTGAAAGGAGCTATGTTTACTTGTGAGATTCCTACCAGAAGCGTCTTTACGTAGTCAAACCGCAATAGCACTTGAGCTTCAAGGAACTTGTTTTAAAACTTTTCTCGTGTAAAAGTTTAAATACCATATGTAAGAAATTGGGTTACTGATTGAGGGAGGTGGAAACCCTACTCAATCAACAACCACAATCTGTGTCATGGTGAATGGTTAAAAGCACTAAATTAAACCTGTGCTTAGTGCAAAAACAGCCATGCTTAACTTAGACTCAGTGTGTATATATGCAGCACACAAACACTAATAAAGTGAAGTGAAAACACAACAAAAGAAAACTCTCACACCAATTTAGAAAAATAGAGTAAATGTTAATAGATAAAATGATACAGGAACAACAAAAATCCAATCAGTAGTACCGGAGATATGCAATTTTAAAGTTTTAAGTAAGTATAGGGTCTAAAAGCACAAATCACCACTCGCGTTCATCTAGTTGTGCTAGACTGGAAGAAAGTCACAAGTTCAGGCCGAATGTGATGGAGCACTTGCCGGATAAAGGGACCAGAGTAGCCCGGCTGGCAAAGTTACCTTCTTAAAGTCAGGGGCAAAGAGTCCAGTTTGCCAAGGTCAAGAGGACCAGGCCTGGCGCTGTGGAAGGTCATCCCTGTAGTGCAAAGATACGGTTGGTGGATGCGGACGGTCGTTGCTGGAACTTCACATTTGAAGTCACCATTGGCTGTCCTTGCTGTAGGAAGAAGTGCAGATCTTGCGTTTCCAGTTGTCACTGGCAGACGCTGTAGCGGGAAGAGTTGGGTTCGCTGGAGTTTTGCCTTGGCGATCCTCGGGGCGGCAGAGCCTCGGCATGAATGGGCCAATGCGCGGTTGCCAAGAGCCCAAAACTTCAGGATTTCACCATTGTTTACAGAGGAGTGCACTATGAAGCCAGACAAGGGTCCTGGACCAGAGGAGGTATCTCTTGGGGATAAGGGACTCACTATATCTGAGACCAGGAGGGCTCTGGCAGGTCCAGTTGCTGGTCCAGCCAGGCACAGTTTCAGCAGGTCAGCTTGGCAGCTGCAGGGAAGCATCTGGAGCTTGTTGTGCCCCTGTAGCTCAGAACTGCAGGTCAGACAACTGATTATTCAGAGTCACTCAGGTTAGCCTGAGATGAAGGGAGCAGGTCTTCAGAGAGAGCAGGGCAGGCCTCAATCAGCAGGGCAGTCCTCTGGAGAACAAGGCAGACCTTGAGCAGCAGGGCAGTCCTCTGGCAGCAGCAGGGCTGACCTCTGAAGAACAAGGCAGGCCTCAAGCAGCAGGGCAGTCCTCTGGGGAAAAAGGCAGCCCTCGTTCTGCAATCCACAGGTCAAGGTGTGTACTGAAGAGTTGTTCTGAGGGTCCAATGTTTATACCTGGTGCCAGCCTTTGAATTGGGGGAATCTTCTAGGATACCCCCAAATCAGGTTCTGAAAGGTTCTTCCATTCCTCAGCCAAGGTCCAAGAAGTCTGAGGTGAAAGAAGACTGGTGTCAGGTCCCTTTGTGTGTGTGCTGGGAAAATGTAAGTGGGACAGGGTACAGCCTTGCCCCACCCGTCCTGACAAGGAGGGCCGGACTGGGAACCGAAACAGGCCCTGGCAAACTGCTCGGCTGCCCCCCCGGTGGGGCGGGGGGGGGCGGCCGAGCTGTTTGCTGGGGCCCGTTTCAGCCGATTTTGTTACAGGGGGCCAATATTTCCAGTCCCCGGTAACAAAAACAGCCCCCCAGGGGCCCAAAACAGGCCCCCACCATGGCGGCCCACCAGGGAAATGCCCGGTGCCCACTAGGGCCAGTCCAGCCCTGCTGACAAGATGGCCCATCCTGACAGCACCTAGTCCCCCTTTGTCTCACTGTTTGGGAGGAATACATAAAGGCCAACTGCCACGCTATTCATAGTCATATGACTCAGGGCACAAGCAGCAAAATGGTTAGGACAGGAAATGCCAACTTTCTAAAAATTGCATTTTCTGAATTGTGGCTTAACATTAGACTTTACCATTAAAAAGGGGTTTAAATTAAAATTCATTTGAGTCTGAACTAGACATTCCTATCTGTTCCCAATCAAAAGTTAGCACTTATTAAATCTAATAATGTAATCAACATTATCCAATGGGAAACATAGGCTTTGCAGTAGTGAAAGATGAATTTAGGCGTTTTTCACTACCAGGACATGTAAAATCAACCAATACGTGTCCTACTTTTTAAACACCATGTAACCTGGCCTGTGAGCTGTTTAGGGCCTACCTTAGGGATGACTTATATGTTTCAAAAAGGATGTTTTAGGCATGGCAAAATGCTTATTTTGCCAGGTCCAATTGGCAGTTTAAAATGCACTACAGGCTGCAAAGGGTAGCCTGGGGCATGTTATAAAGGGCTACTTAAGTGGGTGGCACAAGTGCTGCAAGCCCACTCATAGCATTTAATTTACAGGGCCTGGGCACAATTAATACCATGTACTAGCAACTTATAAGTTAATTAAATATTCCAATCAGGTGTGAGTAAATTGTATCATGTTTCAGGGAGAGAGCGCAAGCACTTTAGCACAGGTTAGCAGTGGTATAATGCACTGAGCCCTAATACCAACAAAAACAACATTCAGAAAACAAGAGGGGTGAAGGCAAAGCGTTTGAGGTGATACTGCAGAAAGGGCCAATTCCAGCACCTTATAACAGCCTAAGCGGGTGTTGTGTTCTTTTAGTCAATGGGTTGATGTTCTTTTGCACATTCACATTCTTTTCCAAGGAGAAGCATAGGAATGTTGCTAGAGATTGGTAGGCAGTTTACCGCAAAGCATGATTCAAGCCAGATTTGGACCTGTACAGTGAATTTTGGGGGAGAGATCAGAAGAAACTTTTTTTTAAGTGGGCTGAGTTTCAGGTGATGGTTTGTCACCTAGGACTGGATGACTGGCTGTCACCACTGGGACATAGATTCCAATGTCTCTGTGAAAGGGAATGTTCTAACAGAGTTGAGTACCATCACCATAGAAGTGGTATGCACATTTTGAGTATTTGAGGGATGAGGCAACAAGGTCTATATAAAGATTGAACAGAGTTGGAAAAAGAATGGAACCTTTCAGAAGACAGTGCTGAGATACTGGTGCCGTGTAGTTCCTATAAGACCTATATAGGATCTGCGCGTTTAGACAACATACACTGCGGGACTGGTGTCCAGACTGATTCCAGACACCTCCACCGGGTATGTTAGCCCGTGTCCCAGCTAGCTCTCAATGCCACTATAACCTACTCTTACCAAGGAGAGAATAGTTCTTGGCAACTATCGAACATGACAACCCTGATCCCGCAGGACCGTGGAAACAGTAACTTACTTTTCGCTCAGTCACTCGTGCTTACTTGTTCTCAGAGAGATACACAGAATAAACGGTTGAGACGTTTTTCAATAAGCATTTATTGAACAGTCGTTATTCGTGCGTAAAATAAGTGTACTGAAATCACCAGTAGACAGTAGCATATATAAATGAGTAGCAGCACTAAGAAAGTAAACAGATGGTAGGTTTCTGCCATTTTGCAAAAATCATAACTACAGGCAAGTATATAAAATACATGGCAATACAATGCGTACTCCTACGATGCACCCTAACTAGATGTACCTAAATGTACCTAGCATGTGAGTAGGTGTAAAGCCAAGAATCCCTCTAGGATAAAGCCAACCCCATTACCTGATGTGAGACTGCGGGACCCCGTTCTGGTCTCGAGCTGAACACCCCGCAAGGCATGTCAGACCACTGCGAGCTGGAGTATCCGCATGCAGGAACCTCAGCGTCTTGCATCAGTGTGTCGGCCGGGAAGTCCTGATCTCCTCTCCCTATCTCAGCAAGATGTGATGTTTATATACCCTAAGGAATCCCCAGGGGTTCTACCTTGCTGTGTCAGTGTCAGACTTAGGATGACGTCAGGAATGAACTTTATACACAGTTATTATGCAGGAGATGGTGGTCCTGCTGTGTTCCAAGAAACTAAGAATCCTCATGCATAATTTATGAGGCCAGTGTCCAGGGAAAACCCTACGTACTGTCTATAGTATTGTAACTAGGCAAAAGGTCAGTCACTCAAATCCGTTATGTATGTACTATAGGAGAGAATGTAGGTGAAGGGTTATGATGTTCACTGGACCTACATCGGGGTACCTATATGAAATATAACACCCACTCCTCTTCCGACTGGACGACAAAACTAAATTCTAGAGTACTACCAAGGCGTCTAGAGGTTTGTACGCAACAAATAATAAAAACATTTTCAAGAGAAGTAAAAAAAGCGTTAAAAAACCCTTTAAAAGTGCTCTTCAAAATAAAATCATTCAAGTAGTGGCTCTAAAATGTCTGTTTATATAGTCCAAACAACTACAAGCATCTGAAAGCCATGCAGGTCAAAAGGTTTCAATTTGGAATTTCGAAAAAGGTAAAAAGCCAAATCTTCCCAGCGTGCGACATGCCAAATGTTTATGTGTCCTTGCTGGTAGACGCAACATTGCTGCTGTCTGCATACACAGATGACGATCCCTGTAACACCTCACAAAGAATGTCAATTGAGCACAGATGATCTTCCATACTGCCTGCAGTAGATGCCGGGGCAGCCTGTGCCACATCCAAGGCCTGAGTGTTGGAGGAGCCGGTGTCCATACCAACAGGAGCAGAAACTGCCTGTGGTGGCTCTAAAAAGGCTGCCAACAACGTGGGAATGCGCTGAGGACACTGCAGAACATGGGCCGTTATCGGGTCCAGTAAAGCATCAAAGTCCGGTGGCGCAACCAATGGAAGTGTCAGACAGAACAGGCATCGGAGAACAGGTAGGACACAGTCCATCCAGACTGGTCTAAATGACAGGAACCAAGAGGCGCTCAGTTCCCATATGCGAGGTGTGCCCAGATGTTGTACCATGCGATCACGGTATTTGCACTCCAGGAGTGCTGTTGCTATCTCCTTGGTGGCTGGGACATCCATTGCGTAGCAGAAAGGTAACAATCAGGATTCCTGCTATTAGAAACAGGATCAGCGGAAGCCCTCCAAAAATGCTTCCAAAGACAGAATGTATAAAGTTTGGTATAACTCCGAGGACCGTCTGAAATGTGCTTAACATTCCTGAACCTATGGTCTTAAATAGGTGTACAATACCCGGGGTATCAGACATGTTAAAGATACGACTTACCATTTCTGTGAAATGGAAGGGGCAGTTTGTACATATAAGTGCCTGTATCTCTGCCAAGGACCTTGCGGTCTGGAGATCAAAAGTCTCCCAGGCGGAGGTTAAGGGCACGGTTTGCTGTAAAAGCATGGCTTTCATACTGCTCAGAGTATCAAACCGTATAAAGGAAACATTTAGCGAAAGCCATAACAGCGCCTCCCTCACTGTATGTGTTGGTGGAAACAATACTTGCATACAGCAAGTAACCCTGAAGCTCATGGTGACTAGATATGCGATGCCCGGAAGCATCCCACAACAACCTTGATCATTCAGCATCAAGTAACTCCCATTCGAGAGAAGCCTGAACACCGGATTAATCACAGTTGCCGAGGTACCTCTTAAATGACAGGACAAGTTCGCCACAGACCCATTACAAGCCCTGTGTAGCATAATATCCTGGCATATGAGAGATCCACTTAATGCGTTCTCACAGTTAGTTCCGCTTAGGAGCACTTCCAGATCCCCACTCCTGCATCGAAATCTGTATGGTAAACCCCAGGATTCCTTGATGAATTCCTTACCCATTATTTCATATCTGCCTGCCTGTTGCTGTTCTGGGCAATACTAAAACTGGAAAGTTGCGACCGGTAATGTTATATGGCCGTGGATTAACTGCTCTGTGGACGGTGACTCTGCCACAGTAAAGGGTAACTTATCCAGCTTTTCAATATGCAGCATTGTATATTTTGCTCCCCTCTGTGCCATTTTCATCTGGTTTTCTGTTAGATTGTATGCAGAAAACAAGGGCGTACTGTTGATAAAACGCCAAGGCACATAACCGGCGCGCAATGACTGCAGCGTCCAGCTCAACAAAATAATAGAACGTCACTGTGACTGTCCGTGTTGCAATATGGACAAATCCTGTTCTAATACTTCAATAGCAGAAGATACAATGTTCCTAGTGAATATATCCTGGATGTTAATGTAGTCATGCCATTGTCAACTACGGCTAACGCCTTTTCTAGGTTAATTCTATCTATTTCTCTTAATCTCTCTGCTGCTTCTTGTTGTGAGATTTTCCAGATTTCGTTATAGACAGCATATAAAAAACGTTTTTGACGTGGTTTTCTGGGACCTAATAAAAAATCCCGTAGGTCCACATCCTCTGTGAGTAAGGACAAGTGTTGTTTCACCTGGGGTAGGGTTGAGGTATTTAGCCAACCGAGGCATAACTTCCCAACACTATATGATGTCACTATCCCCCGGATGTTCTTGTTGTACATATCGTGGGTCTGGCCTATGGATACTACACCCATCGGTGGTACCCCTGAATCTTTCCTGACATCTGTTCGTTTTCTGTGGGCCAAACCAACCATCCCTTTCAATTGGGGTCTGATCTATTGTATTGCAATATGGCATCCATCTTAGCCCTTCTATCTGATGTAAAATTCCCCTCGGTGTTCGACGGTGTTGGAATTTGAGGCGTGTTCAAGTCCTTACTCTTGGCTAGTCCAAGACAGGAAGTCTGTTGCACAGTGCCATTCAAAAAAATCATCTGCTGTGGAATGAGGCATGCTCTAAATAGTGCTTCTGTTCCCTGGACTTGCCAGTTTCTAGAACCCCAGATCGATTTTAAATCTACAGTGTCCATCCATAAGTCAAAATCCTGTTCAGACAGCTCGGTAATAAAGGAAGCAGAATAAATCTGTTTGGTGTTTGTTAACATATTTTTCTGTGCAGATATAGGTGCAACCTTATAATAATATGAGGACGGGTCAGAAGTGTTAACCCCTGAAAAATATGAGAACTTCTGTGCAAAGGTTTTTGAACTACTTTTCGGTGGTGTAGGGCAATGTTCCCACTGGTGGTATGTGAAAACATTTCTAGATTTGCTAGATTTATGCAAAAAATTATGACCATAATGTTGATAACAATACATTTTGTCAAAATCTGATGTGTCTTCTAACATTTCAGTGGTGGAAAATGCAGCAAATTGTTCTAAATCAGACAATAAGTTGTTAACAGTTTCAAAATCCCAATCATCAGAAAATGTACTGGAGGTAATGATATCGTTCAATGAAATTTTAAACAAATGTGGAATCTTTAAAAGCTCGGTTGGTCCAAATATATCATAATTTACTTTGTCCCACAGTATACCATTCGGTATAGGAACTGCTGAAATGTTCACGAAGGACAAGTCTCTTTGTTCACGATGAGATGAAACATGAGGTTTTAAAATTAAGTTTACTTTTGACGTTGCAGAGCTCTGTTGAAGATAAGTTCCATTGATGAGTAAATGGAAAACAATTACTAATCCTATCCAAAAAAGAAAAAATTGTTTACTGGTGATTATCCAAAGCTCTAGCCAAGGTGATTCTGAATAAGTCTTTCTAAGAAAGTTAAAAAAGTCTTTGATCCGTTGTTTGCGAAAAATTTGGGCTGGCGTCGTTTCAGGTTCACTTGGATCCAATGAAAAGGTATCGAAGTCGATGAAATAGCCAGATGCAGTTCGATCTATTTTTGGTAGCTCAGCAGGTTTTGTTGAACTAGTGGATTGCTCTTGTTGAGGCATGTTGACGTAGACATCCTTGTTAGGTTGAATTGAAATTTGTCTTTCATTCTAATTTGGAAAGTTTGTGTCAAGAGGACCTAGTTCCATTGCATTGTTATCGATTCCGTTGCTTTGTAAGGGTGACTCTTCAAATGTTATGAGTCTTTCTGTTTGAACTTCCTGTATTGTAGCGAGAGGAGGACGTCGGCTACTCAGGAGCCCACAAGGCCTACTATTCAGTATCGGCCACATAGTGTGGTTTGATCGGATAGATTGAGACGAATCTCTTTTCTTTTCCGGCAAGGGGCGGTAGAAGTACAGTTCTTGATCCTTCAACTGCCAGGACAGGTTCAGGCTTTCGATAGGATGGCCCGAATTCTTTCTTGTCCACAATCTTTTCTCTGACCAGATTCCCAACTTTAGGAATCTAGGCAGGTCTTGCCGTGGCTGACTTGACTTCCCCAGTGGCGGTTTTCTTTGTCTCAACGTTACTTAAGGAGGCTCTGGATTCATTCAGATCCTGTAAAACAGCCAAACGTTTATTGATGTCAAACGGTTTTTCATCCGCCACTGTGCTTTCACAATCAAGATCAGGTACCCACATTCTTGTCCCAAACAGGACCTCGTATGGAGTGGCACCTCCCAGAGAGCTTCTTGGATAGTTATTAAGGTCCTGCTGGACCCCATATAGGTGACTGACCCAACTACCACCCGAGCCTAATACCCTAGCTGTTATAGATTGCTTTAAGTCTCGGTTTTTCCTCTCCACAACCGAATTTCCCTCGGGATGGTACGGAGAGGAGTACCACAATGCTACACCCAAACTTCCCATGGCTTCCTTGTAAGCCCGAGAGCTGAACGCGGGGCCACGGTCAGAATGTAATGTGCCAACTGCGTATGTCCCTATGAAGACTTGCAAATCTTTTATAACAGTTCGAGCGTCAGCCGAGCGCTGAGGCCATACCCATAAGAATCTTGAACAGGAATCCACTGCAACCATGATATACTTGTAAGCCTCAACAGAATGTAAGGGGCCGCAGTGGTCCAGGTAAACGCACGCGAGCGGTCTGTCTGATTTTAACAAAGGTGTTTGGCTGGGCGCGCTATGGTGGACCCTTTTATCTGTTGACAGATATCGCATTTCAAGACGAAGTCTTTGGTCTGCTTTGTTAACCCTGGCCACCAATAGCGGTGTTTCAATAATGAAACTGTTGCCGTGATTCCTGCATGCGCAGAACCCACACCCTCGTGTGCAGCCAAGATTAAACCTAACCTGCGAGCCAAGTTTGGAATTACTCTATCCCCCACTCCAGGAATCTGAGCAAATGGAACTTTGTTTGCATCTAACTTGTAGGAGTACTTGAGTGGAAAACCTTTGGTAGTGCTTTGCTGTTTTTGCGTGAAGCAATCACAGCTACCATTGTGCTACCGTCTACCCTCGTTTTTGAACGAGTGATTGCAGCTACGGATGCAGTGCGTACTGCCCCCTTTGTGGCTTCATCAGCCAATGAATTCCCTTCAATGTGAATGCCATCACGTTGATGACTCAGCGTGTGTATCACGTGAGCTCTTGGTAGTTCGTTTTTCAACTGTGCTACCTGTTCCCATAGTTTCCTATGTTTGATTGTGCCACCTTTTGAATCTCTGAACCCATTTTGTCCCCAATAGTGGAGGTATTCGTTGTATGACTGGATACAGTAAAAAGAATCACACACTCTCAGTGTGGGGAATTCTGGATCCGTATTCATCAGTGCCAGTAGTAGTGCTTTTAATTCTGCCAACTGAGCCATGCAGTCTCCGAGAGACTGTGTTTTTGTACAGCTCGGACGGCACTTGCCGTCCTGCATCCTATCTTTTACAATAGTGCATGCTGCACTGTATTGTTGGATACTTCCAATGGCCGGTTGAGCAGATCCGTCGTTGTAAATAATGTATTCATACCGATCTAGAGGCATTATTTCATTTGGTAGAGGATATTCTTGTTCGTATTGCAGTAATGTTTGTGTTTTAAGACTAGGGTCATATCTGTATTCTACATCTGTTGCATTGAGAGAATTAGCCCACTGTATCCATCTTGGATGTAATGCTTACGCATTTGGGACACTTGCCTTTGTGGCAGCCTCTAAGGCCGGTACCGGGGTTACGACAATTATTCGTTTCCCTTGAGCCAGTGCTCTTTCTCTCACTACAGCAGTCTGTACTGCTGTCAGAATTTTTTCTGTGGGTGCAAAATGCATTTCAGCGTTAGTGTACAAATGCGATTTATATGCAATTGGTACTGTCTCGCCTTCATTGAAGGTTGAGTAAGTGTACCATGATTGACCTGCGAATACGCGGATAACCAGGTTGCGTACGTGTACGCGTGTCTGTAAGTGTTTTGATGATATCATATCAGCTTGTAGGGAATGAAGTATATTTGTGTGTTCCTGAGTCCATTGTCTAACTGAAAAGTCTGGTCTTATGAGGTCGTAGAAAGGTTTTACTCTCTCTGCGTAATCCAAAATGTATGTTCTGCCAAAATTCAAAAATCCCAGTATGGACTGTAAATTTTTTAATGATTTTGGAGGTTGGAGCAATGCGCACTTTTCTAAAATGTGGGTCGCCAGGCTTTTACCTTCACTTGAAAGCTCATATCCCAAAAATAGGACATTGAGGTGGGCTATCTTTGATTTTTTTAAATTAAATTTGTAGCCCTCAGAGGCGAAACCCAAAATTATGGTGCTCACCCTGGTCAAGTGTTCCTCTAAGTCATCATCCGTCAGATAAATGTCATCTACATAGGATAATGCTTCTTCATCTAGATTCTGTAGTAACTCTGTTACCCTTCTTGAGAATAACCCTGGGCTGTTCTTATACACTTGGGGGAATCAACAAAATTGACGCTGGGACCCTAGCGCTGAGAAGGCTGTCAAATATCTACTTTCAGGCGCTATATTATGGCAGAAAAATCCATTTGAGAAATCTAATGTTGTTTTGTATTTTTTCTGCACAATGTCATTCATCGATGCGGCACTGTGTGCATTCTGAACTGCAAATGTTTTTGTGCATGAGTTTAGGTGTCTATAATCTAAAACTAGATGATATGAATTGTCGGGTTTTATTACGGGAAACAAAGGATTATTCATTTATGAGGTGCATGGTTCAATTACACCTTGGTATTCAAGTTGATCTAAGATCTCCCTGACCTGTTTTTTAGCTTCCTGTTTTATAGGATACTGTCTTTGTGGAGTAGGATTTGTTTTAATTGGAATCACATGGTGGGGTGACTCCTCATCCCACCCAACGTGGTTGCGGTATAATGCTGGAGCAAGGGCTACCGCCCACTCCTGTGCATATGTATGTTTTAGGAGTACGGGGACTAGGTCGGAGAACGCTGGAAAAATTACAGTTTCTCCCTTTGGGCATTCCATAACAATAGTAGGCGGCCAATCTCTTTCTGCTAACAGGATGTTGTAGCCAGAAGTCAGGTTCTCCCAAAAGAGACCCGTCACTTGTCTGGGCTTGCCCCCCTCCATTTGGAGTGTTATTTCATGTAACTTGTGTGGGATACTCACCCTAGTATCAGGTGTTTCCACAGTGATATACTCACTCAACTCCGCTGTCACCAGAAATTCCATCAGGTTCCAATGAGCTATTGTTACTTCTGCTGCACTGTGTAGATCGTCAGAAGTTGAGTCCTCAGTATCCTTGGCATGTCTAACTTTGAGACCTGCTACCTTCTTCTTTTTAAATTGAGGTTTTGCTTTGGGTTTTTCTTCTTTCTTTGAAGCGTAGTCCGAAGTGCGTTGCCTGTCTCTGGGCTTTGTACGCTCTTCTTGTCTCTGTTCTGACCGTCCTTCCCTCTCAGAGTTTTTTGATGAGGCCTGAAAGGAACGAGAGGAACGTGTATCAGTGTTCTGATACTCTTCAGGTTTTTTAATGTTATCTCTTCCTAAGATCATATCTCCTTTCTGGGGCTCCTGTTGAGGAGACCTTCCCCTGGAGTGAGATCTGTTCTTTTGCTGTTTATTATTGTCCCATTTCTTCTTTGAAGAAACCGGTGTTTGCTTTGCCTGTTCTTAATCCGTACCTCCCACTAGTTGAGGTTATACAGGTCTATCTCCCAGACTGTCTCTACCTAATTCCGCATAAGCAGTTTCAATTATTTTAGGTAGCTCTGTCTCCTGTTGTAATGGAGTGAAATCTCTCAGACGTTGGCGTATTGCCACTGATGCTGTTTCCCCTTTAACATTTGCTAATATTATCACAGAAACCTGGGCAAAGTTATTTAACAACTTCATCCCTAAGTTTAGAGCAGGTTCTGCTCCATACTCGTTCTGTATTTGTCTTAATACATCTGGTATTACCTCTAAACAAGGGATACCATGAGTCCTGGTATATATTGCAGCGAAAACTGTACCCCAAGAAGTACAATCTTCTATAGAGGGAGCTATCCCCATTGGCAAGCAAATCGTCAGTATTCTATGCTTTTCCTTAGGACCAGTGTGTGGAAACACTGCCTCCAGCAGTGTTATTTTTGTGCTATCCAGAAGGGCATTTGTTCACGTTTAGTGGGCATTTTACCCATCACTGCGTGCAATGTTTGTGGTGTTATTTTTGTTGTATTATTTTGGACTGGTCCTAGTTGTGTAGCTGGTGTTGGCAGAAGTGTGAGTGTTCTCATCACAAACTGTGTCATGTTTCTATAAAGTCTTATTAATTCTTTATGCTGTACGAGTAAGTCTCCTCCTGGAATTGTATCAATGTCAGGATGTGGTGAGTAGGCAGCTAGTACTGGCCATTTTGCTCCGTCTCGTCCGAGCGGACCGAGTCTTACTCTATTTCTTGTATGGGGGAGGGCGACTTTAAACCAGTAAAAATGTTCGTGGTAAGTGAGTGGAATTTCAATGTCCTCATATGGACTGTATTCGTTCAGTATGACCTCTTCGACATAGTAGTGAAATGTTCTTGTCAAAGCATTTGCCTGCGGGAATCTAATCCATGAATAGAATACCTCTGTTCTATATGATTCGTGTGCCTCAATCACGAAGGTCACTTGCCCACCCTTAATTGTAACACCATATGCTACTAGTTTTAGGGTGACAGCATTTCTAACATTTTCTGCAATGTGTATTGCATCTGCATCATCTTCCTCTGCTGTGAAGTTTAGTGCATTCCCTTCATCTACGTCTCCCTGCTCAGTCATTATTTTTAGAAAGGATAGCGTTTCAAGGGAACTGAGGTAAGGTGTTATGCACAATTAGGAACACTGTATCCTTCAAGCTTGATTAAACCAACAGCCAATACATAGGAATTTTCCTACTCAGCTGCGGCGGATTTTGTTCCCTCCCACTCCAGACGTCTCTGGGGAAATGTGAGTAGGGGTCTCTGAGAATAGCACGACTGAACTACTCAGATTTGACTGTTAAATATGTGCCAATACCAACTTTGGCGGCGCCATGTCGTGTAGTTCCTCTAAGACCTATATAGGATCTACGCGTTTAGACAACATACACTGCAGGACTGGTGTCCAGACTGATTCCAGACACCCGCACCGGGTATGTTAGCCTGTGTACCAGCTAGCTCGCAATGCCACTATAACATCCTCTTACCAAGGAGAGAATTGTTCTTAGCAACTATCAAACATGACAACCCTGATCCCTCAGGACCGTGGAAACAGTAACTTACTTTTCGCTCAGTCACTCGTGCTTACTTGTTCTCAGAGAGATATACAGAATAAACAATTGGGACGTTTTTCAATAAGCATTTATTAAACAGTCGTTATTTGTGCGTAAAATAAGTGTACTGAAATCACCAGTAGACAGTAGCATATATAAATGAGTAGCAGCACTAAGAAAGTAAACAGATGGTAGGTTTCTGCCATTTTGCTAAAATCATAACTACAGGCAAGTATATAAAATACATGGCAATAAAATGTGTACTCCTACGATGCACCCTAACTAGATGTACCTAAATGTACCTAGCATGTGAGTAGGTGTAAAGCCAAGAATCCCTCTAGGATAAAGCCAACCCCATTACCTGATGTGAGACTGCGGGACCCCGTTGTGGTCTCGAGCTGAACACCCCGCAAGGTATGTCAGACCACTGCAAGCTGGAGTATCTGCATGCAGGAACCTCAGCGTCTTGCGTCAGTGTGTCGGCTGGGAAGTCCTGATCTCCTCTCCCTATCGCAGCAAGATGTGATGTTTATATACCCTAAGGTATCCCCAGGGGTTCTACCTTGCTGTGTCAGTGTCGGACTTAGGATGACGTCTGGAATGAACTTTATACACAGTTATTATGCAGGAGATGGTGGTCCTGCTGTGTTCCAAGAAACTAAGAATCCTCATGCATAATTTATGAGGCCAGTGTTCAGGGAAAACCCTACGTACTGTATGTAGTATTGTAACTAGGCAAAAGGGCAGTCCCTCAAATCCGTTATGTATGTAGTATAGGAGAGAATGTAGGTGAAGGGTTATGATGTTACCTGGACATATATCGGGGTACCTATATGAAATATAACACTGGAAAGGAGCAGAATCATGGTTATTTTTACTCTGGCACTTTTTGGGAATTTGAACTCATTTTTCCCAACTATGTGCATTTTCAAATACACCATCATGCTCAAGTGTACTGGGTATTCCAACTCTCCTTATGTAATCTTCCGCTTACCATGTAAGCTCTCTTTTAAAATAGTGTATTGCAGGTGCCAAAGGTATCAACATTTCTTTCCCCTCTACAATGAAAATAATGGAAAGCTATGAGCTATGGGTCAGGAGTTGCAAGGAGCAGGAGTCGTCCCTAAGGTTTGTAGAGTTTACTTCAGAAGAGATAGAAGAAGCATTAGGAGTTCAAACAACACTTCAAAGATGTGGCCCAGGTAGATATTTTACTTGGTGATCCTGTGGTATGGATTTATGAATGCTTTTATTAGATCATGTCCAGTGCTTAATATGAGGGGGAATTTGCAGGTGGGGCCCACTAGCACTTATTTTTAGGAACCGGGACATATTTTTAATTCGCCAGACTTTGATCCAGAACAAAAGAGAGAAAAATGCAGAAAAGGGCAAAAAAGGAGAACGAGAATGATAGAAACAGTGAGAAAAGGAGAAATTAGAAAGAGCATGCAGGAGCGAGATAAAAGGGCAGAGATTATAGGATGGTGGATGAAAGATGCATGAGCTGTATTCAAGACTAGACAGCCTTGGTATACAGCACCCTGGCATTCAACAACACTAGCTATGGTCTTCTGAGAAAAGCTTAGGGCACCGGCGGGTATTGTGAGAAGTTGGCCTGGTATATGCTGTCCACTAATTATAGTGGGCACCCTGTACCAGTCCAAACAACCCCTTATTGGAGATAGGTTAAAGACAACCTTTATTGAAAGCTATCCTAGTGGTAGCTATGGAGAGCAGCCTTCAGGCTAAGTCTTGAAGGAATGTAAAGCAGCTTGTTCTACCAGTCTATAATCTCTTGAGTGACCAAATGAAAGAGGACCACACCAGGTATATATTTAAAATATATGTATTTAGTCTTAAACACACCCCTCTAGTCTCTTTATGAGGCTAGAGTTCGAGGTACATAAGTTACAAATCGAATATCAACAGTAATAGCACAAATACACGTTTGAGCCCTAGGGGCGTACCAAACAATATACCAATAAAGTGGTATAAGAACCACGACTGAGCTAGACACAAGGCCTAGAGCCTGTAGAAGTGCTTGGCCCTCAAGGAACCACCCAAGGTAGTGACACAGGGGACCCACGGGGGACGCGTGCAGTGTGAGAACACAGCTGCGAGCCGCCGTTGACTTCTATGGGGAATGTCGCGGTTGGAGTTATAAAGAAAAAGGACACTTAGAGGAGGACTTGGAGCAAACCCCTTTAGAACTAGGCTGTTCTAGAGTCAATACCCACGGGAGCACCGGAGTACTCGTGTTACCTCACCCAGGGAAGCCGGGTGCATAGGTGCCTTTCGGGGTCGGGTTTCGTCGTCGTTTTCAATGGCGATCTGCTGCAAAGTGCTGCTGGCGACCAAGTCGAAAGTGTTCGGGTGGATCCAAAGGTGGATTGAAGATCTGAAGAACCTGAAAGCAGAGGGGACAGAGTCTGGGTCACTAGCCAGTGACCAGGAAGGCGATGAGCAGATGCCCACCGATGTTGGGTGCTTCAGGTAGGTTGACGGTCGTCTTGACTCTTCAGCCACGAGGTCCAGGAGGCATCGATGACAACCAGGAGCTGGATTCGAGCTGTCCCACAATGTCTGTCGATTGCTGGGGTGTCGGCGACCGGATTGGACCCAACAAGCCTTGGTAACGGCAAGTCATGTGGAAATAGAAGAAGGACGGTGGTACAGACCAGCAAGGTCTGAGGGACTCACCCAGCGAGGGTAAGTCAGGGCACGTCTGGAGCAACCAGGGAAGCCCAAACAGAAGAAGAGAAGCTTTCAGGAGGGCCCACTAGCCAATGGACTAGCGACCGCAAAGGAGCCTCGAGTGGATGCACTTGGAGCTGGCTCACAGGACACTCATGGAGTGGAGGCCAGTGATCTTCGGTGCAGTCGGTGCTGGAGACGGGGCTACTTGGAGCCCAAAGCACAACTTCGTGGGAGACCAGGAAGAGGATGCACTTGCAAATGTGCTTGGTGTCTAGGGGTCACGGTTCCATGTTACCCACGACAGCTACGGGCCTCAGCTTTGCTGGGTACTCAGGACAGCCTCGGAGAAGTCTGGAAATCTACCTCTGGGGATGCAAAGACTTCGGCGTCCGGCGGGAGCTTTGGCGATGCAGACCGGACAATTGCTTCTTTGGTGCCTGCCAAGCAGGGGAGTCACTCCTTGACCCCAAGGGAGATTCTTCAGTCCTCTAGTCTTGAGTAGAGCGTCGAAGTTCCAGGATTCAGTTACAGAGTTTCGTCCAGGGATATCTAAAGTCCTAAGGACTGGGGTCCCATACTTATACAAAGTTAGGGGGTTGGACATACTCTGGGGACCCACCTATGGGAGGGTCAGGGAAGAGGGGTGGTTACACCCATTTCCCTTTGTCCAGTTTCGAGCCAGAGCAGGGGCAGGTAGCCCCTGCAACCGGTTTGAACTGGCATATGCACAGGGACACCAAATGTGCCCCCAGTGCAGGACTTCAAAGCACCAGAGGGTGCTACCGCCCAGCCCCAATACACACTATCCTGTCTGGGGAGGTGGTTACACCTCCCTTCGACAGGAAACCTATTGTCCAGGCCTCCCCTGCCGGAGTTTCAGTCAGCAGCAGGAGGCCAGACCCGTGTCTGTGGCAGCGGCATCCATTTTGTGATGCCAGGGCTCTGGAAAGAAGTTACCGGGTAGCCCGGTGTGTACATGTCTCTCCCTCTAGAAGGGTGGAATGCTACCCCCGCCGCCAGTATTGGCGGGGGGGTAGTATTCCAAGATGTTTGACACCAAACACGACATGTTTTGGTGCAGCCAGTCCTAAGTTAGCATTGTACCGCGAGGATATAATGCACTTAAGAGTATATGGTCAGGCTGTACCACAAACAGCATCAGAGGAGGGACTCCGAACGCTGCAGAGGGGCTCTGCTCATGCAGGGGCACCCTCTCACACAAAACCAAGCACTCTGCCTTCAGGATTGTTAAGGCCTGCCATAGGAGTGACTTATAGGTTTATATGTGTGTGCAATTGTAGTGATATAGGTAGCCTATATCACAGTAAGGGGTGCATGCACCACCTTACCCAGGCTGCAGTAGCAGACCTGTGGTGTCACTTTGGCTGGCCTTCCAGGGGTGGCATAATACATGCTTCAGCCCCTGGCAGGCCTCTGGGGTACCTATGCCCTGGGTACATAGTATACCATATACTAGGGACTTATAAGGGCACTCCAGATTCCAATCAAAGATGTACCTAAGGTACATGGAAACCATTTTTAGAGAGGAAGCAGCTAGGCTGGGGTTCTGATTAGCAGGGCCCCAGCCAGACTAAAGTCGAAAAACAGTGAAGCATCAGCAAAAAGTGGGGGTACCCATGTGAAGCAGATCCTACTCTCCTACACAACCCCCCAAATGCAGGGACATTAAACTAACCTTGACCAGTTGAGTCTTCATGTTCTAAGTGGAAATACCTAGAGAGTCCATCTGCATTGGCATGGTTACTCCCAGGTCTATGTTCCACTGTAAAGTCCATCCCCTGTAGGGAAATGGACCACCTAAGCAGTTTGGGGTTTTCACCCTTCATTTGTTTTAGCCATAGGAGGGGCTTGTGGTCTGTTTGAACAAGGAAGTGAGTACCAAGCAAGTATGGCCTCAACTTCTTCAGAGCCCAAACCACAGCAAAGGCCTCCCTCTCTATGGCTGACCAACGTTTCTCTCTAGGGGTCGGCCTTCTGCTAATAAAAGCTACTGGCTGATCCTGACCTTCATCATTCAATTGTGACAGTACAGCTCCTACCCCCAATTCAGATGCATCTGTTTGGACAATGAACTTCTTGGAGTAATCAGGACTCTGGAGAATGGGAGCAGTGCACATGGCCTCCTTCAGGGAAAGGAGGCAACCCCCTAAAGTGAATAGTTGATCAGGTCAGGGAACAAGGGGGAAAGGATTAGCACAACAACAAATATGAACCCTCTAGACCTATATTTCTTTATAAACTGGCTAAACGGGCTCAGTAATAGGGCATCAGAAAAAGCATTATTCTCCACACCAAAATTTAATAAATCATTCTTTTATTTCATATTTTTCTTTTTTATTAATTTGTTTATAAAATATTTCATACTCAAAACAAATACATAATATTCAGAAAACAATTTTTGCACAAAGTTAGCACCATGTACCAAAGAACAAACATGATTCCTGGGCCACAATAAATAACGACATGAATAAAATTACAAATAGTAAAACAAAGACATACTTCACATCCCCACATCCAAACATACCTCTCTCAGTCTACAACTGCCACCCTTGCACACAATACACACACACTTTGACATCCCAGAGCAACACCAATAGCACTGATGGAAAAAGGCGGGCGATGAAATCAGCCCCTAATGGCTGTGCTGGACACTGGGGTGTCACACTCTAGCTGGTCGACGTACGTTTCGATGGAATCTATAAATAATTAATCCATCTTCTTCAGGACCTGTTATTTTCTCACTTATAACGGGTGGATGAAGGGGGAACAGTCTGCTAAATGCAGGCTTGATTTCTGTGCTGTTGGAATCTGCGAATCTGGCGATATCACATTTAGTGGCACAGAGTGGTTACAGTTCTAATACTACGTGCGTTCCCGAACGGTCATTGGCTGTATCAATTCTCAAATGAAGTGATTTGTTTTCGTAGTTTTCTCCCAGGCGTTATCCGCTTCATTAGTTCTCAGTATATGCGTCAAGATGTAACAAGTTTTCAAACGAATGGAGCCTCTGATTTTCTTATTTCAGTAAGGGCAAAAATTGTATTGGCACCGTCCTTCCCGCTTCTTAAAAATGATGATATATACGAGTAAATCGCAGTAGGACACACGTGCTGTCTGATATGCAGTGCCGCCAGAGAGTCCGTGCAAGGACTCTCTGGCGGCACTGCATATTAGACAGCACGTGTGTCCTACTGCGATTTACTCGTATATATCATCATTTTTAAGAAACGGGAAGGACGGTGCCAATACAATTTTTGCCCTTACTGAAATAAGAAAATCAGAGGCTCCATTCGTTTGAAAACTTGTTACATCTTGACGCATATACTGAGAACTAATGAAGCGGATAACGCCTGGGAGAAAACACGAAAACAAATCACTTCATTTGAGAATTGATACAGCCAATGACCGTTCGGGAACGCACGTAGTATTAAAACTGTAACCACTCTGTGCCACTAAATGTGATATCGCCAGATTCGCAGATTCCAACAGCACAGAAATCAAGCCTGCATTTAGCAGACTGGTTCCCCCCTTCATCCACCCATTATAAGTGAGAAAATAACAGGTCCTGAAGAAGATGGATTCATTATTTATAGATTCCATCGAAACGTACGTCGACCAGCTAGAGTGTGACACCCCAGTGTCCAGCACAGCCATTAGGGGCTGATTTCATTGCCCGCCTTTTTCCATCAGTGCTATTGGTGTTGCTCTGGGATGTCAAAGTGTGTGTGTATTGTGTGCAAGGGTGGCAGTTGTAGACTGAGAGAGGTATGTTTGGATGTGGGGATGTGAAGTATGTCTTTGTTTTACTATTTGTAATTTTATTCATGTCGTTATTTATTGTGGCCCAGGAATCATGTTTGTTCTTTGGTACATGGTGCTAACTTTGTGCAAAAAAATTGTTTTCTGAATATTATGTATTTGTTTTGAGTATGAAATATTTTATAAACAAATTAATAAAAAAGAAAAATATGAAATAAAAGAATGATTTATTAAATTTTGGTGTGAGAATAATGCTTTTTCTGATGCCCTATTACTGAGCCCGTTTAGCCAGTTTATAAAGAAATATAGGTCTAGAGGGTTCGTATTTGTTGTTGTGCATGGCCTGCTTCAGGTCATCAAATGCCTTTTGACAGCTAGCTGTCCAATGAACCTTTTTGGGCATTTTCTTGGAAGTTAAGTCATTCAGGGGTGTCACTATTGATCCATACCCCTTGACAAATCTCCTATAGTACCCAGTCAGGCCTAAGAAGGCTCTCACCTGAGTCTGGGTGATTGGAGCAACCCAGTCCATGATGGTCTGGATTTTGCTCTGCAGTGGTTGAACCTGGCCTCCACCCACAAGGTGGCCCAGGTACACAACCTGACTCTGCCCTATCTGGCACTTGGTGGCCTTGATAGTGAGGCCTGCCTTTGCAGGGCCTCCAAAACATTTCTGAGGTGGACCAGGTGATCCTCCCAGGTGGAGCTAAAGACAGCAATATCATCTAGATATGCTGCACTGTAGGCCTCCAGACCTGTAAGGACTGTATTCACCAACCTCTGAAAAGTGGCAGGTGCATTCTTCAGACCAAAGGGCATTACCACAAATTGATAATGTCCACTAGGGGTTGAGAATGCTGTTTTTGGCTTTGCATCATCAGCTAGTCTGATCTGCCAGTAGCCAGCTGTCAGGTCAAATGTGCTTAGATACTTGGCTGAGGCCAAAGTGTCTATTAGCTCATCTGCCCTAGGTATTGGATGGGCATCAGTCCTAGTGACTGCATTGTGACTCCTGTAGTCCACACAAAACCTCATCTCTCTTTTCCCACCATTGGTGTGAGGTTTTGGCACAAGGACCACTGGACTAGCCCAAGGGCTATCTGAGGGTTCAATAACTCCCAAATCCAACATTTTCTGGACTTCTGTTCTGATACAGTCCCTGACATGGTCAGGTTGCCTATAAATCTTATTTTTAATAGGCAGACTGTCCCCAGTGTCCACTTCATGAGTGCCCCAGGTGGTCTGACTTGGAGTCAGAGAGAACATATGTCTGTACTGATTGAGCACTTGTCTGCAATCAGTTTGCTGCTGAGCAGTGAGGCTGCCTGCCAAGGCTACACCATCCACTGACCCATCATCAGGGTTCTGTGAGAGCAGGTCAGGGAGTGGGTCACTCTCTTCCTCCTGTCCCTCATCAGTAGCCATGAGCAAGCCCATGTCTGCCCTGTCCACATATGGTTTCAATCTGTTGACATGGAGAACCCTGTGGGGACTCCTGGGTGTTCCTAGGTCTACTAAATAGGTAACCTCACCCTTCTGTTCAACAATGGTATGGGGTCCACTCCACTTGTCTTGGAGAGCTGCTGGGGCCACTGGCTCCAGCACCCACACCTTCTGTCCTGGCTGGTAAACAGTCAGTACAGCCCTTTGGTCATGCCAGGCTTTTTGCAGTTCCTAGCTAGCCTCAAGGTTTTTAGTTGCCTTTTTCATGTACTCAGCCATCCGGGAGCGGAGACCAAGTACATAGTCCACTATGTCTTGCTTTGGGGGCTTGAGAGGTAACTCCCATCCTTCCTTCACCAAGCACAATGGACCCCTGACAGGGTGACCAAACAAAAGTTCAAAAGGGCTGTAGCCAACCCCTTTGAGGCACCTCCTGTATGCAAACAAAGGCAGGGCAAGAGTATGTCCCATCTTCGCCTGAGCTTTTCTGGGAGCCCTTTAATCATGCCCTTTAAGGTTTTGTTGAATCTCTCAACTAAACCATTGCATTGTGGGTGATAGGGTGTGGTGAACTTGTAAGTCACTCCACACTCCTTCCACATTGCCTTTAAGTATCCAGACATAAAGTTTGCACCCCTTTCTGATACAACCTCCTTAGGGAAGCCCACTCTTGAGAAAATTCCCAGGAGGGCTCTTGCCACTACAGGTGCTGTAGTGGTCCTAAGGGAATAGCCTCTGGGTACCTAGTGGCATGGTCCACCACCACTAGGATAAACCTGTGCCCAGATGCTGTTTGGGGATCCATGGGACCAACAATATCAATCCCCACTCTTTCAAAGGGCACCCCCACCACAGGTAGTGGTATCAGGGGGGCCTTTGTGGTGCCACCTGCCTTCCCACTGGCTTGGCATGTTACACAGGAGCGACAAAACTCCTTGGTGTCTTCAGACATGTGGGGCCAGTGAAAGGGAGGGACAAGTCTGTCCCAAGTCTTGTTCTGGCCCAGGTGACCTGCTAGAGGAATGTCATGGGCTAGGGTCAATAGGAAGCCCCTGAACTTCAGAGGTATAACCAACCTCCTGGTGGCACCAGGCTTGGGGTCTCTACACTCTGAGTACAAGAGTCCATCATCCCAATACACTTTATGGGGACCACTAGCATTCCCAGCAGCCTCAGCAGCAGCTTGCTGTCTGAGGGGTTCAAGAGAGGGGCAGCTCTGCTGCTCCTGTCTCAGATCTGCCCTGGAAGGGCCCCCTGTCCCCAAGAACTCAACCTGGTCAGGTTCAAGCTCTTCTGGGACAGTTCCTTCTTCAGGACTGAGATCAACCCCCTCAAGAGACTGATCTTCCTTCTGAGCCAAGGGGGAAGGCACTGCCTTAACCCTACTACTCCTCCTCTTGGATGGCACTTGGTCAATTTTTCCAGGATCCAAGGCCTGTTCAGTGTTAGACATTTTGCTCTGTGACCTGGTCACAGCAAACACATCTGCAGGGATCCCCAGCATTTCTGCATGGGTCCTGAGCTCCACTTCTGCCCAAGCTGAAGTTTCAAGATCATTGCCAAGCAAGCATTCTACTGGTAGGTTTGCACTCACCACAACCTTCTTAAGGCCAGTTACCCCTCCCCAGGAGAAGTTAACAACTGCCAGAGTATGGTCTGTTCTGACATTGCTAGCATTGGTCAATTGGTACATCTCACCAAGTATAATCTGCCCAGGATCCACAAGGTCTTGTGTCACCATGGTGACACTCGCCCCTGTGTCCCTAAATGCCAAAGCCTCTTTTCCATTGATTAATGGCTGTTGCCTGTACTTGCCCAGATTACTGGGACTCATAGAGGAGGTCACATCCATGCCTCCATCACAGACTAGGACAGCCTGAGTGAGTTCTCTGACTAGGCCAGAGCTCACCTCATTACCCAGGGTAAACCCTACTAAACCCTTGGCCTGTGTACTCCCACCACCAATTGTAACTGCACTAGGGGGAACAGGTGCCTTAGGGACATTGGTGGGGGCTGGAATAGAGTCTTTGGACTTGGTGCAATCATTGGTCCAGTGTGTCTTTTGCTTACAGACTTTGCACCATGGTTTCTTTTGGCCTTTTCCCTTGTTAGACTTTGAATCCCCACCTGAAGAAGATTTTTGGGGGCCTTGTGAAGACGTCTGGTCTTTACCCTTCTCCCCACCCTTATCAGAGTTTTTAGAATCTTGCTTCTTAGGGTCACCACCTTGGTTCTGTACGTTCTGCCTCACCCTGGTTCTGACCCATTTGTCGGCCTTCTTTCCCAATTCTTGGGGAGAGGTCAGATCAGAGTCCACCAGGTACTGATGCAACAGCTGATTTTGACAGTTATTAAGAATCTGCTCCCTCATGATAAGATTGTACAATCCTGTGAAGTCACATACCTTACTGCCCATCAACCAACCTTCCAGAGCCTTAGCAGAACAATCCACATAGTCCACCCAGTCTTGAGTCTGTGCTTTTTGGGCATCTCTGAACTTTAACCTGTATTGTTCAGTTGTTAGGCCAAACCCATCAATCAGAGCACTCTTCAAGACTTTGTAATTGTCAGCATCCTCCTCTCTAACAGTGAGGAGCTTATCTCTACCTTTGTCTGCAAAGGAGAGCCACAAGATTGCTGCCCACTGCTCCTGAGGGACCCTCTGTACTTTACAGGCCCTCTCCAGTGCAGTTATCCATTTGTGGATGTCATCCCCACTCTGGTAGGGAGGGACAATCTTGCTCAGGTTTCTATGGTCATAAGACCTTTCCTTATCTCTGGGGAAATTGCTGCCACCATGGGACTCTAGTCCCATCTTTTTCTCTGTCTATAGAGATCTAGGGACTCCCTGTCTATAGCCAACTGCTGTTTTCTGAGCTCAAGCTGGGCTTGCTCATACTGAATCAGTCTTTTTCTCCTCTCATGAGAGGATTCCCTCCCATGGGAGGAGACAGAGGTCCCTACTGAGGTGTCAGAGTGGTTAGACTCCTGAGAAGGAGATCTAGTCCTTCTGGGCACACTCTCAACTCTTCCTGGGGGACAAAGGGGAGGTCCTTCTGGGCCTCCTCCTCTTCCTCAGGAGTAGCTGCACTTTCCAGGTCAGGATCATTGTCATCCCCCTGGCCAGTTTCAGAGGTCAGGTCCTGGGCATTTTCATTCCTGGCCCCTCCCTCATCTTCTGCCCCACCCTCTCTGCCTACCCTTTCAGACCTTATGGGTCTTCTAAGATCATCCAGCAGAAGCATCTCCAGGAGACGTTGGGTGTTGGCACTTTTGCCTGTCTTCAACTTCCTAACTTTGCACAACTCTCTCAATTCCAAGAATGTGAGGTTGTCATATCTGGATGGCAGGAGCTCCCTGGTTCCTGGCAGTGAAGACATTACTAGTGTGGTGTGGTGTATGCACTACCTACTCTAGTGTGGCCTACTAAACTCTCTTGAGTTGTAGAAAGGGTGTGCTATCCCTTAACACACAACTCTCAGTTCAGTAGAACTTACTGTATCCTAAGCTTGATTTATATGTACCTAAGGTACCCTTAGTGGTTTTCAGTTGATCAATTCAATTGAGATTATCTGGTAAAACAATAGCAAACTGGAATCCCACACGCTGCACACCAATGTGAGAAGTTGGCCTGGTATATGCTGTCCACTAATTATAGTGGGCACCCTGTACCAGTCCAAACAACCCTTATTGGAGATAGGTTAAAGACAACCTTTATTGAAAGCTATCCTAGTGGTAGCTATGGAGAGCAGCCTTCAGGCTAAGTCTTGAAGGAATGTAAAGCAGCTTGTTTTACCAGTCTATAATCTCTTGAGTGACCAAATGAAAGAGGACCACACCAGGTATATATTTAAAATATATGTATTTAGTCTTAAACACACCCCTCTAGTCTCTTTATGAGGCTAGAGTTCGAAGTACATAAGTTACAAGTCGAATATCAACAGTAATAGCACAAATACACGTTTGAGCCCTAGGGGCGTACCAAACCATATACCAATAAAGTGGTATAAGAACCACGACTGAGCTAGACACAAGGCCTAGAGCCTGTAGAAGTGCTTGGCCCTCAAGGAACCACCCAAGGTAGTGACACAGGGGACCCACGGGGACGAGTGCAGTGTGAGAACACAGCCGCGAACAGCCGTTGCCTTCTATGGGGAATGTCGCGGTTGGAGTTTTAAAGAAAAAGGACACTTAGAGGAGGACTTGGAGCAAACCCCTTTAGAACTAGGCTGTTCTAGAGTCAATACCCACGGGAGCACCGGAGTACTCGTGTTACCTCACCCAGGGAAGCCGGGTGCATAGGTGCCTTTCGGGGTCGGGTTTCGTCGTCGTTTTCAATGGTGATCTGCTGCAAAGTGCTGCTGGCGACCAAGTCGAAAGTGTTCGGGTGGATCCAAAGGTGGATCGAAGATCTGAAGAACCTGAAAGCAGAGGGGACAGAGTCTGGGTCACTAGCCAGTGACCAGGAAGGCGATGAGCAGATGCCCACCGATGTCGGGTGCTTCAGGTAGGTTGACGGTCGTCTTGACTCTTAAGCCACGAGGTCCAGGAGGCGTCAACGACAACCAGGAGCTGGATTCGAGCTGTACCATAAGGTTTGTCGATTGCTGGGGTGTCGGCGACCGGATTGGACCCAACAAGCCTTGGCAACGGCAAGTCACGTGGAAATAGAAGAAGGACGGTGGTACAGACCAGCAAGGTCTGAGGGCCTCACCCCGCAAGGGTAAGTCAGGGCACATCTGGAGCAACCAGGGAAGCCCAAGCAGAAGAAGAGTAGCTTTCAGGAGGGCCCACTAGCCAACGGACTAGCGACCGCAAAGGAGCCTCAAGTGGACGCACTTGGAGCTGGCTCACAGGACACTCGTGGAGTGGAGGCCAGTGATCTTCAGTGCAGTCGGTGCTGGAGGCGGGGGCTACTTGGAGCCCAAAGCACAACTTCGTGGGAGACCAGGAAGAGGATGCACTTGCAAATGTGCTTGGTGTCTAGGGGTCACGGTTCCATGTTACCTACGACAGCTACGGGCCTCAGCTTTGCTGGGGACTCAGGGCAGCCTCGGGGAAGTCTGGAAATCTACCTCTAGGGATGCAAAGACTTCGGCGTCCAGCGGGAGCTTCGGCGATGCAGACCGGACAATTGCTTCTTTGGTGCCTGCCAAGCAGGGGAGTCACTCCTTGACCCCAAGGGAGATTCTTCAGTCCTCTAGTCTTGAGTAGAGCGTCGAAGTTCCAGGATTCAGTTACAGAGTTTCGTCCAGGGATATCTAAAGTCCTAAGGACTGGGGTCCCATACTTATACAAAGTTAGGGGGTTGGACATACTCTGGGGACCCACCTATGGAAGGGTCAGGGAAGAGGGGTGGTTACACCCATTTCCCTTTGTCCAGTTTCGTGCCAGAGCAGGGGCAGGTAGCCCCTGCAACCGGTTTGAACTGGCATATGCACAGGGACACCAAATGTGCCCCCAGTGCAGGACTTCAAAGCACCAGAGGGTGCTCCCGCCCAGCCCCAATACACACTATGCTGTCTGGGGAGGTGGTTACACCTCCCTTCAACAGGAATCCTATTGTCCAGGCCTCCCCTGCCGGAGTTTCAGTCAGCAGCAGGAGGCCAGACCCGTGTCTGTGGCAGCGGCATCCATTTTGTGATGCCAGGGCTCTGGAAAGAAGTTACCGGGTAGCCCGGTGTGTACATGTCTCTCCCTCTAGAAGGGTGGAATGCTACCCCCGCCGCCAGGATTGGCGGGGGGTAGTATTCCAAGATGTTTGACACCAAACACGACATGTTTTGGTGCAGCCAGTCCAAAGTTAGCATTGTACCGCGAGGATATAATGCACTTAAGAGTATATGGTCAGGCTGTACCACAAACAGCATCAGAGGAGGGACTCTGAACGCTGCAGAGGGGCTCTGCTCATGCAGGGGCACCCTCTCACACAAAAACCAAGCACTCTGCCTTCAGGATTGTTAAGGCCTGCCATAGGAGTGACTTATAGGTTTATATGTGTGTGCAATTGTAGTGATATAGGTAGCCTATATCACAGTAAGGGGTGCATGCACCACCTTACCCAGGCTGCAGTAGCAGACCTGTGGTGTCACTTTGGCTGGCCTTCCAGGGGTGGCATAATACATGCTTCAGCCCCTGGCAGGGCTCTGGGTGTACCTATGCCCTGGGTACATAGTATACCATATACTAGGGACTTATAAGGGCACTCCAGATTCCAATCAAAGATGTACCTAAGGTACATGGAAACCATTTTAGAGAGGCAGCAGCTAGGCTGGGGTTCTGATTAACAGGGCCCCATCCAGACTAAAGTCGAAAAACAGTGAAGCATCAGCAAAAAGTGGGGGTACCCATGTGAAGCAGATCCTACTCTCCTACAGGTATCTTTTTACAAACTGAGCAATGGGGTTGCCTTCCTACCTAATGCAGAAGTGCTGTCTTCTTACATCTTTACAAAAACAAGGGGCGGTGTTTGTCAGCCCATATCCCTATAGAGGGTATCCATCAAGTTAAACAAAACAAAGCGATCGATGCACCACCTTATGAACAATGTCACACAATTATAAAATCTGTGTCCAAGGTTGTTATTTACATCATCCTTTTTATTTAATGACAATTTAATTAAACATATCAAAAGAACTTTTTCGAGCAGAACAGCCAACGCGTTTTGTCCAAAGAAATTGGACTTCTTCAGGGCATATGTGGGGCGCTCCTTAGCGTATGGCGTCAAAATGTCCGTAGTGAAAGAGTATAATCAGCATTAGAGTGTTGCTGTAGAGTGGACAACTTGATCACCCTCTATGTATTTTGAATTGAAAAAAGATGCTATGTCATGTTGGTAAGTATAGGACTTCCAAGATGCGTCCACATATAAAAGTTTCTTCTGGTCACACACAACTAAGGTGGGCCAAAGCAGATGAAATTTAACAGTTCCACACCATGTTAAGTGTGGGAGCAGGAACGCAGTATCGTCTCCTTTCAAAGTAAGGTCAGGAAAGGTTGGACGAAACGCGTTGGCTGATCTACTCGAAAAAGTTCTTTTGATATGTTTAATTAAATTGTCATTAAATAAAAAGGATGATGTAAAGAACAACCTTGGACACAGATTTTATAATTGTGTGACATTGTTCATAAGGTGGTGCATCGATCGCTTTGTTTTGTTTAACTTTGTTAAGTCCAGCTGTGGACTGCACCGCGACAGTGGGTGCTTACATTGTATGCCCCCCTTTTTTGGGTTATTTCCCACTATTCATATAAACTTGGGGATAGCAGGTTAGGTGCTAGTTTCTGCAGGGTTCCACTGTCAACAATTGCATATTTCTGGGATCCATCAAGTTATTTAGCAGGCTTTTGCTGAACAGAAAACTGGCTCAGTTGAATATGGAGATTAATATGTTGGATTGCCCATCTGCCATCCACAACGGTATTGAAATCATGGACAAGTGCTTTAGATTCTTAGTAAAAGTTGCTAAATATGTAATAGTTTCAAAATATGAAACTTAGTAGTAGTTTCAAAATCATGAACCAAACCATCTAACTAGGAGTGGCTTAGACAGATTATTTCATTCTGTCACTCAGCTAAATTTGGGATACACACCAGAAAAAAGAAGCAATATGCCACCTAGTTTGCTACACTTACTAAAACCGCTGCATACCAACAACAAAGCACGTTTTTGATTCATCAAGCAGAGGGACATGACTAAACTGATTCCAATAAAAGTTGGGGACTGACAAGGGTGCGCACTGGCCCCTAGGCTTTTTTTCCCTTTTTCATGATTGACTTGGAAGATTTCTTATTAATTCTAAAATGTTATTGCCTTAGATTGATTAATATCCAAATTCCGAATTTGTTGTTTGTGGACGAAGTCATTTTACTTACTTTTACTGGTCTGGTAGTGCATAAGATCTTTAAGGGATTCACTAATTATTGCATTGATAAAGGTCTAATGATAAACTAACCTACCAACAAAAACTTTGATCAAGGGAACTAAACACACACTTAAGAGGCCATTTCGGGCGAATGGCCGCTCCCCTAGACCAATATTTGAATTCCTAGGTTTTGAGGGTAGCAATCCAAATTTCATGGATGCCACAAATTTGGAAATAATCTTCAAAACTAGTGAAAGTTACCAATATAACTAAATATTTTTAGCAGGAAAATGGAGGCTCATTCCTAAAAATGGCATGAGATGTGTTTTGAGGCTAGAGGAATCGCATCATACCATTCGGGTGTGAGCTACGGACTTACTGTACATCTAACGAATATAGCATGTTACAACGCATGCTTTTACTTCGCGTTCTATTACAACGCGGTCATTACAACGACCGCGTTGTTAGAACGCGATACCTTCACAACGCAAGTCATTAGATCGACTTGCTGTAGGGGGCGCACTGGATTTAGGAATAGTATAATTTACTATTCCAACTCCATCCTGCGCAACAGTAGGGAAGGTGTTGGAATAGTAAATTATACTATTCCTTAGGTTAGAGCGCCCCCTACAGCAAATTGATCTAATGACTGGGAAGGGTCATTAAGTAAAGTAAGTGGGCCTTTGAGTGTGAGGGGGAAAATGAAGTGCGACATTTCAGAAGAGGAAAGGATAAATAGCAGGATTCAGGCTCATGACATCTTGCAGAGCATTAATCATGGGGGCTAGTGTTTGAAATACCACCTTCTGCGGCTTTCCCTTTACAGATCATTATTTATAGATATATTTGTCCAATTGGTTTCTCTGAATTGAACGAGTAAAACTCACAGCGTGCCTTGTATTCTTAAATGAAAAACCTTGAATATACATTAGGAGTTCTGGTGACGTGGCTTGACTGGTCACCTTAGTCACAGGGCTCCTGGTGTCTATTCTCTAATTCTCATGATATTATGCTTCTCCATCCGTTCTTTATCCAATGAGGATGAAGCTAGATTTTTAGAAGAGTGTTTCATTAAGTCTGAGCCTTTAAAACATTTTCTTGAGGAGGTGCAGAATTGCTAAGAAGTAAATCTGGGCGGTGAACTCCGCTCCGCTCGCGGAGTTTGTGGAGTTTTCCTCACTCCGTGTTACATGGAGCTCGCAGAGTTTTTTTCCTCACTCGCGCTCGTCAACGTCAAGTTGGCAAGCGACGAAAATTCACCTGCCGGCGAGATTTTCCTCATTCGCAATCATCAATGTCAAGTTGATGAGCACAAGCGTGGAAAATCACCCTCCCGGCAAGATTTCTCAACGCGGGCGGTCAGATTTCTCATTGCGAGTGGTTGCGTATGCTCGTGACCACTTGCGTTGAGAAACCATCCGTTCGCGTTCAGAAAGCTGCAGCTCGAGTAAAAAATTTACTCGAGCAGCAGAAAGGAAGCAGCGCCTACTTGTGCTGGGCATGGTGCTGTTCACGATGATTGCACAGTGCGGACACGCACCCGGCACTGACAATCACAGTGAACGGCATTTATCTAACTCACTCCGCCTCTTGCGGAGCTCCAGCGGAACTCCGCGAACTCCGCCCAGGCTTACTAAGAAGCTGAACCTAGTGAAGTTGATGGAGGCGTTGAGAATGCCACAAGAATTAACATGACTGTGAAGGGAGCAACCTCATACAAATGATGGGCAGCAGAGACATGCTGACAGACGTATATTGACTGTGATCAGGGTGAAAACCCCATTTTGGCAACAAACAGGAGTTTGGGCCGAAACAGGATTACAACCTGGGTGCAAATTGGACATCCTGAGAACTTTGCCTGTACAATGTTTGTCAAGTAAAACTCGGAAGAAATTTGTGCAGGCAGGGTGCACAAAAATACTTTTTGTACTTTCGAAAGAGAGAAAACTTGCAATTTGAGCGTTCTTCCCCATTCTGAGTTTCGGAACTTGAAATTGAGTGCAAATTGTTCACCAAGTAAATGCCGAGCCCAGCATCAACACTTTGTGTGCTCAATTTGCACCTGAGATTACATCCAGAATGTGATAGGACCTTAAGCAGAGGTAAGTATGAGTACCCAAACTTGAATCAAATAAATGCATGTCCAATCATTTGTTAAACTGCAATTGATTTTTTGTAATCTAGCCGGAAACAAAGGTACATATGAATCACCAGAATACAATAGTCATCAGAGCTGATATAAAACATACCATGTAAAGGACATGGCATATTTCATATATAGTGTATAAACCTGGATAAGGAAGGATAAGGGTTGCATCTAGTTAAGTTTCATCAGAAGTGAAATTATGACTTGTAAGCAGTAAAGCCTGACTAGATGTTTTTGAGTCTAAGAGCGAGAAGGGGACAATGAGGTTCCTCAAGCTGTACACCATATCGCGTACCCAGTCAGAGTCCTTTGCTATTGAGCCCCAAGCCAACCCATTTATTTCTACGTGCTTCTTGGCTAATTTAGCAGTATAACACAATAAGCGCCTCCGAAAGGACGAAAGGAGGGCTATATGTGGAATGAACCCAGTAGCCAGACCTCTGGTACTAAGGTTGGGCGTCATTGCAGCGAGCCCTCCACAAATATCTTTCTAGAAATTATAAAGCAAGAAAATGTGAAGACATCTGGACGGCAATAATTAATGCTGATAGTCAGGGCCACTGGAATTTATGCGGTAAGAAAAGGTAAATTATGTGGCATAAAGCAGCCCGTTTTGCGATAGTATTACGTGATTATTTTGTAATTAAGGTTGTCCTGGTAAAGGTTTCACATTAATAGTGCCAGTTTAATACATAAATGCAGCAATAAGCGATTGAAAGGTGACTAATGAACCTTTGAAAGGGCGTTCCACTTCGCGGCAAAAGGGTTCACCGCTTTTTTGCTTTCGACCCGTTTGAGTTAAAGACAATTTTCATGTTGGAATCCGCAATTCCGTTTGAGCTAGAGGCAATTTTTATGTTAAAAGAGGCAATTTTTGCAGCAAATGAGGGGTATATGTAAAATGCAGCAAAATCCATAAATATGCGGAAAACGCTGCAGCTGCAGAATCACATAATTTCAGTGGCTCTGCTTATAGCTGAGTGAAAAATTTTTGACCTGTAAACACACCCTGGCCCTTTGAGCAGCCGCCAAAGCTTCCATTAATGATCGTCCCAAATCTGCTTCCCCATTTGCCTGTGAGGTCCTTGATGCAGGAGGCCTATTTTCTTACAGGATCAGGCACATGTTTAACACCAAAACACCAAAGGACAAGGATGATTTCACCGAGAGAAATCATCTTCTAATAGGATTCATGTCCTCCAATATAAGTAAGTCCACCTACTTATGAGTGCCATTACATTGAAATAAAGAATTGCACATTCTGAGTTAGAGGTGGGATTTGGCCACAGTTAGGAGAACCGACAAATTGGGAGGCTCCACTAAGCCACTGTCTCTAAATACCTGCAGTACTGTAATTAGCACTGGATCACAACCCACAACACAGGAAGACATGATGGAATGTGCTCCTGTATGAGCTGAGCATGATATTGCCAGGAACGTAATGCTGGATGCACTAATCTTGTGCTTGGAATACAGCTGGAGTGATGCACTCTTCTGAGTCTCACCACCTGCACCATTGACCAGATGCGCTGGAATATGAGGGCCAGTGGGAGAAATGGGGAGAGGGAAATGGGATAAGAGCGAAAACAAAGACATTGGACTCCACCACTTTGACTCATCATTTCTGTAGGTCATTGATATCTGCAGGACGTAGTGGGTATGAGTATCTAAAGAGAAAGATTTCTTTAACAACTTGACATAAATGGTTCTGCACTTAAAAATAATCGAGAATGGAAACAACTGAGCAGTATCAATGTCACTAACTGTCTGTACTTTAATATGGAACTTGTAATTCCTGAATTCTATGCAGCACCTTAAATATATGCCCCTTAACACATCTTTCTATAACTAAAATAACTGTCTTAAGCTTATCACTATACATGCTGTGTAGAAGATGGGATATCGTTTCTACTTGACTCTTGCAGCACTGCAAGATACTCAACAATGTTAATGTTCGAATATTCCCTAGTTTAGAGCATTTGTGTAAACATGTTAAAACTCTAATACCTTATGCTTTCACATTCATACATAGCATGAGCAACATAGTCCAGGCTAAAGAGTCCTTCCTGTTCCATCACAGGATAACCGTTAGTGAAATGTAACAAACCCTCACTCTTAGAAGAGTTCATGTAAATTTTGAAAAATAGTTCAAGATTTGTTTCCACCAACAACACAAATTTCAGAAATATTTCCCTGTATTCCTAAAGACCTTCACTACAAATCCAAAGGAAATCAAGTAGGTTTTGGCAAAGCAAACCTGAGATCCACATAGCAGGATCCTGGCTGCAGCAACATTGTTTCACAGTTGCCTACCAAAGACACCAGGGACCGTGAGGGAAGTTACATCCAGATATCTAAGATGCCCACCATCTGTCCAGACTACGCAAGAGTTTATGATTTGCTGGTAAATGTAGTTCATTGTACGTGTGCCATCTTGTAGTGTGTGCATGCAAAACATCAATCTACACAGTGCCACCACTGGGCAGCCTTTACTTCCCTGAAAGAAACTCAGCACCAACTGGTTTGGAGAATTACTGCTCCATGTTCATCAATTTGGAGTCATAAGCAATACTTCCAGCCATGCAATCTGACATGGGGCAACAGAAACGATGAGAGGAACATAAGATCCAGGCATCATCTTGAAATCATGTAAATCAGCAACCAATTGCTATGCGACGCCAAATGAATGCACAATATCTTTCCCATCTTACACCAGGCAGATGCTGCCTGAATCCATTTGGGATCAGTGGTGGTGGTGCCTCCCAGTTTCTGGTTGAGGAGAAGCCACCTGTCTGCTCAAGTTCAGGGGAGCCATCTGATGCTGGACATTGCTGCTATTTGGTTTGGGGATGACCTGAAACACAACATAACCTGAAGGTTGGTAATACCGAATATTGCTGGAAACACATACTGCCTAGTCACTCTAGTACTCCAATGAACCATGAATGTGACTACGCTTGAACTAAGATTTACTCTATTGGTATACAGGTCATGGAATAACTGTTTGCTGACCCAAGCACACAGCCCTCTACACAATCAAGGACCCGCCTACATTAACCACCGCCTGAACTTCCACCAACCATCGAAAAGACTACATTCCATGTTAGAAATAGGGTTTCTGGTTGGCTAGGGTATACACCTAAGCCACGCAGAACCCACCACTCTAGTCAGGGGAAGGGAGTTACACACCCAAGATAACCCCTGCTCACCCCCTTCGTAGCTTGGCAGAGCAGTCAGGCTTATCCCAGAGGCAATGTGTAAAGCGTTTGCGCAACACACACACACCAGCGACACAATAGGCACACCACAGAAGAGACTGTACACAAGGTTATATAAAAATAGCCTTTGTATTATATACACATAAAAACACCTTAGACCATAAATCACTGCATAGCATGTAAAACACATTTAGACCACATAACATAAATCACTGCGCCACTAGGCACTTGTCATAAAGGTGCACATAAACCACCTAAGACTACATTTACATAAAACACTGTGCCTCTAGGCACTTGTGATAATGATGCACAAACTCATAAATCACTTTGCATCAGATTAAGCCATAAGCACATAACTCACTTTGCCACTGGCAATTGTCATAACCATCATAGAGCTTTAAAGTGGGTATTCGTAGGGTGCACCCGTCATGAACATCATCATGAAAACATTATTCCCAACATCCCAGAGAGTGTCACAAAAGTAACAACTCATAAGTTGCACATGTCATGAACAACAAAATAACTCCCATGAAACCTCACAGGTCAGGGTACACCTAAATCATCGCTGTTGGTCCTTCCGTGGCGGGGCTGGAAATGTGGGAGAAAAAAACAAGTACCCTAACACCAGGGCCCCACTTCCCCGCAACTCATGTATCCGCGCCCCTGCGCTCTGTTTACCGGTCCCTCGGTACTGGGAAGGCCCAGCCGAAACTGTAGGCCACAGCAGCACCTGCGCGCCGATAAATCCTCTGGTGCTGCATAGAACCAGCGCGGCTGCCCGCTGTCGGCAGCACATAAATTCAGAAGAGGGGCCTCGCCCGGTTCCTGAGCCGTCCGCCGGCCATGAGCCCTCGCAAGGCTCCCGGTCTGAATACCCATCCAACGAAGGGCAGAGGCACTGCTCTGGCCTCCCACCCCGCTGACAGCCCTCTCACCTCTCTCCCGGCCTCCGTTGGGGCATCTTTGCTGGGGCCGCTTTGCACTGCGCTGCAACCTCACGGCCTCCTCCTGGCTGGTCCCGTCTTTCTCCCTCTGCTCCAGAGCGGTTGTCAGGCAACGCCTGGGGCCTACGGCTCACACTCGTGATGCCGCTTTCTTCGGCTTCGACGTTGCCCAGCAATGCCAGCCTCCCGCCCGGGGCTCCCGGCGGTGTTGAACCATGATCTTCTGCAGCCCAGGGCCACGCAGCAGAGCCCCGGCTGCGCACCCCGCAGAAAAACAGTGACAGGCCACCAGGGAAAGGGGGAGCTCTTCTCCTGCCTCAGCTCCCCTCTCCCGTCTCTCAATAGCCACAGGCAAGGGCGGCACAGCAATAAAAACAAAAGCGCTCCACATTCGCTGTATAGTATATGAAGCGCTTCTCATGCGCTTTCACCCTTAGGTCATAGAAATGACGAGGGAGCACCCTTCAGCGCTCCACACACTTTTTTTTAAAATAACAGGAAGGAGGACAGTCCTGTCTTTCTAGTGCTCCAGACAGGAGCAGCAACTGCAGGTCAATTCACCCCTCACATCAGGGCAGCACTCCTCACACAGTCTGCAGTTATCCTTCCAGACAGGTTTTCCCTTAAGATCCAGCAAGGATCTTTCCATGAAGTCTTTGATATCCCTGAGACTTCTAACCAGACCTCTGGTACTAAGGTTGGGCGTCATTGCAGCGAGCACATACAAGCCCTTGGAGATTCTTCACAAGCAGGATGCCACAGCAGGGCAAAAAGAGTCAGTCCTTTTCCTCCACCACAGACAGAAGCAGCAACTGAAGGCCAACCCCACACAGCACACAGCAAAGGGGCAGTACTCCTCCTTACAGGTCTCAAGCTCTTCTTCTTGGCAGGGGCCTCTTGTTCATGGAAGTAATCTAAAGTCCTGGGGTTTTAGGTGAAATACTTATATCCCAAAATGTATTTGTTCTCTTTGTGGAAAGGGCCTCTTAACCTAGTCCAAACCAGTTCTGCATTCACTGGTGCAACATGACCACAGGGGGCGGAGACAGCATTGTGCAAAAGGAGACACAGCCTATTCAGGTGTAATCACATCTCCTCCCACTACTCTAAATGCAGACCAGGTCTATTCAGGCCTGCGATGAGTCACCCAGGCAAGGCAGGGCACACCTCAACCCCCCCAGTGACTGTCTAGAGTGAATGCACATCTCAGCTCCTGTCACTCACACACCAGACGCTGATTACACAAACAGCCAGAGGCACACAGAATGGTTAAGTAAGAAAATGCCGACTTTCTAAAAGTGCAAAAAAAGAGAGACCTGGCTACCATTTTATATCGCTGCTATTTATTTAAGCAGACTGACAACCTAGACTCAATAGTTCATAGGCTTAATGTGATATACTCACAATTAATTTGTATTTTTGGTTCTATTACAAACATTTTGCTCATGTCTGAGTAGAATACACAACCAATTAACATGATAAGTAAAACATGGAATTGTGAAAACAAAACAATAATAACATTCATACAATATGTGCAAGTATTAAAGAATATTCGAGATTTACACCAGCAGATATAATTTACATAAAGCAATCTCTGTGGCCCTACACCTTGGCGCTAGTTGAGGGATTGCTGCCACAAGGGTAGCATACGTTTACTCTGTGGGGTTAGTTTATGTAAATAAAGCCTCCTCAGAGAAATTTAAAATTTTTTGGAGAACCCTTTGTTGACTTTCTAAAAGTGGCAGTTTCAAACACAGGATTTTAAAAACTCCTTTACCAAAAGGTGTGTTAATAAATTCTGAGCTCAGAGAGTCCAAACTTCATTTTTCTATCTTGTCCCTATTGCAAATTGCACATGTAAAAATGTTACAGTGCAACTCCAATGAAAAGCCTATGGGACAGATAGCCTTTCAACAATGATTAACGGAATACAAAGTATTTCACTATCAGGACATGTCACACACACTAGTACATGTCCTTCCTTTCACATACACCGCACCCTGCCCATGGGAGTACCTTGGGCCTACCTTAGGGGTGCCTTACATGTAAGGAAGGGGATGGTTTGGGCCTGGCAAGTGGGTGCACTTGTCAGGACAACATGGCAGTTTACAACTGCGCATGCAGACACTACAGTGGTAGGTCTGAGATACATTTACAGGGCTACTCATGTGGGTGGTACAACCAGTGCTGCAAGCCCACTAGTAGCATTTGATTTACAGGCCCTGGCACACACTGTGCACTTTACTAGGGACTTACCAGTAAATCAAATATGCCAATCATGGATAACCAGTCATATCACAATTTATAAAGAGAGCATATGCACTTTAGCACTGGTTAGCAGTGGAAAAGTGCCCAGAATCCTATAGCCAGCAAAATCAGGGTCAGAAAAATAGGAGGCAAAAAGGCAAAAAAATTGGGGATAAACCTGTCAAAAGGGCCAGGTCTAACACTCCACCTCCCTTTCACTTGCCCCTATTCCCCGCATCAACCGAAGCAGAAGTGGAGTACGCTCCTTCTCCCACATCGCAGCAAAGACCTGGAACAGCCCCCACGCACCTCCGGACCATCACCTCACTTCCGGAATTCCGAATGACCCTCAAAACCGGCTGTTCAAATAACCCTCTGAGACCTGCAAGCGCCTGGATACCCTATCAGGTGATTAGCTGCACTTTATAAATCCTGATTGATTAATTGAATGTGACAATAATACCCTAGCCGGAATACTCATGCTCCTAAAACCATTCTTCCGATAGTATGTTCTCTAATGTACAATGAGTTGTGATGACTCTGATAGCACACTTAAGTAGCATTGTCTGGTATGTTTCTCTTGAGATTTTGATTTGCTCTGTGCTGTCTGCTGCTTATTCAGGATCATCGCACATACTTCTGTTTCCTCCGAAGGCTGATACCATTATGGAAAATGCATCCAAAATGGGTCTACATCATGGGAAGACCCAGCATCATTGCCTGTGTTTTTTGGACACATTTTCTCACCCGTCCAGAATACACTAGCCTCGTGTTAGACCTGGCTTTTCCAGCATGTCTATCCCCAGACTTTTTGCTTTTTGGCCTCCAGTTTTGGACCCTGTTTTTGTTGGTTTTAAGACTCTGGGCACTTTACCACTGCTGATCAGTGCTAAAGTGCATATGCTCTCCCTGTAAATTGTGATTATGGATTAGTGTTTTCATAATTGGCTTATTTGATTTACTACTAAGTCCCTAGTACCGTTGTAGGAAGGTAGGATCCTTCTGCATGTTTACCCCCACTTTTTGCCTGGTGCTAAGCTGTATTTTGACTAGTCTGACTGGGATCCTGCTAATCAGGACCCCAGTCCATCTGCTTTCTCCCTAAATTGTTGTGTTGAGTACTTAGGTACAGTTCAGATTGGAAACTCGGGTACCCTTATCAGTCCCTAGTATATGGTACTAAGGTACCCAGGGCATAGGTACCCCAGAGGTCTCCCAGGGGCTGAAGCATGCATTATGCCACCCATGTGAGACCATGCAAAATGGATCTACAGGCCTGCCATTGCAGCCTGTGTAAGTTGGTGCTTGCACCACTTACTTAAGATATGGGTTTCCTATGTCTAAGGGTCACTGCACTTAAAACCTATAAGTCACCCCTATAGCAGGCCTTTGCAATCCTGAAGGCAGGGTGCTTGGTTCTAAGTGAGAGGGTGCCCCTGCATGATCAGGACACCCCTGCAGCCTGCGGAGTCCATTCTTCTGGGTTGTCAGTGAAGCAGCCATATACCATATAGAGGAGCACCGCATAATTACGTGATGACCATCTCGAAAACGGTTGCAACGAATCCTATCATGTTTGGTATCAAACATGTTGGAATCATTCCCCCACACCGTAAACGGTGTGGGACGTATGATTCCAAGCACTGGAAGAGCCCTCCATTAGGCTCTCAGTGTTCCCGGTGCCAACCTTCTAGACCCGGACAGCACAAAATGGTTGCTGCCGACCAGAGACAGATTTCTGCCCTCCTGCTGCTGAGCCAAGCTCGAGCAGAGGAAGGTGGAACAATAGGCAACCTGTCACAGGGAGGTGTGACCACCTCCCAGACAGGATTTAGTGTATTGGGACCGGGTGGGTGCGCTTGCCAGCACCAGAAAGTCTGCATGAGGGGCACACTTGGTGTCCCCGTGCATAGTCCAGTTCAAACCAGTTCTGGGAGCCGTTGGCTCCCGCTCTGGTGCGAAATTGGACAATGGACAAGGGAGTAACCTCCCCCCTGTCCAGTCCCTCACCTGGGTGGGTCCCCTGAATCTTCCCAATGCTTTCCCTAGGGTACTTAAGGGCTTACCTGGGTGTAGGTCCCTAGATTCGTCATGGGATATGATTCAGATCAGGCACCACTGCACTTCTACCTTCTGGGCACTCTGGACTTTGCTTGGGCCTGACTTCATCTCCCTTCCAGTCTGCTGCATCGTCTGTGCCTGTGCATCATACAGGAACCTTCCAAGGCCTGTGAAGCATCAAAGACACCTGAAGAAATCTCCCTTGGAGTGAAGGAGTCACTCCCCTGCATTTGCAGACACCGCAACTAAGTCGACCGGTCTGCAGATCCTGAGCTCCTCTGGACTCCGTGGGCAACACAGGTTGTGGTTTTCCATAGCTCCTGAGGCTGACCCTGTCATCTCACCAAGTTTGAGGCCAGTATCCCTCGTGGGGGTTGCAATAACTGAATCCCTGTGCACCGCGTCCAACTTGCAGTTGCAAAGGCTTGTTGGCTTCTGTACAAGATCTTCGGGCTCCAAGTAGCCCCAAACTCGAGCACCTCCAGTGACCACCAGAATCTTCAGCCACACCACATCGTGTGCATCGTGGCCTACATCTTTTGGTGAGCTGCTTGAGGTCCTCTCGCGACTCCAGTGCCTCCGGCCTGTGGGTCCATTTGAGGGTCACCTTTGCTTCTCTTGGGCACCCCTTATTGCTCAGGCCTGCCCTGACTCTCCTGCCTTTGGTGAGTCCCCTGGACCTTGCTGGTCCCAACGTTGCTCCTTCTTTGATTCCTGCGTGGCTTGCCTTTGCCAAGGCTTGTTGGTGCTCCTGCCGGACACCGACCCCTCAGCACTCAACATCCTTCGTGGGACAGCTCGTGCATGGCTCCTGGTCCTCCTCAGCGTTGGCTGGTCCTCACAGCTGCAGAGTCAAGTTCATCATCATCCATTCTGCAACACCCGACATCGGAGGGCAGTCGTCTTCCAAGTCTCCTGGTCACCCCTGAGTGACATAGACTCTGTCCTCTCTGCTTGCTCTCATCAAGAATCCATCCTTGGGTTCCACCGGACACTTTCTCCTTCTTCGCCAGCGGCACTTTCCTGAAGTCCACCATTGGTTTCGGCGGCAATTTCCGACACCACATCACACATATGCACCCGGCTTCCCTGGTGTAGGTAATGTGGGTACTAGGGTATCCATGGGTGGGGTGGCTCTCCAACTTCTGTCTTCCACTGGGTTTCTTCAGGGTCCACTGGGAAGGGTCCTTAATCTTTAAAAATCCAACCGCGACTTGCACATAGAGTTGTACGGAGTACGCAGTCCTGTTTCCACACTGCACACACTCCCCGTGGGGTACCTATCTACTCACCTTGGGTGGTTCCTTGGGGTCCCAGCACTTCTACGTCCTCTCAACACTATCTTGACTCAAGTCGTCGTTCTTATACCACTTTCTTAGTATATGGTTTGGTCCCCCCTGGGGCCACCATATATTTCATGCTATTTACTGTGTTTCTTTGCTAACGTATTGTGTGCATTGTGTTTATCTCTGTGTTGGAGATATTGGAACGTACTAGAGAGTATTATATAATAAATACATATTTCTATAAATACTTGGAGTGGTTCTTTTTCACTTAATCTACACTATAAGATTGCATTCAGGTAAAACAAGCTGCTTTACACTCCTTCTGGACTAAGCCTGAAGGCTGCTCTCCACAGCTACCACTTAGAAAGCTTTCTAAGGTTGTCTAAGACCTCTTAAATCACCATAAGGATTGTCTGGACTGGTGCAAGGTTCCCACTTACTTTAGTGGACATCATATACCAGGCCAGCTTCTCACAACCATGCACTGTGTGTGCCCAGGGCCTGTAAATCAAATGCTACTAGTGGACCTGCAGCACTTATTGTGCCACCCACACAAGCAGCCGTGCATAAGGTTCTCAGACCTGCCATTGAAGTGTCTGTGTGCAGTTTCATCCTGCCATGTCGGCCTGGCAAGGGCCCCCACTTGCCAGGCCCTAACCTTCCCTTTCTTAACATGTGAGTCACCCCTAAGGTAGGCCCAAGGTATCCCTGTGGGCACGTTGCAGTGTTTGTGAAAGGTGGGACATGCCCTGATGTGTGTGGCATGTCCTGATAGTGAAATACTGTAAATTTCGTTTTTCACTATTGAATGGCTATCTGTCCCATAGGATAGAATGGGAGTTTATTTATAACATCTTATAAATATAACTTCCCATTGGGACAAGATAGGAAGTTGGAGTTTAGTATGCCTGAACTCAGAATATAAAAATGCATCTTTTAGTAAAGATGATTTTTATGTTGTGTGTTTGTAAATACTACTTTTAGAAAGTGGGTATTTTCTTGCTTAGCCATCCAGTGTGCCTCTGCTGGTTTGTGTATTGACTGTCTGGCTTTGGAGTGACAGGGGCTGGAGATGTGCATTCTCTCACACAGCCACTGGGGTGGGTGAGGTGTGTCCTGCCTTTCCAGGGTGAGTCAGGGCTGGGCTGAATAGACCTGGGCTGCATTCAGAATTGGGGGAGGAGATTTCTTTCACACCTGAATGGGCATGGTCTGCCTTGGACAATACTGTCTCCACCTCCTGCCAGGAAGCTGCACCAGAGAGGACAGAACTGGTTTTGGCTGGGCAAAGAGCTTCTCTGCCACCAGAGAATAAAGGAATTTGTGATATAAAAAGTGGGGCCCAGACCCCAGACTTTTAGATTACATCTGGAATTCAAGAGGAACCTTTGCCAAGGAGAAGAGCTGGAGAAACTGAAGGAGAAGTACTGCCCCTTTGCTGTTAGCTGTCTGGGGTTGGTCTGCAGTGGCTGTTTCTGCCAAGGAAAGGACAAGGACTTTGCTTTGTGCTGTGTCCCCTGCTTGAAGAAGATCTCCAAGGGCTTGAAGTAGAGCTTGCCTCCTGTTTTGAAGTCTCAGGGATACAAAGATTTCACCCCCAGCTCCCCTGAACTTCCTTGCTGGGAGTCCTGACCTGCCAAAAGGTGCCTGCTGCTATTCTGGGCCTCTGGAGGTTGTTCCTGCTGTTGGGAGCTGGAAAAGTAACGCAACGATGAGAAGTGTGACGCATCCGCACCTGTTTCTGACACATCGCCAAAGAAACTGACGCAGCGCCTGCTCGCGGCAGGAGAAATCGCCACATGCCGCATCAAGTGCACCGATCTACGAAGTCTGAGATCATTGCACCAATTCCGACGCAGGCCCTGCTGTGCGGCTGCAAGAACCAACACATTGTGGGACCGCGGCTGTAGAAACCGATGCAGTGCCATTGCCACTGCCGCATTGAGAACCACTGCATTTCCGATCCTCACACATCGCACCGGGGCACCAAGTCTACATTAACCCTGGGGCCACAGTAAGAAACCGACGCATCACCTCCCCGCACAGTAAGAAACTGACGAATCACTTCTCCGCAAAGTAAAGAACAGACGCATCACCTCCCCTGCGTGGCAGTAAGGAACCAACGCATCACCTCCCCTGGAGTAAGGAACCGACGCATCACCTTCCCTGTGCGTAAGGAACCGACGCATCACCGTCCCTGCGGCTGTTCTTGTTTATGATTTTGACGCATCCAAGGTACTTTGTGTTGAAAGTGTCGCATCTCTAATTTGCTATGGACAGAACTGTTTCTACCTTTTAACAGTCATATTTTTATTACTGTATTGTGAATTTTTTTTCATCTTTGTCTTGTTTTATTTAGATAAAGATTACTTATTTTTCTAAACTGGTGTGGTGAACATTTGTAGTCTTTTCACTGTATTACTGTATGTGTGCACAGATGCTTTACACACTGCCTCTGAGATGAGCCTGTCTGCTCTTGCCAAGCTACCAAGGGGGTGAGCAGGGGTTATTTTAGAAGTGTATCCCCCTTGACTAGGAAGAAGGGTCCCTACTTGGACAACGGTGCAAACCATTGCCAACTAGAGACCCCCATTTCTAACACCTCGTCTCTAACTGGAACTGAATACATCGTACTCACTGCAGGTCTTGATTTATACCTGCTAACTATTATCTACCTGAAAATATTTTTTAAATACTAAATAAACTTTCCCATGGCAATTTTTAATCTCACAAAGCAATTGTTATTCTCAGAAGATGTATGGTGCTACCTTTTGAAAAACCGTCTACCATCAACCTTGATAGCTGAATTACAGTGGATTAAATCATCCATTGATTCAGTTGAACAGAAATGAAAAACAAAACAAAAACAATGTATTCCAATCTGATGGTATTCTAGAAATGCCTTGACTCTGTGGACCGAAGACTAGATGCAATTGCATACTTTGTAGATCAACTGCATATTTTCCTGGACTGGTGAAAGGGACTCTGCAATCTCCACAATAGGTCTGTCAACCTTGAAAATAGGAGGAGGAGGGACTGCATATGGGTCTTTGGAATTCTGGAAAATGCGGAAGGAGATAACACAATGTAATTCTCGTTAGGTTGGCAATGGGAAAGCAGATTTAGTTCTTGCCACTCGCCCCCAAGAAGTTCAATGGAGCACATAGGGTTAGATCTTGTAACCCACATTCTTTTAGAAGGATAGACAGAACTAGAACTATCATTGCCTGCCTACTATGCCATCAACGGATGCGTCAGATCATTTCAACAGCGAACAAATATGGTCTATTTCAAGACAAGAGTAACAGGGTATATATTGGCATAGCTTTTTTGCATACTACTAACGTGAAATGGAAAAAATGGGATATACGATTTTGTTTCTTAGAACCAGTAGGGGTGCCAGTGGCTATAAATAGCAGGTCCAAAGCATTATATGATCCTTGTGCACTTGAGTGATTTCTGATGTTGCTCGAACACTCTAATATAAATGCGACTAATTCCGCATCTCCACCCAGAGAGACGAAATTAAAAGCGGAAATGATACCCATCTTGATAAATGCAAAGATTACGGATACTGTACAGGGCCTCACAGTGAAATTGGGATACAGAGATCAAACTCAAGAAGGAGTTGTACTCAAAACAATCATTGGCAAAGCCAATAGGTCTCGCCTATTCAAGAGCTATTGGCATTGCCAATGTGTTTTAGCCATGTTGTACACCAGTGTGACTGCTGTTTCAGCATGGCTAAAAGTTTGTGGGACAGAGGAGAGTTGCGTGGTGTAAAGTGGAATAGCATGGAGTAGCATAGAATGGCATACAGTGGCATGTCATAGAGTGGTGTGCCATAGAGTGAAGTGTCATAGAGTGGAGTGTCATAGAATGGAATGTCGCAGCATCATAAAATGAAGTGGTGTAGATTAAAGTGGTGTAGAGTGCACTAGCGTGGCCTAGAGTGCAGTGGCCAAGAGTGCAGTGGTTTAGAGTAAATTAGAGAGGCGTAGAGTGGCATAGAGTAGAATGGCGTAGAGTATAGTGGCATAGACTGCAGTGGTGCAGAATAGACTGGAGTAGCATAGAGTGCAGTGGCATACAGGGTTCCATAGTGGAGTATCATTGAGTGCAGTGTCCTAGAGTGCAGTGGCGTAGAGTAGAAAGGCATAAAGTGTAGTGGCTTAGAGTAGAGTGGTGCAGAGTAGAGTAAAGTGCAGTGGCGTAGAGTGGAGTGATGCAGAGTAGTGTGGCATAGAGTGTAGTGATGTAGGGTGCCGTGGTGTACAGTGCAGCAGAGTGGCAAAGAGTAGAGTGGTGCAGAGTAGAGTGCAGTGGTGCAGAGTAGAGAGATGTAGAGTTCAGTGGCGGAGAGTGCAGTGTTGCAAAGTAGAGTGCCGTGCAGTGCAGTAGTGTAGAGGAGAGTGGCAGAGAGAACAGTGACAGAGTGTAGAGCAGTGCAGAGTAGAGTGGCTCAGAGTACAGTGGTGCAGAGTGGAATAGAGTGGTGGAGAGTGCAATGGTGTAGAGTGTAGTGGCGTAGAGTGCAGGGGTGCAGAATAGACTGGAGTAGCATAGAGTGCAGTGGCATACAGTGATTCATAGTGGATTATTATAGAGTGCAATGCCATAGAGCGCAGTGGTGTAGAGTAGAAAGGTGTAGAGTGTTGTGGCGTAGAGTAAAGTGGGGCAGAGTGGAGTCAAGTGCAATGGCATAGAGTGGAGAGATGAAGAGTAGAGTGGCATAGAGTGTAGTGATGTAAAGTGCAGTGGTGTACAGTGCAGCAGAGTGGCAAAGAGTAGAGTGGTGCATAGTAGAGTGCAGTGGTCAGAGTAGAGTGGTGTAGAGTTCAGCGACAGTGGCACAGAGTAGAGTGGTGCAGAGTTCAGTGGCACAGAGTAGAGTGGTGCAGAGAAGAATAGAGTGGCATACAGTGCAATGGTGTAGCGTGTAGAGGCATAGAGTGCAGAGGTGTAGAGTAGAGTGTTGCAGAGTAGAGTATAGTGGCATAGAGTGCAGTGGGGCAGAGTAGATTGGCGTAAAGTGCAGTGACATAGAGTTCATTGGTTTTGAGTAGAGTGAAGGTGAGCGCATTGGCGAACAATGCAGTGGTTTAGAGAAGAGTGGCATAGAGTAGAGTGGTGCAAAGTAGAGCAGAGTGGTGTACAGTGCTGTGTTTTGAGTGTAGTTGGGCAGCGTAGAGTGGAGTGGGGTAGAGTGGAGTGGCGCAGAGTGGAGTAGAGTGGCATAAAGCGCACTGGCATAGAGAAGATTGTTTCAGAGTAGAGTGAAGTGGCGCGGCTTGGAGTAGTGCAGGGTAGAGTGCAGTGGCTTAAAGCAGAGCTGCACAGAGTGCAGTAACATAGAGTAGAGTGGCGTAGAGTAGAGTAGTGCAGAGTAGATTAGAAAGGCATAAAGTGGACTGACGTAAAGTGCAGTGGTGCAGAGTGAAGTTGTACAGAATAGAGTGAATTGGCATAGAGAGTATTGGCATAGAATTTGTAGGAGAGTAGGATCTGCTTCACATGGGTACCCCCACTTTTTGCTGATGCTTCACTGTTTTTCGACATTAGTCTGGCTGGGGCCCTGCTAATCAGAACCCCAGCCTAGCTGCTTCCTCTCTAAAATGGTTTCCATGTGCCTTAGGCACATCACTGATTGGAATCTGGAGTGCCCTTATAAGTCCCTAGTATATGGTATACTATGTACCAAGGGCATAGGTACCTCAGAGGCCTGCCAGGGGCTGCAGCATGTATTATGCCACCCCTGGAAGGCCATCCAAACTGACACCACAGGTCTGCTACTGCAGCCTGGGTAAGGTGGTGCATGCACCCCTTACTGTGATATAGGTTACCTATATCACTAAATACATACACACATATAAACCTATAAGTCACTCCTAAGGCAGGCCTTATCAATCCTAAAGGCAGAGTGCATGGTTCCTATGTGAGAGGGTGCCCCTGCATGAGCAGGGCCCCTCTGCAGCGTTCGGAGACCCTTCTCTGATGCTGTTTGTAGTGCAGCCTGACCATATACTCTTAAGCGCATTATAACCTCGCGTTAAATGCTAACTTTGGAATGGCTGCACCTAAACATGTCGTGTTTGGTGTCAAACATCTTGGAATACTACCCCCCGCCAATTCTGGCGGCGGGGGTAGCATTCCACCCTTCTAGAGGGAAAGACATGTTAACTCTGGCTAGCCCGGTAACTTCTTTCCAAAGCCCTGGCATCACAAAATGGATGCTGCTGCCACAGACACGAGTCTGGCCTCCTGCTGCTGGATGAAACTCCGGCAGGGGAGGCCTGGACAATAGGTTTCCTGTCCCAGGGAGGTGTGACCACCTCCCCAGACAGGATAATGTGTATTGGGGCTGGGCGGGAGCACTTTCGGGTGCTTTGAAGTCCTGCACTGGGGGCACACTTGGTGTCCCTGTGCATACCCCAGTTCAAACCGGATCAGGGGCTTGCAGCCCCTGCTTTGGCGCGAACTGGACAAAGGGAAAGGGGTGTAGCCACCCCTCTGCCCTGACCCACCCATAGGTGGGGCCACAGAGTAGTCCAACCCCTAAACTTGGTATAAGTATAGGAACCCAGTCCTTAGGACTTTAGATTATCCCTGGACGAAACTCTGAAACAGAATCCTGGACCTTCGACGCTCTACTCACGATTAGAGGACAGAAGAATCTCCCTTGGGGTCAAGGAGTGACTCCCCTGCTTGGCAGGCACCAAAGAAGCATCTGTCCGGTTCGCATTTCTGAAGCTCCCGTCGGACGCCGAAGTCATCGCATCACCAGAGGTGGATTCTCAGACTTCCCCGAGGCTACCCTGAGTCCCCAGCAAAGCTGAGGCCCGTAGCTATCGTGGGTGACGTGAGACCGTGACCCCTGGACACCAAGCACATTTGCAAGTGCATCCTCTTCTGGGTCTCCCACGAAGTCGTGCTTTGGGCTCCGAGTAGCCCTAGCCTCCAGCACCAACTGCACCGAAGATCACTGGCCTCCACTCCACGAGTGTCCTGTGAGCCAGATCCACGTGCGACGTCTCGAGGCTCCTTCGCGGTCGCTAGCCCGTTGGCTAGTAGCCCTTAACGAAGGCCAATCTTTTTCTAACTTGGCATCCTCGTTGCTCCAGGCCTGCCCTCACTTACCCTCGCTGGGTGAGTTCCCCAGACCTTGCTGGTCTGCACCATCGACGATCTTCCTCTGCATCGAGACTTGCCGTTGCCAAGGCTTGTTGGGTCCAATCCGGTCGCCGACACCTCAGCACTCGACAGACATCGTGTACCAGCCCGAATCCTGCTCCTGGTCGCCGACAACGCCTCCTGGACCTCGTGGCTGAAGAGTCAAGACGACCGTCAACGCACCTGAAGCACTCGACATCGGTGGGCATCTGTCCATCGCCTTCCTGGTCACTGGCTAGTGACCCAGACTCTGTCCCCTCTGCTTTCAGGTTCTTCAGATCTCCGATCCACTCTTGGATCCACCCGGACACTTTCCACTTGGTCGCCAGCAGCACTTTGCAGCAGATCGCCATTCAAATCGACGACGAAACCCGACCCCGAAAGGCACCTATGCACCCGGCTTCCCTGGGTGAGGTAACACGAGTACTCCGGTGCTCCCGTGGGTAGAGACTCTTCAAAGTACTAGATCTCAAAGGGTTTGCTCCAAGTCCTCCTTTAAGTGTCCCTTTTCTTTAATTTCCCGATCACGACTTTCTCCATAGAAGTCAACGGCGTATCGCGGTTGTGTATTTACACTGCACGCGTCCCCCGTGGGTCCCCTGTGTCACTACCTTGGGTGGTTCCTTGTGGTCCAAGCACTTCTAGAGGCTCTAGGCCTAGTGTCTAGTTCAGTCGTGGTTCTTATACCACTTTATTGGTATATGGTTTGGTACGCCCCTAGGGCCCAAACGTGTATTTGTGCTATTACTGTGTTTAAATAACTTCTAACTTATGTACTTCGAACTCTAGCCTCATAAAGAGACTAGAGGGGTGTGTTTAGCAATAAATACATATATTTTGAATATATACCTGGTGTGGTGCTCTTTCATTTGATCACTCAAGAGATTATAGACTGGTAAAACAAGCTGCTTTACATTCCTTCAAGACTTAGCCTGAAGGCTGCTCTCCATAGCTACCACTAGGATAGCTTTCAATAAGGTTGTCTTTAACCTATCTCCAATAAGGGGTTGTTTGGACTGGTGCAAGGTGCCCACTATAATTAGTGGACAGCATATACCAGGCCAACTTCTCACATTGGTGTGCAGCGTGTGGGATTCCAGCTTGCTATTGTTTTACCAGATAATCTCAATTGAATTGATCAACTGAAAACCACTAAAGGTACCTAAGGTACATATAATTTAAGCTTAGAATACAGTAAGTTCTACTGAACTTAGAGTTGTGTGTTAAGGGATAGCACAACCCTTTCTACAACTCAAGAGAGTTTAGTAGGCCACACTAGAGTAGGTAGTGCATACACCACACCACACTAGTAATGTCTTTAAGGGTAGGATCTAAAGAATCCTTGCAGGAAGCCACTGAGCTTCCACCCTCCAAGTATGATACACTCCCATTCTTGGAATTGAGAGCATTATGTAACTTGAGAAAAATAAGGACAGGCCAAAGTCCCACCACCCAACACCTTAAAGAGTTGTTGGTGGCTTATGACCTTAGTAAGCCCTTGGGGACTGAAGGGGTAGGAGCTGAGGGTGGGGCAGAAGATGAGGATGGGACCAGGGGTAGAAATACCCCCAGCCCCCCTCTGAAACTGGCCAGGAGGGTGAAAATGACCCTGACCTGGATAACCCAATCCCTCCTGAGGAAGATGAAGAGGATGATCAGGATGATGCCCTCTTTGTCCCCCCAGGAAGGATTATGAGTGTGCCCAGGAAGTCTAGATCTCCTTCTCAGGAGTCTAACCACTCTGGCACCTCAGTAGGGAGCTCTGTCTCATCTCATAGGAGGGAATCCTCTCATGAGAGAAGAAAGAGGCTGATTCAATATGAGGAAGCTCAGCTTGAACTCAGAAGGAAGCAAGTAGCCTTAGACAGGGAGTCCCTAGATCTCTTTAGAGAGAAAAGAAAGTTGGGACTAGAGTCCCATGGTGGCAGCCATGTCCCTAGAGATAGGGAAAGGTCCTATGACCATAGGAACCTGAGCAAGATTGTCCCTCCCTATCAGAATGGGGATGACATCCACAAGTGGATAACTGCTCTAGAGAGGGCCTGTAAAGTACAGAAGGTCCCTCAGGAGCAGTGGGCAGCAATCTTGTGGCTCTCCTTTGCAGACAAAGGTAGAGATAAGCTCCTCACTGTTAGAGAGGAGGATGCTGATAATTACAAGGTCTTGAAGAGTGCTCTTATTGATGGGTTTGGCCTAACCACTGAACAGTACAGGTTGAAGTTCAGAGATACCCAAAAGCACAGACTCAAGACTGGGTAGACTATGTGGATTGTTCTGCCAAGGCTCTGGAAGGCTGGTTGATGGGCAGTAAGGTGTGTGACTTCTCAGGATTGTACAATCTGATAATGAGGGAGCAGATTCTTAATAACTGTCAAAATCAGCTGTTGCATCAATACCTGGTAGACTCTGATCTGACCTCTCCCCAAGAATTGGGAAAGAAGGCAGACAAATGGGTCAGAACCAGGGTGAAGCAGAAGGTACAGAACCAAGGTGGGGAAACCAAGAAGCAAGATGCTAAGAACTCTGAAAAGGGTGGGGAGAAGGGTAAAGATCAAAAGTCTTCATCAGGCCCCCAAAAATCTTCTTCAGGTGGGGATTCACAGTCTACCAAAGGGAAAGGCCAAAGAAAACCATGGTGCAAGGTCTGTAAGCAAAAGACCCACTGGACCAGTGATTGCACCAAGTCCAAAGACTCAAGTCCAGCACCCACCAATGCCCCTAAGGCACCTGTTCCCCCTAGTACAGTTGGTGGGAGTGCTCCAGCCAAGGGTTTAGTAGGGTTCACCCTGGGTACTGAGTTGGGCTCTGACCTAGTCAGAGAACTGACTCAGGCTGTGTTAGTCTGTGATGGAGGCATGGATGTGACCTCCTCTGTGAGTCCCAGTAATCTGGGCAAGTACAGACAACAGCCTTTAATCAATGGACGTGAGGCTTTGGCATTTAGGGACACAGGGGCAAGTGTCACAATGGTGACACAAGACCTTGTGAATCCTGGGCAAGTTATACTTGGTGAGATGTACCAAGTGACCAATGCTAGCAATGTCAGAACAGACCATACTCTGGCAGTTGTTAACTTCTCCTGGGGAGGGGTAACTGGCCTTAAGAAGGTTGTGGTGAGTGCAAACCTACCAGTCGAATGCTTGCTTGGCAATGACTTAGAGACTTCTGCTTGGGCAGAAGTGGAGCTCAGGACCCATGCAGAAATGCTGGGGATCCCTGCAGATGTGTTTGCTGTGACCAGGTCACAAGCCAAAATGTCTAGCACTGAACAGGCCTTGGATTCTGGAAGAATGGACCAAGTGCCTTCCAAGAGGAGGAGTAGTAGGGTTAAGGCAGTGCCTTCCCCCTTGGCTCAGGAGGAAGATCAGTCCCTTGAGGGGATGATCTCAGCCCTGAAGAAGGAACTGTCCCAGAGGAACTTGAACCTGACCAGGTTGAGTTCTTGGGGACAGGGGGACCTTCTAGGGCAGATCTGAGCCAGGAGCAGCAGAGCTGCCCCTCCCTTGAACCCCTCAGACAGCAAGCTGCTGCTGAGGCTGCTGAGAAAGCTAGTGGTCCCCATACAGTGTATTGGGATGATGGACTCCTGTACTCAGAGAGTAGAGACCCCAAGCCTGGTGCTACCAGGAGGTTGGTTATACCTCTGAAGTTCAGGGGCTTCCTATTGACCCTAGCCCATGATATTCCCTTGGCAGGTCACCTGGGCCAGAACAAGACTTGGGACAGAATTGTCCCTCACTTTCACTGGCCCCACATGTCTGAAGACACCAAGGAGTTTTGTCGCTCCTGTGTAACCTGCCAGGCCAGTGGCAAGGCAGGTGGCACTACAAAGGCCCCCCTGATACCACTACCTGTGGTGGGGGTGCCCTTTGAAAGGGTAGGGATTGACATTGTTGGTCCCATGGATCCCCAAACAGCCTCTGGGCACAGGTTTATCCTGGTGGTAGTGGATCATGCCACCAGGTACCCAGAAGCTATTCCCCTCAGGACCACTACAGCACCTGTGGTGGCAAGGGCCCTCCTGGGAATTTTCTCAAGAGTGGGCTTTCCTAAGGAGGTAGTATCAGACAGGGGTGCTAACTTCATGTCTGGGTACTTAAAAGCAATGTGGAAGGAGTGTGGAGTGACTTATAAGTTCACCACACCCTATCACCCACAATGCAATGGTTTAGTTGAGAGATTCAACAAAACCTTGAAGGGCATGATTAAAGGGCTCCCAGAAAAGCTTAGGCGAAGATGGGACATACTCTTGCCCTGCCTTTTATTCGCATATAGGGAGGTGCCTCAGAAGGGGGTTGGTTACAGCCCTTTTGAACTTCTGTTTGGCCACCCTGTGAGGGGTCCACTGTGCTTGGTGAAGGAAGGATGGGAGTTACCTCTCAAGCCCCCAAAGCAAGACATAGTGGACTATGTACTTGGTCTCCGCTCCCGGATGGCTGAGTATATGAAAAAGGCAACCAAAAACCTTGAGGCTAGCCAGGAACTTCAAAAGGCCTGGCATGACCAAAGAGCTGTTCTGACTGTTTACCAGCCAGGACAGAAGGTGTGGGTGTTGGAGCCAGTGGCCCCAGCAGCTCTCCAAGACAAATGGAGTGGACCCCACACTATTGTTGAGCAGAAGGGTGAGGTTACCTACTTAGTAGACCTAGGAACACCCAGGAGTCCCCACAGGGTTCTCCATGTCAACAGGTTAAAACCATATGTGGACAGGGCAGACATGGGCTTGCTCATGGCTACTGATGAAGGGCAGGAGGAAGAGAGTGACCCACTCCCTGACCTGCTCTCACAGAACCCTGACGATGGGTCAGTAGATGGTGTAGCCTTGGCAGGCAGCCTCACTACCCAGCAACAAACTGATTGTAGACAAGTTCTCAATCAGTTTAGACATATGTTTTCACTGACACCCAGTCAGACCACCTGGTGCACTCATGAAGTGGACACTGGGGACAGTCTGCCTATTAAAAATAAGATTTATAGGCAACCTGACCATGTCAGGGACTGTATCAGGACTGAAGTCCAGAAAATGTTGGAATTGGGAGTTATTGAACCCTCAGATAGCCCTTGGGCTAGTCCAGTGGTCCTTGTGCCAAAACCTCACACCAGTGGTGGAAAAGAGAGATGAGGTTTTGTGTGGACTACAGGGGTCTCAATGCAGTCACTAGGACTGATGCCCATCCAATACCAAGGGCAGATGAGCTCATAGATACTTTGGCCTCAGCCAAATATCTCAGCACATTTGACTTGACAGCTGGCTACTGGCAGATCAGACTAGCTGATACTGCAAAGCCCAAAACAGCATTCTCAACCCCTAGTGGGCATTATCAATTTGTGGTGATGCCCTTTGGTCTGAAGAATGCACCTGCCACTTTCCAGAGGTTGGTGAATACAGTTCTCACAGGTCTGGAAGCCTATAGTGCAGCATATCTAGATGATATTGCTGTCTTTAGCTCCACCTGGGAGGATCACCTGGTCCACCTCAGGAATGTTTTACAGGCCCTGCAAAGGCAGGCCTGACTATCAAGGCCACTAAGTGCCAGATAGGGCAGAGTCAGGTTGTGTACCTGGGCCACCTTGTGGGTGGAGGCCAGGTTCAACCTTTGCAGAGCAAGATCCAGACTATCATGGACTGGACTGCTCCCACTACCCAGACTCAGGTGAGAGCCTTCTTAGGCCTGACTGGGTACTATAGGAGATTTGTCAAGGGGTATGGATCAATAGTGACACCCCTGAATGACTTAACTTCTAAGAAAATGCCCAAAAAGGTTCAGTGGACAGTTAGCTGTCAAAAGGCATTTGATGACCTGAAGCAGGCCATGTGCACTGCTCCCATTCTACAGAGTCCTGATTACTCCAAGAAGTTCATTGTTCAAACTGATGCATCTGAATTGGGGGTAGGGGCTGTACTGTCACAATTGAATGAAGAAGGTCAGGATCAGCCAGTAGCTTTCATTAGCAGAAGGCTGACCCCTAGAGAGAAACGTTGGTCAGCCATAGAGAGGGAGGCCTTTGCTGTGGTCTGGGCTCTGAAGAAGTTGAGGCCATACTTGTTTGGTACACACTTCCTGGTTCAGACAGACCATAAGCCCCTCTTATGGCTAAAACAAATGAAGGGTGAAAACCCCAAACTGCTTAGGTGGTCCATTTCCCTACAGGGGATGGACTTTACAGTGGAACATAGACCTGGGAGTAACCATGCCAATGCAGATGGACTCTCTAGGTACTTCCACTTAGAACATGAAGACTTAACTGGGCAAGGTTAGTTTAATGTCCCTACGTTTGGGGGGGGTTGTGTAGGAGAGTAGGATCTGCTTCACATGGGTACCCCCACTTTTTGCTGATGCTTCACTGTTTTTCGACATTAGTCTGGCTGGGGCCCTGCTAATCAGAACCCCAGCCTAGCTGCTTCCTCTCTAAAATGGTTTCCATGTGCCTTAGGCACATCACTGATTGGAATCTGGAGTGCCCTTATAAGTCCCTAGTATATGGTATACTATGTACCAAGGGCATAGGTACCTCAGAGGCCTGCCAGGGGCTGCAGCATGTATTATGCCACCCCTGGAAGGCCATCCAAACTGACACCACAGGTCTGCTACTGCAGCCTGGGTAAGGTGGTGCATGCACCCCTTACTGTGATATAGGTTACCTATATCACTAAATACATACACACATATAAACCTATAAGTCACTCCTAAGGCAGGCCTTATCAATCCTAAAGGCAGAGTGCATGGTTCCTATGTGAGAGGGTGCCCCTGCATGAGCAGGGCCCCTCTGCAGCGTTCGGAGACCCTTCTCTGATGCTGTTTGTAGTGCAACCTGACCATATACTCTTAAGCGCATTATAACCTCGCGTTAAATGCTAACTTTGGAATGGCTGCACCTAAACATGTCGTGTTTGGTGTCAAACATCTTGGAATACTACCCCCCGCCAATTCTGGCGGCGGGGGTAGCATTCCACCCTTCTAGAGGGAAAGACATGTTAACTCTGGCTAGCCCGGTAACTTCTTTCCAAAGCCCTGGCATCACAAAATGGATGCTGCTGCCACAGACACGAGTCTGGCCTCCTGCTGCTGGACGAAACTCCGGCAGGGGAGGCCTGGACAATAGGTTTCCTGTCCCAGGGAGGTGTGACCACCTCCCCAGACAGGATAATGTGTATTGGGGCTGGGCGGGAGCACTTTCGGGTGCTTTGAAGTCCTGCACTGGGGGCACACTTGGTGTCCCTGTGCATACCCCAGTTCAAACCGGATCAGGGGCTTGCAGCCCCTGCTTTGGCGTGAACTGGACAAAGGGAAAGGGGTGTAGCCACCCCTCTGCCCTGACCCACCCATAGGTGGGGCCACAGAGTAGTCCAACCCCTAAACTTGGTATAAGTATAGGAACCCAGTCCTTAGGACTTTAGATTATCCCTGGACGAAACTCTGAAACAGAATCCTGGACCTTCGACGCTCTACTCACGATTAGAGGACAGAAGAATCTCCCTTGGGGTCAAGGAGTGACTCCCCTGCTTGGCAGGCACCAAAGAAGCATCTGTCCGGTTCGCATTTCTGAAGCTCCCGTCGGACGCCGAAGTCATCGCATCACCAGAGGTGGATTCTCAGACTTCCCCGAGGCTACCCTGAGTCCCCAGCAAAGCTGAGGCCCGTAGCTATCGTGGGTGACGTGAGACCGTGACCCCTGGACACCAAGCACATTTGCAAGTGCATCCTCTTCTGGGTCTCCCACGAAGTCGTGCTTTGGGCTCCGAGTAGCCCTAGCCTCCAGCACCAACTGCACCGAAGATCACTGGCCTCCACTCCACGAGTGTCCTGTGAGCCAGATCCACGTGCGACGTCTCGAGGCTCCTTTGCGGTCGCTAGCCCGTTGGCTAGTAGCCCTTAACGAAGGCCAATCTTTTTCTTACTTGGCATCCTGGTTGCTCCAGGCCTGCCCTCACTTACCCTTGCTGGGTGAGTTCCCCAGACCTTGCTGGTCTGCACCATCGACGATCTTCCTCTGCATCAAGACTTGCCGTTGCCAAGGCTTGTTGGGTCCAATCCGGTCGCCGACACCTCAGCACTCGACAAACATTGTGTACCAGCCAGAATCCTGCTCCTGGTCACCGACAACGCCTCCTGGACCTCGTGGCTGAAGAGTCAAGACGACCATCAGCGCACCTGAAGCACTCAACATCGGTGGGCATCTGTCCATCGCCTTCCTGGTCACTGGCTAGTGACCCAGACTCTGACCCCTCTGCTTTCAGGTTCTTCAGATCTCCGATCCACTCTTGGATCCACCCGGACACTTTCCACTTGGTCGCCAGCAGCACTTTGCAGCAGATCGCCATTCAAATCGACGACGAAACCCGACCCCGAAAGGCACCTATGCACCCGGCTTCCCTGGGTGAGGTAACACGAGTACTCCGGTGCTCCCGTGGGTAGAGACTCTTCAAAGTACTAGATCTCAAAGGGTTTGCTCCAAGTCCTCCTTTAAGTGTCCCTTTTCTTTAATTTCCCGATCACGACTTTCTCCATAGAAGTCAACGGCGTATCGCGGTTGTGTATTTACACTGCACGCGTCCCCCGTGGGTCCCCTGTGTCACTACCTTGGGTGGTTCCTTGTGGTCCAAGCACTTCTAGAGGCTCTAGGCCTAGTGTCTAGTTCAGTCGTGGTTCTTATACCACTTTATTGGTATATGGTTTGGTACGCCCCTAGGGCCCAAACGTGTATTTGTGCTATTACTGTGTTTAAATAACTTCTAACTTATGTACTTCGAACTCTAGCCTCATAAAGAGACTAGAGGGGTGTGTTTAGCAATAAATACATATATTTTGAATATATACCTGGTGTGGTGCTCTTTCATTTGATCACTCAAGAGATTATAAACTGGTAAAACAAGCTGCTTTACATTCCTTCAAGACTTAGCCTGAAGGCTGCTCTCCATAGCTACCACTAGGATAGCTTTCAATAAGGTTGTCTTTAACCTATCTCCAATAAGGGGTTGTTTGGACTGGTGCAAGGTGCCCACTATAATTAGTGGACAGCATATACCAGGCCAACTTCTCACAGAATTCAGTGCAGAGTAGAGTTGCATGGAGTGGTGTAGAATAGAGTGGTGCAGTGCAGAGTAGAGTGGTGTAGAGTGGGGTGGCGTAGAGTGCAGAGGCGTAGAGTGGAGTGGTGCAGAGTACAGTGCAGTGACACAGAGTGGAGTGGTAGAGAGTGAAGTGGTGGACAGTAGAGTGCAGTGATGTTGAGTGGTGCAGAGTGGAGTGGCGTAAAGTGGAGCATGCATGGTATGGTAGGGTGCTGCCATTACACACAACACATTTTCAATTGAAAAGACCATTACATTTGCACAGACATACAGTTTTACTGATGAAAATATGCAGTGCACAAACGATAATGTGTGGACATGTCATCACCTGTATTGATTTGTTTTGATCATATTAAAATATGTGTTACCACCACTCCTCCACACTTCAGATTTACAAAAACAAATTGCTTTATTTGTGATTTTCCTAATTCTGATATTGTAAGAATCTCACCTGTGTTTCCGCAGGAACGTCATGGATATGAAGAAAGATCCACAACTTCTCCAAATCACCTATTGCACCCGACACAGTCAAAGTGACAATGGTAACCCAGGGAAGAAGGGAAACAAAACAAGGAAAAAGGGGAAGAAATCCCACGTCGCAACCCAAATGGCAACAGGACCCGTCAGGAGAAGGAAGAAAACTTATGATATCCCTTCTTCCATTAAATGAGTAGTTGAAGTATGGTGTGTCTGGTGCTAAAAACCTGGTCTAGCTCGTGGAAAAAATATCTCCAATGTCACTGTTTTCAACAGCACAATAAATAACAAAAAAAATAACCCTTGTCTTCAGGTGCATATTAATCCTTTTATTTTTTCCCCTTTTTATTTGTAGGTTCCATAAAGAAGGGACGGATCCCAACAGTGCCAAGAGCACCGGATAATGTAAGTGGTAGGCACAAACAATAGTTAAGCACTTTGTCAGCGCGAGAGCGCTGTTACCGTGTACATCGATAATGCAGCTTTATCCTTTTTTCTTCTATTTTGCAGGAAACAGGACTGGAGCCCAGGAGATGCCAAGAAACGGGACTGGAGCCCGAGAGACGCCAAGACGAGACGATCCACACAGGAGAAGAGCCGCGCCAACGCCGAACTCCGCACGAGAAGCGCGACGACCCGGAACAAACAGGTAAGGGCAGAACTCTGACCGAATTCCCGACGCAAGAACGCGAAGCGTTATTGCTAGAGGGAGGCTGGGTTTTAACTTGCCTGACCTGTCCCCGTGCATGCGTGCCCCCGGGCGGCGGCCATATTTGTAGTTCGCTGGTCCCGGCAATCGTGACAGATATATTCTGAAATATCTATACAGGTCATCTGCAGACATTAAAACGTTATTGTGTGCTAGAAAAAAAGCCTTTCTTTCAAAAAGGATTGTCACATAAATCCTCTCGCTTTGAAGTAAAAGAAAGAAAAGTAAACACCAAGCTCCCTCGGAAGACAGAGCGTGACATTCGGCCTCTGTCTTTGAATGCACAGCAAATGTAGCAAGTTAAGAACAAGATTTAAAGGCCCGTTTACCGAAAAGGAGCACTTGGAAGGGTACAGTAAGTAGGCAATGCACCATGTGAGGGAGGAACTCACAAAGGACAGCCTAAAACAAATAAAGCCAGCAAATAGAAAGCAAGCAAATGTAAATTACAAACCACAAAGCCAATGGTAGGCAATGGGCGAAATGCATTCCCAGGGAAGCTTTTTGAATGTCCCAAGATGTCTTTCGCAAACCAGACAGCTATGCTGTCTGTTAGGCTTTGACCTAAAGAGGGATGAACCAAGATCCCCACCAAAACCTATGAATGGAAATGCCTGTGACGATAATGACAAGTCTGTGAGGTTCTGCTGCAGATATTCACACACCCTTATTCTATCTGAAACATGAAACTCACTGGATGTGGGTCTATCATCATTTTCTGTATTCACAGTTTAGCAGTAATATGACATTTCCCTGTCACCACATTCACTCAGTGATTCTATCCCACTCCCACTATCATTGGGAGCTTGACTGTGATCACATCCTCAAAATCCTTAGTATAGCCTAATGGGCTATATGATTTATGAACGGAATAACCCTTTAAATCTTCATCTCTCACTAAAGGCATGGTGTAGGTACTGCCTGTATAGCCTGCCTGAATTACGACTAGTTGCTCTGCTGTCTAGAGAAATGCTCTCAGCCTACATATTGTTCTGATCCATGCACTTATTGTCTCACTTCCACAATCCCAATCCCATATCCCTCTCTTGGACACAACATCTTGCAGAAAAAGTCACTAATATCAGTGTTGGCCTCTGTTCTTATTGTTGCCCATTACTCTAGCTAACTCCCCTCCTCAACTCATTGACAAACAGTGATGTGGGCTTCTCTGACCCCATCCAGTCTTGGTGAAAGGACTGAATCCACTAGAACTGCTTCTTCTTTTCTGTATTATTATAACTTTGCAAACGCAGCCACTTAACTAAACTCTATTTTTGACACACTGAATGTGCTCAATTTCATCGTTTTGAACATCAATGGAATATATAAAATGAATGAAAATGCTGACTTTTCTGGCTACTAATTCTTCAAAAACAGTTATGCTTCAGAAAACTCACCTAACAGCGAATCAGAAAATTTAAAAAGGGATTGGGTGTACAAAATTGCTTACTCATCTAGATTCATCTCACCCCTGGGACCGAGAATATCTATTTCTATTGTGTGTCCAACACAGAGGAAATAAGATTCATGGATCATTGACACAATATTGTGGTAAACAATATGGTTGACAAAAATATGTTTGCAAAAATATTGTTTATCACAATATTGTTCTCTATACTTGTAAGTACAAAAATATTGGGAAAAAATATCGTTGACATTAATATCGTCCAAAAATAGACAAAAATATCGATTTTTTAATATAAATAGAGCTTAAATGGTAAATGTATATATTTTAATGAGTTAATTTAATACAAAGTAAATTAAATATATTCCACTGATATTTAATACTATATATAAATATATATGATATAAACACACATGCACGCATATATGTTTTTGTATATATGTATATATATATATATATATATATGTGTATATATCAAAGCTCCAAGGTTCCCACCAGTTTGAGACGCACTCTGACATCCACTACAGCAACCTTCATGAGGTAAAAGCCGGATCGGCGGGCGGATCCAGTTTACAGCATGCCTGTCGATTCACGCCTGATGCGTTTCGTGCTCATTGCACTCTTCAGAGGCGCGACAGTCAGTTTGGCATAAAGGCCACACCTCCCACTTAAGATATGAGCCCTCCAATGGGCGACTCAAATGAGTCTGCGTTGATTTGTGGGTCTTGTAGTGTGTGCCTTAGTTATGTGCCGCTGTCTGAAACATTCCAAGCCCACCAATGGGCCTCCACTCGCTCCTCCGGCTTGTCAATCCTCAATGGATGCCTCCACATTAAGACTCCGTGATTCGGAGCCCCGTGGCCCCAAATTTCCGGGTGGTGCGTCTCCTGCGGCTGGGAGGCCCCGTTATAAATCAAAGCTCCAAGGTTCCCACCAGTTTGAGACGCACTCTGACATCCACTACAGCAACCTTCATGAGGTAAAAGCCGGATCGGCGGGTGGATCCAGTTTACAGCATGCCTGTTGATTCACGCCTGACGCGTTTCGTGCTCATTGCACTCTTCAGAGGCGCGACAGTCAATTTGGCATAAAGGCCACACCTCCCACTGGTGGGAACCTTGGAGCTTTGATTTACAACGCGGCCTCCCAGCCGCGGGAGACGCACCACCCGGAAATTTGGGGCCACCGGGCTCCGAATCACGGATTCTTAATGTGGAGGCATCCATTGAGGATTGACAAGCCGGAGGAGCGAGTGGAGGCCCATTGGTGGGCTTGGAATGTTTCAGACAGCGGCACATAACTAAGGCACACACTACAAGATCCACAAACCAACGCAGACTCATTTGAGTCGCCCATTGGAGGGCTCATATCATAAGTGGGAGGTGTGGCCTTTATGCCAAATTGACTGTCGCGCCTCTGAAGAGTGCAATGAGCACGAAACGCATCAGGCGTGAATCGACAGGCATGCTGTAAACTGGATCCGCCCGCCGATCCGGCTTTTACCTCATGAAGGTTGCTGTAGTGGATGTCTCAAACTGGTGGGAACCTTGGAGCTTTGATATATGTATATATATATATATATATACACTAGGAGCATTAAAATAAATGTAGCAATAAAAACAATTAATATAAGGTATATATAAAATGCTATAAAATCTATTTAACCAATGTTATAAAAACTATTGGAGTCTAAGAATATTTATTATACTATTCCCACTCTAGGCAATGGCAGGAAAAGTGTTGGACTATTGAGGGGTTAGATTTACTATTCCTACTCCTGTCAGTACAATAGTAGAGGAAGCGCTGGACTTCGGAGGAGTGAAATTTACTATTCCTACTCCAGTCTAAGCAACAGTAGGGAAAGCACTGGACTTCGAAGGGGTGAAATTTCCTATTCTCACTCCAATCTGTGCAACAGTATGGAAAGCATTGGAGGTGTAAAAATTATTATTCTCACTCCAAACAACACGACAGTAGGTAAACTCAGAACAACTTGTGGACTGAAATGTGGAAAACGTTCTCTGACAGTGATAGCCAGAGCTTTAACTCAATTTGCTTAATGATGTCTCTAATATCTCTGAAATAGCAAACTATAAGAGAGAATGTGAATCTGCACTTCATTAGCAGTGTCAAAGATTTGCATTCTTAGATAATGGAAATCAGTCACACTGCTGACCCATCAGCAATGGACAATTCAAACAATGAAGACAGCCTTATATAAAAGGCTGATTGATTGGCTTAAAGATCAACCATAAATTCATTAAGGCAAGTGGGGAAGGTTCCTTTCCCCCTGAACGTACTGTTAAATGCACCCTGTAGTCTTCTACCTCGTATGTCATAGTACTGATAACAAAACATTTCTCTAATATAAATATAAGGGCTTAAACATTGTTTCCAAAAATATTGCTCCATTGGGCATAGATTTTCTATTATTAACTCCAACTGTGTGATATTTTTCATGCAAGATTGAGAACGCAATATTTTCATCAGAAAGTATTTAGACCATAATAGTCTGGAACCATAACATACAATCTTGACATAACGGTTTATGTTTTATGTGTTACGACTTTAGTATTATGAGACAATTATGTAACGGTTATATCAGTTTTCCTCATTACTTATGGAACCTGATGATTTTCATTTTATCAAGTGCTTGTCTCCTCCATGTGTGTCATGACAAGAGGAGAGAGTGAGAGGACCTTTTTTTAAATATGATTTGTGCTGCTGCTACTCCTAGATACCTGACCATCTCCTTCCACCCCATAACCTAGACACCTGTGCTCCGCAGGACTTCTACTTGCACACATCCCACGCATACTCAGAACCAAATCAGGAGGACAGACGTTTTCTTACATCACTCCAAACGCGTGGAATGGCCTCCCATACTACATCGGATCCTCCTTCACTCTTCTTGAATTCCTCAAGAAGTTGAAGACTGGGAAGAGTCCTATTAAGGCCTTGTGTTGCCCTTGCATCACACAAGGCGATGCAAGGCAATGCAAGCCCTTAACTGCGATTTACTAAGCATCACAAAGCCACCCTGTGTGGCTCTACGTGGTTAGTAAATCCAAGGTAAGGCAAGGCTGCGCATTTACCTTGCGACGGGAAGGCCTTCCATGGGTGGAGTGTGGGCATTCCATGCATCCACCCATAGCTTTTGGGGAAACCCCATATTTTCAAAAGGTAAGGAAACCTGAGAATGCATTAAAATGGTTAGCCACCCAGACCCAGGTGTATCGAGGAGAAATATCTTTATTTCACATTGATATACTTCCTTTTTCTATGTGTGATCACTTCCGCATCACACATAGGTAAAGGAAAATGCATTTAAGGATTGCTTTTTTTTGCAGAAAAGTGTTCCTTCCTGCACAAAAACATTTCTGCTCATAGCACAGGAACCCTTGCCTCAAAGGGCAAGGGTGCCTGCGTTGGCACTAGGCAGCACACAGTGCACCAGCTCAAGGAGGCTTTGTAAATATGGTACGTCTCTGATGTCTCCATTTCACACAATTCAGCGCAGCAAGTTGCCTTGCTGTGCTACGTTGCATTAAATATTCATAAATCTGCCCCCGGAATTTTCAATTAACAAACCTACAATAGGCAGGGCATGACACACGCCTGCTCAATGCCAGGATACCCTCACGGGTGATGGTGCGCTTTACAAATAAATACAACTTACCTATGCCCCCACGATTCCACTCTGTTGTTTGTTTTAAATACATGCACAGAGTCTATCACATGCCAATGACAATCTCTCAAGAATATATGTGGATGTGCATACCTACTATGGCCCAGGATCACTCTCTGCTTTCTAAATCACCTGCCACATATGACCTACACATAAATAACAATGAGGAGCTCAGCATGTGATACCTATTCCACAATCCCAGAGCCTAGCCACAGATGATGGCTGACCACACAAGACTGTGTACCTCTACATTTGAAGATCACTAACCGTACCTGCTATGTTACGACTAACAGCATGATTGTGATACCGTTATTTCTTAAATAGGAAATAAATTAGGCATATTTAGTCTGTAAACATTGATTAAATATCAGTGCAGTATTTGCAGGACTTCCTCATTGGCCATTATTGTTACATCTGTGAAAAACATAGCTAAAAACACATTGTTCACATTTATACATATAATGAAGCCTTATATAACTATTGTATGCATAAACTTTATTGTTCATAGAGTTCTATATTATACTTTTTGACTACCTACCATTGACATTAATTTTTAAAAAATCATTAAAACAATATAATATTTCCACATTCCAATGAGAGATGCCACCGTCTTATGAATTATTCTACCTGCTAATGAGTAGCAGCATACTGCAAAGAAGTATAACACATTCAAAAAATCAACATATCCATCTTGTTGGAAATAGCCCTTTTTGCAGGGTTATCCCAAACATTTTGCTTCTTCCTCCTACTTTTTCCTGACCTGCTGTTGTTGGCTTCAGGACTCTGGGCACTTTTTCACTGCTAATCAGTGCTAAAGTGCGTATGCTCTCTGTGTAAATTGTTTTTATGATTGGTTCTCCCTGTTTGGCATATTAGATTTATTAGTAGGCCCCTAGTAAAGTGCACAGGGCTGGTAAATGAAATGCTACTAGTGGGCCTGCAGCATTGATTGTGCCACCCACATAAGTAGCCCTGTAAAGATGTCTCAGGCCTGCCACTGCAGTGCCTGCACGAGGTTTGTTAACTGCCATGTCGACTTGGCAAGTGCACCCACTTGCAAGGCCCTAACTTTCCATTTTCTTACATGGTGGTCACCCCTAAGGTAGGCCCAAGGTACCCCTGTGGGCAGGGTGCAGTGTATGTGAAAGGTAGGACATGCCCTGATGTGTGTGGCATGTCCTGATAGTGAAATACTGCCAATTTCTTTTTTTCGTTTTTCACTATTGTAAGGCTAACTGTTCCCATAGGATAGAATGGGGAGTTTGCTTATAACATCTTAAAAGCATAACTGCCGCTGGGAACCAGATGGGAAAATAAAGTTTAGTATGCCTGAACTCAATGTTAAAATGCATCTTTTAGTGAGGGTGATTTTTACATTCTGTGTTTGAAAATACCACTTTTAGAAAGTAGGTATTTTCTTGCTTCGCCATCCAGTGTGCCTCTGCTAGGATATGTATTGACTGTCTGGCTTTGGAGTGACAGGGGCTGGGGATATGCAGTGGCTCCAGAGAGTCTGGATGAGTCAGTGCTGGGCTGAATAGGCCTGCTCTGCATTTGGAGTGGTGGGAGGAGTAGCACCTGCACCTGAATAGGGCTGTGCTTGCCTTCCACAATGATGGCTCCGCCCCCCTGTGGTGTGTCTGGAGCCAGGGCTCACACTGACAATAGAGGTTGTTGTGAACTTGCAAAGTGCCCCCCAGAACTGGTTTGGACTGGGCTCATAGCCCTGGGCTAGGAGAGAACAAAGAGATTTACTGTATAAAAAGAGGGGCCCAGACCCCAGACTTTTAGAACATCCCTGGAATTCAAGAGGACCCTTTGCCAAGGAGAAGAGCTGGAGAGACTGAGGAGAAGTACTACCCCTTTGCTGTGTGCTGTGTGGGGTTGGCCTGCAGTTGCTGTTTCTGCCAAGGAAAGGCTGTGTGCTGTGTCCCCTTCTTGAAGGAGATCTCCAAGAGCCTGTGTGTGCTGGCCTCCTGTTCTGAAGTCTCATGGACACAAAGACTTCACCCCGGCTCCCCTGAACTCTGCTGCTGTGAGTTCTGACCTGCCAGGAGGTGCCTGTGCCAATATTGGACGTCTGGAGGTTGTTGCTGCTGTCTGGGAGCAGGAAGAGAGAAGGAACTTGAAGAACTACAAAAATGACGCATCGCTCTTCTTGCGGCTGTTTTTCCGACGCATCTCCATGGCGCGAGAAGAATTTCCACGCAACACCGTGCAGCTGCGAAAACTGATGCAGCGCCTGTCACCGCTGCAAGAATTGAAGCATCGAGGGATCGCAGCTGAAGAAAACCGACGCAGCACCGCTCGCCGCATCGATTACGACGCATCCCGGATTTCCACGCATCCCGGATTTCCACGCATCGCACCTGTGCAGCAAGTTTTGCCGACGTATCACCTGCGGACCGGAACCGTCACGAAAAATCAACGCATCACTTCCCCCTACAGACCGGATTCAACGCATCACTTCTCCTGCAAGCAGCAGAACTGTTGCATCGCCTTCCCAAGGTCTCAGGAACTGACGCATCTCTTTTTTTTCGAAGCTTCTTCACTCTGTGGCTGTTTGGCCTTGTGAATTTTGACTCAACTACAGGTACTTTGTGTAAAAGTCACGCATCCATAGTTTTCTATGGTACAAGTTCTTGAAACCTTTTGAAAGTCATATTTTTTAACTGTGTATGTTGGATTTTTGTCGTTTTGGTCTTGTTTAGTTTAAATAAAGATACTTTATTTTCCTAAACTGGTGTGGTGTCCATTTGTGGTGTTTTCACTGTGTTACTGTGAGTGTTGGTACAAATACTTTACACATTGCCTTTGGGATAAGCCTGTCTGCTTGTGCCAAGCTACTAAGAGGGGGAGCAGGGGTTATCTAGAGTGTGTATTCCCCTTACCCTGACTAGAAGCAAGGGTCCCTATTTGGACAAAGATACCTACCTCTGCCAACTAGAGACCCCCAATTCTGACATATCTCATAAGAACAACTGTCTTACCAATGAGTGGTACTAACTTCTAATGTTGGAGATCCTGCTCTAAAGAATGGCGGTGACATTTCTGTGACTGATACAGTGTTTACCATGATTGAGACTCACTTTCAATTTAGGGGAGTAGGAAACACTATCACTCATTTGTAAGATGTAAAAGGCCACATTTATTGACAGCAAGGAGAGCTCACATACTTTTTTGTTTAATTTTTATTTATTGATTTTCACAATAAGCATTGAAACAAGAAAACAGTACAGCTGAGCATTAGCTGTGTTTGATGTGGATATCAGGTCCATATGCATGCATACATTATTAAAACCAACATTAATGATGTGCTGCTGCGAGGGCGACGTGTCTCCCGTGTCCTGCACGGCTAATAAATATGAGTGGAATGGCTGCCATATATCGAGAGGCCGGGGTGCAGGCGGTTGCAACAGTGCATATATGTCGCTATTTGTGTTACAATATGTCATGCTACGTAACCATGTTTTTAATGTGGGTGAGAATTTGCTACCCCAATTATTGGCTACTTCCCTTTTAGCAATGAGGAGCGCGATTGCGACAAAGCGTCTCTTAGGTTTAGGGAGGCCGTGTGTGTACCCCATAAGTGCCAATAGTGGGGAAGGTGTGAGCTCCATTTCAATCATACGAGAGAGCTCCGTGAAGACCGCTCTCCAATACCTAGCAATCTTTTCACATGTCCACGCCAGGTGTGCAAAGTCTGCGTCTGGGGAATGACATTTGGAACACGCATGTGGGCGTGATGGGTCCATACAGTGTAATCTACTCGGTGTCATGTATGCCCGCCAAAGGAACTTAAGATGCAACAACTTGTGCCTGTGGTTGGGAGAAACTCAGCGGATTTGTATGCAGCAGCGGCGCCACTGTGAATCAGAGATGGGATGGCCCAAATCCCACTCCAAGGCGGCACGCACTCCAGCATCCCGACTTGGGAGTACAGATACAGCGGCCATATACAGCCTGGACATGAGGCAAAGCCCACTCGTGTCTGCGATAATTCCTGTCAGAAGAGGGAATTCAGGGGGCTCAAGCGGATAACTATGAATGCTGGCCCTCAGGGCCCCCTGCAGCCTTCGCAATATAAAGTGATCCATTACTGTGACATCACCGAAAGGGGGGTCTACCGTACGCGAGAAGATATGACCACTGGGGAACAAGTCTCCAAACATTACCAGGTAAAACTTTGCTAACGTGCGTTTCACCAGGGTCTCCTGTAAAATGGGGATCCAGCCATTTCACGCCAGCGGCAGTGAGGGGGAGTACAGGAGCCGGGACCCAGTCACACTAAGCAGTCGGCGCCAAGCCCAACTCGTTGTGGAGAGCGTCTGGATGTCCTGCAGGTCACGCGGCACCCCCGCCAGCAATAGCGTGTTCAAGGGCATCAGATGTACGAGGTCCGCTTTTGGTCTTAAATATGGGATCCTAGCGTCAGCATGGTACCAATGCCGCGCAAAGCTTGCCTGTGCAACAAGGTAGTATATGCGGAAGTTTGGAACCCCAAACCCACCTCGCTCATACGGCAACATCAGGGTGTCCCAACTTATCCGAGGTTGTTTGCCTCCCCACACTAGCCTAATCAAGTGTAACCGAAGGTTCGAGAAAAAACTGTTATATAATGGGATAGGGATGTTTTGAAATAAATACAAAAATTGAGGAAGGGCGACCATTTTAATAATGGCGACACGCTCTGCCATTGTCAGGGGTAGTTTTAGCCAGCGCTCCACGTTACGTCCCAGCTTCTCAACCACAGAGCCGTAGTTGAGCTGCAGGATGCTATCTGCGTCCCTGTGTATGTGGATGCCGAGATATTTGACGGAGTCCTCGCACCATGCCGAGGGAAATTCCGTCATCCTGTCACAAGGCGCAGGAGTCAGCGGGAAGACCTCCGACTTCCCCCAGTTGATGCGGAGTCCCGAGAGAGCGCCGTACCTAGTGACCTCGCAAAGGATTGGCATAAGGTTTTCATCAGGTTGCCGCACATAGAGTATAGTATCATCGGCATACAGAGTGAGGAGTAGAGGTCCAGTATTGAACTGCAAACTGCGATGAAGATTTTTCTCCTGTAGCTGCCGTACCAAAGGGTCCAGTGCCATGACAAACAACAAGGGGGTGAGTGGACATCCCTGCCGTGTCCCCTTTGTGAGCGGGAATGAGGGACGTTAGTGTGCCGTTTAAATGGATACATGCTGTGGGTTGCGTGTACAACAATTTGATTACTGTCAGGAACCATTCCGGAATCCCAAAACAGCCCAGCGTGGCATATAAAAATGGCCACTCGAGGGAGTTGAAAGCCTTCTCCGCATCGAGCAGCACAGCCGCTGCAGGCACCGAGGGAGAAATTCTATACAAGGTAGCAAACAATGTACGGAGATTCAGAGCTGTCGACTTATGCGGGATAAAACCCGACTGCGCAGGTGAGATCATTTGGTCAATAATTAGGGCGAGCCAAGTAGCCAATATTTTGGCTAGAATCTTGTTGTCGAAGTTTAACAGGGAAAGCGGTCTATAAGAGCCACATTTCAATGGTTCTTTCCCAGGCTTAGGAAGAAATGTTATAACCGCCTCCCGCAGCGTGGAGGGGGAGCTCACCCGATTCTACCGCCTCCTGATACACATCTATGAGGTGTGGGGCCAGGATTGACTTAAACGTTTTGTAAAAGCAGCCGGAGAACCCGTCGAGCCTCGGCGCCTTGGAACCATCCATTGCATCTATAGCCTCAGTTACTTCGTCTTCAGTGAAGGGTTCAGCCAAGAAATCAAGATGTGCCTTGTTGAGCCAGACCAAGGCAACCTCGTCCAAATAGTCCCTATAGGCCGTCATTTCAACTGTGGCTCTGGATGTGTATAAGTCTGTGTAATAAGTAAGCACCTCCTCGAGTACGCCTACTTTGCCTGTTATTCGCAGACCATCCTGACCTTGCAATTCGGCTACATAGGTCTGTTTACGAGATTGTTGCATTAACCTGGCAAGAGTCCTACACAGCCTCTCCCCCTCCCCATATCGTCTGGCCACTGCATATTTTCCCAGATATGTGCCTCACGCTCTGCCGCTCCAAGGAACTCAGCCATTAGGGATGCACAGCGTTGTAGGTGGGGAGGGTGAGATAAGGCGGCGTCGAAGTATCGAACTGAAATAACCCACAATGTCACTCCCCTGGTTAGGAGCCAGTAATCCAACCGGGTCCAGGTATTGTGTGGGGCCGAATAATGGGTATATTCTCTCTGGCTGGGGCTATGGTGTCTCCATGCGTCTATCAAACCGTGTGTTTCCCTAAGGTCGGACAGTGAGCGTCGAGCTCTGGGCTTTGTGTCAGTGGTGGATTCAGTGCTGTCTCTATCAGGATCAAGAAGTAGGTTGAGATCCCCTCCCAAGCAGATCTGATCTGCCCCCATGTGCTCAATTTGGGTGTGAATATCACTAAAGAAGTCTGGATCATCAATATTTTGTGCGTAAACATTGACTAGTAGCACCGAGTGTTCCAGCAAGCATCCCTTGACCAACAGAAAACGCCCAGCAGCATCCCTGTATACCGCCACCTCCCGAAAGGGAACATGCTTGTGAATCAATATTGCGACCCCTCTGGCATAGGAACTGTAACCTGCAAAGTATCTGTGCGCTCCCCAGCTGGCAGCCAAGGTGAATTGGACAGAAGGTGACAAATGTGTCTCTTGCAGGAAGGCGATGTCCACCTGGTGCCGCTGTAAATAATGAATTACTTGTTTACATTTACAGGTGTTATTAAGGCCCCGGACGTTCCAGGACATCATTGTAATATTTGCTTCTGGTTGCACTCTATTAGCCATTATCTATACCAAGAATATGTGTACTGTAAGGACCTGAACAGCTGTTACTGTACTGCAATAAAAACAATCAAATGAACGATACTGCAAAAACATTTCTTATCATCCGATAGCCCCCACCCCTCACCCATCCCCCATACCAAACTTCGGGGGAAAGACCCAACCCTCCAATGTGAAATTTAAACATGAAGAAGCAATCAACATAGTGCAATGCAGTGATAAACATAAAGAGTGCATCTGCACTAGGGGGGTGGCGACGCCACGCCGGATCCCCGATACTGTCGGAGCAATGATACCTATAAAGGTGAAGTAAAATCAGCCTCGTGCGACAGCAACCAATACCTAAACATATGAAAAGGAAATGTGAGTTAAGAGAACGGCAGATTTAGCAATGAGACTCATGACAGCAAACCCAGTGGAACGGTAATGATGTCCTACTAACTAGCCGAGAAGAGGTCTGCGCTGGCACCAGAATCCGGAATATTTAGTGAGCGATGTGGGAATGGGGATTCACGCTGTCGCCCTGATTTGGAGTAAGCATGGCAAAATTCCTGAGCGGCATGTGGGGAGTCGAATATGCGTGAGCGACCATCCACATCTACCTTTAGGCGGGCAGGGTAAAGCATCCCATCACGCAGTCCTAGCTTGCCAAGGTTCGCCTTGACTCCTGCATATTTCCGTCGGGCCTCCTGCACCAACGCTGTGAAATCCGGCGTAGATAGATATGGATGACCCCTGCCACTCAAGTGGGCCTTTCTCACGAGCCATGCCCAGCGTGGTGTCCCTGTCCTTAAAATTGAGAAGACGGGCTATTATTGGTCGTGGGGGGCAACCCAGATTGGGCCGTGGCCCAAGCGTGCGGTGTTCGCGTTCCACCACAAAGGTGGAGGTGAAGGAGTCCCGTCCAAACAAATCAATTAACAGTGTCTCCATAAACCCATCTAGTCACCCTGTGTTGGTGGACTTGGGTAGACCCACTACACGTATGTTGTTGCGCCGCCCCCGCGCCTCCAAATCCTCATTATTAATGGCGATCGATTTGAGTAGTTTCTCCATGCTCTCAAACTTTTTTGCCGCTTGGGCAGTGCCATCTTCCGGGTCAGAGATCCTACCCTCTGCTGTTGTCAAGCGCCCCTCTTGTTCATCAAGCCTGATGCCCATAGTGTCCAAACGCTTGTCCAGGGAGTCGAAGCGGGTGTCCAGGGCTTTAAAGCCCGTCCTGAGTTCCACCATCATGGCGTGTGTCCCTGTTGCCGCGGCCGTAGGCGCACCTCCTCCCTCCGCGATGCCAGATCGCTGGGCCTCTGCGCCGCGGCCAGATGTCTCAAACAGAAGTTTATGCTGCTTTGGGTCACCCCGGACCATGCCCTGACCCGGGGTGCCGGAACACGACCTCTGGGCAAATGGGCTGCTGCAGGCTACACAGCGCAAGAGCAAGCGGGATGTGTCGCAGGCCAGACACTATCAGTGCCCAAGACTTACAGTTGTAGGGCCAATGAAGATGCTGTACACCTCATGGCGTGTCCCAATGTCTGATTGTAAGTGTGGGTGGGGGCGTGAGCGGCAGCCAATGCAAGGCAGATACTTCAGTGCGAGAGCATGGAGGCTCCAAGGATAATCGCTGCACCCGGCCCGATGGCCGGCCCCCAGGCTCCCCCGTGGACCCTGTCACCACGGGGCCTCTGGGGAGTGCCAGCAAAGCTCACTGTGGTAAGGCTGAAAGAGTATGCCTCCTCTACTGCCACTCTTTCTCCTGCGGCCGCCGCACCACTCCCAACGGCGTTGTGCCGGCTCCTCAATCAGCGCAGCCCCTCCTTCGGTGCAGCGCTCGCCGGTGCCTCGTTACGCAAGCCCCCAGCCTCGCACATGCAAGCAGGCCCCACTGCGCACAAGCCTGCAATGCCGGATCCGTCCCAGACAACGGTTGTTCCGGGGGTTGAGTGTGGCACCGGTTACTTCCGCCACCGCTCCCGCATCTCCGCCGGCAACACAGCTGCATTTACTGCCACCCGGGCGATAGGATTCCGGGGGTATCGGCGGAGCTCCAAGCCTATGCGGCCATCACGGTCGGCGGCTTGGCCAAGCCCCCGAGAGCTCACATACTTGATAAGCATCCTTCATGTTTGGCCACATAATCTAAATTCCCCTAGTAATGGTCTAACATAAACAACCAGCCCCTCCCATCACCCTAATGCAATCCAGACACTAATTGTTCTGAAAACCTTCTCCTTACTTCAACTGTAATTAAAACAACAATGTAATTGCTTAGCCCGCCTGCTTGCTAAATTCTAACTTATTTATTTCCAAATCCTCACAACATTCTTGTCTAGTATGTCCATGCTACAAGCAAGGCAGCATCTCATTCTTTCTTTTGTAGCATTTCTCCCTTGTACACGTTCCTAAAATCTCCCCTCCTATCTGCTTGACAATTTTGAACTCTCTCCACCACCAGGAACACCCACCCAAAGTGTTCTTTCTAAAAGTGTTCCAATGCATCATCTTTTGTGAGAAAAAAAAAGTGCAGCACAAGGGCATGTCACTTCTATGTGGGTGGGACGTGAAGTACAAATGGTGCTTGTAGTGAAGGTAGCCCATGAGTAGAGCTGCATTCCAGTGGCATTCCCTTTAGTGAGACGCAAGTAAGGCATTCTCTTCCAGTGACTTAGAATGTGTTGAAGTGAGACTTCTTTAGCAGTGCTGCAATATCAGCCGCCTGTAACAGAATCGGCAGCGGGAGTGGTGCTTTCCACTCGCACCCCCCACCCCCTTGGGGGCCGGTCGAGCTGATTGCCAGGGCTGGTTTCAGTTCCCAGTCCAGCCGTGACCCCAGTCACAAAGATCTGGGTTTAATCCATCGTGTTTTTGCTCACCACGCCACTCCAGTTTGGACCCAGCCGTATGCAAATCAGTCTTGACCCTCCTCCCCATGTAACAGTCCAGTCCGAACTGTCCAGCCAGGTCCTCCTGGACCAGAAACAAGCATCTTAGGAACACTTTGGGGGTATCACCCCAGATCTTTGTGACTGGGGGGGAATGTTTGCATTGTTCAGCATTCTGTCGATCATTTGTTCTTTTTGTTTTTGTCACCCTAAGTGGGACGGGTATGCCCAGACGTGGGTTCCATGCTCACTGTGCTACTGGATTCAAGCTAGCCTGGCTGATGAGGGGGTGATACCCCGAAACCGGTCCCAGGATTCTTGTTTCCAGTCCAGGGAAGACCTGGCTTAACAGTTCGGGCTGGACTATTCCCATGAAGAATAGTGTCAAGACTAATTTGCATATGGCGGGGTCGAAACTGGGGTGGCGTGGGGAACAAAAGAACAATGGATTAAACCCAGATCTTTGTGACTGGAAGTGAATGTTTGCATTGCTCAGCATTCCGCCCATCATGTGTTCTTTTTGCTTTTAACTAACAAACCTATCCTTTGTCCTTGGATGCCCTCTCTTCTTCGTAGTGCTGGAGTAGTACGCTCTTCCTGGTGCTTCCTTGAGACATAAAGCCGCCGCATCGTACCGCATTTTTCATTTTGAATCCCTCCTACGCCGCCCACCCCCTATCTCCAGCATCTCTGTAAGGATGGCGCCCAGGAGACTCCCTTCACATTTCAATTTACTTTAGTGCTTCTTGCCAGCTCTCCTATTCCCTGCCTCCCATAATGAAATATTTCACTGTACTGTTCTCCCCCGACAAATATAAAAATAAAATAAAAGCCCCCTTCTGAGGCTGCGGGCAGGCTTCTCCTCCGGGTACCCTAACACGCCTATGGCGAGCGGATCAATGCGATTCCTCAAAGCGCAGAAAACACCCTCAGAGATTTCAGACAGAAGAGCGGGAGCGCGTCACCCGTTGCGCATCAGAAGGAGTTGAAGGAGGAGTTTCTCGGAGGTCCTTCATTTTTTTTCTCTATTCGCTGTTGAAGATTACATACGAGGCAGGGGCCTCAGCGCGGAAACAGGCCGGCCTGACACCAGTGACTATGAAGTGCTCTTTCTGTCCATTAATAGTCTATTCTGCACTCTTAAAGTGTGCTCCATCGAACGCAGAGGTATACAAACGCAGCTGAAATAAAAATGCTATGACGTGTTGGTTGGTTTTGCATGAAGGAAGTGTGCTCTACCTTTACAGAGTTGCCCGAGAAATACGGAGAACAGAATTATAATCAAAGTTTCCCACTTGACAAAATGGTGTTATTCCGCAAAAGCTTTTAGCTTTATCTATATCTGTCTATTTTACCTATAATCAGTTACTTTCATTATTAACACTATAAATATTTAATAACAGGTTACGTCCCGGTTTTGAGCGCTACATTTAAAGTGGACATTGCATCTAATAGATCAGAGGGTAAAAGAAAACAGTTAAAATAGCGTTGGGGAAAAATAAAAAGGAGGGTGGGATTCAAAGACCGTTTTTCAGAATTTTTGATCTAGTTAGTTTAGGGAGCATTAATGGGGACAGAGTACAACTCGTTTAAAAGGAAACTGGGATATTTTCCCACAGGACGGTAGGGCAGGGGAAGAGTCAGTCACAACCCAGATATGCCATGGATAGCCCTTTCCAGCAGAATCTCATGTGATTTGCAGTTAGTCAATTCAGGAGCCTAACGCAGGTCTCTGCAGCCCTTGCCGCGCATTGGGGTGGAGGGACTCCCAACAATTTCGGGGTCCCCCAATAATTTCAGGGGTCCCCCAATCAGCCCAAGGCCAATTAAGATCTGTGATATATGGGAGAATCCGGAGCCCCCAGCACATTCTGCAAGGGGGCCTCAAAATTGTGCGTCAAGTGTGCTCGTAACGTTTGGGAGTTGGAGGAAAAATGTTGGGGCATATTATCAAGCGGAAGCGAAAATTATCGCTGGCCGCGCTTAGCGTGAGAATTGTTATCGCCGGCTATAGCTGGAAATTATCGCCATTCTAGCACTGTATTAACAACGCTTTGCGCAATGGCGATAATTATTCCAGCGATAGCGGTGTTTTTCATGGAACATCGCTGGTTTTCCAAATATCGGTACCCCTCGTTGATAATATCGCGAAGCTGGGTTAGCGATATTTTCACATGGGGTTTTGTCAGGCACGCCCCCTTGCATCTCATTAGCGATGCGATGCGAGGCGTGCTGACAATGGGCGCTAAGGCAAGGAAACACGCGCTAGCGTGTCCTTGTCAATAAAGCGATAATATTATCGCCGCTTTTCGCCCGAAAACGGACGCTAAAGCGGCGATAATCTTATCGCGGCCCCTTGATAATATGCCCCGTGGAGAATATGAACCTAATATGAAGAAGAGTGGCAATACAAGTATAGCATGGAAGAAAAAATGCAATAGTTCGCAGGAGAAATGCATAAAAGAACCAGAAGACAGAACAAAATAGGGGAAACTATTTAAGATGGCCCAGGCAATGCTGAAGCAGCAAAAAACGATGGGAATGTAGAGAGGAGCAGAAAGCTGATATCAGATGTCTTTATGAACAGTGTTATAAATCAAAATAAGGCACCCCTCTGTAGAATGTAGTGCTTTGGCACAACAACGATAACCTTGAGGCCTAATGCAAGCAAGAAAAATAGGCTGAATAATAAAAGAGAGCCATAATTAGGGTGCACTGGGCCCGTCACAGCCCTGAGCACCAGTGGCGCTGCACCTGCTGTACTAATGATTGCGAACCACAAATCTGGTGATATGTTCCTAAAAATGGTCAAATGCCACCGCTGAGCACTCATTTAAGTCACCACACAAACACACAAAAGCCTCAAGCTTACTAAGCCCCCCAGTTCACAAAGGTATAGGCTTTGATCTATGCCCTCATCCGTCCTATCACTTATGTGCAGAGTTCTACCCCAAAGACGTATGCTTTACGTTTGTAAATTTAGGCATGGCAAGGGGGAGTGGCTGCAAAATGGGAACTATCTAAGAAAAAGAAGGAGGAGGAATTAATTATGAAGGGGTACAGGTAGGGACATACAAATATAAAAACACACCTTCAAAATTGTAAGTTAGTTGCAGTTCTCCGCAGTTACAATCACAGCTACTTTCGTAGTGCTGCTCAAATAGGCTCAAATGTACTCCGGCCAAGCCTTGCAGTAAGTCCCATACTAAACCTGTATATGGAGTACACATGGCCTTTCCCAGGTACAGTATATGAATCACAATTAAAGCAAAAGAGGCAGCGAATAACACAACCATCATACAGACCTACACGTAAATTTCTTTATAAAATTAAAGGGAAATTTCGGTATATCACTTTAGACATTGCAGACATGTATGTATACAAGTCATATTGGAAAATATTTATATAATATACAAAAAAATGCAAAAGAAAACAAATTAATTAAAAAAAATTGTGACATCTTAAGGCATTTCAGATATCAATTGAAATCACATTGTAAAAAAGTAAACACAAGGGATGCATGTGCTTAAATTTCTGGTTCCATGACATCTTGCAGCAGAGGGGGAGCAAAGGTGCGGTTTGCATTTCTGTTCTTCCACTTGAGAATATTTTCAAGCGTGTGTTATTTTCCTCAGGTGATGACTGTTTCCCCATTCTTTTCAAAGTGCAGTTCCCCACAGACCTCTGCCTACCTTATGTAGAATTACATTGGGCTCATTTACGCCTAAAGTCCACACGTAAAGTTCCTAATAGTAACTTCATGGTCCAGTTTGAGTTGTACTTGTGCTCACCCCATCCTGTAAGGGGTTGGGGGCACATCCGTCTGCTACTACAGGTGAATCTCTGAACAGAATTGACTATTTGCATCTAGGTGGAGATTTACGCCACACTTAGCCATACATCCATGTGCACGGAGATCGCCACCCGTAGTTACCATTGCCAATTGGACCCTCTGTGTACACTCGCTTCTTTCCAAGACCAAGGTGTGTATCAAGCAGCGCCGCTCTCAAACGAAGCAAATCAGGTGGCAGGTTCATGACTTTGCACTGGAGGAGAAAGAATATTTACGGGACTTCCACACAAAGCACGTTCACCATGAGAGGGGTCTTTTCTTTTTTTTACAACTCTCCCTGAGCATATGGATGAGGTTACATTGCCCTCTGTGTAAAACTAACATAAAGCACATCCCTGTTGATTTTAGGGCATTATTTCCCCCAGTGTGTGTCTGTGTGCATGTATAGACTTGCATAGCACATACTACAGATGCCAGAGCGTCCTTATTGCGATAGTAAAGACTGACTGAAGGGCAGAAACACCTTTTGTGTAAGAACCTAGTGCACTATGAGGATGTGTCCAGAACAGTGTGCAGAGGAATTTGTGTTACACAAACCGAGTGGGAGAGCAAAGGAGCATTGACAATGTGCAAAAGCTCTTGGGTGGATTCAAGAGATCGTTTACGAGGGGCAGAATGTTCATGGTGGTTGATCCTAAGGTTTAGCAACGTTTTATTCTCTGACCAGGGACGTAGCTTGGTCAGTAAGACTGGGGTGGGGATGTGGGGGGAGCTTCAGATTTCCCAACAATCATGCTGGACATCTTGTTAAAACACATTATATGAGAAGCAGGACATGAGGGGCCTTAAGAAGCAGTGGAAAGGGAAAAGAATGATGCCTCTTAAGGATACTTAAACTCAATATTTTGTAAAATAACTATTTTTAAGATCTTCAAAACCGACAGTGTGTGTGTGTGTGTGTGTGTTGGAAAATAGCCTTTACAACAAGGCTTTTACCACTTGTGACTTTACCACGCATTTTTAGCAAGCATATTTTTACCACGTGCATGTTTTTACAACTCATGCCTTTACCACGCATTTAAGGTAAGTTGGGGTTGGGTGGTGCGTGAGTCTCCCTCACAAATACACTGTTTTTATATATATAAACAATGCGTAGTAATGGCATACGTTGTAAAAGCATAAGCGTAAAAAAATGGCGGGGTAAAAAAATGTGTGGTTAAGCCTTGCAATGTACTATTTCCCTGCGTTATTCCATCATACAACCGTGTGTGTGTATGTCTGTGTGTATGAAAAAATCCCAAATGAAATCTGGCAAACACTTCACCATACCCGACTTAAAGCAGCCGTGCCCAACTATTTATTAGAGTATACATTTATTAGGGGGTGTAACACCCCAAATACCCCTCTGCGCCCCACCCCGAAGCTGCACCCCTGTCTCTGACGAGTTGAGTTATCAGATTCTTTTTGAATTGAGGCATTTCTGAAATTAACATAACTGTTTTCCATATATTTAAAGCATAGACAGATAAGCCTTATTTGCAGGATTTCTAATTTTTGAAGTTTTTTGTCTCCAGCTGTTTTGTCTGGCATTGATAACCATGGTTCCACTGCCCCAGTTATAGGTGGAGGAACAGCCGTGTTGTCGATAGCAGAGACTGAGCTGAGCCAGCAGTTAGAAACTCATGACGGTGGCAGTCTCCTCACCCTATTAATGGCAGAATGACCCTAATAATGCTCCATGTTCATGCCAATGAATCTTTTCTTTTTCACAAACTAACTGCTACTTTGGGAGTTTGTGAAAAACAAAAAACAATGCTGAGCGGTTGAAAAAACATGGCTCCCACTCAGCATTTAGCTCTGCCAAACGTGCATTTGCCGCGCAGGCGTTGGTAGATAATTATGCATGCTCAGAAATGTCACATTATTCACCTCAAGCTGCATAAAAAGGTACATGCAAAACTTAGAAGACAACTCCACCCCAGCACATAAGTAATCTGCCTTAAGTGCTCCGATGCTGCTAGACACTAATCATTGTTTTTTACTGTAACTTTAGTCATGGTGGCAGTCTTTTAGACGTTTATGTTTACCAAGAGTAATTAGATAAACATTTACTTTGTTGCATATAGTTATGTTTAGGTTTTTAGGTATCTATTCACTTTACATGTTTTATGCCTTACCTCTATAATTACACTTAGGGAATACATTTCATTTCTGGTAATGATCAGTACAACAGTGATGTGAGATTGAAACATCTTATTTTTTTGAAGTTGCGCATGCTGTGTATTAAGGTGGAGTGGTGGCATCACTAATTTGTTTACTTAATTTGTATTCAGCAACTCATGTTATCACTTTGGGTAGAGGTAAACCAGCTTCTGCCAAAAAGCTGAGCATCACTGATACCTATTCTATTGGGACAATAGGTAACTTGCACTTGTTTAGGCACATATATCACTGAGAGCATGCTGATTCCAGCAAACACACAGGAAATAAGACAAAATCAGAAAAAAGAGCCTCAAGTGGATATACTTCTGGATGCTTGTCTTCGGGTCAGGAATTAGGAGAATGGCCCTATGCATGGACATTGAATCACTAGCATTGCGGCTGCACCTTGGGAAAAGGGTCTCATTTCACCAGCTTGCAGAACAAGATCGGGGTCTCTAGACTTTACAGCTGAAGGGGTGAAGCCTTTTGTGCAAGAATTGGGGCTGAGGATTTGCAGTGTGAGCCTTTTGTCTCTGATTTTGGTGACATGGAAGAGGGAGCCAGCCTTGGGTCACTGGCAGGGTCGGACTGGCCATAGATGGCACCAGGCGTTTTATCCAGTGGGCTGGAAGGGTGGGGCCAGTTTTCAAGCAGTGGGGGCCGGTTTTGTTACTGGGGCCTGGTTTTGCAGCAGTGCTGCCATATTGGTCCCCTGTAACAAAAGTGGCAGCAGTGCTAAAGCGGCCGACAGCAGTGCTTCTCTCTAGCACATATATATATATATGCTAGACGTTACAGTTAGGCTGACATTTCGCTCGCACAAAACCAGAGAAATTCAGCTGTTATAGTTAGCTAACCTAACTATAACTCGTGCCCCAGCAATGCACTGCTTATGACCTCACATATTACATCACTCATGACATGGTCAGTGACATCACTAGTGTAAAAAGGGGTGTGGCTTTCAACCATCTCTCAGCAATCCCACTGTGTGGGGCTTACTGGAGGTACCAGGTGGGCTAGTTGGTCCCTAAGGACCCTCAATAGCGTGCCAGGAGGCGCATTTGCAGAGTAATGGAGAAAGGGGGCGGGGCCTCCGGCGAGTTGCCGACTTCGTTTTGCTTTTTTAATGTAGGAAAGGAGGCTGTGTGGCCCCCCTTCCCTTGGTGCTTTTGGGCCCCAGGAACCCCATCCCCCATGATTTTTATTTAGATTTAAATAAAGAGGGCGGGGGGCCACCTGGTCTGATTTCGGCCCCGGTGACCCCATCCCCCGGGACCCGGACAATTTTTTACTGAATTTTTTTAAGGGAGGGGGCCGAGCAGCCCCCCTTCCCCAGGACATTTTCTGCCCCGGGGACCCCATCCCTAGGGGCCCGACCAAGTTTTTTATGATTTTTTTTTAAGGGATGGGGGCCCAGAGGCCCCCCTCAGGCCATTTTTAGCCCCGGGGACCACATCCCCAAGGCCAGGCCTTATCCTTTAAAAAAAAAAAAAAAATGAGTAGGGGGGCCTGCAAGGCACCCCACCTGGGTCGATATTGCCCCGGGGACCCCATCCCACAGGGCATGGCCAGGTTGTTGGGAACTGCGATGGAAGCTTCAAGGCCCCAGAAGGCCCCTGAAGGCTCCCCACCTCCTGCGGGAGCCGGCATTGCTTTTGGGCAGAGTGAGCTGCAAACATGCAGCTCCCTCTGCCCAAAAGCAATTCTGCTCCGCTTCATGGAAGCAAGAGCATTTTTCCTGCTGTTGCTTCCATGAAGCGAAGCAGAGTATGCTATGGCTTGGCAGGAGCAGTGATCCCACCAAGCCATAGCAAACTGCAATGTCCTGGGGGTGGGCACCCCGGGACATTGCTGGAGCCAGCCCTGGGGGGTGGTGATCCCCAGGGCCATGAAGGGCTCCTGGAGGAGGGGCGCACGGCCCCCCTCCCATCTACATTGTAGCCCTGGGGAAGTGGTGGTCCCCGGGGCCGGGGGGCTGCAACAGACCCCCGCCTTTACTTAATTTGTGCCCCGGGGAGGTGGCAGTTTCCTGGGGCTGCAGGGGTGTATGGCCCCTGCATTACAATAAATTAGCCCTGGGAAAGTGGCGGTCCCTGGGGCTCCATGGGGTGCTGGAGCCCCCCACGCATCTTTTGAATTTAGCCTCGGGGAGGTGGCGATCCCTGGGGCTGTGGGGGGCTGCGTGTCCCCCGGCATTTAACATAATTAGCCCCAAGGAGGTGGCAGACCCTGCGGCTGCGTGGGGGGGCAAGATGCATTTATTTTGAAAACAAAGCCCCCTTGAGGTGGTTGTGGGGGCCCGCATGGACCCCCACATTTAATATATAAAGCTCCAGGGAGGTGGTGGTCCCCGGGGCTGCGGGGGCCCGCGTGGGGCCCCGCATCTATTTTATTTATTGCCCCCAGGACCTGGCCCACCCAGGGGCAATGATTCATTTTTTTAAAATTTTTGGGCTGGATTCCTGGATCCAGCTTGAATCCCACCAAAAATAAAAAAATTATAAAATTGGCCCTGGGTGTCCCCGTGGCCTAGGGAGTCAGGGTGTTCCTACCGTGTCCCCTTTTCTTAATTTTTAACGTTTTTGACCTTTTATCTTGTGACTCAGTTCAACAGAGTCACTAGATGGCTGCCAACACTTCCTGGTTTGAAGTGTTGGCAGCCAATCAGATCTCAGGTACGAGATCGGGAGGGTTCGCGGATCCACCGTGGCCATATTTGTATATCTGAGAAATCTTACAATTTCTCAGGAATTACAGAGCGGATTTACACCATTTAACACAAAGAGTGCTTTCTGAACCCAAAGCTACCTTTTTGCCAAATTTGGTGTAATTCCGTTCAGCAGTTCGGGCTGTAGCCGTGTCTAAATTTTCCTATGGTAATTAACATGGAAAAAACGCGCTTTTGGGCCCCCTTTTTCTCAGCCCCCACTTGACGAATCACCCCGAAATTTTCACCACACCAGCTGAAGTGAGCGGGCCATTAGTTTTGAAAATTTCGCGAACATTCGTCAAACGGCGCCAAAGATATTGGTAAAAGAAAAAAACGTTTGGCCACTCACTGGCATGTGACCATCGAAATAAAAGAAGGAAAATACTAGTGTGTAATGCTTGCTGTTCTTCTTGAAATCAGTCCATGATTAAGGGCGCTGGCCTGAAATGCGTTGGGCTGTGGACATTATAAGGAAGCATGTCTGTGAGCATGTTCACATGTGAGCTTGCACTTACCTGATGGCGTGGTCCCACGAGGGACAACTCTGTTTTGGTGTTAGATAGATATATATATATATATATATATATATATATATATATATATATATATATGTATATATATTACCTACTGGCGGTCGCCAAGTAGGTAGTTATAATTAGGACCTAGTTTCCATAGGAAAAGCGGTTTTTCTTTTGCCAATATGTTTGGCGCCGTTTGATGAATCTTTGCGACTTTTTAAACCTAATGGTTCGCTCAGGTCAGCTCCTTTCTTGAAAGTCTTGGGGTGATTTGTCGAGCCGGGGCCGAGAAAAAAGGGGGGTCCCAAAACGCGTTTTCTCCATGTTAATTTCCAAAGGAAACTTTAGACAAAGCTACAGCCTGAACTGCTGAACAGAATTACACCAAATTTGGCAAAAAGTTAGGTCTTGGTTCAGAAAGAGACCTTTTCTTTAAATGGTGTAAATCCATTCAGTAGTTCCTGAGAAATACATATATATAAAAATATTAGTATCTGGTGACCGCTGTGGATTCGCGAACTCTCCCGATCACGAGCTGACTTCTGATTGGCTGTCAACACTTCAAACTAGGAAATGTTGGCAGCCATCTTGTGACTCGTTTGAACTGAGTCACAAGAAAAAAGGTGAAAAAATAAGAAAAGGGGTCAGGGTAGAAACACCCTGACCCCCTAGGCCTGCTCAGGGGGTCCCACAGGGACCCCGAGGGTCAAAAAAAGCATTTAAAAAAAGAATTTCAGTGGGATTCGCATAGGGTTCGTAAATCCGGCAGAAAACATAAAAAAACGAAGCGCGGGCTCCCACGCTTCGTTTGTTTTAAGCCCTCGGGTGGGCCAGGTCTCGGGGGCATTGTTATGTTGCCACCTCCCAGGGGCTTTTTAAAAAAAATAGCGTGGGGTGGCTCCTGCTCCGCCACTTCCCCAGGGCTACTATTAAAAAAAGAAGTGTGGGGGGGTTCGAGCCCCCCCACACTGCCTAGGGGACCATCACCTCCCCGGGGCATACATCAATTAAGTGCGGGGGTCCGTTGTGGACCCCCGGCCCCGGAGACCACCACCTTCCCGGGGCAGCACCCAGATGGGAGGGGGGCCGCGCGGCCCCCCTCCAGGAGCCCTCCTTGACCCTGGGGACGGCCACCCCCCAGGGTCGGTACAGCAATGTCCCGGAGTGCCCACCCCTGGGACATTGCAGTTTGCTATGGCAGGGCGGGAGCGAGAGCAGGAAAACTACTCTCGCTTCCATGAAGCGAAGCAGTATTGCTTTTGGGCAAAGGGAGATGCATGTCAGCAGCTCCCTTTGCCCAAAAGCAATTCCGGCTCCCGCAGGAGGCGGGGAGCCGGTAGGGACCGCGGGGACATTGGGGCTCCCCCGTGGTCCCCAATGTCATGGCCATGCCCTGGGGGATGGGGTCCCCGGGGCCGAAAGTGGCCTGGGAGGGGAGCCACTTGGCCCCCCTCCCCCCTTTTTTTTTAAATGGCCAAGCCCCAGGGGCTGGGGTGTCCGGGGCTAAAAATGGCTTAGGAGGAGGGCCACTCGGCCCCCCTCCCCTTTTCTTATTTATTTTTAAAAAATGGGTAAGCCCCGGGGGATGGGGTCCCCGGGGCCTAAAATGGCTTGGGAGGGGGCCACATGGCCCCCCTCCCTTTTAATAAAAAAATGAAAGGCCTGTAGCCCCGGGGGATGGGGTGCCCGGGGCAGTAATTGGCTTCAGGAGGAGGGCCGTGCCCCTTCCGTTTTTATTATAAGTTTTTTTTCAAATGACTTAGGCCCTGGGGGATGGGGTCCCCAGGGCCCAAAAGGGCCAAGGAAAGGGGGGCCAATCAGCCCCCCTTCCTAAAAATAAAATGAAAAAAAAAAGAAACCGGTAACTCTCCGGAGGCCACGCCCCCTCCCTGCACGACTCTGCAAACGCACCTCCTGGCATGATCTTGGTTGGGGAGTGAAGTCCCCGTCACTACTGAGGGTCCTTAGGGGCCAACTAGCCCACCAGGTACCTCTACTAACCCCTACACAGCTGGTTTGCTGAGAGGTGGTAGGAGGCCACGCCCCTTTTTACACCACTCTGCAAACACGCCTCTTGGCGCACTGTTGGTGGGGTGTTGAGGTCTCCTTGTGTCCTGAGGACCTCAGGTCTAAACTGGACTTCATCTCCCAAGCAGCAGTGCACCAGGAGCCGTGTTTTCAGAGTGGTGTAAAAAGGGGGCGTGGCCTCTGAGCACCTCTCAGCAATCCAGCTGTGTGGGGCTTACTGGAGGTAACAGGAGGGCTAGTTGGCCCCAGGGACCCACAAGAGACAAGGGGACTTAATCCCTCAACCAAGAGTGCTCCAGGAGGCGCGTTTGCAGAGTGGTGGAGAAAGGGGGCGTGGCCTGTGTCCACCTCTCAGCAATCTCACTGTGTGGGGCTTACTGGAGGTAACAGGTAGGCTAGTTGACCCCTAAGGACCCCAGCAGTGAAGGGGACTCCAATCCCCATCCAAGAGCGCGCCAGGGAGCGCGTTTGCAGAGTGGTAGGGAAAGGGGGCGTGTTGCTGTGTGGGACTTACTGGAGGTAATAGGAGGGGTAGTTGGCCCCCAAGGTTGTCCTTGGGGGCCAACTACCCCTCCTGTTACCTCCACTAAGTCCCACACAGTGGGATTGCTAAGAGGTCTTCGGAGGCCACACACCCCCTTTCTCCACCACTCTGCAAACACGCCTCATGGCACAGTTCTGGTTGGGGGATGAAGTCCACTTTACTCCTGAGGGACTTTGGGGGCCAAGAAGCCCTCCTGATACCTCCTGTAAGTCCTATGCAGCGGAATTCCTGAGCGCAGGTTGGAGGCCCAGCCCCATTTCTCCGCCACTCTGCAAATGCGACTACCAGTTAAAGAAGCATTTGTAATGTAATAGGTCTCGCATTTGCAAGAGTTAGAGCTATTGGCATTGAAAATGTAAAAGTTTTTTACTAATGTTTTTTGGAGTGGAGTACGTTGTGTGTAGTGGAATTATGTGGTATGTTGTGCAGTGAAATTATGTTGATAGAGAGTATGTGGTATTTAGTGTATAGGAATTATGTGGAGTGGGATTATGTGTTATGGAGCATAATTATGCGGTAAGGTAGTCTGTGTTGTGGAGTGGTAACCTCAGGTTTAGTCTTCCTCATTTCCATAGAAGCTAAACTATAAATTCAAAAATACAGAAAAAAAGAAGCAACCACAGAGGAGCACTTGTGGACCTAGTCAGAGGTATGAGGAGGGCCACTGGAATTATGCGACTGTTCGGCCACGCCGATTTTCACATAATTATACATTTTCTGCATTTGCCACATAATCCATCATCTGCTGATCAAAAAAAAACCTTGTTTCTAGCTGAAACGGCTCAAATGTTACCAAAAATGCAGCAACACGTGTTACAGCGTGGTGGAAGGCCCTTTGCAAAGCTGGAATGGTCACGTGTTACTTATTGCTAAATGTGGGTGTCAAATTGGTACTAATGGTGCGCAAACCTCTCTTGCCTCTTTCTGCACTTCTGTTGCCACTTTCCGCACCTCTGTTGCTTCTTTCTGCACTTCTCTTTACTTCTTTCTGCACCTCTCTTGCTTCTTTCTGCACCCCTCTCCCCTCTTTGTGCACCACTCTTCCCATTTTCTGCACCTCTGTTGCCTGTTTCTGTACCTCTCTTGCCTCTTTCTACACTTCTCTTGCCTCTTTCTGCATTTCTGTTGCTTCTTTCTGCACTTCTCTTGCTTCTTTCTACACCATTCTTGCTTCTTTCTGCACCCCTCTTGCCTCCTTCTGCATACCTCTTCCCTCTTTCTGCACCTCTCTTGCCTCTTTATGCACCCCCTTCCCTCTTTCTGCACCTCTCTTGCCTCTTTCTGCACACCTCTTCCCTCTTGCTGCACCTCTCTTGCCTCTTTCTGCACCTCTCTTGCCTCTTTCTGCACCCCTGTTCCTTCTTTCTGCACCTCTCTTGCCTGTTTCTGGAACTCTCTTGCCTCTTTCTGCAGTTCTCTTGCCTCCTTGTGCACCTCTGATTCTTCTTTCTGCACTTCTCTTGCCTCTTTCTGCACCCCTCTTGCGTGTTTTTGCACCTCACTTCCCTCTTTCTGCACTTCTCTTGCTTTTTTCTGCACCTCTCATGTTTCTTTCTGCAACTCTCTTGTCTCATTCATCTCTTCTCTTGCTTCTTTCTGCACCTCAGTTGCTTCTTCTTTCTGCACCTCTGTTGCTTCTTTCTGCACCCCTCTTGCCTCTTTATGCACCCCTCTTCCCTCTTTCTGCACCTCTCTTGCCTCTTTCTGCACCCCTCTTCCCTCTTTCTGCACCTCTCTTGCCTGTTTCTGCACCTCTCTTGTGTCTTTCTGCACTTCTCCTGCCTGTTTCTGTACCTCTGTTGCTTCTTTCTGCACTTCTTTTTCCTCTTTCTACATTTCTGTTGCTTCTTTCTGCACTTCTCTTGCCACTTTCTGCAACCCTCTTGCCTCTTTCTGCACCTCAGTTGCTACTTTCTGCATTTCTCTTGCTTCTTTCTGCACCTCTCTTGCTTCATTCTGCACCCCTGTTGCCCCTTTCTACACTCGTCTTCCCTCTTTCTGCACCTCTCTTGTCTCTTTCTGCACCTCTCTTGTCTCTTACTGTACCTGGCTTGCCTCTTTCTGCACTTCTGTTGCCTCTCTCTGCTCCTCTGTTGCTTCTTTCTGCACTTCTCTTGCCTCTTTCTGCATTTCTTTAGCTTCTTTCTGCACCTTTGGTGCCTCTTTCTGTTTCTCTACCACTCTGCAAACGTACCTCCTGGCACACTGCTGGATAGGGGATGAAGTCCCTTGGCTGCTGAGGGTCCTTACAGGCCAAAAAGATGTCCTGTTACCTCCTCCTGGAGCCAAGGGGGCTTCATCTCCCAACAATAAGCCCACCAGGATGCGCGTTTGCAGAGTGGTAGAGAAAGGGGACGTGGCCTCTGAAGACCTCTAAGCAATTGCTCTGTGTGACTTTCTGGTATTAACAGGAAGAGTTGTTGGGCCCCAAGGACGTCCTTGTGGGCCAATTACCCCTCCTGTTACCTTCAGTTAGTCCCACACTGCAGGATTGCCAAGAGGTCTTCAGAGGGCACACGCCCTTTATCTACTACTCTGCAAACATGCCTCTTGGCGCATTACTAGTTGGGAGATGGAGACCCCTTGGCAGCGGAGGGTCTTTGGGGGCAAACAACCCCTCCTGTTCCCTCCAGTAATTCTCAAACAGCAGGATTGCTAAGAGGTCTTCAGAGGCCACATGCCCTTTCTCTACCACTCTGCAAATGCATCTCCTGGAGCACTACTGGTTGGGGAATGAAGTCCTCTTGGATGCTGAGGGACCTTGGGGCCAAGATGTCCTCCGGTACCCTCTGTAATTCCTACACAGCAGGATTCCTGAGAGCTGGTCAGATGCCCGCCTCCTTTCTCCACCAATCTACAAAGCCATTACTACTTAAAAAACCATAGAAATTGACTGAAAAAACAAAGGTTACAGGGACGTTATAGTTAGGAATTAGCATTTAAAAAACCTTAGAAATTGTCTGAAAAAACCAAAGGTTACAGTGATGTTACAGTTTGGAAATGGAATTAAAAACAACCTTTGGAAATTCACTGAAAAAAACAAAGGTTACAGGGACGTTGTAGTTAGGCTAAGGTTTCACTTATACAAAATCAGTGAAATTCAGCAGTTATAGTTAGCTGACTATAAATCACGCCCGCATTGCAGTGCTAATAACCTCATATCACTCATATATATATATATACACACACATATATATTCAAATATATCTATATACATCCACATATATGTATATATATATATACACACACACACACATATATTTATAATGACCATCGCCTCTTCAACGGTCCAGCCGCACTCTCCTCGCCACTCCAAAGACAGGCGCTACAACAGGTCCAGGTGCTGGTGAATCTTTATTTTCAAATTAAATAGCGTAGTTTAGAGCAACATCCCACATGGAACGGCAATGTGTCTTGGCTTGCACCTTCAACTGGGTATATATATATATATATATATATATATATATATTCACTGAACAGACCATAGGTTTCAGGGACGTTATAGTTAGAAATTAGCATTTAAAAAACCTTAGAAATTCACTGAAAAAACCACAGGTTTCAGGGACGTTATAGTTAGATGGACATTTCACTCGTACAAAACCAGAGAAATACGGCCGTTATAGTTAGTTGAGGTAACTATAACTCGTGCCCCCGCAATGCACTGCTGATGACGTCACATATTACATCAGTCATGACATGGTCAGTGACATCACTGATGACATCTCAAATGACATCATCCAGTGACCGTGTGTTTCTGTAAAGTTTAAATATGTTTTATATATATATAGGCCAAGGTGTATTGAAGAATGAGTGGGTGTATGACTGTCTGAATGGATGATTTAGTAGGTGCGTGACTGACTGTATAAGTGAGTGATTAAACGTGTCTTATTGAATGCATGGGTTAGTGACTAAACTGTGTGAATGTCTGTATCAGTCTGTCTGTTGGTGTGTAAGCGGCTGCATGGGTTGGTGAGTAGCTACATAAGTGTCTATATGGGTTATTGATTGGTTGTCTGAGTATCTGTATGGGTGCCTGAGTGTCTGTGTCGGTGGGTGGGGGGTGTGTGACTTTGTGCATAGATGTGTGAGTGGGTGATTCATTGGGTGTATGGGTTCAAGAGTGCATCTTTGAAGGGCTGTATGGGTGGGTGAGCATGTGTGTGGGTGTGTTGGTGAGTGTTTAGATGTCTCAGTGGTACATGTGTAACTACATATGTGAAAGGCAGTATATGTGAGTGTTGTACTATATAAATGACTATATGTGAGAGTGAGTGATTGTAAGAGTGCCTGTATGGATGAGTGTGTGCTTGTGTCAGTGATTGTATAAGAGAGTAAGTATGTGTTAGTATCTGTAGGAATAAGTGAGGTGGTGTGTGTATAATTGTGTAGGTGAGTAAATGGGAGCATGATTGATTCTTTGCATGACTGATTATGTGTGTGAGTAGCTCTATGGGTGAGTGGTGGTGTGTGAGCGTCTGTATAGGTGTATGACTGTATATGATAGTACTGTATTGATGAGTGACTGCATGTATGAGTGACTGTATGGGTGAATGAGTAGATGTGTGTGTAGACCTAGGAATCTGCAAGTGGGTATGTAGTAACTGGTATTGGTGTGTCTTTGGTTTTGAAAATGGTAGTCTGTATTTTAGAGTGGGTGTATCAAAGGTTATATTAGGGTGTGAGGAGATGCATCAGATTATCACGTGGATGATGTCCTCAGTGATGTCATTTGAGATGTCATCAGTGATGTCATCAGTGATATCATCAGTGATGCCACTGACCATGTCATGAGTGATGTAATATATGACATCATATGTGACGTCATCAGCAGTGCATTGCGGGGGCACGAGTTATAGTTACCTCAACTAACTATAATGGCCGAATTTCTCTGGTTTTGTACGAGTGAAATGTCCAACTAACTATAACGTCCCTGAAACCTGTGGTTTTTTCAGTGAATTTCTAAGGTTTTTTTAAATTTAAATGCTAATTTCTAACTATAACGTCCCTGAAACCTATGGTTTTTCAGTGAATTTCAAAGGTTTTTTAAATGATAATTTCTAACTATAACGTCCCTGAAACCTATGTTTTTTTCAGTGAATTTCAAAGGTTTTTTAAATGCTCATTTCTCACTAAAATGTCCCTGAAACCTATGGTTTTTTCAGTGAATTTCAATGGTTTTATAAATGTTAATTTCTACCTATAACGTCCTGAAACTATGGTTTTTTCAGTGAATTTTTAAGGTTTTTTAAATGCTAATTTCTAAGTATAATGTACAAAAAATACTTTTTCTTAGTTTTTTTAATTGTGTAAATAATGTAATGTTTTATCTTTTCTAAAATATAAATATACATATTTTTTTTTAAAAGAAGTGGATTTGCGTACCAATCATGTACCTGTCTCGGCGGGTGCGTGAATCCAAAATCCAAAAGTGTTGCCGCCATATTGGTTAAGTCGTGTACGAAGCGCCTATGGCATGCGAAGGGTGCATGTTTCCAGCCCCGCATAACGTCACGTATGTATATCTGGAAGTCGCGCCGGGTGCGCAAATTCATCGCAAATCTTTAAGTTTTCAAAGTATATGGATATAACTTTATTATATATATTATACCAAGAGATTACTTAATATAACTGTAAATATAATTTATTTATAATTGTAAAAAAGATATATTATTGTTAAATATATTTTTCGGGATTCGCGCCGGGTGCGAATCCTATGTGACTTCAAAAGAAAGTATTTCATTGGTTAAGAAGCTTTTGATTCTAGAACTTGAAGGACCCCACCCTACTTTTCCATTCTTTCAAATGCATCTCAGGAGACACAGCTCTTCTGTTTTGCTCTTCTTCTTTGGGTTTTTTTGGTATTTTATTTCTTCATCAGAAAATGGCTGCTTCCAATCCAGCACAGCAGCTTCCACCTGAAGATGAAGAAGAGTTGGAAGAACCGGTGAAGGTGAGATACGAAAGTATCGTTTGGGCTTTCCTCTCAATTCCACCTGGGGAGAAGAAGGTAAATGCACGAAAGGTTACGTGCACCATATGTCAGAATGTCTTGTCATGAGGATCTGATAAGAAGTATTCCTGTGGCACCTCTTCAATGCTCAAGCATTTACAAACAATGCATCCACGGCGACTTGCGAGGGAACAGCACCGACGAGACCTACAGAGGAAGGCAAGTCAGGACAACACTGCAGGACCAAGTACTTCATCTGGTTCCTCTGCAACATCAACACCACAGATCGTACCTGAATTTGCCAGAGTGGAGCAGCATTGTGTAAAATGCAAAACAATGTTATGTTATGGCGAACAATCAGTGGATGCCATCGTGGTTGCCATTAAAAACCACCATTGCAATTTTTTTTTTTTTGCAATGATTGCATAATGTTTTGTAACTTTTCACCATTGGTTCTGTTAATGTTTTCATTTTTTTTTTTTAAAAGAGTTGGAAAAAACCACACAAAAAAATAAAAGAAAAAAAATGGTTCTTTTTAGAACCGCCTATTTGGTTAAAAATAGACAAATTTGTAAGTGTTGTATGAATTGTGGCAAGTGTAATATATGGAGAAGTGTATGGGTAGTGCATGTGTGATTGCATGAGTGCATGTGTAGTGCCTGGGTGATTGGAGACATGCATGTGTACTACCTTAGTGATTCCATGAGTACATGGCTAATACCTGGGTGATTGTAAGAGTGCATGGGTAGTGGCTGCATAATTGCATGAGTGCAGGGGTAGTGCCTGCGTGATTGCATGAATGCATGGGTAATGTCTGGGTGATTGGAGGAGTGCATGGGTACTGCCTGACTGATTGAAGGAGTGCAGGGGTACTGTCCGACTGATTGCATGAGTGCATGGGTACTGCCTGAGTGATTGAAGAAGTGCATGGGTAATGCCTGGGTGATTGCATAAGTGCATGGGTAGTGCCTGGGTGATTGGAGGAGTGCATGGGCATTACCTGAGTGATTGAAAAAGTGCATGGGGAGTGCCTGGGTAATTGCATAAGTGCAGGGCTAATGTCTGGGTGATTGGAGGAGTGCATGGGTACTGCCTCAGTGATTGAAGGAGTGCATGGGTAATGCCTCAGTGAATGAAGAAGTGCATGGGTAATGCCTGGGGGATTGCAAGACTGCATGGATAGTACTTGGGTGAATGGAGGAGTGTAAGAGTAGTGCCTGGGTGATTGGAGGAGTGCATAGATACTGCCTTGGTGATTGTAGGAGTGCAGGGGTAATGCCTGCATGATTGCATGAGTGCAGGGGTAATGTCTGGGTGATTGGAGGAGTGCATGGGTACTGCCTGAGTGATTGAAAAAGTGCATGGGTAGTGCCTGCGTGATTGCATGAATGCAGGGGTAATGTCTCGGTGATTGGAGGAGTGCATGGGTACTGCCTGACTGATTGAAGGAGTGCATGGGTACTGCCTAAGTGATTGAAGGAGTGCATGGGTAATGCCTGGGTGATTCCATAAGTGCATGGGTAGTGCCTGGGTTATTGGAGGAGTGTATGGGTACTGCCTGGGTGATTGCATGAGTGCATGGGTAGTGCCTGGGTGATTCCATAAGTGCATGGGTAGTTACTGGCCGATTGGAGGCGTGCATGAATAGTGCCTGGATGAGTGGAGGAGTGCAAGGGTAGTGCCTGGGTTACTCCATGAGTGCATAGGTAGTGCCTGGGTGATTGCATGACTGCAGGGGTAGTGCCTGAGTGATTGAAGGAGTGCATGGGTAATGCCTGTGTGTTTGCATGAGTGCATGGGTAATGCCTGGGTACATGGAAGAGTGTATTGGTAGTGACTGGGTGCATGTAGGACTGCATGGGTAGTTCCTGGGTGATTGGAGGAGTGCATGAGTAGTACCAGGGTGATTACATGAGTGCAGGAGTATTGTCTGGATGATTGGAAGACTGCATGGGTAGTGCTTGGATGATTGCATGAGTGTAGTAGAAGTGCCTGAGCGCATGGGCACTGCCTGAGTGATTGTAGGAGTGCATGGGTAATGCCTGGGTGATTGCATGAATGCAGGGGTAATGTCTGGGTGATTGGAGGGGTGCATGGGTAATGCCTGGGGGCATGGAAGATTGCATTGGTAGTTTCTTGGTGCATGGAGGAGTGCATGGGTAGTTTCTGGGTGATTGGAGGAGTGCATAAGAAGTACCAGGGTGATTGCATGAGTGTACGGGTAGTGTCTGGATGATTGGAAGACTGCATGGGTAGTGCTTGAGTGATTGCATGAATGCATGGGTAGTGCCTGGGTGATTGGAGGAGTGCATAGGTAGTGCTTGGGTTATTGCATGAGTGCATAGGTAGTGCCTAGGTGATTGCATGAGTGCATAGGTAGTGTTTGGATGATTGGAAGACTGCATGGGCATTGCTTGAGAGATTGAAGGAGTGCTTGGGTAATGCGTGGGTGATTGCATGAATGGAGGGGTAATGTCTGGGTGAATGGAGAAGTGCATGGGTAGTGTCTGAGTGATTAGACGAGTGCATGGGCACTGCCTGAGTGCATAGGTAGTGCTTTGGTGATTTTATAAGTGCTTGGGTAGTGGCTGGTCAATTGGAGGAGTGCATGGATAGTGTCTGGATGACTGGTAGGGTTGGTGCCTGGGTTATTCCATGAGTGCATAGGAAGTGCGTGGGTGATTGCATGACAGTAGTGGTAGTGCCTAAGTGATTGAAGGAGTGCATGGGTAGTGCCTGTGTGATTGCATGAGTGCAGGGGTAATGTCTGGGTGATTGAAGGAGTGCATGGGTAATGCCTGGGTGCATGGAAGAGTACATTGGTAGTACCTGGGTGCATGTAGGACTGCATGGGTATTTCCTGGGTGATTGGAGGAGTGCATGAGTAGTACTAGGGTGATAGCATGAGTGCAGGAGCAGTGCCTGGATGATTGGAAGACTGCATGGGTAGTGCTTGGATGATTGCATGAGTGTAGCAGAAGTGCCTGAGTGCATGTATGACTGCATGGACACTGCCTGAGTGATTGTAGGAGTGCATGGGTAATTACAAAGAAATGATGTCTTTTAAAGTTTGCAGGCTTAACTGTTGAGTATAGTAGTTTTAATGAGTCCATCCATAACAAGTGTAGATTCTCTTCCTGTAGTACGTCCTGCCAAATAGCATATGGAGCCTCCAGTTTCATTTCCTCTACATCCAAAAATTGCCCACACCACATGGAAACTTCTTTGTTTTTTGCCCTTACTTCCTGGATAACAGTCTCAAAGTCCCATAGCCCACCTGTCTCCTGTGAAATTGTTGAAAACCATGACATGAGCTGAACATATTTAAATCTAGATAGTCTGTTACCAATTTTCGCAATCAACACTTCCCAGGGCAGCAATTCACCTGCTGATATCAATTCCCCCCACTTAGACAGCCCCGCTTGCTTCAAAGGCAAGGTCAATCCATCTTTTAGGCATTCCGGTGTCCCTGGGGAATCCCAAATCGTACTACAGCCTGTTCCCAGATGTAACAGATGCAATTTGCAAAAAACCAACGATGTACATATCTTCTTTACATGCCCTGCAATAAAGGAATATTGGAAGGCTGTAGAAACTATTATAAGAGACATCCTGGGGGTACCCATAACGCTGTCACTGACCTTGGTACTTCTTGGGGTAAATTATGACTCATTAACCATGTTGGATAGTAAACAAAGGGGTTTGATATTCTATTTGTTATTGCTGGCTAGACGGGAGATATGTAAACATTGGACTGACCCTGTGCCTCCACATCCTACAGGATGGTTAAAAGTAGTCAAGTGGAACAGCAAAATGGACACTGATTGTAATCTACTAAGGATGAGGGACATTTGGCAGGATTTTATAAAATGGTCAAGTTAGTATTGAGACACAAAAATAGGGCCGTGGTGAAATAAAATAAATCTTCCCATAGTCCTATGATTACACCAGATCATGGCAGCTTGGAAGGTAAATCCCCCCTCCTGGAAGCGATAAGAGTCTTTTAAAAGGCTTGGGCGAGTGAATGCAATGCACCAAGAGACAAACAAGGGCGCCAGAAAATGGTCCAAGACTTGCAGGATGCCATGGTGACATGAGGACTACAAAAAAAAAAAAAAAGGAGTGCATGGGTAATGCCTGAGTGATTGCATGAATGCAGGGGTAATGTCTGGGTGATTGAAGGAGTGCATGGGTAATGCCTGGGTGCATGGAAGAGTGCATGGGTAGTGCCTGTGTGATTGCATGAGTGCCTAGGTAGTGTCTGGATGATTTTATAAATGCACAGGTACTGCCTGAGTGATTGAACGAGTGCATGGGTAATGCCTCAGTGATTTTATGAGTGCAGGGGTAATGTCAGGGTTATTGGAAGAGTGCATGTGTAATGCCTAAGTGATTGCATGAGTGCAGGCGTAATGTCTGGGGGATTAGAGGAATGCATAGTTAATACCTTGGTAATTGCATGAGTGTAAGGGTAATGTCTTCCTGATTGCAAGAGTGTAGGGATAGGGCCTGGGTGATTGGAGGAGTGCATAGGTAGTGCCTGAGTGATTTTAAAACTAGAAGGGTTCTGGCTGGGTGATTGGAGGAGTACAGGAGTAGTGCCTGGGTGATTGGAGAACTGTATAAATAGAGCTTGGGTGATTTTATAAGTGTATGTGTATTGCCTGAATGAATAGAGCATTGTATAGATACTGCCTGGATGATTGAAAGAGTACAAGGGTAGTGTCTAGGTGATTGCATCAGTGCAGGGATAATGTTTAGGGTATTGGCGAAGTGTATAGGTACTACCTGGGTGATTGGAAGAGTGTATAGATAATGTCTAGCTGATTGCATGAGTGTACAGATAGTACCTGGGTGATTGGAAAAGTACATAGGTAGTGTCTGGGTGATCTTATAACTGTTTGAATACAGGCTACATGATTGGAGAAATGCATGGATAGTGCATGAGTGATGGCAGGAATGTGGGAATATTGCCTAATGGTATATATCAGTGCATGGGTAGTGTTTGAAAAAATGGATGACTGCAATAAAAGTGACTGTAAACATTACTTCATATTATTATGCTTATTACATTATTTCATCTTACCGTCTTTATTAAAGTAGATACCAAGCTCATTGAAACTATTTTACAGTAGTTTTATTGTAAACTGAATTTAAAATCTTTTCAAGCTTTAGTATTACTTTCTGTAAAAAAGAAGAAAAACTGTTATTGCATATAATATTATAGTTTTAAGAACACAACATAATTTTAGAATTACATAACATATTCAGTTTCCCTTTTATGCTGTTCTCAGATTCTACTGAATTTCACCATACACAGTGATTTCAATGTAGATCATCATATAACAGCGGGGAAAATAATACAATCAATGAGATTGTAAAAAAAAAAAAAATGTGCGTTGAAAATATTTACAACAAGTTCAACTATCTGTTTACCTATCTACAGTTTCTAAATTACATTCTTCAACTACAATAAATCATTTATTTCTCTGAAGTACATTTCTGAAATATACATTCTCATTTACATCGCGTATAATATAAAGATCAAATATATAAACTATTTCTTTCAAACACAATTTTGCAAATGCAATAAGAAATACCACAAACAATATTCCAAACTGTCATTCTTTACATCTTCCCAATAGGCCGAATAATGTTTCCAAATCAATTTGCATTGAAAATATCCAAAATAAACTCATTAATTTGTGTTTACATCTTCCCAATAGGCCAAATGATGTTTTCAAAATTTTGGCATCAAAAATCTCAGATATGAATCTGGTAATTCGAAAGGCAACCGACATTTGAATTCCAAATGGGCATCATTGCAATGTGTCCATCCTTTGTTGCACTTTAAATACACAGTATAGTGTCCAGATGTTGTAGTAGGTCCATCATGGAAAATAACAGCCACAGCTTTAAAAGTTCTTCCAGAAATTGATAGTTGACTTGCCACAACATTTTTAATTTTGGTTTCCAATTTTCTTCCATTTTCTCTACAACATTGTAGCATTAAAAAGACATGTTTTCCAAATCTTTCTATATATAACATTGACAACATTTCTGATTTACAATGAGAGCATTTCATATCTTGATTAGCTGATTTTACTAATTTGTTAAAAGACACTGATTTGCAATCTGGTATTGTCAAATATATGAATCGTTCATTGTCTATTTCAGTGGTAGAAGAAAATGAACATTCTTCACATTTATGATCCCATCTGTAACTTAGTCCAAACAAATTTTCAATTTCTATTCCTTCATCTTCCAATACTGAAAGCATAAACATAAGAAATTCTTGTGCATCTTGTTGTACATTAAGTGTAAATTGCGAAGAACCAGTACATATATCCAAAAGATGCCGAATGCCAGAAGCAGTACGGATTTTAGTTCTATCAGTTACCAACTTTTGAAAAATATTAATGTAGTAAAGAACAGAATCTTTTTTCTCGATTTTTCATAATTTCATGTTGATGATCTTCTAGATAAAAGACAACATTCACAATTACATTAGCATAGCAGTTGATACCTGAACTATTTTCTAACTGGTATCCTACAATATCATCAACAGTGTCCATTTTCATTTTCTTTGCAGCTTTATCATTCTCTTGAATTGTTTTCTTTTTTTCAATCACACTAGAATGTTTCTCATATTTCCGTTTTGGACATACTACATGTCTCTCATATATGGGATATTGACCCAAGTTAGGAGCATAAAGTCTTCTTAATCGATTATACTCTTTTACACAATTTGCATCAGCACTAATCTTTATCTCATCAAAATCAATCAAATACAAACCAGATAATGTTCTTACTCAAGACAATGCAACGTATGCAATGCCCTCTTTAAACACTGTATTTCCAATATTTACCAAAGCACTGTCTACACTTAAACCTTGAGATTTATGAATGGTCACTGCATATGCTAAAGAAAGAGGAAACTGTTTTCTGCGAACATACAAGTCTTTTACAAGCAAAAAAGTCTTATCTGTTTTACCTCTTCAATCTGATCAAATTTAATCTTCAAAATTCAATTCCACCTCTGTTCTGATAATTAACAAAATCAACAACTTTTCCCATTGCTCCATTTACTAAACCTTTTTCTACATCCAAATTACGCCGTAAAATTACCCAACAGTTTTCACATACATATAAAGTCTTTTCTAAACCTGCAGTCTTAGACACAGACTTTTCCAAAGAATCCAATTTTGACTGTAATTTCTATGAGCGAAGGATAGTAACTCCTTCGTGTTCCATTTTATCAATGGCTTCCATTTTCAGTATTGGTTATTTTTCCAGTTTCAAAAGTTCTTGATTGAATGTAGAACACTCTTGCAGTGTTGGCATTAGGCAAACTATAGAGTTCTTTTCTCCAATTTTTTTGTACATTATTTCAGGTGCAATGTTTTCAAGTTCGTTAGTAGCCGACTTTGTAAAGCTTCTTTACCATGTTTTGTCAAAACACCAATTCTTATATCTTGAAGAATGTTTCCATAATGTTCATCACTTGCTTGTCTCATATTCTTAATAAGTTCTTTATATTCAAAATGAGACCAAATGTTTACATTTCCAATACTTCCCAAAGGTTTCCTAGTGTCTTCATGGACAAGTGTTTTAAAAACTGGTTGTCCTTTCACAGGAGTAAGTTGTAGTAGATTGCCAAATACAATTACATGTTTTTCTCCAAATAAAACATCATAATCTGTTTTTAAAATCTGTTACATTCTTAAATGTACAAAGGCAAGCATTAAGTTTGAGACCATGCTCACCTCATCAATGATCAGAAGTTTCATTTTCTTTAGTACTCTTGAGACTTCATAACAAGCTTCTCCAGATAGCTTGTGATATTCCAACTTATTTTCATGTTCAACTGGTAGCATGAGTAAACAATGTAATATAATCCCTCTAATGTTGTGTGCTGCTAACCCAGTTGGAGCAGTTACAACACAAGATAAATGTGATTCAGTGGTTTTCTGTAGATAACTGGTCAAAACTTTAATTAAGAAACTTTTTCCTGTTCCAGCTTGACCACTGATATACATTCGAATAGGTTTAAATGATGTGCAGTTGCATTCTTTTTTTCATGCAGTAAACCATGATGTATCTCTTGTGTCACTTGCTGATATCTTTCTTTTTGTTCAAAATTTAGTTGTTCTTCCAAGTTTCCCAACTCAATAATATCCTGTTGTGCTTGTTGCATTGCCGTTTCTACTTCATTCATAGCTATTGCTGCTTCATTTTCAAGAATTGGTTGTCCTAGTGGAACTTGACTTAGAGGAGCAGAACTTTGACTATCTTGAGAACTGTCTCTAGCTATTTCAGCTGCAATAGTAGTATCTTGTTCAATCTCTTCATTTAACATTTGTAGATAATTTGGAAAATCTGTGCATTGAATGCTATCTTTACATGCATTAAAAGAATCTTCATAGCAGTCAAAATCTCCAAGTAATTCCATTTCACTACGCCAAGGCTTGAAAAGCTGCAGAAGTGCTAAATAGATAAATTCCTTTTTGTCTGGAGTTTCGCAACTGAGTTTCCTATGGTTAATAAGATTTCCTTTGGCATCTTTTACCAAACACCCTTCACATCCAATTACTGCATATTTTTGTTCATTTATATTTTCTGCAACATTTCTCTTAACGCTGTAATGTTGCAGTACTTCATAAAGACATACGTTTTCCAGATGTGTACTTCTTTTAGGATAGTATGTATCCAACATATTCGTTTTAACAATATCTGTACTTTCTGGTTCATTCAATGCTAAATATTCAATTTCTTTACAGATTTCAATACTCGATTTCGTGTTGCAGCAAGACCTAGACTTACCCAAATGATTCCTCTTGACTTTGAATATAAACTTGCAGAGCTCAACCGATCCGAACATTCGTAGGATCCAATCTCTCGATGGGAAAGCATTTTCAAACTAAAGCTGTACAATTTGTTACTAAGAGTCTTCTCTTGTGAAATTTCTTCCCACATTTCTTTCAACTCCGTCTTTTCAGATTTGGTTATATATGATGTAACATAGCGAGCAACAGCAATCGAATTATCTGCAACATACTGGATATCCATATTTGCATTCCACATTGTCAAAATCACTGGATTGTAGTCATTAATATACTTTGAATCTTCAGTTCTTTTTATGTTGTAAGTATTCTTCAGAGATTTCCGAGTTATAGTATGCCTTACTGCTGACATAAAATTGTTAACTCTTCCTTTTGAAATTACTGGACGTGGGAATCCAAAACAACATTTTGTATAAAATCTTCCCTTTGACTTGTATTTCCGTCGACAATATTTTCCACATCGATGACTTTGAAACCGTAAAACTTGCTGTCTCAAGTTGTTTTCTCCTCCTTCTTTTGGAATGGCACAGGTAATATATTCTTCAATGAAAGACTTTCATCAGTATCAGTTCCAAATTTAGGTGCATCCTTGATCCATAATAACATGTGTATATGAGGAGCACCTCTGGCTTGGTACTTCTTTCTCCAAAAGAAATCAATAACTTCTCCAAGAGGTGGATTATTTTTTTTGCAGATAAAAGACATCATAGCTTGAAACCTATGATTAAAATATCTGCACACATTTACAGGATCCAAGGAACACAGTTCTCCAGCTGTCTTCAATTCAATGTTTTTTACATTTGAGTTTGCTTGTCGTAGAAATTCAAGTAAATCGTCCCATGCGTATTCAGCACAGCTAAGCGTAACAAACCACGTAGGGGTTCCTAAGTTCCTTAACATACATTTAAGTTTTCTGTGACGACGATACCAATACTTATTAGTACCACGTTGACAAGCCATCAAATTAATTAACTGAGATTCTAAAAGATTGTCTCTTTGTTGAACTTTGTCCAAAAAGTCCTTCGCAGAAAGATGTGTAACATGAACTCCTGTTTTTAATATGTGGTTCACTGCATATGAAAGTCCAGACAAGTCACTTTCAAACAGAAGATGAAATAAATATGGAATACACTGTCGAAATCTTGGATCTTCTGAGTACAACCTTGTTGTATGATATTCTGAAGCTGGAATCTGCACAGGTCGTTCATCATATCGCCACCTTTTCCAGTGGGGAAGAGCTGTGGAAAACAACGAGCTTCTAAACTTTTTTCCCATACACTCATGGGAGTTCCCTTTGCTTTCTTTATTTGGAATAATTCAATAGTGTTTCCTATCACTTCTTTTGAATGTAAAGGATGTATGCTGTAATGTTCATAAATTTCTTCACTCCTGGAGTTGTCCACTTTTTCTATTTGGCCAGTTGAAATTTCTCTTTCATCTTCTAAAGATATTTCTTGTTCTTCCACATATACATTTTTATAATAAATATTGTTTTGTACAAGATATAATGTAGCCTTGGTGACATCTACTAACTCTTGCCATATTTTCCGACTCTTTGTTGGTACACCATTAACTAGAATAACTACAGGTTCACTTTTCTCTCTGTCTACACCAACAGTTTCAATATTGTTCTTAAAATCTAAAGGTAAATACACAACTCTTCCTTTTAAACCTCTTAGTAAATCTGTTGGAGGCAGCTTACCTGTTTTAGGCTCTATACGAACTATAGCCTGAAACTGGTGCACAGAATGAATAAGAATGGACTCATACGTATTTAAATCTACCAGTTCCGGAGGAATAGCTACCAACTCTATGTTGTTATGTACAGCTCAAGTTGGCATTTTGTTCTCTTCTAATTTGTTGTAACAATATTTACAAATACGTTGATCACTACCCAACTCAAAACGACCTTCCACCAACAAATAAGCACCAAATTGCTCCCAGTTATCATTGTTTTCCTTTTCACTTTTTAAATACACATCAACATTCCTAGTTTGACTTCTATAGTGAGTACGTCGACAACAAATACAAACATAATTTGGTTTTTCACAAGAAAGTACCTTAAACTTTGTAATTTCTTCTGCAAACTTCTCAGTAGTACTATCTTCCACCTCTTCTTCAACATCTACACTTATCAAACTCTCACATTCTCTACACTCCTCTTCAGGACCAAAGAAACGAAACTGTATATCATCAGAAACTTTTTTTACATCGAATACTGAACAATGCAAAAGAGCAGTGTTTATTTAACTTAAAGATACTGCAGGACTTTTTACATAGTACAATCTTCTTTCTAACTTCAGCATTTCTGAGTGATGTTCTGCTAACATTCTTAAATGATGAAAAGTATTTTGACACACTTTTCTAGAAAGACAAGCCAGAGAATGACCCTGCAAGCTAGTATATTTTCTAACTTTACAAGGATCTAGTCCTTGCAATATCTTAATCTTCTGTTTAACACTTTTATTACCATAATCTCGTAAGAAATTTCATAATATATCAATAGATTCCTGTTGTATCCTACAAATACTACTACAATCCCACTTATACACTGGAGCTTGTGCACGTCTCCCTAGAACTTCTTCAGCTATTACTTCTTCCACATTTCTAGGAACCATCTTTTGTTTTTCAATTGGACAACCGTTTTTAACCTCATAACAACGACCACTGGTATCAGTTCAGTTCAAAAGCTTTATTCGGTATGCATAAAACAACCATAAAAGTATACATACATCGAGACCAATTGCATTACGCATAAAAAAAAACAAAAAAAAGATAACATCTGATGTGCAACGTGGGGCCAAAATTAATCACATACATTAAAACTAAGTGCATTACATATGGAATAATCAAGTAATGGAAGACGGAGCAGATGGCGCATAGTCTGCGACATGGGGCCAGAATTAATCACATTTAAAACTCATAAAATTTTATAAAAAGGCAACACAAATTCATAAAAGACTTCAGGGGGTCGTTACTATATCGACTCAATAATACTTTTACGTGCATTAAAAGCATTTACAATAAAAAGTGCCACGTTAAGACAAACCCTGGCGTCGTTGAGTTCGGACAGATATTTTATTGCAGCAAGGTGTGAACCACTACCATACACAAGCAAAAGTGGTTTTAAATAATAATTTCTAAAACCTGAATAAAACCTGCAAAACAGCATAAAGTGCACAGTGCTCTGCCTGCTCTGTCCATCACATGGGCAAGGGGTCGTGGCTGGAGGACACATTTTCATGTTGGGGAAAGCCACTAAATGGTGGACAATTCCCAATCTAAATCTAACTAATACAAAACGATGCATAAGATTGGGAATATATGTTAGATAATCTTGGCAGCCCACGTTAGAAGTAAGTGTTAAATAAAATTTTACAATTGGTTTCCTGCGTTCCCAGACAAGCCGAGTTTCCCTCATGTGGTTCATAAAAATTTCTCTAATGAACAACTTCCTAAGTAGTGATACCTGGGGGGGATTAGTCCGTACTGAGATCTTAAATAATTTGCTGTACTGTGAACTAATATAACTTAACCAAGGGATCTTCATGCATTATCCAAAGTAAAACAGTCTAAAATGATTGATTTAGTAAAATTGGTTTCCTCCTTAGACCATATGGAGTGCCAGAGCAATAATGGGCAAGATGCAACTATATCTGTGAGATACTGTAGCCCCACTTCTTTATGTATACTCTCTGAAGAAGCCGAAGTGGGTAGGCTGAGGCGTTTGAGGAAACCATTTTCCTCGATCTGCAATGTAGAGCTGATGTGATAACCCCAAATACCGGCCCCATATGTTGCAATTGATAAAACCCTTGCCCTATAGATTGCTGTCATCTCCTTAACCGGCCTGGAGCCCAGCTTTGCGGAAAACCTAAAAATACCATGGGTACTTCTGGCCATTTTGCTCCTGACATTAGTAATTTCACGAGTCCACGACCCGTTACCTGAAAAGGTAATGCCCAGGTAATAGAAAGTATCAACCGGGGTCACGGGCAACTTATCGATATAAAATATTCTGCTTTGTTTGTCCCGTGGCACACAGGCCATAGTATAAGTTTTGCTTTTATTAATAATTAATTTCCTAGCAACGATAAAATCACTAAAAGCATCCATTAAGCATTGCAGCCCCATTGGAGTCCTGGCCAGCAGAACAGCGTCGTCTGCATACAAAAGTACAGGTATGGGGTGCCCAGCCACTTGGGGGGCATCGGCAGGCACTGCTTGTAAGGTCTCATCTACCCCATTAATAAACAAAGACCACTGGTATCAACTGCATCAACTAATGTATTTTGTTGAAAATAGCTTTCTTCATTAAAAAAAGGTTCAGTACTAGAAGTGTGCTTCCATTCACCCGAATTTGTTTTGCAAAAGTTAGTTCTATTAACCAGTCTTTTTCTTTTACTTTTCTCCTTCATAAAGTGCATTGTTTTATTCAATGTTTTCATTCTCTTCAATACTAATATAAACAATTTTCTTTTCAATTCAAAAGACTTTTCGACTATACTTTCAATCTGTTCTTTCTTCTTGTAAAATGCTGATCTTCTTTTATATTTTTTGCAATCTTTCAATAAAGTTTGTAGTACTCTACTTTTATACATTCTCTTCCTAATGTTTTTATATTCTTTCATCCTTTTTTCAACATGGATTGTTTTCCTATAACCTGATTTTGTATTAATTTGTCCTTTTTTTGTTTTCTGCTGATTGCTTGTAGTAGTTTTCTTTCTCTTTTCCCCATTTTGAATATCGATTACATTTTTTAAAAGACTTTTAACAAATTCTTTCGTTCTCTTACCAGAAGACTTTTTCTTCAACGTCACATGTTGTACTTCATCTAATTTCTCCTTTTCTCTTTCCTTTAAATAGTTCTGTTTTCTTTGTAGTCTTTTCTTTGCAACTTTTCTTGTCATACTGAATATTTCTTAATAATTATGAAGAATATCTAAAAAAGAAGTAAAGTTTATTATCTTTCTAAAACATATTTATTATTATTAAAATAATTATATACAAATATTGTCATCTTTAAATAAAGAAATACATTGAGTAGTGCCTAGGTGAATAGATGAGTGCAACAGTAGGACCTGGGTGATTCTACAACTGCAAGGGTAGTACATAACTAGTGCCTGAGTGATTACATGACTGAAGGGGTAATATCTGGGGGATTACTGCAGTGCATAGCAAATGAGTGGGTGATTTTATAACTGCATGAGTACTGCGTGGGTGATTGCAGGAGTACTAAGGGAATGCCTGAGTGATTGGAGGAGTGGAAAGGTAGTGCCTAGGTGATTTTATAGGTGCATGTGTACTGGCTGAGTTATTACATAAGTACAAGGGTAGTGCATGCGTGATTGAAGGAGTGCAAGGGTAGTGCGTGAGAGATTATATAAGTTAATGGGTAGTGACTGGGTGATTGAAAGAGTGCATGGGTAATACCTGGGTGATTGCATGAGTGAATAGGTAGTGTCTGGGTGATTTAATGACTGCAGGGGTAATGCCTGGGTGATTGCAGCAGTGCATATGTAGTGCTTGGATCATTGGAAGACTGCATGGGTAGTACTTGGGTGTTTTTACACCTGCATGAGTGTTGGGCCTAGCCAAATATAAAGCAGCAGACTATTACATGACTCAACCATAAGTCTCTCCATATTGTTAAAAGCATGCATACATACGTCTCTACCTTTTCAAATCATCATCATATCTAAAAGAAATATGGATACAATATTTCTGGAACATAGTGAAACCTACAACTGAAACATGCAATAGATCTGCCTAAGTGATTGCATAACTCCATGCGTAGTGCTTGGGTGATTGCATGACTCCAAAGGTAGTCGCTGGGTAATTGCAGGAGAAGATGGATAGTGACTTGCTAATTCATGAGTGCACACATAGAGGTTGAGTGCATGGATAAGTGTATAAATAGCACCTGAAAGCATAGATAAGTCACTGAGTAGTGCCTAGGTGAATAGATGAGTGCAACAGTAGGACCTGGGTGATTCTATGACTGCAAGGGTAGTGTATGGGTTATTACATGAGTGCATAGGTAGACACTGCATGATTCTATGACTGCAAAGGCAGTACATAAGTAGTGCCTGGGTGATTCCATGACTACAGGGGTAATATCTGGGGGATTACTGGAGTACATAGCAAGTGAGTAAGTGATTTTATAAGTGCATGAGTACTGCTTCGGTGATTACAGGAGTAATGAGGTAGTGTCTCAGTGAATAAAGGAGTGCAAAGGTAGTGCCTGGGTGATTTCATAACAGCATGACTACTGGCTGAGTGATTACATAAGTACAAGGCTAGTGCCTCTGCGATTGAAAGAGTGCAACATCAGTAAATGAGTGATTATATAACTTTATGAGTAGTGGCTACATGATTCAAAGAGTGCATGGGTAATGATTCAAAGAGTGCATGGGTAATACCTTGGTGATTGCATGAGTGTATAGGTAGTGCCTGGATGTTTGCATGAGTGCAGGATTAATGCCTGAGTGATTACAGCAGTGCATATGTCGTGATTGGATCATTGAAAGACTGCATGGGTAGTATTTGGGTGTTTTTATAACTGCATGAGTATTGGGCCTAGCCAAATATAAAGCAGTGCACTATTACATGACTCAACAATAAGTCTCTCCATATTGTTAAAAGCATGCATACATATGTCTCTACGTTTTCAAATCATTATCATATCTAAAAGAAATATGTATACAATATTTCTGGAATATAGTGAAACCTACAACTGAAACATGTAATAGATCTGCCTGAGTGATTGCATAACTTCATGAGTAGTGCTTGGGTGATTGAATGAGTGCAAGGATAGTCACTGGATAATTGTAGGAGAAGATGGATAGTGACTGGCTAATTGCATGAGTGCACGCATAAACGTTAAGTGCATGGATAAGTGTATGAATAGCACCTAAAGGTAGAGATGAATCATTGAGTAGTGCCTAGGTGAATAGATGACTGTAACAGTAGGACCTGGGTGATCCTATGATTGCAAGGGTAGTGCCTGGGTTATTACATGAGTGCCTACGTACAGCCTGCATGTTTGCATGACTGCAGGGGTAGCACATAACTAGTGCCTGGGTTATTGCATGACCACAGGGGTAGTATTTAGGGGATTACTGGAGTACATAGAAAGTGAGTGGGTGATTTTATAAGTCCATAAGTACTGCCTGGGTGATTACAGAAGTACTAAGGTACTGCCTGAGTGATTACAAAAGTGCAAAGGTAGTGCCTGGGTGATTTTATAAGTGCAAGAGTACTGGCTGAGTGATTATATAAGTACAAGAGTAGTGCCTGCGTGATTGAAAGAGTGCAAGGATAGTACCAGGGTAATTGAAGCACTATATAAATAATGCATTGGTGATTGCATTAGTACAGGCGTAACCTCTGGGGGATTAAAGGAGTACATAGGTAATACCTAGGAGATTGTATGACTACAGAAGTAATATCTGGGGATTTACATGACTACATAGAAAGTGACTGGGTGATTTTATAAGTGCATGGGTACTTCTTGGGTGATTGCAGGACTACTGAGGTAACGCCTGAGTGAATAAATGAGTGCAAAGGTAGTGCCTGGGTGATTTCATAACAGCATGACTACTGGCAGAGTGATTACATAAGTACAATGCTAGTGCCTCTGTGATTGAAAGAGTGCAACATTAGTGCCTGAGTGATAATATAAGTGCATGAGTACTGGCTACATGTTTCAAAGAGTGCATGGGTAATACCTTGGTGATTGTATGAGTGTATATGTAGTGCCTGGATGTTTGCATGAGTGCAGGAGTAATGCCTGAGTGATTACAGCACTGCATATGTAGTGACTGGATCATTGGAAGACTGCATGGGTAGTACTTGGGTGTTTTTATAACTGCATGAGTGTTGGGCCTAGCCAAATATAAAGCAGCAGACTATTACATGACTCAACCATAAGTCTCTCCATATTGTTAAAAGCTTGCATACATATGTCTCAACCTTTTCAAATCATCATGATATCTAAAAGAAATATATATACAATATTTCTGGAATATAGTGAAACCTAGAAACTGAGACGTAATAGATCTGCTTGAGTGATTGCATAACTCCATGCGTAGTGCTTGGGTGATTGTATGACTCCAAAGGTAGTCGCTGGGTAATTGCAGGAGAAGATGGATAGTGACTGGCTAATTGCATGAGTGCACACATAGAGGTTGAGTGCATGGATAAGTGTATAAATAGCACCTGAAGGCAAAGATGAGTCATTGAGTAGTGCCTAGGCGAATAAATGAATGCAATAGTAGGACCTGGGTGATTCTATGACTGCAAGGGTAGTGTGTGGGCTATTACATGAGTGCATAGGTAGACACTGCATGACTCTATGAAGGCAAGGGTAGTACATAACTGGTACCTGGGTGAATCCATGACTACAGGGGTAATATCTGGGAGATTACTGGAGTACATAGGAAGTGAGTGGGTGATTTTATAAGTCCATGAGTACTGCCTGGGTGATTATAGAAGTACTAAGGTACTGCCTGAGTAATTGCATAACTCAATAGGTAGTGCTTCTGTGATTTTATTAGTGCAAGG